>JAUMJK010000113.1:3781666-4472500 GCA_033558105.1 Coccyzus lansbergi
ACTCTGTGCAGCTCTCTCCCGCTGAAATGGAGATTGCCACTTTCTCCATGATCACATCTTCTCACTAGGCTCCGAAGTGCACAGAGAGGTTGGCACTGAAAGCAGTGCTTAGGTGCCAGTTTAGAGTGGTGCCCTGGGCTGAACATCTGGGAGATGCCATGGAGGAGACCCTGTGCAATGACCCCAAGAGGCCATTCTCACCCTGAACCTTAATAAGTAACCAGGACTGGCATCTGAAGATCCTCAACCCTTGCACATTAAAACATACGCTCCTACCAGTAAAGGACACACGCCTATCATTGGCCAGAATTTCTATTTCCTACATTTCCCCTTCCTTTCCCAAAGGCTCTTTTGCTTTATCGCTCTGTACCATTACTTCTTGCTGCTGTATTTCATGAAAGGTCTTGTCCTTGACAACAATTCACCTACATTTTCAGCTTACAGCAAGAAATCATTTAGGCACACATGCCTTCCAATTTTTATCCTTCCTGTCCTGCTATTACTGGCTTTGTCCATAAATATAACTTGTCATATAGTAGAAGAGTGTTTCTCAGTAAGTTAATGTTGTATTCATTATTTCTGTATTTCTAAGTTCATGTATTATATATGAAATTAGGCTTTTGTTTTCTCATTGTTTCACACATTCCCACTGGTTCTCATATATGTATATATTTTTTCACAAGTTTACGTGATACTCCCAATTACAAGATCCTGTACCTAGCGCAAGTCCACTTTTTCCCACTGAAAAAGAATAAAATTTGTCGAGACAAAGACCCAAAATGGGAAAAAAGAAAGAAAATCCAAGCAAACAATTGAACGTATCGGCAAAAATACTTTTTTGCCAATTGCAGGAGTAAGGAAAATTATAACCATTTCCCTTAAAATTTTCACATAATGAAAAAAATAACACATGGAGAATTTGGTGAAAATATCTGAAATTTGACAGAGGCTACCCAAACAAACTTTAAAACAGACCAAAATTTGGCCAAGCATCTGCAAACTCACAGGTTCAGTAGAACTTGTTAAACTACTTTAAAAGCATAAAAATTCAGTCTATATTTCAGCTGTGCTGAGTGTGCTTCTGGGAATTAAGGCTAAAGCAGAAAAGATCAAGAGCCACAGAGCAAAGAATGCATAGATTCATGACCTTAAGGTAGCAGGAGACAAGGAGTTTTTGCTCAAAGCAAAAGTGAAAGCATTCCTCTTTCAATGGGCTGAAGACGTAGTAGTAATTTACAAAGACTACTTTATCTCAGGAACTGTGAGTTGGTTTCTTGTTCTGTCTTAGCTCTTCTGTAAAGTACACTGAAGGCTGGATTTGTAAAATTTACTCTTATTGCTTCAGCTCTCTTATTTCACTTCCCACTCTTTTTTAGTGATCAAGAAAGATCCCATATCCTCCTACTTGGAAGACAAATAATTGGTATTTCTTCTCAATTATCTTTCCATGTGGAATTTAAGAGATGTAATAATAACACCCAGCAAACTGCAGGAGCTGACAATCAAATTTGAGGCTGTCAATACTGCAGCAAAGTGTTTTAGTACCACCACACGTACTATCCTATTACTTCATAGCTGCTCTAGAGACTGCCCTGCTGCTGCTATTGTTTAGTTATGAATTTGCCACAGCCAAAACTGGGAGAGTATGCCATGCAAACAGTTATTTTGGGGTTTGGTGTAACAAAGAAGTGGAAACCTCCCAAGGTGGATGACCTGCACTTGGGAACCTTCTGTTAAAACAGCAGCTGATCCCTTTGGAAAACAAACCCTGGAGACATTAAGTGGTAGACATCCAGGCTGTTTTGATAGCAGAAGATGGTGACATTCAGCCTCAACAACAATGTGCAGGATGGGACAAAAAGGTTTCAGATAATGGGGCTGTAAGGGAAGACACTGTGCAAAAGAACATGTTTTTCCTTAAATTACTTTCATATGTGACTAAAGCTTGGGTTAGTTGAAAACCACAGAATTGAGGGAGACTACCTTTTGGTGTCTGCCCTTTGCTCCCTCCTTGCTTCCCATAGTGTAGTTCACATTCATTGACAGTCAGCAGCGGACTAAAGTAAAATGTACCTTGCAAACTGCAACCCCTTTGCCATCAGTGGAACTCCCTCAGTCATTCAGAGCTGCTTGGAAGTGTCATAACATAAGTCTTATAGGCAAAATATGTAAAGCAACTCAGTCTTTGCCCTTTAGTGAACATTACTTGTACAGGATGAAAGGCTAAAGTAAATTGTTAAAACAAGTGTCTGCAGGTCTTGTTCATTCAGCTTGAGTAAATGTTCTCTCTCTCTCATTGCCGGCAGGAGAGGTAAGGACCCTGCTGAGCAAATGCACAAAATTCTTGACTTGTCATGAGTCTGAGCTTAGGAAAAAGAAAAGCAAGTAATTGCAGTTTGGTCTTTCATCCTCCTCAGTACTGCTCTATGTCAAAAAACCCCAAGAACAAACTATAAAGCACATGTCAAAGCCACTGTTATTACAAAAAAAAATCCACATAACAATCACATAAGGCTTCTGTGCCTGATTTGAGATGTGGGAGCTTGCCCAACTGTCCCTGGACATGTAGTACAGCCCTACCTTTACAGGCACTTAGGGCACTATACAATTATCTGCTGTCCATTAGCTTAAAGCATTTATCTCCCCATGTGGCCGAGCACAGACTTGAACTTATGTTCTAGGGCTCTGCCCAATTTCAGCCAAGCAGAACATATTAGAGGTCTGTGATTTTCATCAGCTGTTGTGTCAGAAGTGAGAAGCAAGGCTGGATAAGGTCCATCATTAGGCAGCTGTTCCCTCCTGCATGCTGTTGGCTAAGCAAAGCACAGTTCGGGCTACACAAAGCAGAATTTGTTAGGTGAGAGTGCCTGTGACTGCAAGTGTAGAGCTGCCAGAGTAGCTCATGACTTAATAGCTGACAAACAGACAGCACTCAGGTCATCAGCCTAAATATAAACTTGGTGTTTCCTCTGCTGGAAACACCTACTGTAAACAAGGTCCATAACATCTGTAAGAAAACCTTCCATCTTACCTGTTTTTCTTTCCCTTCCATTCATATTCTTTGTAATAGCTTTATTGGGATGAGATTAAAGCTATTCAGTTGAATTGGAAACAAACTGTGGATAGTGACAGTGATTTACTTTCTCTAGGACTGGTGTATTTATTGGAAAACATGCTTTGAAGCACTTCCAGTTATTACAGCACTTTCCAATACTCCCAACAACTGCAGAAAGCAACAGTCTTACTAAATTGCTAATTGTGTTTCTAGGTTTTGACCTAATGTACCTGTTTAAAATAAATGAGAAGTGGGTGTTAAAGATTTGGTAGTGGAGGAAGACAGAAAGGAGAATACGTAGAATTTCTGCAAAGTAAATTTTTTCTCTTAGAAAACCTAATCTTTTACACTTCCAGTCTAAGTTTTGAGAACCTTTAACTCCTCTCCCAGTTCCTGCAAGGGGTGTTGACAGGAGTGGCTAACATTGCCTTTTAAAAATAGCTTGACTGGCTCTCTCAGTATCCAATGACATGAAGCCAACAAGTCAAGTCACAAGGAAATTATTGCATGTGGGTTTTTTTTCAGGCAGTGGGTGCATGCAGCACAGATAACTGAGAAGTCGCTCTTGAAATCACGTACTCTTTTTTAATTCCCCCCCTCTATCTTCCACAAAGGGAAGATCAGTAATTTTTACACAAGCAACGCTGAACCTAGAAATGCAGGACAGCGTGTGAGAACTTGATTACTATTGCTCTCATGGCAGCTGGGAGCCCAACTGCTACCATTAGAATAAATGGCTTTCCATGATAATGGAGATACAGGTAAAATACCAATTAATCTGAAACTAATCAGGCTAGATAATCGTTACTGGATTCAATAAAAAAGGGGAAATGGAAAATGTATGAATGCTTCAAGCTTTTTCTCTGTACCTTCTGGGAACACATAAGTTAGGAAGGGAGACAAAGAAGCTTTCTTTTTTAATATACTGGGGCAGACAAACACTAGAGCCGGCAGTTCACTGGGAAAACCTCTAAATGCCTGGCAATAATTAATCCTGTTACATCTTCACTAAATACTTGGCTAATGCTTATACTCAAAATTCCTTAGGCAGCCTCCTCCTCAGGGAAGAAGAGACTTGGAAACACTCATGGTGTTGCAGCAAGCCTTGAAGTTTTGAGTTTTCTGTCTGGCAGGTACGAATGTTAAATAGAAGTGCATTCGCAAGTGACTTTGTGACTGTTCTTGATTATGGCAAATAATCAATGGCTGCTTAGTGTAATTTCAAAACTGTCTACCTCAACACACATAATGGATGGGTTCCTCCACTGAGAAACTGTACATGGTGCCACAGTAATTCTTAAATAGGTTCTGTTGTCTAACAGCGTCTCTATAGACAACTTCAGCAACAGAGCACCCACCATCCCAAGACATTTGATATACAAGCTCAATGCTGTCTTAGCCCTGTGGCTACACCAAACTAAACTCTAAGTTTAAACTACCTTTAGTGACATCCTTCCTCATTGCTGCATTTCTTATGACCTGATGCAATGATCTCCTCTTATTAAGTGTTTTTTTTACCAGCAACGAACATTTATCTGCTAACACATATGCCTTAATTCCTCAACTTGAATTGCACAGCTAAAAATTATTAGCTCATTTTCATTTATTTTATACAAGCACAAGATGCCGTGTAGTTCAATCCAGTAAAAACACTGATGGATTCCCAGAAGCTTAAGTGAAAAGTATCGTAGTGCAACAGGTAATTCTGCCTAGAAGGTTCTCTGTCTCAGCCACTGGCTTTAAATAATGGATTGCCTACTTATGTATTTCAGAAGTGGTAAGAAATGCAGTGAAGACTGTCTACATATCATTCTTTAACAGTAGCACTCAACATTTCAGAGAGATTTCAGTGGAAGAGCAGTCTCCTGTCACAGCCCCCCATACCCAGACCAGTCTTTTTGGTTTCTTAGTCATTTAATATATTATTTCCACACAGTCAGAGCGACACAATCTCTTCGCTTTCTTCTCAACACCTGTATTTTTTTTTGTCCTCTTGATGATATGCATGGAAGTGCACAAGATGTAAAACATTAATTCAACACAGCTAGAATTTATCTCTGAGTCGTTTTAATATGAAATGCAAAATTGACTTGGATGGGCCTCCTGCCAAGATTCTTACCAAAAGAGAGAGAGGAGAGTTGAGGGTCACACTATTGCTGTTATGGGGGACTGAAAAATTGAGCTGGCTTGCTTTGATAGTGCAGTATGAACTATAAGCTAGCTAGTGAATTCTTCACTACATTTTGCTATCTACAGGAACAATGGATTAAAATTTATCCTTTGCTGAAATCTTCAATGCCAGAGGATAAAATACAACACGAGGTACAAGGCTGAAAAAAAAAGACAAGGGAAAAAGATAATAAAAGGACCAACATTACTATGCATAAGTTGATGTTCTCTGCGACCTTAACAAAACTTGAAAACGTGCGGGGGGGTACACAATCCCAAACATGGCATATTTCTCTAACTGCCTGCAGTGTTGGCAAAACTATAGCACTTAGAGGCCGGAGGGCTTGCTTTGTTCAAGCCTGAAGGGTAGTCAGGCAGAAGTAAGCATCCAAAAACAGTTTCTGAAATGTGATTATGCTAAGACCATCAGCTTGGACTGTAGTGGGCATACCATCTTGTACTAAACATAATGCTGAAGCTCTTGTAGGTGTGGTGTGTAATACTAGAATACAAACATTGCACAAGCATGCATGAGGGCAACATCACACAGCTATTGTGACAGAACTCTTATTTTTTGACTTGCATGGCAGAAAAACTGAAATGAGGATAACCATAGACACCTTGGAGCACTTCTGGGAAGTGCATACCAGAAAGGCACGAAGAGTTCCCAGTTTCATGGTGCAGGTCAGCAACAAATTGGTCTGTGCTAGTCCTGACAAATAAATTCTTCCTAACATCAGGGAAATGAGCTCTTGGAACAGACCTTGTAGAGTGGTAGAGGGAGCAAACACCTGAAATATTTTGAAATAGTCAACACTGGGTGATGTCTTATAACATAAGCTGGATGGTATGCTTGCAAAGAAAATTAAAGTTTCATTGAGATAATGCTGTGTGATGGTTTTATTCACTACTCCCTCTGGTCATGTTCCTGCTGATAATCTGTTTATTCTGAGAAAGGCAGAATAAGAAACTTGTTCATACTACTTGCAGGTCTCAAAGGAAACTTTATAATGACCTAAAAGCAGGTTATATACTGCTGGAATGCAAGAAGTGCTCTAGCTTGGGAACTGCAGTCCAAGAGTTGTAGAAATATTGTGGGAAGGACCTCCAAAGCACTATCATTTGGAAGTGGTGATGCTAACAAGACAGATGTTCAAAACCAGCTTAATAAACTGTAAAAGCATGGATCTCCACCCCAGGTATTTAAATACTTAACAATGCTGCACAGCACACATCTTTTCTAATCTCTTTATTTGAAACTCTTTGTCCCAAAGAGTCAAAGTCATGACTGTGGTAAGAACAAGGTGAAAGCACGTGTCACAATACTTCTCTTGAACACACTAACCTGAAGGTAGATGATCCAAAAAAGAACCTTTCTGTCTGGTCATCCCACATTTACTGAAGGCAGTGAATTTCCAAGAATTGGTTACTCCTGATAATAAAAGCTTAGGGCATGACTCAACCCCTTGTGAGCTCTGAATCCCAATCCCCAGGAAAATACACTGCTATTCATGTTGCTAGTGGGTTTGTCGCTTGTGAGTTGATCTTACAGCCACAGATTCAGCTTTTTTAGGTCATCAAGTATTTTACCAGACCAGTAGTCTGTGTCACACAAAACAGCTTCTCACCATTGCTCACCCTTAGATACTTCAGACTTTATTCACACTTTCCTCCTCTCACTCTCTGCATCCTTGGCTGCAAACTGCCAGCTCTTGGTCCAGTGTGGGGCAGGTATGTACCTATTCCCCTGTCTGGTGGCCAAGCCAGACCCTTGTGAGATCTAGTCATTCTTACATCTTGGGTCTCTTCACACAGGGCCAACCTAGCTCTAAAAACACTGCAGATTACCTTCTGCTATGCCATGGGGCAAGACCACATTGTTGCAAACATAAGAAAAGGACTATATTTTCATAAGTTTAGAAGTATAGGAAATATGTACATATTGTATCTTGCCATGCCTATTTCTTTTTCTCTGATTACTCTTGTGTTCTCTTTCTGGAAGACCTTACTTTATATTTCAACCTCACTTTAGTATTTGGGGAAAATCCTTTGTTGATATTAAAGTAGAGAACTGTTTGCTGTCACTACACATTTAAGGTATATGTATGACCAATCTGTTGACTCCAGGTAAGAGTGACAAAATCTTATTTTATAGTAGGAACTGAGCTGCAATAATTCTGTAACTCAATTAACAATCACTTAAGCAAATAAGAGTTAAAATCTGGGGGAAGAATTCCATGTCTTTTTTTAGCTATATGACTTACTTCACTCTGAACAAAAGACAGGCCCACTCAACTATGTATTCAAATACTATAAATTCTTTTTTGCAGCCAGTAACAAAGCTACTGCTGTTGATCAAAAGGCTTTAAGGAAAATAAGGTATTTCTTTTTATTACAGAGCTTTCATGGTGTTTTTCCTGCAGGAGGCTATCTTGACTCCTTTTAATAAAGATGTCTTTGAGGAAGCAGATGCTTGTCACAGTGGTATCTAGTAGATTAAGACTTTTGTCCCTGAAACTAGGGGGATTTATAGCTGAAGAGTGTTGAATTCTAGGCACTGTAAAACTGAAAGGCAATTATCTTGAAATCCAAACAGCATAAAAAGTATAGTTTGAACCTCTTTCAGTCATGATACTTATTTGACTCCCAATTTGGGGATCAACTCTTGAGCCACAGTTTGGGTTAGCACAACTGTGTTCCCTCTCTGCTCTCAGACATTTGGAGAAAGAGCTATAACACTAATGGATGTGTTGTTGATGACAGTAAAGCCCAAAGTTTTCTGCTAAACTCCAGAGGACTATGTTGGGACAAACCAGCACACGCTTGAAGCTTGTGTGACCAGACTCACAATACAAATGCTAAGCCTAGACCACACCCCAGCCTCAGCCTTGTGCAAGGCATTTCGGTGACAGAGAACTTCTCCTAACAGACTCAATGGAGCAACAGCCTTTATTTCAAATTAGCGCAGAAGTTGAGGGTGTAGGAAGGAACATCCTACTTTCCTGACTTACTGGAGTCAGCACTCATTTCTTGGGAATGGGAAGAGATAGGGTAGTCATACATCAGGGGCCATCACACAACTGGTGAAAGAGCTGACAAGGGAAGGCAGCCTCCCAGACCTGCTGTTCATGAACTGAGAAGGCCTTGTGGGGGATGTGATGGTTGGAGGACGACTGGGGTAAAGCGATCATGAGATGTTAGAATTCTCAGTTCTAGGTGAGGTGAGGAGGGGAGTTAGCAGAACAGCCACCTTACACTTCGAGAGGGCAGACTTTGGACTGTTCAGAAGGCTGGTTGATAAAGTTCCATGAGAGACACTCCTTAAGGGCAAGGGAGCCCAAGAGTGCTGGGTACTCTTCAAAAAGGAAATCCTGTCAGTGCAGGAGCAAACTGTCCCCATGTGCTGGAAAATGAGCTGGTGGGGAAAAAAAAACTGGCTAGGTTGAGCAGGGAGATCTGGGTAGACATCAAAAAGAAGAGGAATGTCTATGAACTTTGGAGGAAGGGACAGGCACCTTGGGTGGACTACAGAGAGAAAGTGAGATCATGCAGAGGAAACATCAGGAGGGCTAAAGCCCAACTAGAGGTCAGACTGGCCAATTCAGTGAAAGATAATAAAAAATCTTTTTACAAATAGATCAATAGTAAAAGGAGGTCCAGAGACAATATTCAGTCTTTACTGGATGCAAAGGGAACAACTGTGACAAAGAATGAGGACAAGGCTGAGGTACTTAATGCCTTCTTTGCCTCAGTCTTTAACAGTAAGGAAAGTTGTTCCCTGTGTATACATCCCCAGAAGCTAGAGGAGCAGAACAAAGCTCCCACGATCCAAGAGGAAGCAGTTAGAGACTTGCTTGGCCGATCAGACACGCTCAGGTTTATGGGGCCAGAAGGAATCCACTCGAGGGTATTGAGGGAGCTGGCAAATGTGCTTGCCAAACCCCTTTTCATCATCTTCCAGCAGTCCTGGAAGACTGGGGAAGTTCCATTTGACTGGAGGCTGGTTGATGTTACACCCATTTACAAGAAGGGTCGCAGGGAGGATCCAGGAAACTACACGCTTTTCAACCTGACCTCAGCGACAGGAAAAGTCATGGAACAGGTGATGTTGACTGCTATCACAGAACACATGCAAGATAACTGTGTGATCAGGCCCAGTCACTACAGGTTCATGAAAAGCAGGTCTTGCTAAACTAATCTGATCACCTTCTATGAGAAGGTGACCAGCTTACTGCATGAGGGAAAGGCTGTTGGTGTGGTCTTCCTGGACTTCAGCAAAGCCTTTGACACAGTTTCTCACAGCATTCTGCTACGGAAACTGTCAGCCTCTGGCCTGGACAGGCGCACACTCTCCTGGGTGGAAAACTGGTTGGATGGCCGAGCCCAGAGAGTGGTGGTAAATGGTGTTAAATCCAGCTGGAGGCCAGTTACAAGTGGGGTTCCCCAGGGTTCAGTGCTGGGTCCAGCCTTGTTCAATGTCTTCATCAATAACCTGAATGAAGCCATTGAGTACTCCTTTAGCAAGTTTGCGGATGACACTAAGCTGGGAGGAAGTGTTGATCTGCTGGAGGGTAGGAAGCCTCTGCAAAGGGATCTGAACAGTCTGGACCACTGGGCTGAGTCCAACAGCATGAGGTTTAACACAGCCAAATGCTGGGTCCGGCACTTGGGGCACAACAACCCTGTGCAGTGCTACAGACTAGGAGAGGTCTGTCTGGAAAGCTGCCTGGAGGAGAAGGACCTGGGGGCCAATGGCACCTTGGCTTGAATCAGAAACGGTGTGACCAGCAGGTCCAGGGAGGTTATTCTCCCTCTGTGCTCAGCACTGGTGAGACCGCTCCTTGAATCCCGTGTTCAGTTCTGGGCCCCTCACCACAAGAAGGATGTTGAGGCTCTGGAGTGAGTCCAGAGAAGAGCAACGAAGCTGGTGAAGGGGCTGGAGAACAGGCCCTGTGAGGAGCGGCTGAGAGAGCTGGGGTTGTTTAGCCTGGAGAAGAGGAGGCTAAGAGGAGACCTCATTACTCTCTACAACTACCTGAAAGGTAGTTGTATTTCATAGTTTACATGATGCTATGATAAAGGAATTGTATAAATGCCATTTATTTCATTTTTAAAATACCAGTTCAGATTAGGATTGCTGTTCTTCTCTGGAGAACAGAAGAACTAAAGTGGTTTAAAGCACCCACAAACTCAAAAAGGCTTTGAACTGCATGACCGTATGCTGTGTGAAGCAAGACAAGGCACCACGGCCATGGTGGGGGGCTGTGCAGGGGCTGGTGGTTGAGCCATAGTCCCTTTGACTCTGGAAGCCCTTGCCAAGAAGCCTGCCAGCTTTCTGATTCCACACTGGGTTGCCTGCTTACAGGAAAATAATAAACTGCAAAATAAACCTACAGTGGATATAGATAAAAATATTTTAATCATATTGGTACTAGAGGGCATTTCAGTAATTCACCTTTAAACAGAAGCCTTTTCCTTTTCCTGCTCCTAGAGAACCAGATGTAAACAGTATGATACATTTCTTAGTTACTTCAGTGCCAGCATAATGTCATGCCACAGAAGATTATGATTTTCCATCAGGATAAAGCAGTTTGGAATAAATAAATTTTTAAAAAGGAATGCAAAATCCAGGTCAGTGCATGAATGGGTACTCCATTGTGAAACCACACATACAGTCTAAGTCCTTATGCTTCATGAAATTAAAAACATTTTTGGACCCTGAGGTCTACTGATTTGGTAACAAGCCAGTGAGTTCTTTGGGATGCTCCACAATGGGAATCCAGCACGCTTACTGAGCTCACTCACTCACCAGGAAGCCTGGAACAGAAAAGCCATTTGTTGCTAACAAGGAGGCATCAGACTATACAGAAACATACAGGCAGTCACGCTGCCACTGGTACATGTGGAATGGAGGGGCAGAACAGGTTTGGAAGGTACCATGAGAAAATTTTGTCTTATTAGGCTTACAAAGGAAGGGACTTGAAGACTTCAGACCAAAAAAATACTTGCAAGGTATGGCTTTGGCAGACAGTCATTATCTTTCCTTTTTCCACTGCAGCAGATATCTCTACCTCCTCATCTCTATCAATACCAATAACAACAGTGGAGACTACGCAGTCAGCTGAGGAAAACAAAGCTGTACATCTATTGCATAATATCCCTTTGAAAAGCTTATTTGGATGCACATGTACATTTTATTTTTGAGGTGATGGTGGATTTCGTGGCGGAACACTAAGACTATGGGATACACAAACTGCTGCTTCCTCACTTTTGGTAAAGTGATGGAGAAGTTTGTATAGCTATATTAAAAGTTTTATGAATTCAGTGGTAGCTGAGAGTGAGCTCTGTCCCATAAGGAACATGTCCCGTAAGGGTGCTGAGGAGCACGGTTTAGTGTTTGATAGGAATGGTTGGACTCGATGATCTGGTGGATCTCTTCCAACCTAGTTATTCTATGATTCTATGATTCTAAGGCAGTGGGAAGCAGGACTGCTGGTTTCAGCTCACAAAAAATTCCCAGTCTCTGCTGTGCATGCTTTTGCACAGGTCTGTGGGAGTACAGCTGGCGCTGGTACTCCAGTGCATTCTGACCATGTTACATACTTTGCCCACATGAAGTAAACAACCAAGTTTGCGTATTGCAGCAGTGAAAACAAAAAAACAAAACAAAAAAAAAAGGAGAAAATCTTCCAGCGGAGTTTGCTTGAGAGAAAAAAATGACAAGCACTTCAGAAAACAGCCAATGATGTAGAACTTTCTCCTATTATTATTATTACTTAAAATGGTTCAAACTTTAATAAACATCATTCCAAAATCAAAAGAATATCTCATCACTCAGCAAATACAGTGATGTAGAACACAGGCAAAGCTGAGGATTGAAGCTATACTTAGTAAACTTTTAATGCAGGGTCCAGACAACAACAGCTAGACAGTCTATGCTGAAAACCTTTGAAAGAACCAGTGCATGAAATTGCAGGGGGTTTAATTAATTTGTCATGCTGGTGTTTGTACAATCTGATTAGGTAACAGCATCTGATATGGTATCACATAGGAGAGGATTCATCAGACTGAATAATTACATGGATTAGAAGAGTACCTCTGAATTGCTTATGGGGCTGGCTCAAAGAGAAATGCAATCAGTAATGCTGCAAGGAGGTGCTCTGGCCTCAAAGGAATTTTCTAGTGGGGCTTCTGAAGATCAAGCTGATATTTTTTAGCATTTTAATTAATTTTCATTCACTGCATCACAAAGACTGAATATGCAGATAACATATGCTAAGGATGCAAATCCAGTAAGCACAACTGGCAGAGATGACTTTGAGGCTTGTGTAATAAAAATAGGATGAAAAAAAAGTAGAAAATGCCAAGCCAAACACTGGCAACTAATAACAAGGATTTCTGCCACAAGCCAGGAACTCATCAGTTAGCCTGGGTGTACTAACATGCTGCCAAATGTCTGACCGGCAGAGCAATGCAGCCATGGAAAAAGGCAAATGCAATTGGAGAATGGGTCTGGTGAGGCATTTCTGGTAGAGACTGATAAATAATTTTGCCATTTTAAGGCCTTATTAAGACAACAGCAGGAGTAACTCTGCTCTGGATCAAGAAGGCATTCAGAGCATCCCCAGTTCAGTGCAAGGTTACTAAGCTGATCCAGGGACAGAGGGAAACCTGATCAAGTGAGAGGAAACCAGAAGAGCTTGTTTTCCACAGCAAAGGGGAGGCTGAGAGGCTGCACTGTTTCAACCTAACCATGATGGAAAAAACAGTGAAGAAGAGTCATTTAATTCAGAAGACGGTGCTGGCATTAGAACAAATGAGTATAAACAGGACTTGGATACATTTCAGCTGTAGTTTAGAAGCAACTCTCTAACCACTGAAACAGAAAACTGCTTTTTCTCCAAAGGTAACAAGGGTAAAAAGATATGTCGCATAATCCCGCTCAGCAATATATAACTTGTGTACTTGAAGATGGGGAAACATGACCTGGAAAGCCAAAGGAGTGCCTGAATCTTTTTTAATTGCTTCCATAGCCACTAATGTTACTTTTATCTCTTGTCCCATTTCACCATTGGCTTCAGTACAACATGCAGCATGAGGATGAGAAAACACCCCTCAATAGCCAGATTTCAACTGAGGGAGCCTCAGCTTCTTTTGTGGAGGATGCTTCCAAGGACAAATTCAGAGAGGGTTCTACCTTAGGTGCTCCAGGTCCCATCCCAGTAGTGTTTTGCCCTCCTTTTACAGCTGTCTTCTATAAAAAAACAGCTGGGGCAGCCTTTTTCAGTGCTCCTGAAAGCTCCTCTTTCCCTGTACACTGCCTTCAGGTCACACCAGCCTGTCACTAACATTCAATACTGTTGCACTTACAGGTATCGTTTCCTTTTTTTCTTTAATTATGCTGGATTCGGCTTTTATTAGCCTTGCCCCAAGCTGTCTCCTTTAGCATCAGTTAAACCAACATTTTATCACCATCATTGTTTTTACTTATCTAGATATGCAAATAGAGCAGATGAATATGTATTAAAAGATAAACTGGAGAGAATTACATGTGCACTATAGCCAAAATAATGAGAAATCCATTTAAGGACTTTTTGTTGTGGTTTTTTATAAGTGAAATATCATATGAGGATTCTGCATTCAATAACATGTTCATGCTTGTAAGAGTACAGGCTATGAAGCTTATTTTAGTAAGAGTGTGATAAAATCTGTGCCCTTATTCCCCTGATGAAATCTTAGGAAGACTTTGGGTACAAGATGGAGAAAGGCATGAAAGCTCCAATACCAGCTAGGTATAGAAGCCAGCCCATATTCCTCAGAATAGTTTCAGGCTTTGCTCAAAATCACTCCACAGGAAAAGAACTAAAAAGAGCCTGGATGGTTTAATACCTCAGTCCACTGGAAAGAAATCCTTCCTCTTCCTCAGCATGATCTCCCCCATATTTTTTCGATGACTCATTTTTGCTTCAATTTATTTTGTTTGCATGACACTTCTTGAACTTTAAGGGCAATAGAGCCTGGCCACCTAAACTCATAGTCTCTTCCAATATACTTACCTGCTCTGAGGTATTACTTTCAGAAAACATATTAATATATAACTTAGTTGAAATGCCCAGTCATCAGAGTGGCTGCATTTGTTTTCTGAAACAGCTGCAGAGGCTTCAGAGGTGAAATCCCAAGCATCTTCTCTGACTTCAAAAACCCCTTCCCACAAGCTTCTGAATGAAGAGGACAGCAGGAGGAAGCTTCAAGGAGGATTCGTCATTGCTGTCTACTTTCTATAGGTATTTGCATCTGAAAATAAGGAAACTCTCCTTCTGAGGTTATAAGAGGGAGGAAAACTGAAATGGAAATGAAATAAATCTTTCTGTTTTGACTTGTGAGTAATAACTGCTGAAGCCAACTCTTCCAAACAAAACGCTCCACTGGTTTATGTGGCCAGGATGTTTTGCCACCAAAATCTAGGTGGAGTCAATTGAAAACTGTCCTGTGAGTTTTGTGGTACATAAATGTGTTTTCTAAATTTAATATACTCCACAGCAGAAGGTTTGAATTCCTGAAGATAGTAGCTTCTGCATTTTTTTCCCTTTTTCTTTCTAGCCAAATAGCTGTAAATGGAAAGGTTTCTTACAGTTTTCACTTCTTGCTATCACAGGGGAGTCAATGAAGCAAAGTTTATTTACTTTGCCCCTTTGGAAGCAGTGTTCATCTGCATGTCTGAGAGAGCGAATGATTACCAAAGTGAGGATAAACATCCTGTAAATGTCTAGAGGAAGGAGAAGCAAACTTGGATATCTTTCTGAGTAATTAAAAACTAGAAAGTATCACCTCAGTTTTTTCAGTTCTTTGAAGAAATACGATGAGGAACGTTCACTGGGGAATCATAAACTTTATTCCCTTGCATTTGCTGCTGAAAAACTCATCAGTGCATGAATAGTTCAAAGAATGGCACTAAAAAGTGACAACAGGAAAGGCAGAGCTATGATTTGTCTGGCAGTGTATTTCCTGATGACTAAGTACTCGCAGCACACGAGTGGAAAAATCTGGTACTACACTTGAAGGCCAGAGGCCATAGTCCAAATAAACAATCTTCTATAACAAGGAAAAGGTCATCAAGACTAAGATTTCCTTTACCCCATGAAAGTGTCTTCAGTTTTTCGTGGGCACGAGGGTAGCATGATTTCAAAGGCCAGACCTGAAAATCTGATATGGCCAATCTGGCAGAAGATGAATGAAAACATACCATTCTACTCCTCAGAGATATAAAGCCTAAATAGCTTTAAAAGTTATCTGATAGAGAGAAGACAGTCTTCACTTCTTCTAAATGAAGACAATATAATGATCTATGCAGTCACACTGATTCCACAGAAAGAAATTGCTTCCCCCTTTGGCAAGAGAAATTCAGTGTTATGTGTCTTCTGTTAAGAGATGGCACCGTAAGGTACTGATAGCCAAGAGACAAAGGATGACATTAATTTGAAAAAAAACTCCAACCTATTGTGGTAACTGAAACTACTGTTTCCAGTCTTGTCTGATGATGGAAAGGGGAAAAATATACTAAGGGCTGAGATGCACTGACTAAAATTTGTGTTTGTGACAGTGATGGTCCTATAATCAGAGATATATCTGAATAGTCTTGAGTGCATCAGAAGTCCTTTTCAACTGCTATACTTAAGAGTATATTTAAGCCCTCTCTTTCACTCTGCATATCAAACGAAGAAGAAAGCATGTGCTCTGATGCTGTTATTAACTTCATCAACTGGACATCAAATCTGAAAAGGCACTTTTCTCCTTCACAGGCTTCTTGTTCAGTTAGCTTCCTATGGAGGTTCTCAACCATCTGACTGATTGACTTCAAAAGTATCTAGCAGTGTTTAAGAAATCTGATTTAGTGAGTTTTAAGCTTACTCTTTTGATATGTTTCTTAGCAATGTCCTCAGATGGGATTTCCTACTAAGAATGTAATTAATCTTTTTTTTTTCTTCTTATAGCTGAGATGCTTGTTAGAGGCAGATTGTTAATAACTTGGCAGCACTGTTACTTTCTTCTCCTAGTTCACTAGCTGATTCACCTGTCTTATTACAAGAAGACAAACCAAAGGTATAATGGCGTGATGTTAATTCTCTTCAGTGAGACAAGTGGAACACAGAGGCTGAAGGGAAGCAGCTTTGGGAAGTGGCAGAGATCCAAACATCTACTGCTGTTGCCTTTTTCAGACTTAAAACTCATGCCTTGGAAGAAGGCACTGCCCTGAGCAATCCCGCCAAAGCCACCATATGTGCTCCACAAAGTATTGTGCAGCCCATGTCTGCATGTTGGATATAAATTTTCCTCCTGAAAGGAATAAATCTTTCACAAGTAAAGGAAAGAGCAGATATGGTTTCTAAATGAATGATTCATTGTTGGAGGGCACCGTCTTCATTTGCTGAAGTTGCTACGATACCATAGCAGCAATGCCAACTTGTCATAGCCCTTTAACACTCTCTGGAAGCTCAGCAAGCTGAAAAGGCATTGCTGAGAGAATTTATTTATTTTTAAACAAAATGTGTGTATTTACCACAAAACTACTTTCAATCTCCCACCTTTCTCCTTTGTCTGGCTTGAAATTAGTTGTAGTCTTTTTTTGAATTCCTGTGGAATCTGGAGGAGTGAAGGACATAAACAGGAAAGCAGTGTACACTGAGAGAGATGGCAGGATGCCCCAAAACAGTAATTTAAAAAACTTTCTTGCTGTGCTTGCCTAAACTTGGTTTTAGGCCCTTTTTGTTTGATAAAAACCAAAAATATTGTTAACAACTTTCCATCACATTGAATGCATATGTGGCTTTGCTGACTCATGTTTATCCAGGAAAAAAATAAGAGCATACAGTATATGTAATTTGTGAGAGTGCACTGCAGGGCTGTATAGGAGTAAAGTCAAGATTTCTTTGCGGAATTCTTGTATCTGAAGCTATGACTGTCGTAACACCTAATCTGTCTTTAAGCAGCATAAATATTGCATCTAACACACACTTACACCTTAAATAGGGGTCCCACTGCAGGTTAACAGTACAAAACATGGAGCTGGCACCAACTAAATACCAGATCACCTTCATAACTAACAAAAATGGCTAGAGGAGATAGGAGTGAGGTTATAGGCAAGGAGAAAGAAATTAAGTACCGCAGTGCAAATCTGTGATACAGCAAACTGTGGGGGAAACATGGGACTAAGTTGCTACTGTTGCTGAAAGAAACTTGGCTCTTATTGTAAAAGAATCTGCAACTGTCCTGGGAAGATGAAAGCTCTAAGGATAGACTTATGCCACATCCTCCTCATGGGCTGCAGACTTTCAGAGAAAGTGAAATAACAAAATTAATTTAATAAACAAATAATGCCAGTGAGTAATTTCATAAGGATCACTAATGATAAAAAGACGATGGTTTCCAGGTAAAGATTACCTCAGCACGCATGTCTCTTGTGTGACAAAAGCAATTTAACTTTCTGCAAAGACCTGTAGTGGATGCTGCCACCTCCTTTCTTTCAAAGTTCTTAGTAGTCCTCTTAACCTCAGAAAATAGAGAGTACTACAAAAGTGGAAGTCAGAGTGGACTTCTGCTTAAAGGTCTTCCGCCCCTCCCTACTCCTTGCCAAGTCACAAAGCACAAATAAAGCAGGTAGTATAGAAACCAGAATAGGAAAATTGCTTTTAGAAAACAGAGTAGATAGGAGAAGGGATGCCCAGCCTTTACTACTGAAAGGAAGAGATTTCAATTAGAAAAACTGAGTTTTTTAATTTATTTTTAAAGAAAGGACAGATTTCTTCCTGAATTAATGACTGAATTAGCATAAGAATTATCTCCAGGTGGTTATTCACCAAACTGAGTACCTTTTACTTAGACACTTACAGGCATCACTCTTTCTTGCTCATGCTTGTTAAGCAGCATCTGCTTTTAAGAGACTGTGCTCCTTCACTGACAGCTATCTCACATTTCTGTTTCAGTGTATGCTGAGAAATAACCCAGATTGGTTTTTACAGGAAGACCGAGCTCCTTTTTAGTAATTTTTTCCTTAAGTAAAGTACAAAAAAAAAGTTGCCATTAAACCTCTCTTCTTTGTATCACAATTAAAAAGATTGACCAGGTTACAACAGTGGGCCTAGAAGCACATATATGAGGTTTTTCATATAAATGACTTCTCAAAAAGTAATTCACAGTGCTTGCTGCTTTCCAGTTGTTCTGTAAGACCATGTGTGTCAATTTCCATTAAGAGATGTTCAGTATGCTGACCAGTACTGGCTGATTACATGAAAACACCTATGAAGTTAATACTTACACTGTTAATGTCCTCATAGTACTCTTGTCTTTAATTCCATGGGCCATTCCTAAGCCTTACTCTTACTGTATTTCGTTCAAAAGAAGACACTTTTCCCCTTTTATTGCTGTTTCTTACCAGAGACTGATTGTTCAAAAATACATAGTTAAAGTGATACAAGCTAAATGATCCAGCTAAAATGTACCATTGCAGTTATACACGTATTTCAAAAGATACAGCTTAAATCTGAATATATGGAAATGGCTGATGACTTGGTTTGTCACTTTGGAGCTTGCTTGCAAAGCTGAACGGGCAGATGTTCCATCCTTCGGCTGCAGGATGGTATTCTTTACAAGCGCTGTAACTTTTCAGTCTTTCCCCATTGGTATCGCAGTTTCTGAAGCAACTGGGCTACTGACTTCCTATTCATAGAATCATAGAATGATTCCTTTGCTGCTTGATAGTACCAGGAAAACAGGGAGGTTAAAAGAGCAATAATACTTGAAAGGGACTTAAAAGGATACTTAAAAGGACTTGAAAGGAAACACCAGCAGTGTCAGGAGGAAAGCATGCTCTCGGAATGAACGCACTGCTTTCCTACAGCATCTCCAGACTTTGATTAGGATCAGCCCCGTGGAGACTCCTGGAAGGATCTTAAGGGCTAATTAGAAAAATTACATGAAATGATGAGAGTCTTCCCAGCTGGCCTTTATCCTTTGCTTTTCTTCTGAAGGAAAAAAAAAAAAAAGCAAAAGGAGCGAATACTGTACAGAACAGTAACGAGAGAGATGGTGTTACATTTGTTATGGTTATTCTGTTGGATAAGCATTGCAGCCATAGGGCCTAAGCTGCATGAAACGAGGCCACAGTATTAAAAAAGGGTCATTACTAAGAAGTTATCCCTTGGAGTGTGTGTGAAAGGCTATGGGAAGATACTGACTTCAGCAAGGCTGTGCTGTTGCTACACCTTTTCTACTACAGTTGGGAGGGAAATGGTATGAATAACTCACGCAGGAGACTTGCTAGACTGAAGCAGGAAAAAAAGTGAATTTCCTTCCTCTGCTGCCAGTATTAAAAAAGCTGTACCTTACTTTAGTCTCCTTTGTCAGTAATCCTTACCAAAATCGATCTGCCTGCACCAGCCATTGAAATAGAAATTACACTATGAAAAAAACAACAGAACCTTCCATGTGAGCTGCTCAGAGTGTGCAGCTTATACCTAAAGGTAGCTCTGCTAGAAACAGCTACCGCTGTAATTTATTACATTACATCTAGCTTAACAGGAACATCCTTTGATAAAAGTGAAAGTAAGAATCAATTTTCCTTGGTCTAGCATTTCTGTGCAGTCAGATCACGGCGGCTGGCTAATTAAACCTCGTTACTGGGGACATAACAAAGGAGGAGAGAAAATAAATGACAACAACTGTGACACAGCTGGCCTGGAGAAAAGAGTTGCGCCTTTCATCCAAACATCTTAAATCACTTCTGCATATGCTGCAATGGTGTAGAAACCTAACATTATACGAAAGTCACAGAGTAATATGCCAGTGGTGGTTGTCAAAACTGAAAAGCTTTAGCACAATGAGTCCCCAGGCTACTGATTCAAACCCCAAATACCATAGGGGGTCATCATACAAGCTGAATTAGGTCCCATGTGCAAAGGAAGAGCTCTGTATCTAAGGACTGTTCCGGACCAGAAAGCAACATCTGCTTCCCTTAAATTTCATTTACTCTTTTAAAAGGTAAAGGACCTTGTAGCTCTTTCACTGATGAGGAAACTACATGTGTCAAATACAGGCCCACAGATAATACTGGTGTAACAGACAAGTGATGTGTCTATTTGTAGGGATGTGCACATTCAGTCAGCTGTGGGAAGAAGCAGAGACTGTATTAAAAAGAGAGACCAGCAAGTGACAGCATCATGCCAACGGATGAGCTGTTTAATGCATAAAAACTCAGTCTGGAGTCCTAAGGACATAATCTGAAGTGAAGAAAGTGGGGCCTCTGTCTTGTTCAGTCATGGACTTACATGACCTTAATTACAGTAATATCTTTGCAATGTCTATTGGGAAATTCAGTTTGTAGAAATCACAGAGAGGAAAGTGCAATAGTAATACAGAAATAAAGAACACCTCATGCTGACTTTCACAGTGTGGATTTGGATATCCAACTTCTATATGTAAAAGCTGTGATTTTCAGAGAATGACAGCAGACTTTGCACACCTTCACGAGGAAAGACGACTCAATGCTGTTTATGAAAAAAAATCTATGCAAGCTGCTGCATAATACAAGTTTAACAAAACTGGTGCCCATCAAATTTGAATCCCAAAGATCTTTTTTGTTTGTTTGTTTTCTACTTTACAGAACAGGAGGAAAGTAATGCTAAGCAGTATGAGAGCTTTTAAACAAACAGGATGACCCTCCTCATCAATACCAGGCCATGTGAGCCTCCACATCCACTGCACTGGTACTAACAAAGACAGACAAAACTTTCCCAACGGACAAATTATTCCACAAATATCCCTCAACACGAACTTCTAACAAATGCCAGCAGCTGTCAAAAGGAGTTGCTAGACTACACAGACAAATGAGTGAACATTGATGGGCACTAGAGGGACACTGGCTGCTCTGGTGTTAATAACGTAAATTTACTCTTTATTCATAGCCCTTGAAATACTACTAACCCACCTTAGGGGATATTTAATGATATTTGAGGTGCGCTTGGAGATAAGCGTCCTATGCACATAACATGCACCTAAGTTTATGGGAAGCAATCTGTCTTATGTAAAGTTACTTAAAAGAGGAAAGGCTATATTTGGAATGCTCGTTTGCTTAAAACTAGCACTGACAGGAAATACAGCAAGTCTTGATCATTCAGGATTTGCAGGGTTGTTTTTCTGGAGGTTTTTTTGTGTGTGTGTTTCTTTTCTTTTAAATAACATTAAGTCATGCTCTTACATCTGTAAACCTTCATATACACTCTGAAATGGCCAACCAAGTAATTTCTGTGAGTTGTATATATTGATAATAAACTGCCATCAAACAAATCACACTAAATGATATGTGTTTTTTTCTATGAAGGCTGACTCGGGCTGACAGTCTGGTCAGTGCTTTTCCTCAGTGCAATTAGAAGACAGGTGTTTTCTAAAAATCCTCCAGAGAATGAGGCACCCAGCTGCTCTAAGCTCTCAGGAACAGCAGGCAGCCCAAATCCCTCAGCTGATGCCAGGTTGGGGTATGTATTACTTTCCCAACCTTCTCCTTATCACTGTGGTATTGAACCCAGGTGTAGTGGATTGTTTTCCTCTGGCATGCAGGAGCAGCAGGCTCCTTTTAGTCTCTCTTAAAAAGCCATCTCCTCACCTCAAATGTACTCCATCATCCAACAGCAGGAACCATCCCACATAACTGCAAACCGTTACTTTTGCCCATTTCCCCCTTTGGCTCCCAGCGTAAATCTTAAGTGATTTCCCATGGGAAGAGCAGAAAGCACACAGGCCAAGAATATGGCATGAATACTAGTCCAGAAAGTTCACTACAAGGAACTACCTGATACGAACAAGCTTAAAAATAAGCCAGATCCCGAGGGAAGAAGTGACACCTCACAGTCTTCATGTCACAAGAGTGTGGTTTGTACCAGTGGATTATGTTTTGCTGTGTACCCTATCAGGACAGAACGTGACGAGAAATCTCACAGTGAAATAAATGTCACGTCTTGCTCAATAGCTTTTTTTTGGCAAATGGCAACATTTTATAGGAACAAGCCTTGCTCTTTTTTTTTTAAGTACAGATTAAAAACTTCAGCATTGGATGCAGAGATGCTGGAAGCTGCCCATCAGGAGGCTGGCCTCGCTGGCTGCACAGCCAGAGGTAAGGGAGCTACCTGACACAGCTTCTGCTGTGTCAGCCTCCCTGGCACTCCTCCTCCAAACCAGTGTCCACTTCAGTCAACAGCGACACTTTTTTGGCTTTAATTGATACTGGACAAGGTCTACTATCACTGGGTGAACTTGTTTGATTTCTTCTGCAGCAGCTTCTGCATTTGAAGAAAAAGTGATTGCAATAAACCTAAATTCAGGTGGAAAGAATACTAAGAAGTAATTACAGCTCTCATGCCCTAGTAGGTTGCAGGCTACAGGGAGCTGCCTCGCCTGGCACCACTAGCAGGAAATTAGGGGCAGAAGCTGGCCCTCCAAACCTTTTTGCCCCTGTGAAATGCAGCCGAGCACAACAACCCTGCACATGTGGAGAAGGGAAGGAAGTGGTCTGAGTCAAAACACCATAACGTGGATGCCAAAATCGGTTTTGGTCCAAACTGAGTCATGTGTATGGAGGTAAAAGAACAGACTGGAAAAACACATTGCAGGGTGAAGCATTAATGAATTTCTACTAAATCTATCCTAACATACTCCTTAAAATCAATAACTCAAAAGGACTGACTTTGGCCTGAGAAGCCTAAATAAATACAGACATATCTGAATGAAGAAATTAAAGCTACTCTCAAAGGTGTACCAACAAACTCTCTTTACTCTAAATTCGCTAATCCTATCCTAAACTGACTGGACAAGTAGTTAACCTATTAACATGGTTGCATGCTCCTATGGTACTCTGCTAAAACTTTTTTAAAAAAAATAACCTTTTTGAAGTATTTTCATTAATAGAAAGATCAGAATGTTTTGGGTCCTCTGAGGGGAATTTATGACTTCTTATTATGCAGCTTTGGTAATTTAAATGTCAATGTAACAATCCAGGAATGGAAACAGTATGTTCCAGGAATGCTGCAGTGAACTAGTAATTATGATATGCTTGTAATTGCTGATTATTGCCATGAATTTTACCAAGACTAGTAAAGTGAATGTTTCTTTACCGCTGAAAAGAAACTTGGGAATTTTACTCAATTCAAATCAACAGTGGCTTAGAGTTTCCAAGAAGGTTTAGACTCTGTTTATCAGTAATTGCAGGGGTTCAGGGTATGGAGCAAAAGACTCTACTCCTAGAGCAGGGACAGGGCAAGAACCAGGTACTGCTCTACATGTAAATACAGGATCCTGTTACCAGGCACTGCTGTTGCAATGTCAACACAAATACTGTCACTAGGGGAAGAAGAGCCAGCCAGTGCTAGAGAGGCAGTCAGCTGGACAGAAGGCAAGGTAGCAGAGCTATATGTACTGGGCAGGTTTTGCCTATGCCAGAAAATGTTTGAATTATACTTGGGACATGCTGCAAAATAACAGATGTGAATTGGGATGTGGTTTTCCTACTGGCTGTCCTACTCAGCCTCTCTTCTTCTTTGATAATATTTGTTTCGAGGAATGAATTTGTGTTTTGGAGGGGGTAACAAATATAGCATCAGTGTATCGAGAAGATGCTTCTTTCTTGCAGCTGAGAGATCAGATGCACTGTCATCAGACACAGTAAGAAAGCCTGTGAAAATGTTATGAGTCTGAGATAACAGATGCTTATGATAAAACAGAAAATGAATAAACAGAAAACGAATAAACAGAAGTTGAAAAGATTAAAAAGGAATAGGGTATG
The DNA here is from genome assembly GCA_033558105.1 of Coccyzus lansbergi. NCBI lineage: Eukaryota > Metazoa > Chordata > Aves > Cuculiformes > Coccyzidae > Coccyzus > Coccyzus lansbergi. Next base: position 3,805,717 of record JAUMJK010000113.1, read on the forward strand.
CAGTAAAGAGTGGTGAACTGCCAACTAGACTAAAGGAAAGAAAAAGGGAAAAGGAAAGCAAAGGCCTTAAGACTTTGCCAAGGAGCAGTGACTGTAGAGGATGCAATTAATTTTCCTGAAATAAAATGCATGTACATAGTGAATTTAAGAGATCACACAGGAACTGAAGACATCTGACAATTCAGATGTAGCAAATGAGCAGTTCAGAGCACTGGCCAGCTAGCAGCTTGTCAAACCGTTGACACCCAAACGACATCCGAAAAGTGGGAGAGAGGTGTGTGAAGGTGCGAAAGGAAGGTAAATAGAAGCATAGATGAGTAGGGTGTACTACAGGGAAAGCTGCATGGAGAAAGAAGAGATGACTTCAGTAAATTTCACTCTGGTTCATGGTGGACAAAATATGCATTTTGGCATCCTGGCCTGTGATGCAAGAATGCACTCACCTGAAAGTGGATCATGCTTAGTGCCTTTTGCTACTCCACCTCTGAGCCACACACTCAGACATACTTGAGTGGCCCTGAGTGACTTCAAGCCTGACCATGATATAATCTCTAGAGCCATGCACAAACCTGCTTTAAAGTCAGTGGAGCACTACAAGCGTCTGTCCAGATATATCGTGTGCCAGGACTAGACTGACATCAACCATGAAAGTATTACTTACAGACTACTTGTAAGACACTGCTCAAGCACACAGTACATTTTGGTCTTCTTATTTTTAAATTAATAGATGGCAAATCTAAAAAAAATTTTGTAGTTTATGGTTGCTGCATTATGTGGAGAAAGTTGTAGACTTGATGGACTTGATCCTCCTTTTACAAGTATATATTATATCATTTTGACCTCATGGATGCTGCCAAAATCAACAGTGTGTTGGTTGCTAGCTGGAGTAAGAGACAGAAAATTACCTCTATAGTCGTTTTTAAATTTACAACAACAAAAAAATATTAAGATTACAGAGAATGCTTATTCCTGCATTGTGACATTATGAACCTTGCTTTCTTTTTTTTCCTCAGTATGAAAAGCAGTAATAATGAGTGAAGCTACTCCCATGCCCTTCTGGACTACTACAGAAGTGAAAAAGTTAACTGTAAATATTCACGCTTACAAATGATGGAGTCTGTATGTTTAACTCAACTTGTGCTGTAGCTCAGAAACCATGTGGCAATCATACAAGCAGAAGATCTTGTCTTTCCTTTGTTTATCCAATATCCACTACTCATTTAAATCATGTACAAAAATGTTTGGTAGGACTAGGAAGCCACTTTTATCCCAGTGCATATTTCCAATTGTGCTATTTGCAAAACTATTTCTATGCACACTTCCCTTAAGTATCAATAATGAGAATTTTTGTGTCCTCTAAAAAGGCAAATGATGTCTGGCTCATCTTAGAACTGGAGAGAGGCAAGGACTATATTCTTTCTTTCTTTACAGTTTTTTTTAGTCCTTCTCAAAACTTTAGATGGGGACATGGCACATGACAACAAGGTCTACTAATTTAGCAACTATTAAGTAGGAAGTAAAGGGGTTGCACAGAAGAGAGCTTTCTCCTGCTTTTAAATGGAAAATACACAAATTCTTCTAAAGTGAGGAACAGAATCATCAAGAAATAGTTGAGGCCACAGGAACTGTCCAGGAGAAAGGCAGAGAAAAACACTCCAGAAGTAGACAAGGGGCAGGACGGACTTGATATTTAGGAATTAAAGGAAGAAATTACATTTAATTTATTGGATTAGACTGTTCTGTAATATTAGGAGGTTCTAACTGAATACTGCTATATTTCTACAATTGCAAGTGTTTTTCCTCACTTGAATGGAGATGCCCAATGTAATCAAATCTGCTGGTGACTTTGAGGCAGGAATAAAAACACCTCATAAATGAGAACGCTTCCAGATTCTTGTAGCTGAAAGTCTTACACTTAAGCTGAATTACCAAGTTTTTAGAACCCTAAAATAATATGTAAAATTCCATAAACTTGTCTGACAGACACTAATTCAGCTGTAGGTCATCCAAAGAGAAGAAGACAAACCAGGAAAAACAACCTAAGCCAAGATGGAATGTGAATTAAGGTGAAATGGAAGAAATACTGTAGATAATGTCTATGTCCTGAAACAAAATATCACAAGAGGGAGGAGATGAGATAATCTTTAAATAATGTTAACACTGCATAAGTTGATATATAAATATATAGGTTTACAGATTAACAAATACTAACCTAAAATCTGACTCTGAAGTATCAGCTATCACTGATAACATCAGCATATGAAAGGTAGGGGAAAAAAAAGAATAAAAAGGCTTTCAAATTTGGATCTGCTTGCTGCTACTCCGTAACTCCTGTTTGTCTAGTCAACTTCAGTATACTGAATTTTTTTATTAGATGATAATACAGACTTACATTTCCAGAGTTCTATGCTCACTAGAAAACTGCGCTTGGATGTGGGTATCTTTGTTTTCCCTTGGTCTGGGGTAGATCTAGAGGCGATCCTCAGTAGCCCTGAGACACTTGTTTCACACAAATGCAGTCTGCTAACATGTAACAAAGCTTAATTTCATGGCCCAAGTGCCCAGTCAGAGGAATTCCTATCCCCGTCCAACTCCACTCTCCTGCTTTTATGTACATACATGTTCAACCACCTGCATTTGCTGAAACACTAGACTTTCCATTTTCTATGCATTTGCCAGTTTATGGTTTGCAAGCACAGGAGCAGATACGGCTGAGATATAGTGCAGAGATTTTGCAAAAGTTTCTGTCACAGTTGCACAATAAAATAAACAGTATCAGACAAAACAAAAATTGCTGTTTGCATTTCCCAGCTTTAAAAATATTTCCATTTGATCATTGTTTACTAGGGAATTTGGGGACCTTTAGAGCATTCGGGGATGTTCACTGACATAGGTTTGCATTCTGTGTGTCTTCTTCTATTGAAAATGGTTGGCAAGATAAATTCTTTCTGATAACTGAGGGTCATCAAGGTTTAGTGACCTTCTATGGACCTTGCGACATCACTCCTTGAACCTGCATCCAAATGTGGACTGTAGAGATAATCAAGATAGCAGAAGGAGAGACTGGGCTGACAAACAGAATGGAGTTTGCTATACAATAAAGGTGCTTACACAGAATTCACAATCTGCAAAGCACAGCTGACAAGTTGCAGTGTCCTCAAAAAGCCACAAGCAAGAAATCCTTTCTCCACTCTGCAGCAGCCAGTACTCAAGTTTGTCATGAGGAAAGCAAAGAAAGACCAATGGTGCAACACCATGCCCAGAAGCCACAGTCAGCCTCAGCAATGTGAACACCAATCTCTCTTTTTGGTGCCATAGGAAAGGGGGAAGGGAGGTATTTTTACTTCGTGTATTACTTTACGAATTTCCTCTTTAGTCTGAGTGAGTCCCTCAACAATAACACTGGGAACACTGAATGTCAGCTTCAGAGCAACCTCATTGTACCAGGTCTAGAATGCTAGATGGGTTGTGATCCCTGTGGCATCAGATGCACAGCTCTCAGACTCTGTGGAAGGTTCCACGATCCCTGCCCACCACAGGACCAAGTGTCTGCTACTAAGCTGTCGCATCCACAGTAGAAGATATGGGCAGCAAATTTTCTGAATTTGCTTTGTTTTTTCAGCTCAAAAACACTGACTCGAATTTTGGCAAAAGGCAATTCTCACTGTTTCAGTGAAAAGTGGAAGTCTGGCTGTCACAAACTATGAAGTGAAACTTGAGGGGAAAAAGGAAGAAGCAAGACTCATCTCCTTGGGCACATTCCAAATATCTTGATTATATTCTACCTTTTAAAGTCCACTTCTGCTGTCAGACACAGTGTCATTCCGCAGCCAGAAATATGAAATGGCCTAGAGTTCAAAGGGGAAATAAACCAATGCACAGATTTCATTTTATCACACATACGCAATGACTGCCTGAGTTTGCTTCTACCCAATAAGCCTGCAGCCAAAGAGCAGTATTTACATGCTAGTCCACAATCATTTTTAGATCAGGTATGTGCTCACTGATCAGGGAGGAAGAAATTGTGAAATGCAGCAAGTGACTCCCATCACACAACTGCACGTATTAGAGCAGGTGGAACGATGACAGTCTAAAAGCAGAGTTCTTAATTGTGACAAGCACTTGATAGTGAATTCTAATTATTATTTTGTTATAGTACACTTGTTCTTAACTTTTATTTCTTCAGCTGATGATCCAACAGGTAAACCAACTATTCAAACAAAAATTAATTCTAACACTAATGAGCTTTTTTGTACAAGGAAGTAACTGCAGGGACTGTGCTGTCACCAACTCCTCTTGTTTGTCACTGCTCCCCAGTTCATGGATGCTCTAAGTTCTGGCTTGGTTTGCTGTACAGTTACACTGAAGTTGCCAGAAGGAGCTTTGGGACACAGAGGAGAGCAAGAGTGACAGCAGTGTAAACCAGCTTCCAGTGACAGGGAAGAAAGGAACCTAGGTGCTGTTTGAGTAAGAAGTCCTGAGATCTGGTGAGGTGGAAGTTGTTCCTTTGAGGAAGAAAGGGAATTGCCTTAGGATTGTGAGTTTCTCTGAGGGATGTATTTTATTCATTTTTAATAATTAGTACTTTCTGCGGTTCTTTTTAAACAGAACATTCCAGGTATCTGGATACTATGAAACTACGTTCTAGGTGATCTAGAATGAAACACGTCATTAAAATACAGAATACTGTAACTGAGCTAGCAATGCTTAGTTAATAATGCATATCTTCAGAGTCTTAATTCTCTGTACAGAGATACGGTAAGTGAACCAAGATACCATAATAAAAAACTCCCTTCCTCTGCATAAGCAGATTTAATTGTTATGTTCAGCTTTGCACTAATGACTTTAAGTTTGCATTTTCACTACTTGACAGATACTGAAGTTCTACTGTATAAGAAAAAGATTGAGACACAGACTTCTTAAATGTAGGTGAAACTTCATTGCTGAGATTATTTTTTTTAATGCTTCTGTACATTTGTGCAGGGCTGTACTGTCTCAGCATCTGCTTAAATTTTTCTTAATTTTTTTTCCTGAAACGTAATATTGCAACTGATGCTGTCTGCTTGCCACCACTGGTTTACAGCCTTTCTGACTCTGAGCTGAGATTTGTTATCAATGTTCTGATAACACTGGCTTGTTATACATCTTCAGAAAAGAAAGGAGTGAAATGTATTTGCTATAGCTTCACAGAAGCCTGTTTCATGGCCCTAACTAGCCTCTTTCCTTTGTTTAGCTGTCTTAAAAATGGGTATAGACAGTTGTATGTTTTGTTGCTTTTATGTAAGTAAAATAAACATTTATCTGTATAGGAAAATGTGCAAGACAGAACTATTCACGTACTGTAGTTCTCAACCAAAAACAACACGCTTGCCTGAATCACTGCCTTAAATTCCATTTTCACGGAATTAACAATATAAGAGATCGGATTTATCTCAGCTTTATCCCCACAAATCAATCTCACATTTCTGTATACCAAGAATCAGTTTTTGTTTGTTCATGTCTGAGCTTGCACTTCCCAGCAGCAACCGTCCAAATGCACCAGTGAATGAAAAAGACTTCTCACAGTGGCACCTCAGACATCACTCCTAAGCTACCCAGTGAAGGCAGACGCAATGGTTTCCTCATCTTTTCCTGGAGCTCTCTATCTTACTATAATGATAATAATGACTTCTTTACAGTAGTTCTCTTCAGTTACAAATAAAGACCAGACTACTGACATAGTAAAAGAACATCCTTTGCCTCATTTTGTTAGTTTCATTAAAATCTGTAAGATTTGGCTACTGCTTTCTACAACTGACATGCTGCTGTCTCATTGGGATATCTGGTAAGAGTAAGTAAAGATGCCTTTTTGCACACTGCTGCTGTCTCTTCTTCTGTCAACAATGAGCGTAAGGTACCTTCTTTTTCACTGCTGACTTCCCAGCCTATGGCAAACGAGTCCTGGTGATACAGTTAGTACAAAACAAAGGTATGTCTGAAGCAGTAAAATGAGTGTTTCAACTACTAGCTTCTCTAGTCTTTCATGTCTTCCTCTTCTAAAACACCATTAATATGCAATAAGCACTCAGCATTTATTTTAATTTTACATTATTGGAAACAAAAGAAGCTGAATCATGCACATGAAGAAGCAGATACTCTTTACTTTTACAACAGTACTAACTTGTGACAGAATCTGCAGAACAGTTACAGCCAACAGCTTTGATGTTACAAGAAAAACTAAGGGCACAGAAGGTGTCATTGCCTGTAGGTAAAAAACTGGTGGACCTTCATCTTAAATCCACATTGGTCTGACGGGTTAAAAAGCTGCTGTTTGAATCCTTGCATTTGTTCCTCTCCTGACCTTTTCTTTTATTGCGTGAGTAAAGGGAGGTTTGCTTATTGGCATATCCCAGGCTCTTGAGTTTTATTCTGCTTTTTACATAATAAGTTCTTTGTCCACAAAGCAAAGAAATGTGATGACTATAGCTTTTGTTCCAAGATCCAGGCTGAGTTTTGGACCATTAAGACTCTTTCCAATTGTAAGATCTTGTTCCCTCAGGCTTTTTATGTAATGGGTGATAAAGAAGTTGGAAGGAAAATTTATTGCCTCTTTTTCTTAAAGGCTTTCCTTTTCATCCTTGACAGTGGTAACAGGACCTTTACCGCTGATGCTATTGGATTTCTCCTGAGTGTCTTATTCTTCGGTGTCATTAACAAGATAAGCTATCCTTTCCTAAATCTCCTCCTCCTGTTCACTTTCATGGGTCATGTTTTTGCATGACTTCAATGTTAATGTGCAGAAAGTTCCCATTGGGTGTATGGAAACTCTACAGTCAGATTTGGATTAGGAGGGCACTTACTTGTCATGGATCTTCAGGTATCTTTTCTGTGGGTATCAGATATTACAGACAGTCAAAAACTTGCAGGGACCCAAAAAGAAATGGAGCTGCTTTTATGTCATGTGATACTGTTCTTTCTTTTTCCCAGACTTTTGTCTCTCTATTTGCACTTTAGAAACCTACCATTGTGCTCCATATTCATATTACCAGTGAAGATTATTTCTAATGAGCTCATAGTTTCATAATGACATTCAGCAACAGCTGATACCGCTCTTTCTCCACAGGCTGCATCAATTTCTATTTCCAGACAGTCTTTATTCTGCTTAGTTAACAATGATGCAGCAAATTTCTAATTCATTACCAACAGTGAATGAAAAAGATCTGCCTTTTAAAAGACTAGGGGGAAAAAAAAAATCAAAATTTCCACATTCTAGGGACACGGTTACATGGGGCATAATGACTACTTAAGGAGCAAACATATGCAGGGAAATGCCAAATTTGCACTCATTTTCCTATGCATTAGTCTAGCCATGAAGAGTGATCATTAGAGATAAAAAGGGAATATCTACACTGCTGAAAGATTTCAACCTCTAGGATGTAAGTATAAAGTAAACAGATCTGCCATTTTATTTGTAGAAGAATGAACTCTACTCTGACTAAAAAAAATATAAAGGTCAACAGCTTTCATGTTTCATGAGGATACAAACTGAATGCAGCTGGATACAGGTACTTCTCCTGTGAGAGTCTGCATAATTGAGTGCATCACGAGAATTCCTACTTGCTTCTGAGGCACCCAAGCGTGGGGACAGCTGGAGACAACAGCAATACTCTGCAATAGCTACTTTGTGCAACAGTAATTAATCCCAATGTATTCAGGGGACAGGAATCCTCTCTTTGCTTTGCCCAGCCCCATAGCACAGAGGCCGAAGTCCGCAACCAGTCCAACCATACAAATGTCCCTTTATGGCAACAGAAGCACCAGACTGCAAAAATGTCCTTGAAAAGAAAGGTGGCAGGAGAACTCACTCTCTGGGTGTACAACAGTGGGTAGAGTCAGAGAAAAAAGTTGGACTGCATGATCTTAAAAGTCTTTTCCAACCTAAATGACTCAATAACTCAAACTTTTGTGTCTCCCTCTCACTGGCATGGCTGAACAAGACGTAGAACCAGATAATAGATGACAAACCTGGCAGACTGTTTGTTTCCATCTACTACCCACAGAGCTATTAAACCATGTTTAACCAGCGCTTGGACATTCATGTGTATCTAGTGTAACTAGAGAAGCCCCCAAGTCAAAAAAACCTCTCTTTTCCCCCAACCTTGATGAAGCCAGATGAAAATGCTCAGTCTCTCAAATGCAGAAGTAAACCTCTAACGTTTTATCATCTCCCTCCTTACAGGATGCATAGTTTTAGTCATACTATGAAATAATTTTTAAATCACATTTTTATTAGCAAAAGCAACACAAATATGGTTTCTTAGTCACTACAATTACATAGAGGCCAACAAATTTAATGCCTTCACTTCTGAAATGCCATATTTCTGCATCTTACAAAACTTGTGATTTAATTTTTTTACTATCGCATTATTGTAATAATAGCTTTCAGAAGAACCAAAGAAGTGTAATTCAAATGCATGGAAATACACAGACTGAGCTTTTCCAAGTGGCCAGTGTGATTTAAGATTCTCTCCCAGTGTTATCAGTACAGTCGGGATGTTTCCCTCTGTAGCCTACTTCTGGCACCCTTCTCTTTTACTAAGAGTATGCTACATCAGCAATGTTTTAAAGGATTTTCAGATGACAACACCAGCCTGCTATCTGGAATGCTGGGAGAAGACACAATAAATGAAAAAGTGGGAAATGATATCATCTTTGGAGATTGTCCTAATTAGGGGTCAAAGGCAATGGTAAAGCAAACACTGACGTTCGGCTTTGATTTATCATTAACATGCAATACAGAAAAAATTAACAGATAAGCTTTCCTGTGAAGAGTGATAAAAGGGCATTGCCGAACCATTCCAAATGTTGTTTACTGTGATATCATTGAAAGCGCTTCTTTATAAACCTGAATATACATTGTGTTCTCTCATTAGATTTTTCTTCATTCAGCTGAGCAACCTGCATCCCCAGGCTCATCCCTCTTCTGTATTGTCATCCCCCCACTCCAGCTCATTCTGCTGAAGCAAAAACGAACAGAGCTTTATTTGTTTCCTGGTGCCAGCAGCAGCAGCAATTTCAGCCCCACATAAGCAGCTGCCCTGCATCCGTGGCCCCGGCCAAGCGGACACCCGCGTTTTACATTCAGAGAGATAAAAAACAATTGGTATTAGAAGAGAAAAGGATTCTGAATTAGGGCTTAAATGGCAGTAGCGGTTTCTCTTAGGTAATCACTGAACAGTGTAAGCTGAAGCCAGAGCATGTGCTTTCTTGCATCTCCACTCAGAGATCTCAGAGATTTCCATTTTTTTTCTCTGTATATACAGTTCATATAATAGGTGTATATATATGTGCGTGTACATAAAAAAATAATAGTTGTCTGTAGCAAGTTCTGCTTTCTCTCATTCTTCCCATCACACAGGGAAAGGAAACAATTTCTAAAGGTGTTCGCTTCGGTCCTTTGCTGTGCTCCAAGCACATATGTGATAATATGACCTTCATTAACTCAGTCTTAAAAGTTCAGCTTTCCTGCCCTAGTTGTTTACAGAGCCTCATTCATGAGGTAGCCTAATGCCTTCTTCATTTCCAGTTTAAAGGTACTCAGTCTTTTTACAGTCATATGTTACTACCCAGTTAGCTCTTGTTTGCAGGTAGGTTAACATCTTTATCTATGTACAGGTAGCAAACACAGTCATGTCTTACACATTCTTTGTGGGATACAGATATTAAAGTCTTCCAGTTTCTCCTTCTCAGATAGGATGAAAAATGGAGAACTAATATCTGGGGTTTCTTTTCTTTATCTTTTGAATAAGCTTGAATTGTCCTGTCTTAAGTACCTGTGGACAGAACTGTGCAAGTATCCCAGGTAAAATCTCATTTGAGGCATGCATTGACTCTACTGGGAGACAGGTTATCAGATAAATCCTCCACGATCTCCAGTCTTCTCATCTTTATGTCACTCTCACGTATTCTTATTCTTATTTTCCTCAAAGAATGGGTGCCCTTTGTGGTAATACTTCAGGCTGCTCGCACTGCCTGAATAGGGGAACACCCATGCATATTTGTTAGGAGATGACTCTGTTTTAATAAACTTAAAGAAGTGCAATCTGAATGTGCTAAACAAGCCAAAAGCTATCTTCTACTAAAGCTGTTATTTCAGTAACTTGTTCATTCAGAATACTTTCTCCTTATTGCATGTTTTGATTCTCTGCATTATACCAGTTGGCTTGTTATTTGCTTACTCGCCTCCACTCTTCTGCTGTATTTTTTCCTTCATTATCAACCTTTGTAGAAATGTTATCAGGATCTGTTGTAAGGTGGAGAGGATTTAAAAAAGTCTTAAGATCATTGTTGGCTCAGCACAAGTTTAATTTAGAACATGTGATGGGTCTGACTCACACAGTGCTATTCATGCCATTCATCCTCAATTTGGAACAAGCCTACTAGTTTACTTATGACCTGAAAATGTCTGAAGCCAAATTATATATAGCATATAAAAATATTTATAATGTTAAGAACAGTTAGAAACATCTCCTAAGTGCCTCAAGATGAAATCGTTTCTGTCTGAAGCTGACACTGAACATCTACTTCACAACATCTGGACCACTTTGCACAACGCATTCATGCCCATATACAAATGACTGAGCTTGACATACTTCTCCCAGCTTTCATCAAAAGGACTGCCTTTGAAAGAACATACCAAAGAGCAGAAGTACTCTCTGATTCAAAAGAGGCTTTGCTGAGATTAGATTTTCTTAGTGCTCCACCATCTTTATCTCTGACCTTGCAGGTAAGAAAACATTACTGGTCAGCTATAGCAATGAGACCTCTATGACAGGATGAACAGGCATGTGTGGAATGCAGGAAATGTTATTCTCGTCTGTGTTTCAGAAATTGGCTTTAAGACTTAGTGAGAGTATAATCACCCTGACATTCATCTGCAAGGTCTTAAATAAAGCCACCAGTGAGGGCAGCAGGTATTCACCACGTGTCACCTGACATCAGTATGCAGGGAGAAAAATTTCACTGCTTCTCCTACACAGCATTGTGTTGAGCAGGAATTTGAAGTCAGACACTGGAGTGAGGTTGAGAGGGAGCCACTGGTCACCAGCAGTGGCAGAGCAGTCACAGTCATGCCTCGCTAGCACTGCAACATGCCAACTCACAGAGAAAACACATCTGAGCCAGACTGACTCAGAGCTGGCCCTGATATGGTAGGATATGAATGGAGAGTACAAGCAGCATATTCCCTGGTACCACAACTGCATGCCTGGAGGAATACGAAGTAATGAGCACAGACCCTTTGCTAGATACATTTTACATTTTCACAAAGCTCACATTCTTTACTTGAAGCCCAGCTGCCTTCTATAAGATAAATAGCTGTGCATGAGCTTAACTCAGGCCTAAATTTAAAGCCCACAAACATAAAAAAAGATTTTGAGTTAAGTATTTCTCTGGCTGAACGATGCTTCTTGTTTACAGGGAAGGAATCTGCCGGGGGTGGGTGGTGGGAACCTTGCTGTCATGATTACAGTGGGCTGTTTGCCTGCAAATGACAATGGGACGTGCTCTGGAAGCAGCTCCTGCACAGTCACGGAAAAGGAAAAGCAGAGAGAACAGATGGGAAGCAGATATTTAAAGACTACAGTCTACTCTGGAGAAAAAAGCAAAGGTGGCAAATGGGTGGCAGGGATGAGAGTTGGGAGCTGTCCTGGGCCACAAACCACAACAGTGCAAATGAGGTCCCAACCCAGGGATGAAACCAAAATATCCCCAGTTTTAAATAAACATGTATAGATAAAAGTCCAGGAAGATTTGTTTAAAGATGAGACTGACAACGCTCATCAATTCTTTTGGGTTTGGGTTGTCAAGCTGCAGGCAGTAGACTGTTGGTTATGGTGTTGCATCAGTGTGCTGCCGCACAGGGATCCAGTAGAAGGGGGAAAAAAGGACTGAATAGTGCACAGTTCCCTGTTTTTAAGTCCTGTTTCCCTCCTTCTCAATAGGATATTTTCTCTCTTTCAGAAAGGAATCACAAAACCAAGGGATATACACAGAAGATTTGAGGTTATTGAATCTTATCTGGCCAAATAAAAAGAAGAAAACTGCAGAGGTATTTGACACTAAATATCATGAGACTATAGAGGCGCTGTTCTTTATGGAGAGCAAATAAGAGATGCTCATGCTTGCAGTTGCCTTTGAAACTAACTCCCAGAAGGTGCAATAATAACCTCTTGCAAAACAGCTACCACTCCTTTTTTGTAACTGTTCCAAGCACTCTGTGCACCCCTCATTCCTGTGTTGTGTCAACAACAAAGTGAAAGAGTGCTAAGGGTCCCTAATGCTATAATCATGTTAAGGGTGAAAAAGAAATAAATAAAATACCCATTGTTCTTCCAGCTGTAGACGTAACAACTTCCCTGTCTTGCCAATTTGCGTATTTCTTGCCATAGCATGCCATACCCAGAGTTCTCAAGAGATACGGCAAACACATCTATAAATCACTGCATTCATAACCTAATGGTTTCAGGTGCTGTGACTATTTCTATATGCTCTTGAAACAGGTCAAGGATATTAGTGAGTCATTTTTTTTTCCGCTGTTTATTTCTACAGTTCAGTGCAGGTTATCCTTTATCGCCAGCTGGACGAGTATTGCTTTAACATTTTTCTCAGTGCTGGTCATAGAGAACCCGACTGCCCTCTTATTAAGCTAAATTTACACTGGCATGCCTCCTTTGTCTACTTTAGACTTCCAGCAGGACGAGGGCGGAAAAAATATCTAGTTCATTATTCAGCAAGATATCAGTGGTGAAATTATGGCCCCACAGCCTCTTTGTCTGTAAGCATTTCAGCCTTTTTAAGGCAGTGCAAAGCTTTCATGACCAGAGATAGGAATTTCTTGGGACACTGGGACTTCTAGGATATGCTGGTACTTCAGATTACTGCAAACACAACCAAACCTTGGAGCTGAAGACACAAATATGCAATTCAACATAAGGTTTCCCTGATGAAGTCCCGAGGCAATGATTGTGCCTTTGCTAGTTATTTTCTCCTTAGTGATGCAACCGCCCACGATGTGGTGGGAGCTTGCAGTTGACAAAAAAGGCATGTCGTGATTTGGAAAAGCTAGCTCAGAGCTATAAAGGCCTCTTCAGGACAGCAATACAAAGCTCACCAACAGGTCAAGGATACAATATGAAAATGTCAAGCAGGCTACCTGCTGTGATTTCTCATAAATTTATTAAAGAGAGAAACTCTGGCCTCTGCACAGTACTAGCAGAGAGAAACACACTACTTATATATTAGATCCAGAAAGCACTGCTGAAGAAAGCTCTTCCCAGGGCTATTACAATGCTGGAGCATGTCCTAACCAGCAGACCGTTGACTGCATCTCAGAAAGCTCATATAAGACCAAGACGGTGAATGCTGAAAGGTCGTCATGCTTTCATGCTTTGAAATAAAAAGCTCTGAAGCAAAATGACTGCACACGAGTTTATAAAGAACGGTGGCACAGTAATCAGAGGCATGCTCAAGGTCGCATTTTGAAAAGATGAAATCCACATAAAAAATAATTAATTCAAAAATAAAGTAGCATTTGCGTGTGCTACCACCATAATAACATGCAACCACAGACACAACAGGTGCATGTACAGTCACCTAAATAGTCCCATGCACAGCTCTTGTCAATATTTCCTTAACTGGTTTGCCTTCTGTATAAGCCAGTAAGTAATCAAGACAGTACTTTAAGCACGACTCAGTGTATAATTCTCCTACAAAGGCAGTCTCCTGTTCATAACATAGAATGCACAAGTGTATGTGTACGTTGTGCACCTTTTGTATTAGAGAAATACTTGAAAATTGTGTTTACATGTGCCAAACAGAAAGTTTTTTCTGGATGACTATCTTTGGCACTTGAAGGACGTGAAAAATGTTTTCTGTTTTGGACTTCTTTTCTCCTTTGAAGCAAATAATTAAGATTGTGAAATCATTACACCCCAACGTAAACACAGGGAAAACTGACAGTGCTGTCATAATAAATTTGGAGCCCCACTTTACCAGTTGTCTCATAATGCTGAAGTGTGGACCACAATGACCAGACATGTCCTTATGACTGTGCAAAACAAAGGAGAACAAGGGTTATTTTGACAGGCTTCAAAAAACTATGACCAAAGGAGAGAAAAAAAAAACAAACAAACAAAAAAAAACTTAATGAAGAGGATGATCTAAATACTCAGATTGGAAGATTTGTTCCCTATCACTGGTGAGGCAGCCCACAGGTTGTGCAAATAGGGAAAACCCAGCTGCCCTTCCAAGTGCCTCGCCTGGTATGTTCACTTCTGCCAGGTAGTCATTGGTCAGTTTTAACTCACCTCCTTAGCTGGCCTCTTGGGTTCAGGAGGCTGCAAATACTCCTAGCATTTGAAGTCATCTCCAAAATGCTACAGTGAGGGAGGAAGTGGGATGGACTGATGGAGTAAGTTACAAAAGCTAATAACAGGATGAAGGCGAAATGGATGGACTCCCTGATAGCAATTGGGGTGAGTAGCTGCGCTGCAGGTTCCTTTCTGGTGACAAAGCCATGTGGATGTCTGCATAATTAAACCACTCCAGCACCCATAGGACAACCAAACAAAACAAAGGATTTGCAGAACTCAGCTGGAAAGGTGCATGCCTGGGCATGCACTTTATGGCACTAAAGGACCTGATATGTTCTCTGTGCTTGCCAGGTCTCCTCTCAGAGTAGCTATGCCCTTAGGCCCCTTAAAAAACTCACCAAGCCTCCAGCTTAAAAGCAGAGTTAAAATCTCCCTTGCTTCCATGCTGGGGACATGTCAACACTCCACTTCTCTCATATTGGAGAGGTCCTCATATTTTGATAAGTTCATATCACTTGGGTTTTTCATCTTCAGCACTGCTAGGGAGATGTCAGTACTATGTTTCTAAAATGAGCAAGACTAGTTTCACAGTTACTACTTTACTAGCAAAGTAACTCTTTTCTCTCCCTAGCAAGTGGTCTCTGTACACTGAACCTAGCAGGTGTGTGGAAAAGAGAAGGCTGTAAGACAATTGTTTAATACTAGAAATTCTGCACCTCTGAATTGCATTTTTTGGTATATTTTACATTAGTCTGTGCAATTTAATAGGAAAAGGCCATACTATCTGCCAGTAACTACATTGCCCTTCTAGATTCCACTGCCTTTGAGGAGTATGTAGTTCCCAAGCTACTTGTCTCCCTCACCAAAAGATATGGTCTTCAAGTTTGACCCACCATGTACAGCACTTTGCATCAATCACAACTCCTTTTGCTTTCAGTGAGTCACTGAATTTGAGCCTACAGAAAACATCATCACCACCTAACGCTGTTTAAAGCACATCACTCTTTATGCCAACACAGTTTAGAAAAAAGTAACATGGGAGAGGGAACAATTCCTAATATTTACTTAGAAAATTATCTGAAACACCTTTTCAGTTTAAATTGTGTTTGAGCTCTTTTGCTGTTCCCAGCCACGCTCTCCTCCAAAGCAGTGACCTAAGCAACTGCATTTCCTCTCCTTCATGACCACATCACAGTTCATATAACTCCAGACAGTTATCAAATTCCCT
Source organism: Coccyzus lansbergi (assembly GCA_033558105.1). NCBI lineage: Eukaryota > Metazoa > Chordata > Aves > Cuculiformes > Coccyzidae > Coccyzus > Coccyzus lansbergi. The sequence goes on from JAUMJK010000113.1 coordinate 3,821,296, forward strand.
TTTGCCTGAGCTATAAATGCTTAATTTCTACAAGCTTTCCTCTTATATAACTCATATTTTTTTTTTTCCCTTCACCAGAAGTGAAAATGTGAAGTGTCTTCCTGGCCACTAATGCTGCTAATTACTCATTTTCTTGTCAAATGGGCTAAACATTTTTTAATTGCTGGCAGAGGAAGTGTAATGATGGACTTGTGCAAGAGAGTGTCTTTCATCTGCAGGACAGATTTGAGATTACATGCTATCAAATAGCTGGAGCACGTTGGGGTGCTGCAGTAAAGAGAGTCTTTGCAACGAGGAGAGAACTGCTGCAGGTGGATCACAGCTACCTCACCTTAGCTGGCCATGGCCATGGGAACAGAAGCTGCAGCTCACTGGCCGAGAGTCTGTATAAATAAGATATTGGTCACCGAGAAGCAGTAGAATAAAAGAGGGGTAACATGATGTGAGTAGGAAGGAAACAGGAGAAAATTTAATAAAATCTAAATATAAAACCTGCCCTTTCAGGGAAGTAGATGTCAAAAGTTATCATTAAAAAAACAAGAGAAGAGCAGTGGTTGCAATGTGGTTGCGCCTCTTACACCTACACATGCGGCCCATCTGCCTCGATGTCTGATGGAGGAAAAAAAATCAATCCCAGCTGGCACGTGTCAAAGTTTTCTTCATTCAGTGTTAGTCAAAGCTGTGCAGCCACACAGATTGAAGGCCAGCATGTGAAAGTTCAGGCGTGACCTGCATCTGACTTCATTCACTGATTTAAATAAGCAATTCAGGTAAGAAGGCAACAAGACAGAACATTTTCCTGTCAAAAGCTCAAAAGCCTTTCAAATGTATCTGTCAGCAGACTTACTAGCATGTGCTTTGGTGTGGTGAGCTTGCAGCCGCTCAGAACCCTCTACTTTAGGGAATATACAGAAGGAGTTGGACACAGTTAACTAAAAAACTATAAACATTAACATGCTCTCCAGTTTGTATGTATGTGAATTTTCCCTACATCACCACTGGGAAAAATACTGGACTCTGAAAATGGAAAAAGGTTGGAAACAATTGCCTTAGTGATCCGCTAGCAATGCAGAACAGCTACGTGAAGCACATCACTTCAAAGTAAGTTGCATCTTGCAGTTTATTCACTTCCCACACTGAAAGCTGAACTCTTGCTGAATCACTCTATCAGTAAAGCAAACTGGGCATTCTGGGTAACAATGACCACCCATTCTCCAACAGTAACGCTTTTGTCACATCAGAAACTGTGAATTTTTTGCATCACCTTGTGGAAAATAATTAATTTGGCACTTCATATTTCACGCCATTGTGGTGCTTATTTTTTAACAAACTGCTTTCAATTGTCCAGTATTTTTCCTCTGCCCTGTTCTAGAATGCTCTTGAAAAGAGCACGAAAATCATCTGTACCTTAAGAAGTAACAATGCTGTACTTCAGCCCTCTTTGGAACCCAATGCATGTTTACACCTAGAATTGTTCTTGGTTAATATTTCATGCAGGAACTTCTATTCTGTACAACATCAGAAAGTAACTAATCAAGAAAATCTGCATATGCAGAAAAACTCCAAAGCAGGATAGCTTTAAAGTTAAAGTTCTGTCAAAATCTAAAACAAAAGCAATATCATAGAGCAGAAAGAAGTTGGAAAATTGCAGAGCTTTGCTGTTTCCGACACTAAAGTTCATGGGTCATTTAGGTCTCTTGTTCTTATGACAATTCTTTATTAATTCTTCAGATAATAGTTATCTGAAAAGGCAGTGGCAATGTCTAAAACCATAACTACAGCAATAATATATACAGCAATCAAGGAAGCAAAAGGAAGCATAATCTGATGATCTAATTGCTTATTAACACTACTGTTTCTTTCTCCCCCAAATCCACAGGCTTCTAATTACAAATAGGATAGGATGCCAATAACTGGTTAGATCAGCTTCTTAAAATCTAAGATAGTTAAAAATTTTCCATCTTATTTTAAGAAACACATGTTCTGATATGCCATTTAAACTGGAACTGAGCTCAGCAGTAATATATGTGTTATTTAAAAACATCACAGATTTCTGAAAGCAGATACAAAGCAAAATCTGTTTGGAATTGCTCAGTTTTATGCATGGAGGTTTCTGCATGAGCTGGCAGATATATTTAAATTTTCTATTTATACACAACTTACATCCGTGTTTTACAAACATGAAGGAATAAACTTTGTAACTGCCTTAAACACATCACTATTTTAGAACTGACAAAATCCACACAAAAAAGAGAGATAAATGTTTTGTCTAGGATCAAGATCAAAAGTCAATTAATAGCTAGAATCTGCACCTTCAGAGCTGGCGTCCTGCATATATGCCTTTGCATATAAAAAGCCACTTATCTTCAAACAGTCATAAGATTGGTCATGTCACATAAGCCTTTATATGCAATCCAGTTCTCCTTGCAACAGCAAAATGAGTGAAGATTAAAAAGAAATCAGTTCAGACCAAATGAAATGTGAAGAGAAATCAGCTCTCTTCTTTGTTTGGGTTTTTTTTTAAATGCAACCACAAGAAACAAACATGAAAACCCCTGAAACAGATCAAATGGTCAGTCCAACTCAAACCCAAATGTTTTACTTTGGGGGTTTCTCTCCAGAACACAGAATACAGTGGTTCAGACTCCTTTCAAAATTTCAATTTTTACTATTAGGCTTGGGATATCAGCACCTCTCCTTTCTAATGCTGCCTTAACATACTACTAGGTTTTCACTGGCGCACCCTCTATCTAAGCTAAGCACCTCTATCTAAAATAAGCACCAGATGTGCTCAGCTACCACATGACCCTTTTTCAATGAATATGCAGTGATATTATGACTGGAGTCTCACCAGAGAGAGCCTTCCACCCTAGAGATTAGGAACTTGGGACTGATCAGCATCTGGTCTCCCTCTGCATTGGTTACTCTTCTGGTAGGGAAAATTGTTTCCACGGCATGAACCTACATTTCATTTTCCAGCAACATGGTGGGAAAATATCATCTCAATTCACAGTTCTGGGATGAATTAAACTACTTCAAAAGTAAGTATGTGCCTGGTTGGTACTGCACAGGGTTGATTCTCCCTCCCTCTTTCTTTCCATCCCTTCCTGGAAAAACAGACTATCTCTGCAGCTATATAGATGGCCAACTACTTCAATAGTTGCTTAGTCAATATTATCAAGTACAAATCTTGCCAGTTCCTAACAGGGAAACGTAAGAAAGTCCAGAGAAGTCCTTACAGTCAAGCTGACACAGCTATGGGTGGTGGAAGGCATTGAGAGTGGGAAGCAGGGAACTGAAGGGGTTTGTGAATGGAAGAGGAGGTTGGATGAAAAAAGAGAAGGTACTGACAAATGCGGCAAAACACAGATCCTAGCTCTAGATTATATATTATCCACTACAGCAACATGGAACACTGCAGAAGATGGACTTTTCATTTGTAGGTTTATTCTCACAGTTTCTAGCATCATCTGAAATCGTCAGCAGTGCTAGTCCCACTGCTCTTCATAACCTGCTTATTTCGTACCTTATGTGCTATCAAATGCAAATATACATTGGTTTAGCAGCTGGTAGCATGTGTCTGTTACCTTTAAGAACATTAATGCATTGCTGAGATCTGGCTTTTGTCTGCAAATGTCTGTGAGATCTTTGCCTTCTTTCCAGATTTGCATGCATTGCTTGCTGTGAAATTCCAGCAAACGCTCTGCATGACACCTGAATGCTATGCCTGGTATCTAATGCCCACTGCAACCAACACAGACATATAAGCCTAATTAATCACTGATGTAGTCTCAAGAACTGTCCATGTGGTCTACAGGCCATTTAGCACTGGCTTGAAAACCCCTACTGCCTGGCAGACAACTGCTCAGGAGCTAAGGCTGGCATATAAAAGGAAGTAAAGCTGCATTGCTAAGAAGGAGAAAGTCTCTGGAGTTTGTACTGAGATACTTTGTAGCTGTTTGCTTCTACAACACAATTTCATCTGAATTTAATACAAAAAGCTATACAGCGCACATTAGTTCAAAACAAATAGGGCACTTCTATCAACATACCATACTAATAATGGGGTTGCCATAATATAATACAGTCATGATCTACACCAGTTCTAAGACCTTGTTGGCTTTCTTTTTTATATGGTACTAAAGCCCTACAGGATTAAATGAGTTCCTGACCTTTCATGACAGCAATAACGTAAGTACTTTGCACTCATCCAGTACCTTTCATCTTGGAGTACTTCTGACACATGAATTTTCATTACAATCCTGTGACACACAGGTAGGCGTCTAGGCACACTTCAAAGGCAAGAGAACTCTGCCATGGAAAGGTTACACAACTTGGCCCAAACAGCCAGTGAACAGCTGGGAATGTGAACTCTCCCATTGCTTGCTCTCAATGTCCAGAAAATAACACTTACCTCAAAAATGAGCTTCATAAAGCATTAATCAAAATGTTTAACCCCCTACTAAGTTTGCAAATGGCATGGGCAGACAACAAGCTCACTAATTCTTTTTGATACTTTATTCATGACTTGTTCTCCTTTTCTGGCAACACGTTTTGTACTTAAGAAAAAAAAAACCAAATAGAAGAAAAAAAACAATTTGTTTTTTGAACATTTATTGCCAAATAATTTGGGACTTCCCCTAAGCCTCACCTGTTTGATCCCAATCACTATAACTGTGCATAATGTATGCCCATTTCTCTGCAGGGATGGAGCACCAGAGTGACCTCAGCAGAAGTGGCAGTAGGACTCTGCCTGCTCGGTTATAGTTTCCAGGGACCAGCAATGTGCTGAATAACGTTATGTCTGTATACCTGACAGTTATGTTGGCAAACAAAACTGCCCAACCAGCAGCTAGCGACAGTAACTGAAACTAATGATTCAGGGACTGTTTATATGATACCCAGAAAGGAAAAAAACTCCTACTGTTCTGGCTGGTAATTAGGAGACTACTGCACACAGGCCTCAAGTGCAAAATACTGCTCTCTGCGTGGCCTTTGCCACCCTGTGAGCAGTGATGGGAGTTACCAGCCACATTTGCAAATTCTATTTAACACTGTCTAGGGCTGATTCTGCACTTCTGAAAGAGTCAGTGAACTAGTGCACACCTCAGCTGCCCTCCTTTATAATCATGCTAATCCAAATATTATATACATTACAAACCAGGCCATCACAATACATGTGTGGAGCTCTAAAACCATCTTAAAAAATGAAACAAAAAAACTGATGTGGGTAGTAATGGATTTCTGAGCACACAGGGTAACGGTGGTTTTGTTTGCTGGGTGAGCTGTTTGAGGTTGTGTTGTGCTCCATCACGTGGAAGCAGTTTATTCCTCTCCAAGCAACATTTTTCATGGGAGCTGTGATTTTTAATGCAAACTCTGCTCTCTAACAACTGAGCTCTAAGTAAAAGCCCAATTATTATGAATCTAAGGATAATATGACAAGAGTCCAATGCCCTCACCAGCAGAATGGAAAGGAGAATCTATCTTTTGGTGCTAACTCTTGGGATGAAAATGCTCTGTTGTGTCTATTTGTGCGTGTGTCAATATACCTAGAGAAATATAAATAAATACATACATGCACACATCTGCACTCATACACACATGCACATATATTTGTGCAAAGAAGAAACACTGACTTAAAATATTCAGGATTATTTTCCTCAAGGCCTTACTCTAAGAAGAAAAGCATTGCTGTACTGTAAAAAAAATGTATAAGGGGAATGGGTTGCAGAAAGAAATCATGGAAATAATAAGATAGAAATGGTTTATTTCTCTAATACGCTGGCATTTGCATCAGGACTGGTTTTTTTGAGGGGAAAAAAATCAGATATTTGTCTAAGAAGATTTTATGGGATGATCGGATGAGGTTAGCTGACTAGATCGAAACAACTCAGTAATATAGCCTTGCCCCAAAAGCACTGTCGGGTTAGAGTCCCAGAGTCAACAGGATACTCTTCTCTGGCTATAGCGGTTCTGAAAGTGCCTGTAGGAGCTGAGTTTGCTAGTTCTTACAAGCACTGCTCAGCATTTTTCACTTCCTACAAACTAAACAGCCTTCTCATAGCAAACATCTAGTATGGGGCAATGGAGACAGCCATAAACTATGTTCTGCAAATGTTCTCTAGCCTTACTGTAAACTTGCCTTAAAGTAGCAAGAAATCTAGAGACAGCCACAGTTTCCTAGTGATGTTTGCTATTGAATAAAACTACTCAACACCCAGAAAAGCCTCTCAAGGTGAAAATAAAAGATGAGGTTCTATTTGTGTCTCACTTTTCAATCCCAGGCATCAAATAGTATTAGGTTTTGTTTAAAAGGCTTTGCTTTGAATGTTCTATTTCCAAATACTCTTGCTGCTTGAAAGGGCAATGCATCAATAGGATGCATCAAGAGAGTTTATGACTGAGAGCATTTTTTAAACATCTCCTCTTCCCTGATCAGGCAAGGTTCATTATGTCCCTCATTTTTTATACTCTTTTCTTACTTCTGACCTGTAGTTCTCCTCTCTTTTACAGTATCATCCAGAGCAAGTAACATTACTTCATGAAAATATGACTTCCTTTATCATTCTTAGAAATCATTTTTATCTGCAGCATACATTCACAAAAGGAGGTACGCCAGCCTTTTCAAAGCTATCTGTTGGCACACCCATTCTTTTATGTTGCTTCCATTCAGACCTGTTATTAAAGTTATCATAATTTTGGAGAGTAGAAGGGTGACTGGCTCAATAAGTCAGCCTGTTTTCAAAAAACAAGCCCAACAATAATGCTCTACAAGTATATAAAAAACCTTCCTGTATTATATACAGGAAAATAAAATTCTTATCCTCTTGTATGAACAGGATCTCTTCAGACCTGGAATAACTTTGCCCCTGCCTCCGTTTCCTTATTCCCATGCAGGTAAGTCTCCCACTAGGCTGGTACAAAAAGCACCTTTCCAGTTCACAAACTGGGGTCTTCTGAAGGAATCTCCCTGCTCACTAGATTACTCCCTTTTCAATTAAGTACCTCCCCAGGCTGTCATCTGAGCCAGGGAACAACTCTAACTCTCTCGAAGGGCCAATGCTACAACTTGTTTATCAAATAAAACATATTTTCTGAGTAACTGTCCCCCTAACGTTTCCAAAGTTGGTTAGGTAAGTGCTTACATGTACCGTTTGCATGTTAACATCCCTCCTATGTCACTGGTACCCAGCCAGCCAGAAGGCCCGTCACTTATAGAACTGCAATCTCTTGCCTGCTAATTTTTTAAATCCTCCAGAGCGCAGTGAAGTCAAGGAGACGCATTTTATGGGCTGACATGGATTTTGATTCAAGCTGACCTTGTATGAAGCCAACTGCATACACGTACCTGTTATACTCGAGTCTGCTGAGTGAACTACTTTCAGTTTAACTTCTGCTGTCTGTTACCCACGCAGTACAGTTATAGCATATAAATCCCCTTTCCCCTCATCTTTTGTGTCTTTAATTACTTTCTAAGCCCCAAGTATGATTTACAGAAGACTGACTTAGCCGGGAAGTATGTGGTAGGTAGAAAAGGATGGAATCGCATTTTTTAGCATCAGGGCTTATTTAAATTTAAGAGGCTAGGAAGCAAAATGTGGCTAACCAAGCCATGATAAACATATGATCAATTTTCTCTGTTTTTTTCCCACTGTAATAGTTTTTTTCCTTTCATTTTCTTTTTACAAACAGGTGAAAGTACCCACTAATTTAATGGCATCTTTGCTCAAGGAACATGGGAGCAAGTGCTTATTCTGCTTAGAAAACATGAGTTTCTCAGCAAAACTGAGTGGCTTAGGACAAGGATAAAAGCTATTTGAGATGCGATACTGACTGTGGCTGCCCAGACTAACGCTGGCGGGTATTAGTGGATATTGTCCTATTAAAAATGAGATAACAGGACCTATATAGTGCAGCCTGACACAAGACCAGGGTCTTACCTGTCACAAATGCTGAAACAAGAGAGGAGCGGCTGAGAGAGCTGGGGTTGTTTAGCCTGGAGGAGGCTGAGAGAAGACCTCATTACTCTCTACAACTACCTGAAGGGAGGTTGTAGAGCGGAGGGTAATGGCCTCTTCTCCCAAGTGACAGGGGACAGGACAAGAGGGAATGGCCTCAAGCTCCGCCAGGGGAGATTTAGGCTGGAGATTAGGAAGAAGTTTTTCACAGAAAGGGTCATTGGGCATTGGAATAGGCTGCCCAGGGAGGTGGTTGATTCACCTTCCCTGGAGGTGTTTAAGGCACGGGTGGATGAGGTCTTGAGGGACTTGGTTTAGTGTTCGATAGGAATGGTTGGACTAGAAGATCCGATGGGTCCCTTCCAACCTGGTTGTTCTATGATTCTGTGATCTCCCTAACCTCGGTGCTATGGCAAACAAACACCCTGAGCTGTGAGCAGTGGGTACATCAAGCACAAAACATGTTTTTACTGCAAACGCAGCAAGTGGTGTTTAGGAGGATGAAGCAGGACTGCTGCGTGTAAGGGAGACTGATGGCAAGTCAGGGGACACGGGGACATTCTCTTAGCGCGCAGGACAGGGGACAGCCTTAGGTCACCAGCACCGCCGGCGAATTTCATCAGGGCTGGAGCGCAGAGAGCTGCTCGGGGCTGAAGTGCTGTGGCAGCAGCTCCTCCTGCTGTGCCACGACCTTCTCAGCCTCCCGCCCTGCGCCCATCACCCGGTTCACGAACCCCGGCGGGGGAAGGGGCGCAGCCACAGCTTCACCTGCCGGGATGCCGATGGGATGCGGAGCGGCTCCCGGCCGGGATGCCTCCTTTATCCTGGGATGCCGCCCCCACCTCCTCGCCGACGGGATGCGGAGCGGCTCCCGGCCGGGATGCGGGAGGCGGGGAGGAGGGGACCCCGGCGCTGCGGCAGCGGGAGCGTGGGAGCGGGACGGAGCCCCCCGGGGAACGGGATGGAGCCCCCCGGCAGCGGCAGCGGGGCCTCCCTTCCCTGTGCCCGGGATGCGCCTCCGGGTGCGCCGGGATGCGCCACAGAAGCACCTGAGCAGCCGTGACAGCTCCGGGGAGGGGGGGGGGGGGTTCAACCCAAGCCAGCCCCGCGGAGAGCGCATTATGTAATTTCGGATTATATAATCCTAAAATACAAAGCGGAGGGGGGGAGGGAATAATAAACAAACAAACAAACAAACAAACAAACAAAGAGCCGGAGCCGAAGGGCGCTGCGGCTCCCGGCGGGGCTGCCCGGGGCACGCACGGAGGCGCCGCCGCCGCCGTTCGCCGCGATGCGCCGGGAGAGGACGGCGAGGCCGGGCTCGACCCGCCTCCCTTCCCCTTCCTTTTCCTTCCCTTTCCCTTCCTTTTCCTTCCCGTTCCCCGCGGAGATGGCCCGAGGAAGGGCAGGAAGGAGGGAGGGAAGGAGGGAGGGAAGGCGCCGCCTTTCCTTACCTGCTCCCCGAAGTCGATGGCGATGTTGGTGATGCCGAGGGGGACGAGGAAGCGGATGAGGGGCCAGTAGTTCGTGAGCGCCGGGAATTTCACCATAGTCCCAGCTGCGCGGTGACCCCCCGGCGCATCTGCCGCCGCGGGAGGAAGGGAAGGATGAAAGGGCAAAGGAGGAGGGTGCGCGCCTGTCCCCGTGCGAGCGAGCGAGCGAGCCGGGGGGGGGGAGCGGAGGAGGGGGAGAAGGGCGAAGGAGCGCGGCGGCGGAGCCCCCCGAAGGATAAAGGCGGCGGGGAGCGGTCCTGCCTCGCCCGGCGCCGCTGCGGGCTGTGCCGCCGCCTTAGCAGGAGATCGAGTCCATCCCCGCCGCCCTCCTCCCACGCAACGACGAGCCGCCGCCGCCGGAAAAAGAAAGAGGAGGGACACCGCCGCCAGCCGCTCCTGCGGGCAGCGCTGCCATCCTCGGGGCGCGGGGGACAGGGGCGGATGGAGCCTCCCCACCCCCCCCCTCCTCCCCTCAACACACCCACCCCGCCCGCCCTCGCTCCTCGCTCGCCCGCGGCCAAACGCCGCCTCCCTCCCTCCCTCCCTCCTTCCCTCGGTCCCTCCCGCCCGGGCACGTGGGCTCGGCACGGGCTGGGAGCGGCGCCGAGCGCCCCCAGGCTCGGCCTCCGCCCCGGGGGGATCGTGAAGGGAGAGGGGCGAGCTCCTGAACGAAAAGAGCTTTGAGGTCACCGGGGCCAAGCGTGCCCGCCTGCTGCTGAACGGGATCCCCGAGTGCCTGCAGGGATGGGGACTCGAGCGCCTCCCTGGGCAGCCGGTGCCCAAAGTCCCTGTCAGTGAGAGAGGCCAGGGCACCGCTGCTGCGGGGACAGGCGGGGACAGACGGGTTTGTTCAGCCTGGAGAGGAGAAGGCTCCGAGGAGACCTTATAGCGACCTTGTGAGGCCGCTCCTTCAATACTGTGTCCAGTTCTGGGCCCCTCACCACAAGAAGGATGTTGAGGCTCTGGAGTGAGTCCAGAGAAGAGCAACAAAGCTGGTGAAGGGGCTGGAGAACAGAACCTATGAGGAGAGGCTGAGAGAGCTAGGGTTGTTTAGCCTGGAGAAGAGGAGGCTGAGAGGAGACCTCATTACTCTCTACAAGTACCTGAAAGGAGGTTGTAGAGAGGAGGGAGCTGGCCTCTTCTCCCAAGTGACAGGGGACAGGACAAGAGGGAATGGCCTCAAGCTCCGCCAGGGGAGATTTAGGCTGGATATTAGGAGGAAGTTTTTCACACAGAGGGTCATTGGGTATTGGAATAGGCTGCCCAGGGAGGTGGTTGATTCACCTTCCCTGGAGGTGTTTAAGGCACGGGTGGATGAGGTCTTGAGGGACTTGGTTTAGTGTTCGATAGGAATGGTTGGACTAGAAGATCCAATGGGTCCCTTCCAACCTGGTTGTTCTATGATTCTATGATTCTATGAACGGGCCCTACAAGATATCTGGGGAGGGACTGTTTACAAAGGCTTGTGGTGATAGGACTTGGGGCAATGGGCGTAAACTGGTGGGGGACGGGTTTAGGCTAGAAGAATTTCACCATGAGAGTGGTGAGGCACTGGCACAGGTTACCCAGGGAAGCTGTGGCTGCCTCATCCCTGGAGGTGTTCAAGGCCAGGCTAGATGGGGCCTTGGGCAGCCTGATCTAGTGGGATGTCCCTGCCCGTGGCAGAGGGGTTGGAACTGGATGATCTTTAAGGTCCCTTCAACCCCAAGACTTTCTATGAGTCTATGAAAAAAAACGTTCCTGATACCTAATCTGTACCTCCCCTGGCAAACTTGAGGCCATTTGCTCTCCTCCTAGGGGAGCAGTTGTGGAGCTCCAGAAAAGATGAGGGTTCCTAATGAGGTGTTAGCCAAGCTGTCACACCCATGGGTTTTCCTCTAGTTAAACACTGGAAATAAATAAGTGGTGAAGATTTGCTAATTCAACCACTTTGCTTTTCACATTCTCTGCCTGAGTCCTGGGCAAGGAAGGTGTTGGTGGCTCCAAGCATTAGGTGATAGAATGTGAGAGGGAATGGCCTCATGTTCCACCAGGGGAGGTTCAGATTGTGCATTAGGAAAAATTTCTTCACTGACGGGTTATCAGGCACTGGAATAGACTGCACAGGGAGGTATTTAAAAGGCAGGTAGATGAAGTGCTTAGGGATATGATATAGTAGTGGAAAGGTTCAGTTGGGCTTAATGATCTCAAAGGTCTTTTCCGACCTAGTGTTTTTATGATTCTATGATTTTTACTGACTGGGAGCATATGTGTGTTTCTCACCCACGGTTTTGACAGGTGGAGAGGCTCTGTTAGCTGTAGGTGTGAGGGGAAGCAGAGAAAGTAACCTTCTTCTGAACTTCTTGTGGAAGTTTCTGAACATTTTCAAACTCACAGCAGGAGTTTGGGCTTGAGTTCAGGGTTTCATTCAGAATTTCTCTGGGGCAGTTAGCTTTGTGGTTTCACCTTCTCTTTGCTACTCTCAAGGTGGCTTGACAAATATTTCAGGAAAGTAGAGGTCATGTGAGGAATCATGTTTCTGTGATTCCAACATAAGATACCTGTGTCTGATCCTCAGAGGAGTGGTGGACTGCCTTCTTCACCTAGAGAATCCTGTACTGAAACATTGCTGTGACCAAGGGGCATTGCACATATTTTGAAAAGCCACCAGGAGGTGAGCTCTGAAAATCTGTGACAGGCAGATGACAGGCTGTGGCATGTGGTTGGAGTGGGAGAGCCCCTGCCTCTCTCAATGATTTGCCAGTCAGTCAGCCCCAGCTGTTGCTGGAGATTTTTTCCCTGCTACAGCTGGAGTTTTTCTCACCTAAGCAGCACTTAATCTGGTAAGGCCTTCCTTGTGGACACACAGAAGCAAACTCAAATGCTTACAAGAATGCAAACCTGTCTTTGTCCTGTAGATTACTGAAAATGCCAGTGTCCTGGGGACAACGGAGCAGAGAAGTGCAAAGCAGGAGAGGGCGATAAAGTCAGAAGAAGGATGCAGGAGTTGTTTGTAGTTGCCCGAGTGCATTTTTGTCAACAGCACCAAATCTTCATCATCCTGAAGAAGATGTAGACCTCTCCAGATGAACCAGTAGTTGGTCCATTGGACAGCTTCAAACCACATCCATGATGGGAAATATTTAGCCTCCAACCAACCAGACTCTCATTTAGATGCAGAGGCCTTTCACCAGTTGTCTTGTTCCACTTGTCTGCTTGCATAGAGCTGGATTACCTACTGATTTAGGCATAGCTTGTGTGTCTGCTTGTGTGCAAGTTGCAGAAGACCTGCATAGTAGATTCCTTTCTTTGAGGCAAGTCTCATGGGTTTGAGGATGAGTGTGGATATATTTCAAAGCATTAATTTAGTATTAAATTCTATCTTCCTGATACTGTATTTGCTATTAGGTAACATTAATGCCAGTAACTTATTTCTTCCTGATAGTACTAGATTTTATTGGAAGTGACATAATTCCTCCCTGCCATGGGTCTGAGAACAATTTATAGCTGAAATTATGGAAGAATATTCTTTATAACTCTTTGTTGTTATGTATTATCTCAGTAAAGTATCCCTATTTTGTTTCAGTTTAGAGAGATTTTTTATTTCTCTTTTAGGGGAAAGAAACCTCTAGTGCTCTTCTTCAGTCAGAGAAAAGTAAGAGGCCCCAAAGCCACTTGTAAATATATGATTTTTATTTTTTTAGTTTACTGTTTGAGATTTTCAGATGAGCCATGTTTGAGTATGGCCTCCTCCCATTCCTGGCAAAACCAAGACACCATAAAATAAAAGTTTCCTGAATCAAAATACTTGGAAACTGAGCATGTGGTTCACAGTGCTAACTATAAGGCATACATAGTAATTAATTACTTCATCACAAAATTATGTTCAGTCCTGGAAATACTGAGACACACAAGTAGTTTAATGAACCATAAGAGAAGCATATCCATTTCGGCAGTTGTTCTGTCTTCATAAGGTAGTTGATATTTTTTAACTTCAGTAGGTCATGAGTCAGGCCCCTTACATCTGTAATTAATTTCCATCTGATCGGTCACTTGAGAGCTCTGATTAACTTTTTACCTTCCTGCTGCCTAATGCAATACTACAGCTTTATTTTAAGAGCAGTTTACATTTTACTTCATAACGTGTCCTGGATTGTCCTGGGAAAATGTTAACCTAACTGATGCTCTCTTGAGTCCCACATATTAAAAACATTAAACTCATTCAATAAACTGTTAGGCTATGTTTTAGGCTTGTCTGTCTGCTTCCCATTTGGTTTTTTTTTGTTTGTTTTTTTTTTTTTTTTTTGTTTATGAGATGAATTTAGTTCTTGTGTGCTTCTCTTTCGGCCCAGGTCCTATTTCCTCCTCAGATTGATTACAGAAATAAAATTGTGTTTGGAACCAAAGAAGAAAGATGGTTTCTCTCATCATGAAGTCAGTCATTTGCTCATCTGATGAGCTGAGGAAATAGGTCATTTTTGCTGTCTTGGGCAGAAAGCAGTGATTAGCAATCATTTCCTTTTGAGCATGTTTTCTGTTACACTACATTTCTTACTCATATACCAAACACTGTCTGTTTGTTTAGTGGAATAAAAAAGACACAGAAAGGACAGTGGGAAATAATTAGACATAATCTCTCTGCTTTTGATAGAAAAATGATCTGGCCCAGAAGTCTCCTGAGTGGCAGCATCTCACTAGAGGAGCCTATATGAATCAAATACAATGCTGTAATGTGTTACAGTATAAATGACAGTATGCATGAGAAGGCTCCCTTGTGCCTGGTGACGAAATGTGTCTGTAATAGCTGCTTAAGCAATACGGTCAAAGTCTGAAGGTGTCCCCACTGGCAGATCATATCTGGGCAGTGCATGTTAGCTTTACTTGTGGTCAGAAATCCGACATGCTGATCAGCATGTGAACTTTAGCATGTGTTAGAGTCATTGTCCTTTCCTGAACTTAAAGTCAGCCCTTCACCTCAACTACATGGTGGGAATCATGAGGGGACCCAGCTATGGTATTGCCTTGCTTCAGAAAGATGCCCCTGTTTCCTTGTCAAGGCTACTGTTATCTAGCTACTAAAGAAAATGGGTCTTTTGAAAAAAAAAAAAAAAAAATCACTCTGCTTGGTCATTCCATCCCCACTTTGCTATTTAGCTGTCACCCCTGCTTTTTTGAGCTGCTGAATCTTCCAAACCTTATCTTCTCCCTAGGATTTTTTTTTCTTTCAGTTTAGTGCTTGGGAAGCACTCCTTCTGTAAGGATCTTAAACTAGTGAATAACAAAATCTGTAAGCCATTCATTCCATAAGAGGACAGGGGAACTACCTTTCCTTGCCTACAGGACAGCAAATGATTCTGGTCTCTGAACGGCCTTGGGCTGTGAGAGAACAAATGACAACTCTCTTTTCCTGTCCTTTGTCTGGCAAAGTGGAAGTCATACTCTGCTTCTGTCTTCAGTTATTCCTTCCCCTGCCTCTTGCAGACATAACTTTTGAGTTAGAACTGAGTCTGATGATTATTTCCAGCTCTTTATACAACAATTAAAAAATTAGATTGTCATTTGAAAATGTCATGATATGACCGAATGTTACTGCAGGAATGCTTAGAATGCGACTCTTGTGTTCTTGGCGGAAAAATACTCATTTCTGTTCAGTATTGAGGAATAAAAAAAGCAGCTACCCACTGATTTTTTTAGGGGACTGGCCAGACACAAAGTTTGGGTTTAAGGAATCTGCAGCCAAGCTGAAGGTCTCCTTCTTCCCCTGGGGTCCTAATTCCGCAGAAAGCCTATTCCTAGGAAAGTATAATCTTAGCCTCCTCTTTTACTGCAGGGCAAAGAAGAGCTGTATACACAACATTTTTTCTTTCTAGGTGTACACTAAGCCTGTATCACTGCAATCACTGTTAGTTGTATAGGAAGCCTTAATCTGAAAGGACTGGTGGAACTCTCCTTATCTTACTCCTCATGCACCAACCTTAGGATCACTACGTTCTTGATCTGTGTCTGGCCATGACTTCTATGCTATTGCAATCCATGACTGGAAGGACTACAGAGAGGCTGCAGAAGTCTCTGTATTTATATTATGTTTTATTCTGTGAATGAGGAGGGCTGAACTGAAACATCAGAAAATAGATAAAGGAATCCGAGTTATCAATCAGACAAGTGTTCGACTATTCCAATTCCAATCTAGACCCAGCTCTGTGTAAAGAATAAAAATGGTCTTTACAATCATCCTGTGTTCTTTCCCTAAGGCCAGCCTGCTCCAGCCGCAGCTGGCTTGTCAAGTTAGATGATAAGGATGGTGTCTCTGCAGGAAGCCCATGTCTTTCTTTTTTTGGCTGGCACAAGTGCTCTGGCAGCTTCAGGCAAAACTATTTCCCAGCTGGTGAAGCAGGAGAAGCTTCCTATTAACACTTAATAGACCAAGATAAAAAGAATGTCAGATTTCAGTGGCACAAGAAGGCCTGGGTCATTCAGAAGTGCCTGATTCATTTTTCAGGTGAGAATCAAAGTGCTGTCTCTGGTCACTTGCAGCACGTTCTACCACAAGGCTTCTATAGTGGTGTTAGCTTTTTACCCACCCATCTTCACAATGGTGTCTGTTGTGTTCAGTTCTAGGCCCCTTACCACAAGAAGGATGTTGAGGCTCTGGAGTGAGCCCAGAGAAACGCAACGAAGCTGGTGAAGGGGCTGGAGAACAAGAGGAGCAGCTGAGAGCTGGGGTTGTTTAGCCTGGAGAAGAGGAGGCTGAGGTGAGACCTCATTGCTCTCTACAACTACCTGAAAGGAGGTTGTGGAAAGGAGGGTGCTAGTCTCTTCTCCCAAGTGACAGGGACAGGACAAGAAGGAATGGCCTCAAGCTCTGCCAGTGGAAGTTTAGGCTGAACATTAAGAAAAAAAAATTCATTAAAAGGTTCATTGGTCGCTGGCAGAGGCTGCCCAGGGAGGTGGTTGAGTCACCTTCCCTGGAGGTGTTTAAGGCACAGGTGGATGAGGCACTGAGGGGCATGGTTTAGTGTTTGATAGGAATGGTTGGACTGAATGATCTGGTGGGTCTTTTCCAACCTGGTGCTTCTATGATTCTATGCTCAACCACTCACTCAAGCGCACGACCAGGAGAAATCCCAGCACAATTTGTGGTCCTGGAATTAATAGTTTGATTTGTCTTTTGGGTTTGTGTTCAAGTCCAAAACTATGTCTTCTTATGTGATGACATGAGGTATGTGACTGCAACAGCTCTGAAAATGAGAGAGCTGGTGGGAGCAGCTGGTCTTAAGCTGCTGGCGGAGATACGCAGTGGTGCCCAACTGCAGCTCCATTCACTAAGGCAATGCTGTACTGTCTCTTAGCAGATTCATCCCAACAACTCCTTTTTCAGTGTTGGAGTTGCTTGTGAATACTGCATTGCAGGAGGCTATCTGGACCAGGCTCTGTCGGAGTTAAAGATTTCTCTCTTTCAAGGCCTTGTTGTGTAGCATCTGTGATCCTGTGCTGCAGAGGAGGTTGCATTGTCCTCACATCAGACCAGAGGCTCCAGCATTGTTTCATGATCAGAGGGAGAGAAACTTTCTCATCATCAAAGCAAACATATACAAATGTTGCATTTTCTCAGCATGGGAGTCTTTAAACACAGTGCGGGGGTGGAGGGGGGTTGTACTGTGCTGTGTTTTAAGCTCCTAATTTATAAATTTAGTTTTCTTAAATGACTTTAAAATATACATTCAAATAGCTTGAAAAAAAATGCAAAGATTAATTTAAAATATTTTCCAGAACTTATTTTTAGTTAATGAATTAACATGTATTTATATTCTTAATGACCTTTGATTTGCCTGGAGTTCAGAACCAATTTTTTTACGTACATTTGACAACTTTGCCCCAAACAATAGGAGGTATTAGGACTTTCTGAATCCTGTTTTCTTTTCAGTAATAAATCTACATGTAATATCAGTAGCTGTGTTATATGTGATATGTAATAAGCGCACAACACTACCAATATTGTAAAGTTGCAAAGGTCAGTATTTATGGCTTTGTGTATCATTAAAACAGTGATCAATATTAGACTTTAGCTGTCTGCAGAGGTAATTGGTATAGTTGAATACTACTTAATTCCAACTTGGAGGAGGTGGAGGTAAATTTGTGTTTCCAACTCTCATATTCTATGTCCTTTTATCATGTTGAGCTAAGTATGAGATCAATTGTTGAAAATATGTTGGAACATTTCAGAAATATGCATTTATGGTATTGAAATACTTCATCCTCTCAAGTCTTCTTTAGGAGGGGATCAGTCTCTCCCAAGTATGTGTCATGTCAAATATGGCTTCTGTGTTATGCCGCAATCATAAAAGTAGCCTTTGTAGAGCAAGTATAGTAATGAGTAATCTAACATATTTATGAAAATATAGTAATATGCAAATACACAGGCAGTATTTATTACTGTTTGTATGACTAAAATGCTATAGTATAATAGTAAATTTTCTCTTTAAAATGCACAGTACCGATTTTTGGTGTCTTAAAACACTGCTACTCTGTGTCCATCTTACTGTAATATTTGATAAAATTTGCTTGTTTTAGAGAAACAAGATTTTGTTCCTAACTTCTTTTTACCTACTGGGAACTTTTAAGAAATATTTGCTTTTTTGAATGAGCCTTCCATGCTGTTATTATAAGGATACTATTGAAGAGGGTACAAGGAAATGCAGGGTAGCCAATTTATCAAGCTATACAAACCCCACTTTTCAGCACTTTCATCACCTTTTCTGCCTGCCAGACCCAAAGTGCTTTACAAATCTGAGTGGTCTCATGATGTGTGCTGCAGTATCAGAAGTACCAAGGTCAAGAAATGCACCTGCTTTACAGGTGGGTGAAACAGAGGGAAGTGAATGGCTTGTTCAGGTGATGCAGGGGCACATGTATCCCTGATCTGTATCTGACCCTTTGCGTCTTCTGATTTATTTGGGTTTTTCTGCTGAGCCTCCTTGAATTAAGAAGAAAGAATTGTGTTACAGATAGGGAATCTAATATGTCTAGCTAGCTTATAATTATTTCAAGAATAAGCAGAACCCGAAAGCCAAGTATAGTCTCTTACCTGTGTGTGGATAATATCTTTATCAAAGGTCTCAGACATTTATTGTTCTTTTATAGATAAAGTTGTATCATTGTTTTCTCTTACAAAGAACTAAAAGAAGAAAAAAAACCCCTGCTTTATCTGAAAGTTGAAAATATTTCTTTCACAGCCCGGATATTCTGGATTCTTTAAAAAAAAAAAGCAGCCTGTGTAATTGATAAAGGAATGTAAGCTGCTCTCACAATCTAATTAGCATCATACATGACTTTTCAGAATACTTACCTGTGAAAAATACATTTGCCCTTAACCATCTCTCTCAATCCCAGCTAAGTTTTCATATCTTCTAATAAGCAAAGGATAGATCCTGAATAATTGAGGGAAGTCTGTTCAATTTTCATTCCCTGGTTAGAGAGACAAAGTCAATATTGGCCTATCCAAACAAAGGCAGTTGGTGGTTCAATGAAAAATAAGTAGTAAAAATCTAAAAGCAATTCAACTCCAGCAATACAAACCCACTCCTTTTGTACTATTTATAACTACCCAAAAAGACAGGATGGTCAGGTCCTTGAAAAAGGATGTAGTGATACACAGATGAGGGATAGTTCAATTTGCATGAACCTTTAATATTGAAATTGTCTAGTAGCCAATACATTTCAACAGAAGTTCTTTCAGTGACAGATTTTGTTATTTTGATCAAATGCATTCCCATATATAAAGACTAGTTTGAGATTTGAAAAAAATTCAAGCACTTTCTTGCATTAATTCTAATCTGATATGAAAGCACCTATAAACCTGTTAAAGGAGTGTAGAAATCTTTTATTTTACAGAGGATGCTTAATAACATAACCACTGGCATTTTTCCTTCTCCTAAAATTTTTACTGTCATTTTTTTTCTCTATTTTCAAGCCAGTATTATGAAGGGACAGGAGAGACTAGGCACAGTACTAAGTGTTATTTGCATGTGGATGTGAAATATCTTAGGTGGAATTTGCTCATTAACAGGATTCACATTCTTCCAAGAACATGGAAAATTAAATGTTTTAGGTTATCAAACTTTTCTATTATTTTCTTATTTTTTGGGCGCAGTGCAATCAATTTGCTAACCCTCCTCAGACTCCACGTTTATACTTACTGTCTAAACCACATGAATTTGTATCTGGATATGGCCGAAGTATTGCTTCTTGCATAAGGGTGGAAAGAAACTCATTAGCTGAACCACATTGTGCTAAGAAAAGCTTAAAAAGAGCAATGTAGCATAGACTTTTCTGCCTGTGGGAATTCAGATCAACATGTAGTTGTCAATAGCTCAGTGGGGAAAGCTGGCTGTGCTGTGCTTTGTTGCTTCTGCTTTAGGAGGTATTGGTCTAATGGGCTGTGAGCTTAAGGCAGTGACACCAGAGTAAATCTTTGTTTTTCCTCAAAGACTCTGCCCATTACAGGATGTAATGGTGTTGTTTCTTAGGGTCTAGGAGTTGAATCTGAGTAAGTAATGAGGCTAAAGACCAGAAACTTTGAAAGGCTGACAGGGCAGGGCAGCAGTAGCATCTCTTAGGGATATAGGAGAATTCAGTCATTTGTGGACATCTGTCTGAGAACATCTGAAAGCATCTGCAGTGGGTCAGACCTGCTTTGGTAGGGAGAAACAGCTCAGGACTTTACTGTTTAAGATCAGTCTTGCTGAGGAGATAGATATAAATTTGAGAATAGATATAAATTTCATGAAGGAAGATGTGGTGTTTGCTGTAGTCTGCAGTTCAAAATGTCAGAGTTTTGTTGGTTATGAGAAGGGTTTATTTATGGGAACAGTTTATTTTTTCCTTGATTGTTAAAGGACGGGAAAAGACTGCGTGTAAAAGGTTACATCCTTCAAAATACAGATTCTGTGAGGATGGTATCAGTGCTCAATCTCTTGATGAAAGAGCTGCAGAGAACTGCAGTGGTTCTAGTAAGGAATAGCCAGCAGTGACTGCAGCTAGCAAGAATGGCTCATGGTCAATACGAGTAGCAGACATCCCAGGCACCACCATTTAGTGCCAGCATCATACGGAAGCTTCTCTTCCCAGGTGGACTAGATGGTGGAATCCTCAATCCCAAATATCTATCAAAGGCAACAGGATTGCCTTCACCTTCACCTGTTGTCTGCTGAGTCCAGTCTCCCTCAGCATGGTCTGACCAGAAGGAGAAATACCTTTCTTGCTACTCACCGTGGATGGAGGCAGACTAGATCAAGATTTTTGCCAAAGTAACCAGAATGATGGCAGTCTCATCTGCTGTTATTTTTTCAGGGTTTTCCAAGTTTGTGCTTTCCCAATAAAATTTGGTTTTCTTGCAAGAAGGAAGACATTTGTGATTTTTTTTTAGTACACAGACAATAAAATTTCATTTATCAGATGCTCTCATGACCCCCTGATGCCTAACTGCTGATCCTTGGAGAACTTCTAGGAAAGTTTTTCTCCTCTGGCAAGAAGTAGTTGAATGTAGTCAGGTGGATTAAAGAATGTCAGGCATGGATAAATGGACTGGCACAAAGCAGAGTGGCAGACTGCCTCATGTGCTTAGGAAACACTTGTTCATGCTAAATATGGCCTGTAACAACTGCGCCTTGACCCTGAAAGTTTTATTGGTCCATAAAATGGAAAAAAACCCAGATAAAGTGTCTATTCTTTTTTTTTTTTTCATTTTTATCAGGTATTTATGTTTACTTATTAACTTATGCAAAAGCCATTGGAAAATTTAGGTTAGGTTTTTGTAAAGATGTAATAGGTCCTTATGACCTATTAATGCAGATAAAAGGCATATCCCTATGACTTATTAGTGCAGATAAAAGGCCTGTAGGAAAAAAATCCCAGAAACATTGTTTGGCTGACATAAATCCCTGGAAATACAAAGTTAGAATCAATGCTATTTGCCTGAAGAGTAATCTCCGTGTTAAGTTTAAGCATTGTTTGATTCACAGCATGCCAACTGCCCAAACAACTTCTTTTAACTCAGGGCTTTTGTTGTGGAGGGTGTTACAAATGCTGTAAGGTAATTTGGCAGCCCCACGTTCCTGATGTGTGATCTTCCAGCACTGTGTTGAGCTCCTGGAGGTTCACATATTCTTTGAGCAAACTGACAGGGTTCTGCTATGTGCACTGAAACGAAACTGCATGAATAAAACAGTTTTTAATGTAGTAGACTGCTGTGCTTATATATTTTGACAAATTTAGCTGAACCTTAATTATTTATGTAGCTCTAGAATGCAAAATGATTCGATTTTGCAACAATAATTGCTTTTGTAGAGTGAGAGTGAACACATCATTGTGCTGCTATGAAGTCTCTGTGACTAATCAAGACCTGTCACCAACAAGCCAGCAATTACTGCTTGTCTCCGCTGGGGGGGATCTTAGTTTTTATACTCACCTTAAAGTCTTAGCTTAGAAAACCTTAAAGTTTTAGCTTTTTATGTTTTTTTATCATGCAGTTTTGTAGTGCATACAGCATTTTATTTATTCACTTATTAGTTACCATACTACACTCATTTCTGTGTATGTGAATTAGCACAAGTGGAGGGAAGCAGAGCAGTGCTGTAGGATTCCTCTAGCACTGTGTTATTGTCCTGTTACTGGTGGGCTCTGTGGCATCAGGGGGAGTCAGCATGAGCAGAGTGAGTGTTTTTTTCAGGTGGGTTTTTTGGGGGCTGTTGGTGTGGGTTTTTTGTTTTTTTTTTTTTTGCGTAGATTTGCTAGGCTTTGAGCATTTCTTCTGGACATGAAAATAAGAACTAAAATGGTCAAGGGGTGTTTTGCTCCATGAAACAGTAGTTCCTTACTATGTTTGATAACTAAAGTGACAGAAAAAACCCTCTGATAGATTTGCGTTGAGCTTCTAGGCTGATGAGAAGCAGTTAAGTGCAGTGTTGCATTTGGGGTTGATCACTTGCTGATCATGGTCAGATGCCCAGAATTTGCTTTTGGAGTCTGGCTGATGATATAGTTCAGTGGAGGCTAGGTTAGCTACTGTCAGGAAATTTTGTAATCATGAGGTTTTGATGTTCATGTTTGTATAAGAACACATCACTGAGGTCAGTGGGGATACAGGTATGCAAATGCCCTGGGGAGACAGAGCTGAGATATTTTTTCTGAGTTTTACTTCTTACAGACCCTGTTACTGTCCTAATTAAATCATTCTTCAGAAATGGATCTTTATTTTATTATTCTATGAAGCTGTACTTCACAAAAAACATAACATATATTTAAGATTTCAATTTCAAGAGAAGATTGATTGACTCTAATAACCAGTTCACTATTAACCTACTACAAACACTTGATTTTGTTTTGAGTACGGAAGTGTTTACTGATGTATACCAAACCACTCCACCTGATGGGATTCCCGCTTTTACTAGATGTGGATGCAGAACTGGTTAGGTCATTGAGGGACACCAGGTTTCATGAAAGGGTCTTTATTAATACTCCAGGTGAAACTTGACTAAACCTTTATGTATATTTTTTCAATAGATCTGACACTTCCAGTCCTATCATATTCATCGAACAAATCTTGTTGCTTATTCTTAAAACTCCATTATCCCTCATGCACACCTGGACATCTCTAGAATGCAGGAGTAAATAACAAAATCTGGAATATTTTATTTTTGTTATTACTCATGTATTGAATTGAATTCCTTCTGGGAATTCTGGTATTTAAACAATAGCAGGGATTAAATGTGTTTTCTGTTCAGTTGTTAAATGACAAAATACAGATGAAGTCATTTACAAGTTTTCCCACAAGGGATGCTTTTGCTCTGTTAATATTAAGTTATGGTTTGATTCCGATGTGATCAGCAGTTACTTTGGTTGCGTCAGCATTTTTACAGGACAAGCAGGAACAAAGTATTTTAAAATTAACTTATCTATTCATTATTGAATTTCTAGTTCAGTTTGCTAATGTAATGCATAGGAAGTCCTGGGATAACTGTTCTTGTTATGAATCTTACAGTTTTGGTTGCACTTCTTATTAATCAATACATTGATTTGGTGTTTTACCTAGGAAGGAAGCAAGGATTTGTTGCCTATGTGATTTATGCATAATGATACCACTGCTGGGATCCCACAAGCCTGTGTTGGAAGTAGTCTGGGAGCTAGGGAAGCCTTGCAGTTAAACAGATCAACAGCGATTTCTTTTATTCAGTCTGGCAGCAGATGTCTGTAACTGATTCTGTGCTTTGCAAGATGGTACTTCATTGAATAAATGTACCTTCAAAGTTAATTAGTTGCATTTTATTTTACAATTCATCTCTGTGATGACATCCTGCCAGTGGTGAAAAGAGCTCAAAAAATAGCTCATTTGTGCTCTAGCTGGTGGATTTTATGACCATGTTAAAATGAACTTTTGTAAAAGGAATATGAAGGCTTCCTGTTTGATTGTGCTTTATTGGTTGGTGTTGACAGTATAAATGCTATTTAAAGCTTTTAGAGATTTTGACCAAGCTGGCAAGTTTCGGGTGTCTGTCAGCTGTCTTCACTTAATAATGTCTCCTGCTCTGATAGTGAAACCATGAATGCAAGGAAGCCTCAAACTGTGATTATCACAAGAGTGACCATTGTTTTGTGTATCACTTGTGATGGTATAGAGGAAAACTGTTCTTTAGGACAATCAGTGAAGTGAGCCATAGTGCTTATCTCTTTTTCTGTGAAATTAAATAAAAAATCCGGGCGGCAGCGACGTGACTGAATGAAGTCAAGGTGCTTATTCATCTACCAGGTACCATTTCTAACAAAAGTAACACATTGACTCTTTATTTCATAGCTGCCAAACTGCTTGGCAAGGGGGTAAATAGCAACACCTGTATATTCACAATGTTTTGGGCTACTTTTCCCAAGATGGGCACCCTGTTAGCTCAAGAAATGAAACAGTTTTGTGGCATCTGTTAGGAAATTCTCACCAATAAAACAGGGTGGTTTGTGACTGTCTACCCTAGATAATGATTGAAAACAGCATCCATTGAAATATCCAACAACAATGCAAAAGATGGCAAATACGTGGCAGTAATTATAAAAAAAAAAGGTAGCCTTGTAAAGATTGCACTGTATGTTGCTTACCTCTCAGCAAAATAAAAAAATGCACTAATGCCGTCTTTTTAGATGGAGGATGTATTACAAATCTACTGGGAGAGGATAATTGGTTCATTTTCTTTAGAAGTCTGAAAAGTTACTTATAGTAATAATCATTATCAGCTGAATTGTTGAAAAATTGTGTTGTGCTTTTATCTGCAGCTTAAATCAGATGAGCTGTTTTATAGTTGTGAAATGTGGACTTCATGTATGCTGTCAACAAAGGTTTTTTGATACTGTAAGCCTGAGAGGTTATTCCTTGACAAAATGGCATTATGTTGATGCAGGTAATGTCAAACAATAATTGTTTTGTATGTTTTATCTTCTGTCCCTTTATTCCAGCAGCAGGAAATACCGAGGTGAATAAATGCCTTACTGACATACTAAGAGGATTTATTGAAAGTTGGCTCCTTACCTCTCTCAGGATCCTTCAAATATTCTGCTTAGAGAACGTCAGAATTATTCAGGTATTTTTTTGATACATCACTATTCCAGTAGACATCTATGCCAAAATATCTCATGTCTGGCACTCACACTTAAAAGCAATTGGGAAGAGAATCTAGCCAGGACCTGGCTGGGGCATCAATGTTGTAGATCAGATTCTGTCATCCTAGAGACCTCTCTTCAGATGAGAATTGTTCTAGCCTTTTCCTCAGATGGTGGAAAGTGATAGGCAGTTCCAAAATATGGCTGAGAGGGGCTTAATCACCTCTGTGAAGTTCACGATTCACCTTGATGATTATCTAGAGGTAAGGGAGTCTAGCCATGTTAATCATAAAGGATGCAGTCCCACCTTTCTGTTTGTGGTGGGACATTACACCTACTTTTCAAATCTGAAATTTCTTTTTAATTCTATTCTTAATTAGCATGTTGTTACTCTACTGTGGGAGTAAAATTGGCTGGGAAGAGGGTGAGAACGGCACTACGTATCTGCCAGTTCTATCAGGGGAGTAAACTGGACTCTCTGGTGAATCTCAGCAGGTTCTTGCTGCTTCTGGGAAGCATCCTCAGTCAAATGGACAGTTTGTCAACACTTCATTTTTTAATGGGGTGGCCACATCCTCCCTATTTACACCCCCCCCCCCCCCCACTGTCTTTGTCCCTTCCAAAACTGCTGTGACAGTGTAACCCACAATTACCAGAAGCAAAGACCCATCATTACATTTCCATCAGACTGTGTAAATACTAATTTAAAACACAGGAACTCCTTGCGTTTTTGCCTAACTACATTCTTTGGGGAGGAAACAGAAAAGCAGGGGTTAATATCTAGGTGACTGATACTACCATCTTGACAAGTTTGACTTCTGTAACAAAATGCAACATGACTGTATCCTCCTGCCTCTCCTGAGACAGTGAAGTAACTGTCAGGACAATCAACTTTCAGTTGATCAACGGGGCATTTCTAAAACAAGCTGCAAATTACGTTCTGTGATTTTAGTATTTTTTTTAAAAAAGTGCATTTATAGATCCTAGGAGGTCAATTTCAGTTATGATTGCTATCTACACAATGCCATTGATGTTCAGCACTAAAACACTGTGTAGTCAACAACTTGCAGTTAAAGTGGATGCTTTCTCAATGAAGTTGAGGGTTCATTTCTCCACTATTTTTTTCTTACAAAAATATTCCTTTACAGATCTGTCACTCATCAACATATGGCTATAATTAGCTGTTTCATACTCAGAATTGATGGGTGGATTTGACCAAACCTCAAGAAGCTTCCACCTTGTAACTAGAGACAGAATCTGGATTGATATGTGGCTATTACAGGATGCATACAGCTGTAAAAAACTTATGGGAGATCAAATATACAAGCACAAACCACCATGCTTCATTCCCTGTTCCACAGTGGCTAGAAGGAGCAATTCTCAAAGACACTGATCTTCAAGTATTGGACTATTTAAGCTGAAAAAGCAAAGCATGTACTTTAAATTCATTATTTTCTAACAGAGGAAGTGGGTTTTTTCCTTGTTGATATATTCAACAAGTTTTTTAAAATTCAGTATGTTTTTTTAAATTATATTATTTTTAATTAAAAAGTTAGGAATATTATCCATTTTGTCAAGTCTGTGAAATACTCAGCTACTTATTGCTTATGGCTGTATGCTCCATATGTAAGAGATCCATAACTTGCAATTGTAATGAAAGGACAATTGTATAAGGTGACAAACCAGGGGACCAGGTGGCACAGAGTAGTCTTTCCTGAGCTTGACTTCTGAGAAAGTCTCTAAACTTACTATTGGCCTAAGCATATATGTTCTCTGAGAATCAAGAAAGAGGGGTTTTTTCTTCTGTTTTTTTAGGTGATGAATTTTCTTCAACAGTAAGAAAAGCAATCCAGACCAGAACAATAGAGTGGTTGAAGCAGCTGGTAGTACTCTGTAATCTGAAAGTAGAATATTATTTTCCTTTGGAATATAGGTGTGGGAGAAGGGTAAACTACTTTATTTTTCCATTGTGATAATTTTTCGGGAAGACCTGGGCTCCTGGAACTTCTTTTTTTCACAGTCACTGTTTGGATTTACAGTAAATTTAGCAATCAGGAAGTGGAGTCATCCTTCCTGACTTATGATGAAGTGCAAATATCAGCTCTTTATTCTCCTGAAGGTCATATGACATGAGAATTGCTATGAATGATGGCATCTCACATCCAAAAGAATAAACTGAGTGTTTTCTACTGAAAGACCATTAGGTTCACAAGATACTTAAGCTAAGTGTAAAGTAAAATATACCACAGTAGTGTCTTTTTGCACAGTTGTATGTCTCACATGATCTCTTAAATCTTTGAAGGCAATAGATTTTATCGATTGTGAGAAGCATGACACCATTTGTTTTTCATTTTAGTATATAGAAATTAATGATTTTATTTACACTCCCATTATTTTCTTAGGTTCAAACAAAGTTGTTAACTTGAAGAAAATGGAGGAAACCTGATATGAAGATATGGTATCCCTGCAGGTCATAGAGAGAGTCATAGTCAACACTGATATACCAGTATGAAAGAACTACCAAGAAACTTGCATATATGACAGTACTTCAGTAGTTCCTAATGTTTGGAATAAGAAATAAGGGCAGTACAACTGGTAAGATATGCTAGATAAATGTTGACTTCTTAATGGTTACTAGTGTGCAACGTACCTAAACTTAAAACCTGTGACCTCTTTGACAGCTAAACCTCTTCTAAGAGGATCAAATTGACAGCTTTCTTTAGAAGAGGCAGCAAAGTTCACTGGTAATTTGGTCACTATGTAAATGTCTAGCATTTCCTTCTATTCAAGGAAAATTGTATGGTGCACATTTACTCTGAAGACAATCCATCAAGAGGCCTGTGTAAGCCAAGGAGTGTATGTTCATGTTGAATATTTCACTCATAATTCTTACTTTTTCATCCTGAAGCTTGCTTAAGAGTAGCACAAAATGGATATGTGTGGGTATGTGGGGAAGGGAAAGGCTTTCCTAGCTGAAGCCCACATGTCTGGTATTCTCTCTCCATACTCATCAACTGGCCGAGTAAATATCCTGTGTGGGATTCTTCACAGAAAAACTCAAAATCTCTTCCTTTTCTCTTTATCATGTTTTCTCTGTAATTGTTGGTTTGTGTGCCTTTGATGTAAAGGGAATAGGGGACAGATTTTTGTGCTCAGAGTGTATTTCAGGTGCCAGTTTGATGTGCCTAACATAATTGGTTTTATGTTATGTAGTTCAATTAGTTATTGATGAGATTCTAAACAGTAGCTACTGAGGAAAGAGAGATTCCCCAGGAAAATTTGCTGTTAACTCTTCAAAGGAGGCTCCAACACTCTAAACATTCATTGAGTTTTGGATAGCCACCTCAGTGACCTCTCTTGAGTTCTAGTCACCTGAGGATATCTGAAGAGTGTCAGTTGGTCACATGATGTCCTCCACTTCTGCTGATGTAAACGTGGCATTTGTGCATTCTGTTTCTAAACCCTGTCTTCCATGTATGTTGGCTTTGAAGAAGAATACAATGAGAAGAAAACCATGTTTTCCAGTCTGTTGTGCAAATGATACTAAGACTTGGGGTTCATCTACAGACTTGGGCTTGGCTAGGTTGTTTTTCCTCTCGTAATTAATTGGCAAGGTGAGTTTGTATTGCCAGAAGCATAGCTGCAACACGGGCAATAGACTCAGACAGACTAAGAGTTTTGTTTTGCAGACAGGCCAGACTTATTTTTGGTGGCTTTGGCTTGGTTGTGTTTCAGAAACCTCATTCCATAAGGGTTTTTCCTGCCTTCAAAACCTCAGTTTTTTAACAATAACAATAACAAATTATAAATGTCTCCGTCTGTAGAACTAACCTGATCAACTTGAAAGGCTTTTGTTACTCAAAACATGGGGAACAGTGTGCTTGAGTGCCCTGTAAATGTTGTCCAGAAACACAACTTGAGACTGTATGGAGATTTCTGAGATTTCTGTACCTGTGGGTACAGAATTTCATAAAATAGCCACCTTTATAAGTAATGTGGAAGTAGGATTGATTGTAGGCTGGTTTCCAGTCTGCTTTTCTGGGTTTTCTTGCAGATGAATAGATACCTTAAATATAAACCTAACATTTCACCTGACACAGGAGAAAGGCTGAAGAATAGGTGGCACCACCATTTATATTTCCAAAACTGATCCACAGTTAATTTTGTAATTCTCTAGTATCTTTCCTTGTTATCTGGCTAGTCAGAACCTGAGTTACATGGTATAAGGTCGCTTAAGCCCTCAACAGCTTATTTTCTCTTTTTTGGCCTGCAGTGAAACTGTATTTATCTATAAGGCAGGAAGAGAAGATGAAACATTCCCCCTGGGCTGACTTTAGGCATGTGACTAATGTACTTTAATGAACAGAACCCTTCCAGTGGCTTAAACCCCATCAATCTGACATTCCCTTACAATGAAAAAAAATCCAAATTCCTTCATTTTGACTATGTTTGTTGTAGAAATGAAAACTGCAACATAGTAGTTGGTAAGGAAGGAAGAGAAGCAATGAATATTTCATATTAGATTAATAATTTCAAGAAAACAACAAGCTTAATTCTTGAGCTCAGAATTGTATTCTACTGTCTAAAGGTTCAGGAAGAAAATGCATAATTTTATTGAAAATGGAACTAAATCCAGCTGTTTATATACACATCTGGTTTATATACATAATGTCACTAGAGTCTACAAGGATCATGTTATCCTGTTAGATTTTTTCCTCTGAACACAACCAAACAGCTCATGCTGAGTAAGATTGGGGCTTCCGTTCAAACAGCAGTGGTAAGACTGTGGGACTGGAATCTCCTGTATGCAGGGAAAATTTTAAGACTAATACACATAAAGTCTGTGGAAACATAATACACTGGGCTCTTTGTGCTTTAGAAACATGCAATGATTTATTTTTTTTTTATTTGAGAGTTTCGTTGTGCTGCATTTGCAACTGTACTAAAGAATTTATATTAATTCTTAAAATGCGCCAAAATATTGACTAGGGAAAAATGTTCAGTGTCTGGGGAAAGTTTTTTCTTGTGATTCCACCTGGATGAGGTATACATTCAGCTTTTAACAAATGATCACATTGTGGTAGCAACCTGTGAGCCCTTGTAGCCAGAGACATCTATCAAAACGAAACTGATTCTTTACTCAGATTCTCATTCATTCAAGAATCCCCATCTGGGGCAAACACTGACAGGGAAAGTTAAAGCAACCTAGCATGAGTTTAAAACTGTTGGGAAATGCAGTGCTTTTTATTTAACCAAATTAAGCCCTTGGATTGAAGTAGAAATTTACCAGTAAGGGAAGCTTCATAGTCTTGAGCCTGTGTGAGGACAAAGTGAAAACCTCCTGCATAATCTATTGTATGTAACTTTTGTGCCCACTGACCCATGATTTTTTGTGTGAAAGTGGCAATTAAACTATTCGAAACATTACAGTATCAAAGTCATTGAGGTAGGAATATGAGCGTGAGTGAGGACTGTCCAGTCTTCTTCCATTCCTGTTAGCAGTTCTAGTTTTATTCCATGTATCAATGCAGTCTTTAATTAGATCACTACATCCTATTTTGCATTCTTGGGCAAGAATGAGGATGAGCCCTTTCAAGAATGCTGAGATCCCAAAGTGGTTAAATATCATTGTGTTTTACGTCAGTAATGAAAACTGAATGCATTTATTCTGTATTATCACTGAATCACATATTTTGTTCAGATATGTTGATAAATGATGTCCGCAGTAAAACACTTTTCATGCAGAAAAATGCCAGCAAGTCACAAAAAAATTAAAAATCCTTCATTAAGGGGAGGAATTACCAAATAGCTGGACAAATTGTGGGTTGTGTCCCTGTAAGATATCTGAGAATATCAACAGACTTTACAATCTTCTCTCATGCTTGCGTGGGGCCTGGGTGAAGAGCTGTCATGGTAGAGTAAGGGGAAACAGTTACATCTCCCAGTAGCTGTTATTGGATAGGAGCGTGTTTGGCATACAGTGAGATGTTGAATTGTTCCTGGGCAGTTCAGTGCTAGTGGGAAGCTGGTGCATGACTGCCTGATGTTCTCTTATTCCTGTTTCCTTCATAATTCCTGACCCCCTTAACAGCAAACTGTACCACACCTGTTGGCAGGATCTTTGTGAACATTTCTGTTGTGTGATTTGAACAGTGTCTGTTTGAAAAACATTAATTCTTTTATATACTTGTCTGAGATGTGCAATGGGCATTGTTCTAACTTCAGAGATGATTATCAGAGAAATTAAAGTCAAGACTCTCTGTTAACTTGGAGTGTCTGGTCTGAGATACCTAAAACCAGAATGTTAAGGAGCCCACGTATACTATATGACATGTTTGAAGGATGTCTTCCCCTCTACAACTTCACTTGTAGCTCTGTATGATAAGCAGTTTCAACCAGACTGACGGATCTCCCACGACTGCCTAAAATTAACACCTTTAAAATTTCTGTCTTGTGTGAATGTCCAGCATCCCATGAGGACTGTGTCAGAGGTGGCACATCATTTCCTTTCCCAGCACCAGCATTCAGTTCCCTGAAACAAGAACACTCAACTTTAACGTGATTTTCCCTGCAACTGCATCTTCTGACTGCTCATCATTCTTATTTCCAAGGAACATGTAGAATCTCTAGATATGTCTGTGAAAGGTTCATTGCACATTGTACAGATAAAATCTTAGGGGAGATAGGAGTTTTAAGTCTAAGTGATCTTCCCTAATTGCATGGATATGACTAAAACAAAGGTTTGTATTTTGCCTGGATTTCACAGTGTTTGTAAAAGGTGCATTCCTTTTAGCCTTGTGACTGTAGTCCCATCCATCAGACCCTGAGTCTTGCTGGAAAACACTGAGTATGATTTTCAAAAAGGAGTAGTTTTCATCTTCATTCTAAATCAGGAAGAAAGACTCTTTCTCCTTCTTAGAAATGATAGAATTGATTCCAATTCAATCTAAACTGCAGGTTGTGGAAGAACTGATACTGAAGATGTAGCTTGAGTCTTTTGGAAGCTGAGGGAAGTGTTAAAAGGGAGAAATGTTGACTTAATTACTTGCTGCATAGCATAGTTGTTTGAGTTACAGTACCAGACCAAACTTGTCTCTTTTTAGAATCTAGAAAATGGTGGAGTCAAGCCAAAAATTTCAAAGGATATTTCTCATAGTGCACCAGTAGCAGTATGAAAAAAAAGAACTGATAGCAGAACACAAGGAGATGAAAACTTACAGGTATCAAAAAGAAATCTGAACAAGAGCTCCATATTTATACTAGTGATAAGTGGTATTAAGTGTGTCCTAAAGATGTGCTTCTTGCAGTTCAATTACTTTACGTTCCTATGGCAGAACAATGAACAAAACATCATTGTTTTGATGTTTAGAGACATATAGTCCTTTGTTTTCAGTTATTTTTTGAGCAAGAAGTTTCATCCTAAGTTTACTTGAGATCTAAAAGGTGATTTGACATGGATCAGTAGTGGAATTTTTCACTCTACTGCTGGTCCTTGCCCAAATGAAACATTTCTTACTTGACTGATTACACAAGAAAGAGCAGATGTCCCTCCTTCATCAGTAAACAGAAGCCTTGTTTCTTTCACTCAGTGTGCTCTTCACTACCCCTGTTTTTCTTGCAATGTTTAAGTAATTGGTAATTATGTTGCCCCTGTCCCCTTTACCTCCCAAGATTCTTTCTGCTGTGGTCAGGTCTTTCCTGCCTCCTTTTGGAAACAGGACTATGACTTCAACATATTGTGTAACACAGTTTAGTGCAGGGAAAGACTGTACAAAATAACTTTTTTTTTTTTTCTGTAAAAAGCTACATAACCTGAAAGCAAAAAGGAATAGACGTCATTGATCTAAAAAGGAGTATCTTTGCAAAACAATCTGTATAACTGCTTAAAAAAGAATGAAGTAACTTTACTTTTTTTTTTTTTTTTTCAAATTTGTCTTCATTATCTTCCACTGTAGTTCAAAGTATGTTGTGAACAGATCTACATTTGCATACATCTTCTGGGTAGGAGATTATGTATGAGTTCCCCCCCTTGCCCACCTCTGGCCCCTGAAAAGGAATGCATTTGTTTTAGAGTTGTAACAAACAATAAAATGCACTTGTCCAACTCTCATATAAGGACTGGAAAGCACTTTCTTAAATTGTCTGACAAGGCCCTCTATAAGCTCCCTTTAATAGGTAGGCATTCCAATCTACTCTTAGGGAAGAGTAAACCAATTAAAAAATTGATTACTTTTATGCGATTTCAATACGAGTCAGTGTGCTTCTTGAAAGCAAACTAAAATGTACTTCCAAAAATTATCATTATTTTAGTTTTCAAGGATCTATTATACCTTTAAATTTACAAATAAATTTTCCTTATTTTAGGGTTAATCTAGTTTTCAGATTTATATCCCTTACGTGAAACTCCTGTACAGATATTTTGTACAAGTCAAAGACTTTTGACAGTTGTACTAGTAAGAAAGTGACTGATGGTTTGACATGTTATGAAAATCTTCTTCCTGGTTGTAAAAATCGATCCTTGAAGTGGTGTAGGAGTAACTCTTCCTTCAGTGTTTTGGTAGCAACTGTTCAGTAATTCTCCTTTAGAGTGAGAAAACTATTATTTGCATATAACTTATTTATTTCCATTCTTGTAATGCTATCCTCCTAACCTGTGAGTGAGATGTCTCCTCCTAAATTTTTGTGCACTTTTATAACAATGGAAGTGTAAAGTAACTACTGCTGTAGCTTCATCTAAAACCAGCAGCATATGTCGTAGTTTCCTTCGACTTCTCCAAATTAGGTTAAATTCTGGATAATTCTCATCTGTCAACTTTCTTTTCCAGTGGAGTGGTTAGTAAAATTACTTACTTTAATCCTTGTGCAGGAAGGAATTAATCTTAGGATTGGATTGGCCAATGATTTACTAGACATGCTAGGAAGTTACCTTAATTGCATTATAGAAAATGGGCTTTGACTAAACCAGGTTTTGAGTATGGAACCCAACATGAACATGTGTGACTTTTAGTGTCATGAGCTTCTAAAGTTCGTTTTACTCAGTATTTCAGATTAGCCAAACATGCCTAGTAAGTAAAAAATTAGACAAGTGGTGAATAAGGTGAATGCTAAACTTGACAATATTCTCTCTAGGCACAGAAAGACAACAGAAGAAACAATAAAAATGTGCAAGTAAAGACCTCTCAGTCCTTGTTTTTTTGGTTTTTTTCCTCCCCCAAAAGAAAGTATTGTGGCAGGAGATAGTATTTTTATTGCCTTTCTAGGAGTAGGCTTTGCAACTACTGATCATCCCATGCTGTGCACACAGACTAAGTCAAGGTAAGGGCTACTCCCCAAGATTTGTGTAGCTGGAAGACTATGGCAATCCCTGGACTATTAGAACAGAGGCCTCGCTAGCCAGGACCTAGTCTCTAGTATACACGTCAGCCAAGCAGGCCATAGCTAGAGATAGTGACCACATCCTGCCAAGAGTTCAAATTATGAGACAATATCATGACCATAAGGCACCTTGAAGCTCAAGCCAAGAAGTTCATCCATAGATCAGGGCTAGGATTAGGTCCAGTGATCACCCAGCAGGTCCATGTCAATAAGGCTGGATTGAGTTCAAGCCAGGAAGCCAGTCTGTGGGTCAGTGCTTCCACATATAGCCATGGAGACCAGCATTCCTCTACCATACCCCAGGCAAAGGTAGATCAGTGCTCTCTATGTGTCGGGTCAAAGTTGTCTGTAACCAGGTTCACATTTGTGTAGATGTAAGCTGAGCAGTTTTATGGGGGTTTTTTGTCCTTGAAATTGAAGATTTATATGAAAAACCCATGTGACATTTTCTTAATTTTCTCAATTTATGCTGACTGATCTGCTTAACCTTGTGTGATAATAGCCATACAATGAGTTTAAAATACCGCTGGTGTTTGACCAATAGCATATATATTTCAGTTTACATCCTACCTTCAGGATGCTGTACAGTTATTAAACTTGTAGAAACCTGTGAGTGGGCATTCCATGGAGAACTAGTATAAAACACCTGTGTGGGGCTGGAAAAGGGGGTTGAAATAAAGGGGATGCAGGAGGTACTGAGCCATTAGTATGGGGAGAAACAAATTTTGACAACTTGTCAGGGATTAGGTTTCCAACTCAATGAGGTACTTCGGTGGATAACTTGTATGATAGCTTGTCTTTGACGTAAATGGAGAACCTACACAAATGTCTGAATTCTTTAACCAAATTAGAGTCAAAATGGTCTCTTTTCCATGCTGCTAAGTGTTAGAGTGATTAATTTTTTTATTTGTGAAGCTTTACTGGTTTATTGCTTTTAGTAAGTTGACTCTACAGTTGGACAAGTACCTGACTTGGCAAAGAGTTGCCAAGCATATCATGTTCATTTTTTCCCCAGCTTCTTATTTTTTTCTCCCATATATTCTGAAGTTCTCAAAGCATAATTGTCAATAGCAGGGATTCATGCTGGGAACATGGATTGAGAACCGTTAATCTCTCTTTAAAATGTTATAAGACTGAACATAAATTGACTCTGTTCCTTTTGAACTGGGGTTTCCAAGGTCCTGTGATTATTTGTTGGGCTTGTAGGAACTACATGTAACAGCTATCTTCTGTCATCTTGGGTACCTGAAAAATGATGCCAGCTCTCTCTCATTACAGTATTCTCCAAGGAACTGGAAAATTGCTCTCCAGAAATAATGCTGTAATTAGTCTCGTATCCTGCACTATCACCAATGACTAACTGTCTGAAACTCCTTCCCTGGAAAATAATGTTCCATTGACTTCAAAAGACTCATGCTATAAGGGCAGTACTATTCATGGTTCTCCTGACTTTAGTAGTTTCCAGAGCTCCCTCAGTTTATTGGAGAAATAATGGAAAAAACCCACGGTGTGAAACATTTCATGTGCAGGGCAACCTCCCTGACCCCATGAATCACATGCAAAGCAATGAAGTGTGCAGTGGCATTGACAGTGTTTGGTTTAACTGTAGCTTGTGTCTTAAGTTCTCCTGGTTTTTATCTTGGAATAATCTGACTATGTGCACCTTCTCCAGAAGTGAGCTCTGCGCCCAGTGATGTCCTGTTACTTATGATATGCCCTTTCTGTTTTGTGTTAAAATCTGTGCCACGTTCCTTTGTTCCTGTTGGCTCTGGGCATCTGGATGTCAAGTGGACTTAGCAGAGAGATAAAGTAACTTTTTTTGTGTTGTTGGGCGCAAACAGTTTAGGAGAGTCAAGTTTCAGTTCAGTGAATAGTTTCTGTAAAGGGAAAATGTCAAGTACTTAGTGTTCTCAGGTTTGTTCTGCTGAAAAGCAGTGATCATTTTTGGTTGAAATGTCATGATAAAACTCTTCAAACTAGAAAAAAATATTTCATTCTGAGAAAATGTATACATAGGATGAGAAGTAAAAACAATTGGTAATATTTACATTAGCCTACTTTTAATCACTATTTCTTGCTTTAAAAATGCTGCCTAAAACCATTCTGATTTGGATGCTGAATGCATAGTCACATTCTCTAAGTCTTATTATACACTACAGAATTTTCCACTTCATTATGAATAGCATAATTGTAGTGGGAAATAGCAGAGGTGCTTACTTCAACATTCAGAGTTGGGTGAATATCTTTGCTATTTTTTAATCTTCTGGAACAGCTTTGTGTGTTTAAAAAGTTATTTGTACGTAAATGTTGATTTCTGCTCAATAACTCTTTCTCCTCTCCTCCTAGCTATTATTTTAAATATAATATAAATAAGTAAAGCTGTCTGTGTTCCAGTAATGCTGCTGGACTGTGAAATGGATATATTTAGAGGAGTTCTAGGCAGAAGCCATGGAACACACAAATACACTTTGGTTCACACATATTCAATGGATGTTGTTTGCTTTTGAAGGAAAGACTAGAACCTCACTAATGTCTTAAAGTCTTCATCCTGACTCCATTTTGATAGTGTGGAAATACTGGCCAACAGCTGCTTATTATTTCAGAGTTAAATAACTCACGTTGGGATTTTGTGTTTGTAAAAACTCCTTTCAGTTTAGTAGGCAATCCATTTTGTAGTTCTTTAGCTGTCTTGTCATAGTGCTTTACCATGTGACTGCAACCTTTTAAATTGTCTTTCTCTGAACTTGAATGGGAGTCATTAAATAGAGTAAATCTCAGATGTATACATTGCTGACTGCTTTGTATTGAAGCATGGCCCAACAGATTTGGACCTCCAGTTTTACATGTATCAAAGCTCTGTCAGCTCTGACCTCAATGCATGTGATTGACAGGCATGATAGAGTTAAGCAGTGTATAACCCCTATGCATATGCCAAGGAATGGTCTTACATGAGCTTCTCAGGAAGTAAGGAATTTCAGTACTGGATTATTTTTTTTTACTGTGGTGTTAAGAGAATAATTTTAATTGATAACACTGTTTTCTATTGTGTGGTTTCTGTGCAATTATGTATCTAACAATACCTTTAGGAAGGTATCTCTGTGTGTTATGAAGGGAGGCAACCTGTAAATTGTATGTTTTTCAAAGAACTTCTTTGTCTTGAAAAACTAAAGGAATACTTATTTCTTGGTGTGCAATTTATTCTAGATGAATAAACAGTTATCCTTTAAATTGTTGTTTCTGTTAGTGAAGAAATTGGTATCTGCAGAAGCAGTACTTGGCACAGTCACAAATTCTATTTATCAACAGTACAGAGTAAAGAAAATCCAATTTAATTTCAGCTGATGTGTAGTTCAGAATGAGAAACTGCAGAACTTTTGCTCAAAGTGATAGATAGCTTATTGCAGAATAAACACCTCTGATTCATTTTAGATATTTCATGTTTTTATCTTTGGACACAGAGGAACAGTTTTTTGCTGTGCCAAACTTTGTCACACTAAACAAGCCATGGGTTTCTATGGTAGCTGACTCACGTATGGCGATGTATTGAAGTGGGATTTCAAGTGTGGTAACCTGACTTTTTTATTCACATGGTATGTGAATCCAGCTAATCATCCCTTAAATAAGAATACAGGTTTATTTTGCCTTTTTAACAACCTCTTTACACTGGAAGAGGTAACTTCAGTTTGGAGGTTGCTCTGACTCATAGGCTGATACTACTGGTTAAAATGAAAACTGGTAGCAGCCAAAGCTTTGATAATTGATTTCAGTAGCAGTGTAGGAACCATGAAGCTATGTTCTGCTGTTTCAGCACAGGGTAAGGAGCACTTAATTGCTTGAATAGCTACTTTGAAATCTGCAGCTGTCCAAATCTGTGTAACCTTTACTTTAGCTTTGTGTCAATGCCTCTCCTAAATACCTGTGCTCTGCATATTTGTTACAAGTACTTACCTGTGTGTCTGCACAGCACAGGCACAGGTGACCAGTGCAGAAGCCTATTATTCAGGTTTCACTTGAGATTTCTCTAACTGAGCATCCATGGAGCAAATCGATACCACTTGAATCCCCTTCCGTCTGTTACCTTGGTGCCTCTGGCTTGACAGAGATGATTGATAGCAGGATTGTACTCTGGTTAGGTGCGTGGCAATTGAGCTGACAAAGCAGTGGTTTACCCTCACTGACAGGGAGGCTCATTAGTCAAAATCATAATGAGCTCCACTGAAGGAAGAGGATGACAGTAAATCAAAGTTTCTTGTGACTTTTCTATCTAGAAGTCATCTGAATACTTAGTCCACGTGTAAAAGAAGATAGGTCCTCTGTTTGTCTTAAAGATACATTTCAGACCACCTTTACTCTTATGCTGATTTTCAGCATCATTAGTGGGCAATGATGATGTTCTCTTTTGCCTTTTGTCCAGGGCACTGCAAACTACTTGCATAAAATAAAAAATAAAAACAAAAAACCCCACATGTTTCTGTGGAAGTAGCGTATGCCAGGACCCTGGTTTTTTTAATGTGGTGGCCCTGTCTTTGGGTTCTGATAGTGAGTACTGTTCTGTCAGTTTGGAGTCATGTTGGGAAGCCAGTGTAGCAGTTAACATTTGAAAGATGAAAAAGGCAAATATCAGTATTTGTGACTAAAACAGAAGTCTCTGAATTTAACTGCTTTAGTGTCCATGCCTCTTCTCTATACTTATTTCTAGCCTAAAAGTGAATGGCAGGGGTTAATGAAATTCCCGCAAATAGGCTTTAGTAAGACCTGAAGCTAAAGGAATAGTCCATTTGCCTGAGAATGCCAGCCAAGGCCTTAGCTATGACTTTAAGGGCATTTAGAAATACAAACATGAGTTTTATAGTGCAAGTTGTCTTCTTTCCCTGCCATGCTAGCTGCTGCAACTGAGGAGAATCCCCAGGCAAACTAAGCATTGAGCATTTTCAAGGAGCACTCCTGCTGTGCCGAAGAAAACTGTAAAGGATCAAAATGTTCAAAAGAACAGACTGAACCTGAATGTTTTTCAGAGCATTTTTGGTAGCTGAAATGAAACACTTATATTCAATACAATTTGCTAGTCGTGAATTGCAGTTTGGGAGATTGTAGGAAAAATTAGAAGTCAAGTGTAAATCCAGTTAAAGTTCCTGAAGTTTGATATGAAGATTAGTTTCATTTCAGACTGGCAGAAACCAATACACTCTCACTGAGATTTCTCATTAGAGCAACCAGTTATGCTGGCTCTTCATTAAGACCCTCAACTTATACTGTTGGTCAAGGCAGCAGAGTAACTTTGTCAGCTCACAGAGTGTGGGCAGGTACCATTCAGAGAGGATTTTCTCACCTGCCTTGCAGGTTTGAGGATATATGTCGAGAGATGAGGTTGCTGGTGTTTTAAATGTAGTGAGTGATGTGCTGGTAACTAATTGCACTTTGAAATACGACCCAGCATCTCCTTGTTTTTCACTTCTTCAAGAGACAGTCATGAATCTAATCTTCCTTGGATTAAGGGGGAAAAACACCTTGAAAAAAACAACAAAAATAGCTCTGTGAATGCTATTTCTGAAGAGAGAAGGAGAGAAAACAGACAGATGCACTTTGTTGACCCCCTCATTCTCTTCCCCCACGCTCTCCTCCCACAGCAGCTTAGATCATTAAGCTCCTGTATAATTAAAACTTCATCCAAGTCACTCTAATTCTGTTTACTGGCCACAGTGAAGGATATAAATACCTAATCACTTCCTTACACATAGGCTGCTTCCTGCTGGTGGTTTGCAGTTGCAAAGGACTCAGTCCCTCAGTGAGCATCCTGTACAGCTGCTTGCCCTGTGTGTAGGAACCTTACTCCAAAGTGGTCCCCTGCCACGGTGCATTTATTTCCACAGATTCCTCCTCCTGTTTTTTCAAAGGGAGTGATGTCACTTTCTGTAAACAAATAGCATAGAAAGGCTATTGTCAATGCACATAATAACTGGAATTAAATTTACAGAATGAAATTAGAAGGGGAAGAAGAAACTGCCTTTTGAGGTTTCCCCAAGGGACTACTGTTCTAATGGGCAGCTGAAGCCACAACACTGAAATGCCTTGCAGACAAAGAGGTCCAGAGCGTAAATCCATTGTAGCCACAGCAATGGTCAATTGATGGCAATATAATTAATACAAAGGGTTTTCTTCTTGACATGGAATGCCAAATATTCATTGGTAATCTTTGGAGCATGCAGAAATCAAACAAAGTGTTGCCTGCAGTAAGATTTCATGGCTGTGCTAGCTCCATCCAACACTCCTCTCTGTAGGACGGAATAACTGGGAGAGGAAAAGTGGAGAATAGGGTCAACCTTCCTAATTGACATCATCATGGGCTTGTGAAGTTGTCTTAAGTAGCAGGCTTGAAGTATGTAGGTACCCTTGAGTTCTAGTAGGATTGGCATGACTCTGACATTCTGGGGAGGGCAACATTCTTTGAGACGGCCTGTGAAGGAAGTCTCAAAATTAAATGGATGGTTTCCTTGCGACATTAAGCACCTAGAGCTGTTAATCTTGCCTGCTTTGGGCTCAGTGTCTCCCAGAAGTTAGTCCATGAGCTATTGCTTCCTCTGTGCAAGAAGAAAGGGCAAAATTGCAAACCAAGTGAAACTAAATATATGCACTGCAGTCACAGCCCTTCACCTTCACAGGCAGTTTTAGGAATACCCACTGTTTTACTGAATGTGTAGAGTAAATTATTTCTGTCTTCTCTTTCTGCTTATTTATGAAAGTGGAGTGCTGCAATTATCAGATGTTGTTGAAGTGTATTTTGCTGATGTTTTACCTATGCAGCTGAGTAGAGTTCCTGGGGATGAAAGGTAGTACAAGAACAAGACTGTTAAAGCTCTTCAATAAAAATTTTTGGGTGGTACTGACTAATCTAGTGTCTAAACTATGCTTAAAGAGTGACACAAGATGCATTAGTTCTTTCAAGATGTACAGAGTCTTGTTGTGCTTTGGTGTTTGAAGTGAGTCTGCTTTTATTTGGAGTGTTTGTAATACTTCTGTAAGCTATGTCAGGATGAAAGCTAATAATTGTACACTTAGTCTGTGGCATTTGATAGGCAAAGATATTCCCATTTCATCTTTTGTGGAAGCATTGGCTTTTTTGTAGTTTTACATACATGGGATATTAAGTAACTTTAAAGTAGTAGCCATATTAACAATACATTTAAATTTATAAAAAAGTCTCTGGGATACAAGCTAGAGACAGGTCTATTTGAACTAAACCTCTGTGAAGTAAATCAATTTAACAGAAGTGAACTTAAAACATGTTTGT
Organism: Coccyzus lansbergi; assembly: GCA_033558105.1. Lineage (NCBI taxonomy): Eukaryota > Metazoa > Chordata > Aves > Cuculiformes > Coccyzidae > Coccyzus > Coccyzus lansbergi. The sequence continues at coordinate 3,863,031 of JAUMJK010000113.1, forward strand.
TTTGGCTTCACTCATTCTCTGAAACAGATTGATACTGACCTGAAAGTCTCACTGCATTTATTGTCTGGCTAATGTTTCTTCATTGAATGAATGATTGATATAATTTTATTTTAATCTGGACCACTTAGAGAGCATTAGAATTTATTTGACTTGTTCTCCTGTCTTCTGTGCCATTGCATGTTTCCCTACATTAGTTCTAGTGTCTGTATATCACCTTCTACAAGGCCACCTAACATCTGTCATGTTTTTGCCTCACACCTTGTGGAGATGGAAATGCAGCAGATTGCCCTGTTGGTGTTTTGTTTAAAATTATTTTTAATTATTACATACTGTTTTCTAGAAAAGACAAAACAAAGAGTTGGGAATGAAGTTTGTCTTGGTTATTTATTTAATGGACTTACTGTTTTCTACACAGCCAGCGCTCCTTTCTTCCTGGTCTCCTCCTTTCTCTCCCCAGGAGATACTAATGAAACCAGAAAGGAAGAGTGACCTACTCCAGCTGTTAGCCATAAAAAATATGGCTTCTGAGCTGTGGTGTGGCAGCTATTCTACCTACCTCAGCTTCAGTTTCAACCAGCCTTGCCTCATGATGTAATTGATCTCCTCCAAATACTGAATCACTGGGTGTAGTAGTAATGCTCTGTCAACAGAGTGCTCTGTCAACAGAGTGTCATCCGAGTATTGCTAGTAAGTATGTGAAATATGTGTTATCTGGCCAATTTATCTAAATGTTTAGCATTGGAAAACACATGTTTGTAGGGTGCAATGGATCTAAAGTAGAGATAAAGACCACTATCCTAAGAAAGAGTTTAAGCCCTTCTAGTATGTTATCATAGGACTCTATTACCTCTCTGAAGGAAAAAAACACTACTGGTTTAGTAAAGTAAGATGATGCAAAGTAGACCAGAAGATAGAAAAAGTGCTTTGATCTCTATGCACCAAGGAGAGGTTATCACTAAAAAACACTCTGAGAAAGTTGGTAAGACTACTACACAGATTCCATTTCGTATTTTCAGTGTGAGCAAGGTCTGCTTGTATATTAAATAAATATTAAAAATCAGAAACTTTATGTAGAATCCACAGTTTTGAAGCCAAATACTTGACTGAGCCTTAGGCATGGTGCCACAACTGTTATCTCCATAGTTAACCATTGCACAACTATTTGTGTAACAACAGTAGTTAGCTTTCTTGGTGCTTTGGTCTCTCATTTCAGAGCTTTCAGGTTCTAGATTTAATTTTCTTAATTGTGTTATTTAGTGGCAATAGGAGGCAAATTGGTTCTATATGAATAGTGAAATTTCACAAGCCACAAAGAATGGGAAAGGAAGAGTGAGAAGTTATTTTCTGAGCATTTTTTAAAATCTGTACTTTCATTAAATTGAAGACATTGTGCTCAACCTGTAGAAACAGTTATAAATGCTCTTTTTAAGTCCTTAAGTGCTGTAGTACAAAATTCAGTGACTGAAGGAGGGAGATTTCAAGAGATGATATGGAGGTTTTGTGGGCTGAAACTGAACCTGAAATCTCTCTCCCTCCTTTTTGTTAGCTTCTGTCTTAATTTAGAGTACTCTGCATATGTAATACTGTTTGAAAAAGGGGACATGCTTGTAGAACTAATTTGCAAAAAGCTGATTTTATTTTATTATACATCTTAGCAAAATAAGAAGTTTCTTTTGAAGATGAAAGAGTGAACTCAGGCTAAACTTACTGACTAGAGTCTTAGCACAGGGAGCTGACTGGCACTTTTATTTGACTGTTTTACTTGTTGCTTGTGTTACTGTCTGGGATTTATATGCTGTGATGAAAATACAGAGGTTAGTGTAATCAGTCTGCAAACTGTATGGGTGCTTCAACTGTGCTGCCTATCCAGTTGTTCTGACTGCCACTATTTGTATGGATCAGGCTAGTGTGATTATATGATGCAAAACCTGTTACAGTCATTGCAATGTTCTTTGCTCCATCCTCCATGCCAAGACTGGATAATTTAATTTGCAGGTCAACCTATAGTTCTTGGCTAACTTCCAGACTCAGTATTATCTAATCTACGAATTGCTGCTGTTCCAACATTTCAAGTCAAACAAAAAAACCCCAAAACCAAAACCAAAAAAAATCCCAAAACCCCTCAAGTGAACAAGGGAAGAATTCTTCCTAGTTGAGTGAATAATTGGAGATGGAGTTAGGCCCAGAGAGAGGGGTAGTTGAATCTGGGGAATACAGAGCATAAGAGTAAAATGGCAGCTGCTTCAATAATTGATAGTGCCTCAGCAGCAGTCCTTTTGTTGCTGAGATAAAGGGGGTTTAAGGGAGCAGGGCTTTTTGCCTCACTCCTTGTATGCACTGCAGTGATTTATCCTTTAGGCAGCTGTCTGCATAACTGTGACATGAGAGAAGAAATCCCTGAAGGTGACTGCAATGGGAAAGATAGTATTTGGCTTATCTGTCTTTTGATTTGGAGGACAAGTGATGCACTCTAGTTCTTTTGCAGAAAGGAGACTGCATATTTTCACAACATTTCTTTAGGCAAGTTGATCTTTGACCCGCATATTAGAAGTAAAATTTACTATGGAATCAAGTTGTAAGCGTCACCTCCACTGCTCTCACTTGAGAAGGCAGAGATGTTTTGTCTTGTGAGATCAGCAGGTACCACTATATAACAGTTACTACTATCTGTGGTTCTATTGCAGGATCTTCCCTTGATTGGCCAAAATAATGATGCTGAGAAATTGCTTCACTTCAATATATCTGAGACTGACAGTCTAGCTAGGACCTAAGAAATGTGGATTACTGTGCTGCCACTTAAATCATGCAGTTTTACAGTCAAAAGCTGTGCTTTCAATTCTGATAGTGGGTTATTTCCTTATGTCTGATCTTTTAAAGAAGAAGTATGAAACAGTCATTTTTTTTCACCCATGCTCCTTGGTATTTCCTGATGGTGTCCACATGCATTAAGATAATATTTTGTTTTGTTTCCTTAAGCTGGAAAATTTGCTGTTCAAAGCTCCTAGGACCTGATATTAGTTTCGGTCATTTTAATAGCCATCTCTAGTGTGTGTCCCATGGCAATGAAGTCACATAAGTCACCTGTGGCTACATTTGTCTCAATTCCAGTAGGTAACACTCTTTTTTTTCTGTTTCCTGCATACAAGAAACAGTTTTATTTGTTCTGCAAGATCTTCTGCGTTAAACTCTGCTGGACCCTGGGTTTTGCAATGGTGCAGAGAAATAAGATTGAACCTAACAGTAGACTGGTAAAAGTAGAGGATTAAAACCCATAGCATACTGGCTACTAAGAGATAAATAACAATATGGTAACTTTCCCAAAAGATTATACTCCATTCTTTAAGAACTCCTTTTAATACAGACCGTGCTAGAGCATCAATACTGTGTTCAGCTTCAACTGCACTTTTGCTGGAGGCAGAAGTAGAGTCAGTGTGCGCATGAAGTTGCCTTTGAACTGTATGGTACTGTGCTTTTGAGAAAGCATGTGGGAAGACAGTGTGATTGGCATAACATCTCTGATTATTTAACTGCAACAGATTAGATAGAGGAGACATCGTTCCCTCTGGTGTACATCTAGAGATGTTAATATACATCTGTCTAATATCTGAAGAAGAAGTGTCCATGAGATTATTGCCATCAGGTTTCTTCAGAAAACCTTTTCAGAGCAATTGGTGTGTGAAAATTAAAACTTCTATCTAGTGGTCAAAAAGCTGCCTATATTTTTAAGGCTTACTACATAACAGTGTAGGCTAAGCATCTCAGACCAAGATACAAGAATGGAATGTTTCCTGTGTGAGGATGAGATAGCTTAAATCACTTCATTATCTCACAGTGAATGTCTATGATATGTAGTTTCTCTCTGTGATGGAAAACAAATTTCTTGAGTTTTCGCAGCATACATTTCAAGTGCCTTCTAGGGCTGGTTCTGACCCAGCTGTATTCCTCTGTGTAGGATGTTAGCTTTGTGTTAGCAGGGGGCACATCTATTCATTAGGATCTTAAACTAATAATAACTGTATTTTATTACTGTTTAAAAACATATTACAAAATCCAGTTTTGTGGCTTTCTAAGACAGACAGAACCAGGACTTACTAGCTGTGCTATGAGCAGATAAAAGTATCAGGCTTTCAAGCCTAGCCTGGAGCAGCTAATGTATTAATAATCACTGTTTGTATGACTCTGCCCATACCAGTGTGATATATACAAGGTAAGGTGTTTTGATGGGAAAAATAATTCATCAGCACCTAAAGTGCTGTCTACCTTTTTTAATTGAAAGAAAGGAATGAAACCCTTGAGTCAAAACCTCTTTGTTGCTGTATTTATGTAGGAACACTCAGCATGGACAGGAACACTCAGAATGGACAGAAGCGGTCATAGCTTTCCTTATTCATCAATGTATTAACAAACTTAGTGGTCAGGAGACCAGAGCTGTTTAATTAGACTTCTTGTATACGTCTAGGGTTGAGCATACTTGACAGTAAGTAGTTTGATAACCAGGCTGTTGATCAATATCACTATTACAGAAAAGCTACCCTTTTAATTGTTTTGCTGCTGTTACCGTGATGTCCAGGGTGTCATAACCGGGCAGGCTGTAAAGAATTGCACAGGAACCTCATGGTACTGAACAGTTCTTGGAATTCTGGGTAAACTGGTATGAAGAGATGCTCAAGGGGCAGGTTCAGGGAGCAGCCCCCATCTTGCACACACAGCACTGTTTGTCTTCCCGTATTTCTGAGGAACAGCACCCAGACATTGTTATAGTCACTTGTATTACTGTCAGTTCAATGCACACTAATTGTTAGAGTTTGGGGCAGACAGCTCTGGACCACTGCATAAATCCATGGTATGCCTACATCTGGCACATTGTATACTGTTAGTGTATTGATTCTCCCCTGTTCTACTCTTTTCCACTTTATCTTCCCCAAAGTCTACCTCCAAAAGAGACAATAAAATTGAAGGAAAAATGGTTAGAGGTATGTAATATCTTCAGCTCGTCAGGCTAGAAGGGAGAGAGCTTATGAGAAGTAGACTACACATGTAGTATTTCAAGTGTCACAGACAATGCAGGTTAGGTGTGATGGCTCAGTGACCTCTCTGATACAGAAATTCGGGACACTGAATGAAGGTGGCAGAGCTCAGGTTCAAAACTGTGTGTTAAGCAGTAGAAATACCTACCACAGGATGCTATTGGTCCTAGAAGTTTTACATAGGTCCAAGGGGAGACTGAACAAGTTTGTGGAGGAGTACTTTGTCTTTTGTTATTCAATATTAGTTATCTGTTGCTCCAGAAGCTTGTCTGAGCTGACAGTCTTTGAAGACTGCATGCGTGTTACAGATACGGATCTCTCTGTGCCTGCTCTGATTGTACACTTTTCCCTAGAGGTGTGCCTTTCATTCCTGTCAGTGTCAGGCTGGGACAGTTCGAGGTTTAGCCAGTGTGACTGTCCCTATCTTCTGAGAGGCCTCAGTACCTTAGCCTTGTGTTGTCAAGTGGTCTTAAAGCAGGTGACGTGTTTTAGAGACCCTAGGTAAGAGCAACCACCATCTAATCATGTCTGCTACTGAGTTAGCAGATGTGCAAGGAATTGAGTTGGCTTCCTGCTGGAGAAGTAACAAGTGGTGTAATACACTGTTCTCTATTCCTGCCAGCTCGCTGCTTATTTAGAATGCAGTCTTCAAAGCAAGTAAGTACAACAGATGTACAGATCATTATTTTGTTCTTTAAGTAATCCAAGCAATACCCACTACTTCACAGTAGGCAAGGCATGTGACCCTAAGATTATCTTCAATTAGATAGTCTATATCTGCTGTTTCTGTTCACCCCCTCTGTGTATGAGTCTGTAAATATATACCTACACACATCATAGATACACACAACTTTTTTACCAGAACCCCATAGAACCATTAAGTCACAGAGTATCAATTAAGAAGTCCTTCTAAACTTCACTTTCTCATGTGCCAAGGAAATACCCTCAAATATATGAATATAGCCTGTTTGTCTTGCAGGTTCACCAAGAAATGAAAACTTGTGGTGAGGTTCTATGTCAAATTTTACGCAACTTGCTGTACGAGGGCATCCATATGTGAAGACTGGTCCTCTAGCTGGCAGCTTAGGTGTATTCAGTAGTAGCTGTGATTTTAAATGTCAGACTATTCATTGCCTGAAAGTGGGTATTTAGCTTCAAAGCTCAGTGCACTGATCTAAGCACTCTTCTTCAGAGACTGCAGCAGTAGATGTAGTCTGCAGCCCACTAGCTCAACAACAGAGACAAACTAGTCTTTATAGCTTGACACTAAGATAAAAACAATACACATAAAATATGCCTCAGTATTCATCAGATGGACAAGAAATTAATCAGATTATTTCTGTTTTGAGAGAAAACTTGTATCTGTATAGGAGATAATTCACAAATGTACCCTGTGAAGATTTTCACATCCTCAGTAGGGAATAAAATACCCTCCAGTTCCATCACAGATGGAAGACAGCACACTAACATAGCATGTGGGATGTGTGAATTTAAATTAAATAAAATAACATAAAATTGCTGTTGAAATTAATCTAGGTCTCACAGCTAAGTACCATAAATATATAGCCAGTATTTTATTGCATTTCCCTAAAAAAAATGCTTAACTAATTTTTCATTGCAACTTTGAGTATGTGGAAAAGCCCTGTGTCATAAAAACAAATATTATTTTTATGATGTCTGAGTATGAAAAAAGTTTTTTAATTAACAAAATTGAGTTTTGCATTTTTATACAAGTAATGATTATGCAAAATTACTTAAATTCCAACCCAGGTAAAACAAAGTCATGAGACACTTACCTTTAAGTTTAGCTCGCTTGATGGGTTGTCATTTTCAAACCCAGCAGGTGACGTTGTCATGGTCTCCTGTGATCAAATGAATGAAATAATGTAGAGTTTGCATTTTTGTGCTAATGAGCTGTCACAGACAGTACTGAACCTTTGAAGGACAAGTTTTTCATTCATCTCAGTAAAAAGAGGTCAAAGCATCATGGAGTTAATACCACTATGGTGGTGGCACCATCCCTCAAGGAGAAACATAGATGGTGGAAATTGTCTTCTAGTTATTCTACCTCTGTTGATGACAGAAGTTTCTCTCCCCTTTTCTTTTCTCCAGTTTTTAGTCACTTCAAGTACATAGTCATAGCCACCTTTTTCTACTTTTATTTCCTTCATTTTCCCACACCACAAAGAGTATTGGAAACACCATAACCCACCAAATGCTTAATTTTTAGTAAGATAGTTTCAGGTTCTCCCACCTATCTCCATACCTTTGTTTTCTGCATTATAAAGAAACACAGTTTTCTTTCATAACCCAAGGGAGGCTTCTTTTTTGCCCTTCCCATCCACCCTAGCAGTCAGGAAAGTTAAAATAAAACTTTTCCTTTCCCTTCAGCTTTGTGACTGGTGCTCTTTACAGCACCAGCCATCACTTACTTGAGCATTTCAGTGCACCATATTTAGTCTGAGTCAGTACCTTTTAACCCTTTCTTACAGAAAACACCACTTTCTGTTTAAGATGCCTAACTCTACAGTCTGGTTTCTAATGTAGCATAAACCCAGAGTCCTTTAAGTTTAGGGAAAACAGTGCCTGTCTGCATAACATCACAGCTAAATTTCTGGTTGTTTCTAAGTCTCCATGTTACAGAGTTTCTCACTGGGAAGAGAAAGAAAATGCTTTCCTAGGGATCCCTTTTTGCAGCTGGTTCTTGAGGCTGATAGAACCAACCATCTGCAGTCCTGAAACAGCCATGTAGTAGTGAGTGCTGTGGCTACTGTCTTTCCAGATGGTCCATATGAAATAGCCATAATGTTTCTCTTTTTCTTAGGACTAATGTGGAATAATACTTAAAAGCTATGATTTCTGTCTTCTTCTGGCATATTCTAAGCGTTTAGATTTTGAGCTGCCCGAAGGAAGCTTTTCTTTGGAAGGATAAGTATAGGCTGCTCAACTTCTTACAGCTGAAAAAAAAACTAGAGCTAAATATATATTTGATAGGCAAAATCAGAACCAGTAATTTGGTTTAGTATCATGATGAAAAGGAATTACTGAATATGCTTAGACTACTGAAATTGGAGTGAGGCTTCTGTAACTTCCCTAGTAAAGCCTCAAAACTCAGCATAAAGGTGTTAATTCTCAGGAATGAACAGGTTGTTAATGAGCACTGCAAGCAGAGGTGGTGTTGTCCAGTCTTTATGCCTTTGAGTGAAAACCAAGTGGATTGAAATATATCCAATCTGAAACATAATTTCAAATGTATCTTTCTACTATATATATAACCTCTATATAGAGGTTTCTATATAAGTTTAATGTTATGTAGAATCACAGAATCACCAGGTTGGAAAAGACCCACCGGATCATTGAGTCCAACCATTTCTATCAATCACTAAACCATGCCCCTTGGCACTTCACTGACCTTTTGTCTGAAATAAGAATACATAAAGAGGAAGAAGTAGAGGCAGTTACCAAGTTTCTCACAGAAGCTGAAAAGGAGCTTTGAAAATGACATTTAAGTCTTTAGCCTCTGAAAGAGGCCTCAGGCTACAGGGTAATGGTTCCCTTATTAATAAGATTTGTTTTGCCTCATATGAACAGTTCTTACTGGAGTCCTGGAGGCACAAATAAGCCCTAGTTGCCTTGACCACTTTACCAACTTTACCTGGAGCCATGCTCTGGCTATGGCCCAGGAGCTCTGTTTCAGTTCTCCCTTGGTCCTCAGCCCTGCCTGAGCTGCTCTACAGGAATTTATTACATGTCTGCCTGTCTGGGAACACTGTTGTTCATGACCTGTGGACTAGTGTCCCAGCCTAGCCTTGTCCCTAGGGCCTGAAGCCTAGAGCGAGGGCTGACCCTATCCTGTTTTGCTCCCTGTCTGAGGCTGTGAGATGACCCTGGGGAACCCATGTTGCCCTGTGCTGGAGGCAGCAGCTTATGCTCAATGTGCTCCCAAATCCTGCTCTCTGGGTAAGCAACAAGAATGCTTGTTTGAGCACTGATAGCAGGGATGTTTGTTGGTAGCATGCCACAACCCACTTCCTCTTGTGCAGGTGAAGTTCTTGCTTCATTTGTATTAATGTGTGCATGGTGAATAATGAGCAGTAAAATAATACTGAAAAAGAAAGCTGCACAGAATGCAAGTTAATTACATAGTTCAGATTTGCTGTGTTTGCTCACATATGTGTATATGAAGACAGAATATCTTGAAAGAAGGTTATTAAGCTCCAGTGGATAATTATAGCTATTTAGGGCTTAAGCTTCTTGAGACTGTTGATTCAATAGTTGATCTGTAGAGATCACACAATATCCAGGATACAGGCAGCAGGAAATGCTAAACTGAGGGTTATGCCAGGCTTTCTCTGGAGTTTCGGCCTGGGAGGTTTGTCTGGGGGTTAAAGAACCTAAACCCCCTGGTCTCTTTGACTTTTCTCTTAGTAACCTTTTGTCTTGGTATGGGTCAGCTTTAGGTAAAACTAGGGTTAATCAGTTACTGGATACTTTAAATATTTCAGCTTTCTTCTTCAGCTGAAGTGTCCTGGAGTTGACTTCCCAAGTAAAAATGAAATAAACACTTCAGTGCTGCTGAGTTTCCTGTAAGGGGATGATTGGGACCTGCCTGCTCACTGAAGGTGCCTGTGGCATGTGGTATAGCATCCTGGCAGGGGCAGAAACTCAGCCTGGCATTGTTTGTCCTCTCCTGCTTGACCTCAACCACTGTTTACACTTATTTAAACCAGCACATGAGTGTCACTGAGGTCCAGGTTTTGTAAGAGCTGGGCACTTCAGCAGCTAGTCCTGTAATTCCATCCTTGCCTGCAGGTAATAATCCCAAGGAGGTGGGAGTAGACTCCAACTACAGCCAGGCTTGTGTAATCTTGGCGTGAGGACACTCATGGCTTGGCCTTGTTGCATGCCTTCAGAGAGGATGGTGGTAATATTGTTAAGTGTCCTTTGTAAGACTATTAATGCTGAGTATGAGCCAAGTACTGGGTAGAAAAGAACTACTCTTTGTAATGATCCCTGTTTAGGGAAATAAAAAAATGTTAAATTCTCATTATCTTCCATTTGTGGGGTTTTTTTTTTAATAGTTATTCTAATATTCTACTAATCCTCCTGTGAAAAAGAACTGGTTTATCTTCAGTCCCAACCTTTTTCTCCTTTCTTTTAATACTCAATGTTTGGGTCGCAGCCCTTGGTCACTTTGAAAACTACTTCTTTCAATTTAATGTTACTTCAGCAATTGCAATATTATTCTTAATGCCTAATACTGGTATTTCTGCCAGATGTTTTCCCTGGCAGTAACTGGGGTAGCTTTTAAGCTAAAATGTCTGATAGTCTGATATGGTAGTTAATATTATTGTAGTTTTAGGATACAGGTAGCTTCCATCCTCCTTCAGTCTTGCTGTATATATTGGAAGATAATCCAGAGAAGCTTGTTTGTATTCTTTTAAAATTATTTTATCATTGATCACTGATAAGACTTGGGAAACTATGCACTCATCTATTACCTTTCTGTTGTACTGACATAGCCTAAAGTAAGCAGTAGAAGTAAAACATCATTGTTGAATAGAGCACTTCACTGGATCTGTTTTCTTCTTCTTAAAAACTGTTTTCTCTTTTTTTTTCTTCTTTGCTGAGTAATTCATTTTCAGAAAAAAGTGTTGACTTCAATTTTATCTTCCTGTAGCCATGTTTTTTTGGGTTTTTTTACCCCCTTATGAACCTGCATGAAGCACTGAGTGAGTGAAAAAATGTTTTGGTTCACAACCAGCCAGAGTGACCAATACTACTCATTTCTTGTTTTTTTCCAGAATTTTGTTTGGCAAGCAGAATGGGTGTCTGTGGGAGGAAAGAAAGTGAATTAAATTTGGGAAAATACAGGATGAAGCTTGAAAGGGTGTGTCCTCAAAGATGTGTGCACATCTGTCACACTTGCAAATTGGATAATTGCATATTTAGTTTCCTGTCTGTATATGTGTGTGGGAGCAAATGTACGGTTTGTCTGCCATAAAGGAGATACACGCACCAAAAGCATCATCACTTTCAGACTGTTTTGAACCTAATGCACTAGAAGAACTTACATTAGGTGTAAACCACTGTGGTGACTCAGATATTCATAGTCCTGGTTTTATGTCTGTCTAGCAAATCCTGGTAATAATTGTGGTATTAAATACATTCTGGAATAAAAGAGCATCCATTAAGCAAGAATAGAATGGTGTCTCTTGGAGGTTTTTTGCCCTCAGCCCCAGGAGAGCTTGGCTAACAGCAGCCTCACTCCACTGTGAATTATAACTATCAGTATCTCCTTGGTAGTGCCTGTGTCCTTTTTGTAGAAAAACTCCCCTACTGCTGTATTTTTCTTGTTGATATTGCCACTTGGATAGCTTGATAAAACACTGGAAGCATAACAGTTGAATGGAGGAAGAAAAAGAAGGCTCTTGTGCGTCAACATTCACTGACAGAGAAGAAAGACGCAGAAAAATGATGAGGTTTTCTTGTAAACAGTTTGCATTGGTGGTTAAAACCAAAAAGATTTGATGCTGTTTTTCACATTTCTATTCTGTATCCCCAGCCTCCCACCTGGTGATGCTAATCTTCCATTTGGAGTCCTTCTGGTTATAGCCATGAAAAATAAGCTATTTCTGTTATGCCAATAAATATGCTTGCTTGCTAGCCCTAAAAAACAACTTCCTGCAATTATGATTGTGGTGACTGCACATAATGAATGATAGAGTTAGTGGTGAAAAGTTTTTGCTGTCATAACAATTTTAAAATGTAAAATTTCAAAATAAGTAACACAGTTTGCAGTTTGCATTTCAGATACTTTAAAACATGATACAGGTTAAAACATATTTCTGCCATGGAAATGGATGACATGGCTATTCAGTGGAATAACGTTGGGGTTCTTTCTTTGCTGTGTGTATTTGTTGTGCTTGGAAGGCATGGAGGACTGAAGTTAGCACCTTATTTCTCACTGTCTGGCAGACTTTGAAATTAACATAGGAGTCAGTATCTTTGAACCCTAATGAAGGGTTGTTATTGTCATAAATCCAGGTATAGCTAAATACCTGAATTAATGTTAACGTTCTCTTGCTTTTGTTGTAGAGTTGAATTAAAATGTGCTTTCCACAGAACTTACTTGGCAACCTATGCATCCATTGTCTTTCATCTTTCCCGTTTGAAATGAAAGTTTAGAAATGAGCGTTTTTATTCTAAGATACAAGCATCCTTCTCTGGTGGTTATGGAATTAAGTTGATTAAACCCCTCAGCTAACACCCCGATACTTCTCTGAGGGTGGTGAAATAATCTGAAAAGCTAGAGAACTGCAGTTGTGAAAAACTGACCTTCTACAGGTGTTTCCAAGCTTCTGAGGAGGCATTGGCAAGACAATAGTGTGATTCTGGTACACTTTAGTTTTATTATTATTTTTATTAGAAACTCTTTAAGGATTGATGTGGAGTACTAGAACAGTGTACAAATAATGCAATTGTCACTAGTGCATGTATGTCTGTTGTCATCTGCTACATGCTTGTTAGGTTTGGTATGGACTCTAGAATGTTTTGACTTTGGGCTGGGGCCATGTTCAGACTTGGAATACCTGTCTAGGACTCTGCAACTCAAGGGCTTAAGCCCCACAGCTCAAGATTACACACATAGCAGTAAAACTCCAGTCTTACAAACAGATATTTTATTTCCCATAGGAAGTGATAGAATGCAAGGGAGTGGATGTTTTCTCTCTGTTTTGTGTTTTTCTAAATAACTTTAGTTTAAGCTGTTCGAGAAACGGGCAAAAGTTACTTTGCCTAGAACCTGCTTCGTGTTTTTCACTGTTATTCTAGGATATGTTCCATTCAGAGCTGTGACCATTTTGGTCCCTTTCTTTGGAAAAGCATGAGTAGTCGGTTCTTGCTACTGCTGCAAATACTCAGATGTAAATCTCCATTTTAAGATGAGACCACTTCTTTGTCTGCCTTCTCCTTGAGCTCAGTGTAACATGCTGGTAACAAAACGGGAGCTGTGAGTGAGTCTGCTTGTAGTTCTAGTCATTTCAAATTCAAATTCAGCCCTTTACTACTGCTCTAATGGTTTGTATTCTGGATAGTAATGGTGATGTGAGACAGCAAAGTCAGGAAAGAATCTTGTCACTTAGAATCATAGAATCATAGAATGGTTAGGATTGCAAGAGACCTTAAAGATCATCTAGTACCAACCCCCTGCCATAGGCAGGGACATCTCACTAGACCAGGCTGCCCAAGGCCTCACCCAGCCTGACCTTAAACACCTCCAGGGTTGATGTTCCACGTCTTCATCCACAACTTCCCTTGGCAATCTGTTCCAGGGTCTCACCACTCTCATGGTGAAGAAATTCTTCCTAATGTCTAGTCTAAATCTGCCCCTCTCCAGTTTATATCCATTCCCCCTCATCCTATCACCACAAACCTTTATGAATAGTCCCTCTCCAGCTTTCTTGTCCCTTGTCTATGTGAGCTCAGCTCTGAGAAATTTGAATCAGAGCTGAGAGATAATGTGTCATCAGCCAAGTCAGATTTTAACTCTTGTCTTCCCCCTTTCTCCCTCCTCCTTGGCTGCATCAGGCTGTGATGCAGATGTGTCTCTGCTGATAGGTGCCTTTACATGCTTTTTCAATTTTTCCTTCAAGTCTAAACAGTCTTGCCTTGGCATATGACTCTTACTTATGTATGTCTGTACCATGACTTCAGTCTCTTGAATTCCATAAAGAGAAGAGAATTGCTTGAAGTAAATGAACTGTCTCATGCTATAGTTGGATGCTTCCCTCAAGTCCAGATTGTGGATTTCAACTTTGTCATCCTGTATACCATTTATTTCCAAGACCATAGATGTGCAACTGGGAAGAACAGGGCTACCTCTAAATGCTCCATAGCTTAATTTACCCAGAGTTGATCCACATGAGCTTTAAAACTATGTTTGTTTCAAGAACCGGTAACAGAAGAATGGAGGTGCAATAGAAATCAGTAAAACTATAGCATTTAACATGTAAAGTACACAGATGGAGACTGGCCGCTTAGCACCATTTTCTTGCAGCTCTTGAGAATCAGTTGGGCTGTGGCAGTTTCACAGTATCCTTCTTTTAAAATCCTTGTCTGTAGTGGAACCAAATTTCTTTGCTACAAAAACAATATGCCACTTTCTGTCTTCAGTTTAAGGGTGGGTTTTTCCTTTCCTTCCTTCCCCTTTCCCCTAATTTTCCATTCTGTTGCTCTTCTTTAAGATTTTTCAATAGTTATGGAAAGTTTCCCTCATCTCTGTTTCTTGAGCTTGATGATGATAGGAGGGAACCTGACTGGTAGATGAAAAAGGCAGGAGGACAAATATTTCTACCAGATAAGGCAATTAGTGAAGTTCAATAATCTGCTATTGGCTGCAATTTATAAGGGCAGGATTTGTCTTGGATGATGAGGGACACTGTGTATTCAGGCCAAAAGGTTCCTTGAAAGACAAGTCATTAAATGCAAACAACTGACTGGCATGCTGTAGGTGGATATATCCTATACATATTCTCACTTTATGGCCTTGAGTGGAAAAGTGAAAACTTAGTAAAATTAAGATATTTGATTATCAGTGGATTTCTGAGAAGCTAGGGGGTATTTTAATTTGTTAGGACCTTGACGGAAGTATGGTAGTATCTGACTTGGAAAATACCATGCTAGTTGCATCTCATGGAGAGGGGGTAACAACAGCAAAGCATGAACAGAGCTGCCACTGTTTAGTTTCTTCCATGTTATGAGAAGAAAACTGGAGTTGAGGTTCTTTAATATCTTGCTGATTAATTTTGCTAAGTGCTATGAACACTATGTGGTACCTAAGAAGAAAAAGAGTAGGCAGGGAATATTTTCTTCCCTTTTAAAAATATTAAAATGATTCTCAGTCAGAATTCACTTCTGTCTTTAGGATAGCTGATGTTTTATTTTATACCGCTCTGATTACTGTTAAGGACCTGAAGAGTTCTATTATCTTCCTGGCATGCACACTGGATATTCTTTTTCTGCTGTGATATTGAAGTAAAACCATTGTAGTGAGTGAACACTTACCTGAAAACATAATGAGACTTCTTTTGGTAGAGCAGTTTTGAGGGATATTCTTCACTCTATTTGCTTGGTTAAGCAAGCAGTATTGGTCACTTGCCTGAGAGTATAGTCAATGCTTTCAGTCACCCCTCTCAATAAGCCTG
Organism: Coccyzus lansbergi; assembly: GCA_033558105.1. Taxonomy (NCBI): domain Eukaryota; kingdom Metazoa; phylum Chordata; class Aves; order Cuculiformes; family Coccyzidae; genus Coccyzus; species Coccyzus lansbergi. The sequence goes on from JAUMJK010000113.1 coordinate 3,878,263, forward strand.
CTGGTAGTGGCCATCCAAGTGAGTTAAGCTCTCTGGGAAGTGTGTTAATCCAAATTTTTTTTAGGTTTAGTATTAAATGAGCTTCTTCCCCAATGCAACAAGATGCAGAGCTGTATTCAACACCTTATAACCTAGGCCAAAGCTTTTGAAGTAAAGTTTATTGTTAGTTGCTAATTTGAAGTGTGCCACTTAAAAAGTTTCAGGTATCAGTGGATTTTTTTTAACAGGTACCAGTAACTTATATTGTAGTTGTTGTCTTTCAGCAAGCCTCATGGAGCATATGAGCTGCAGTGGGTGTTGGTACATATAAGAGGGTCTGGTTCAGCACAGCCATAGAAGAGGCTAGGATATATGCGATGGTCAGTGACTTCAGGAATAGAAACATTTCTCAGAGGTGACATCATGGCTAGTTATTTTTACAGAGCAGATGGTTGCAAGAACATCTAGAACATACAGAGAATTCATTCTGTATGTTGAGAGGCTGGGTCCTGTAGCCCAATAGAGGCGAGTCCACCACAACTGCATGCTCCTGGTTCCAATGTGATTCCAACCAGTGGTGTGGTTGTGTGTGTGTTCTCTGTAGGCACATGGGCATGCACACACACACCCTGCTTGCATCACCTCGCATATGTACAACACACCTACCTGGTTGACCACACAAAACAACACAGGCAGGAACACAAATGACACCAATGGCCTCATCCTGTTCTCCTCTCTGGCTAAACAAGATGATGATGTCTTAGTGTGAAACATTAAAGCATAATTACATGTGTCTATCTCAATATATGTATACATACACATCATTAATTATATATTTTCAATACATTGATTATATGACGTATCATTAATATAATTAATATATGTTCATTACTAGTAATTCTAGAACTTCTGCCAATAATTACTATTTATTATTACTAATTATAAATACATATATACTTATGCATACACACACATACATCCAATGTGGATCTTGCCAGCAACTGGGCTTAAGCATACAGACTACTAGGTAGCTGCTCCTGGGCCCCAGCCTCACGAGTTCCTGAGACTTGGATATACAAACCCACAGGATCCACATTCCCTATCTGGCTGCTGGTCCAGACCTCTGTATGTGCAGTGGTCCTTCTGAGAGCCAAGCCCTCACAGTCTTGCCTTTGGAGAGACACAGGCCTGCAAGGAGGGTGCTTGACCCCCAAGCCCTATAGCCTTACAATCACCTGGCTTGGACCCCACTGATCCTTCCATAGCCAGTTCCTCCAGAGCTCTTGCTCTTGGAGACAGTCAGCGCATTGGCTTCTAGGGTGCTCCTACCTATCAGAAAGTCATGCTTGATATTTGGTAGTGATCACACGCTCACTTGCAGACCTACACTCATGCCATTTGCTGGTAGCTGGAGCCCCAAACACATGCATCAGTGCACACATACACACGTGCATATGCATGCACCCATCTACCCAGAACAGACAATCACTTGCCTCAGAAAAACAGAGCTTAATGAGAAGACATGACAGACCCTGCTTCTCAGGTGCAGGACAGGGGCCAGACAAATGCCTTGAGAAGCCACCTGCCCACAAGTGATTGGTCCTTCTGATTCCCTTATCTCTCAATATTTTTTTCCATGCTTATTTCCCTTCTGCCCCCAAAAGCCCCATAGTAAGTCCTGTGCAATCCCCAAACGCCATTCACTTGTATCACATAATGTGCCAATACCCCTAGACATAGTCCAAAAAATGGACTAGAGGTGGTCCCATTGATGGGTCAACACCTGGGAAATGGGACCAAGGCTCTCCTGGGACTTGTAGAGATGAGCCTTTGATGGGGTGATGGCTTATGGGATGAGCCTGGGAGTAGCTGGGGCAGGGGATTCCTTGGCATCCTCCCCTGACACTGTTTCTCTGTGCTTCCCTCTGTGTGTGTGGATGAGCTTTATCACAAAACCTAAATCCAGGTGTAGAACAAACAGAACTATTGGTGTGATGGGTCAGGGAAAAAATTGTTTTGCATGAGAGGGTACATTCTTCTTGCTTCTGTCATAAGGCTTCTAGTGCAATCAGATTAATCAAAAATAAATTTGCATTCAAGATCTACAAGGATGAGAGCACTAAGAATGGCTGAAGGAGGAAAACAAAATTACAAAATAACCCTTTCAGGCTTCTCTCCCAAGCCTAAGAGGAGGATAGCGAAAAAATAGAAAAAAAAAAAAGAGCTTTAGGAGTGGGGTCGGAGTCGTGGATGGGAGGTGGGAGGGTTGGGGGAGGAATATGGCCATGTGGACTTGTGACTATCTTAATTATATTCTCTTTTTTGTAAATACTGTAATAGTCTGTACACAAAAGAGATAGCATTAAGCACCACAAATTGAGTTTATCTGCAATGCCAGGAGACCTATGCAAGGACCAAACCTGTCTACGTCTGAGCTCTTATCCTAGCTAACTACTCCTACGCGCTGTTGACAGTCCATGCCTGCTTCTGTCTCTGCCCTTTTTGTAGGGACTGAATCCCAACAGGAATAAGACTATGATTGCTATTCTGTTGTTTTTTTCACAGCAAAATACAGAAAGAAGCAATCATAGTCTACACCAAGTTAATTTTTCTGTGGCTTTTTAGAAGTTTAGCAGATTGTTACATGTTTCTTAAATGGGTTTTCTGTAGTACTTCTGAGTGGGAAATGGAGTTGAGCAGTGAGGTAAAGAAGATAGGGAAAACAGGTGCTGATTTTTTCTTTTTTCTTCTAGTAGGGAAAAAACAGATTTAACATGTTTGGGGTTGGTTTATTGTTTATTTTTTTAATGGTGTGTGTGTAAAGGTTTTTTTAGGGTAAGGTGCTAGGGACTTTTTTTGGTTTCTTTATTTGATTTGGGTTTTTTTAAAGAGCACATGAAATGCAATAAATATTGATGTTTAAATAGGTTCTGTCATCTCTCATTACAGCTGTAGGCATCCAAATTTTTAATGACTTCAACACCAGTAACACCAGGAGATTGAGAAAATCTGATGTATTCAATTAGCAACTGCCTTTGAAAAGGTTGACTTGTTACTCAGTCACATTTAAACAGATACTTAAGTAGCAGAAACAGAAGGCTTGGGTTTTTTCTCACAAAAAAAGAATTGCTTTGACCAGCAGATTGCCTTTCATCACATTCGTCAGCTAACTTCACCAGAGAAGGAAGGGGACCTGTAGAAAACAGCTGCCTTTAGTTACATAACTCTGATTCATCTCAAGGGCAAGTTTCCCTGCACTTTAACAAAGTATTTTTCCCCTTCTAATCCAGAATAAAAGAAGGATGCCATAGGATAATTAATTATGACGGTTTTCCTTTCCCCTTCTCTTTGCTTATTGTATTTTCTGGCTTATGAAAACAGATCTTTGGAATCTGTTTTTCTGAATTACTTTTGTAGAATATATAGACAATTTTTTTTTCATCCAGGCAGTTTTTAAATAATGCTACCACACTTACCTATGATTATCAACCCTGGAAAGTCCTTCTATGAATCTTTCTGCCCCATCAATGGACTATTACCATTTTTAAGAACTGCAACAATGTGTACAACCTAAATTATCAAACACCCAAGGAATGATATTCCCAGCAGAATGTAATTTATCCTGTTCAATATGTATGAAAATTTTCAAGGACAAAATTGTTCTCCCAAATAACCTGGAATAAACTGGGCAAAAGATAAAATGCAACTTGTTTGCATAATTGTTTTGTCCTTATCTAATCGAATATGCAAATTGATACGTGAGCAACACACTCAAGGGCTCACTTTTTTCACTCTTTTTGGAAAACAGGATCTGCATATATAAGCAGAAGACTAATTCATTTGTTCTCTGCAGGATTTTTATTGGGAGGAAGTGAAAATATTTCATGGGAAGATCAGCTCAGGGTGAATTTGTCTCTCAAAAATCATAAAACTGTAAGACTATTCACTAGTGTTAGAAGATTCCTGTGAGGATATCAACTCAACTTCCCTTTTCCTCACTCTTCTTTTGAAATACTAGAATGCACCTCATCATGACTTAATCTTCTTTTCCATTGAAACAACTATTTCCAGTTACAGATATACTGGTGATAAAACAAGTACACCACTTGGAAAAGATTAAATTTATGTCTTTCAAAGACAAGAATGACCCTTTAATGGGAAGAAGGCATGGCAGGAGGGGGAAGGTTTAGTGCGGAGGAAAGCAGTTGGCATTCAATAAGCATGTATCTACTCATGTAGCCTGACTTAGTACAATTTGCATCTATTGGGGTAAGGGACTAAGCGTTGAACACATCTTTGGCTCCTTTAGCTTATTCAAGGGCAGCTGTTGCCCTCTAGTGTTTTACCCTGTACATCTGCTTCCACTCTTTCCTCAGAGGTATGGGATGAATGTAACCCGATTAGGCTGTAGCAGGAGCATTAGGTGCACATTCCGTAGCATTAGGTGTACAAGGGATCGCGAAAGTAATTTGTTTGTACTAGTCTTCTTCTTATGTTGTCGTGGATGTGATTGTGTTAACAGAAATTGAGCATAAAGAAAAATACAAGGCATGCCGTGTTTGCTGAAAGAAATTGTCGAAATGCTGTTAATGGACTTAGGTAAATTTGAGGCAGGCAAGTGAGTGCAAGCTCTTAAATATAAACTTTCTCACAGGAATAGGTGAGTATGCACTGAAATGCACAGTAAATTTATGTGGGAAAGATCGCTAAAGACATGTCTAATTTACTTGGGCTTCATGCTGGAAACAAAAGCCCAAGTAAATCAAGCAGCTGCTTTGATTCCACTGAAACTTTTGCTGTGACTGGGAAGTTGAGGGCATTACAAAGCCTTTCATTCTGCAGGATCAGTTTGGTTCAAGACACTTGAACCAAATCTTTTTGGTATGCAGCTGAGTGACTTGGTCTGCATTTTGCTTGGCTTCTGTGTTCCCCTTTCAAAGGGAGGACGTGGTGTGCAAATAGATTTAGAAAATAAATATTTTACAGGGATGGAATACTGGTACTGAACTCCAAAATGGACTCTATCTTCAGAAATTGGGAGATATTTGAATCACTGAATTGGATTATGAGGTTAGGCCTAGGTCACAGCTGAGAATCAAAAATGTGTGAAGTTTTTTAGGTTGCTAGCAAACATCCCAATGTATCATGCATATATCATGTGTTTTCTTCACCACTCACAGTGGTGAAGATTTTGCTGAATCATAATCTTGAAAAGGCCATGTGAGTTTGTGTGTAATAGGCTTTTTGTTGTGAACCACCAATAAGATGCTGTGCTGAACTCATGTAATGTCTCCTTGAGCCAAGAAGCTCTGCCCTGTTTCTCCTCAACTCGATTAATGCAGTGGTAATCAGGATAGTTACAAGGGGACTCGTGGTGTGCCTTGCTGGCCAAGCTGTACTTGTTTGCTGATGCATGTTTTGACTCCAAACAATCTGTTATTTGGATATAGATGAAATTTCGTAAGTTACCTTCACAGAATGCCACTTCTTTTTTCCTGTCTTGTGATTGAGGGCAGTGGAGATCATTAAGGTATGTCTGAAGTGGCAGTTTAACACAAGCTGGTGCTTTTAACAGCTGACAAGGGCATCCAATTCAGATACTTACCAGGCTGCGATCAAACTTTACTTAGAAAAAGAAATCAAAATCAGTCCATTGCATGTCACTTCTACAGCATGATTTTAAATTATGGTATTGATGACCTCCTGACTCATTCTTTCTGTTGAAAAGCAGAGGTTGATAAAAATAATAAAAGGATCTTAAACTGTAGTGCCAAGTCCTACCTGTGGCTAGAGTTACTATTCATAGTGTTTAAAATAAGTCTTTTGATTTCTCTAACTAGATGTTAAACTTCCTTCAAAGACTTAGAGATGACAAAGATTCCTGTGCCTTAGAAAAAACGCATTCATCAAAGAGATGTGATAGGAATCTGTGACAGGCAGTCTAGACAGGCCCTCAGCTATTACTGTTTCAGTGACTGTGCTGATGAGGAAGAAGCAGCACACATAGTAATAGTATTCAGTAGTGACCTCAAAGACATTTTACAGTAACTCCTGAAGGGAGGTAGGTCTTGGGTAACTGCACAGATTTAGATGTGCAATGACCTCTTCGAAAGTGTGGAAAGAATGGTAAATGTGAGAATGGGCTGCCTTTCCTAACCATGAAGGTTGCTCTGTGCCTAAGAGACTGCCCATCAGAGTTTTAACACCACTGCTATAGCTTATAAGTTGTTTTTTTTTATTGGATATATATAACAGATCCAAAGTGGTTGATGCAGATGTCTTGTGTGTTATCAAGTCTGGAGTTCAGGATGCAAAGTTGGTTTATAATTTCTGTCCCATATGCACCTGACCCCTTGGGTAAACTGGAAAATAGGGATTAGGTAAACTGGGAGACTTGCAGATACCAGTGTGAGCAGAACATCAAATTCAGTACTGAAATGGGCCTTTCCTCAAGCATAAGGGCCTTCATGAACACTTCATGCTGTGTTTTTAGATCTTTACTTTTTAGTTCTTTCTCCAATTTGTCTTCATGGATCAGATGAGTGAACATGATCTGCATCCAGTGCTATATGTAGGCTAAGACCAACAGATCAATTTGCTTCTGTATTGGGCAGTCAAGCTGCAAGTACAGAAAGTTTGGATAAAAGCCTTGGGAAGGTAGCAGTGGCAGAAACATGCAGTTATTCTTTATTTTCAGTGTATATTTGTGAGGAAAAAAACCTTGAAAGAAGTGAATTTGTAGCCTAGAGGTGGCTTTTGTCATTCCTTGGGAGAAGTGTTGACATAGCATTCTGAATGTTAACTGTAAAAAATAGTCCTGTAATTACTTGAGTTATTCATTGACTGCAGGAGATTAATGTAGGATTTTTTAAAGTGCTGGAATTTATCTTCTCTGTTTTAGACTATTTATACTGGTCTATAATGCTGGGTAGGCTATTGGATTCCCTCCCCCTCATCTCACCCCCCTCAAGATCAATAGAGCATTGTCAGAATTTAATCTGGCTTTTGTGTCTTGTTAATACAGACAGCGCTGCCACTGATGCTTGGTGCAGGTACCAGAAGCTTGAGGGTGTGCATGAGTTCCCAATTTGTAGTGAACTCAGTGCTGCACAGTTGTGGCAGTGTTGTTCAATGTCTAACAAGAACAGTGTCTTTCCCTGGACCAAGGTAACCATTGTAGCTAGTATTAATGAAAATTATTTAAAAAAAACCCAAACCAAACCAAAAGGAAACATAGGATCATGACTACAAGAGTCGAAGGAGTGTTTTTACACTGCAACAACATCCTAAGACTCATTTTGAAAGATAATTGCCAGCTGCCTATCTATCTGAACACAAGTGAAACTCTCAACTGATCCTTTTATAACAATGAAAAAGAATGGGTAGTGACGAATGCATGGGATAAAGGGGCAGGGAATCAAGGCAATGGCAGATCCTGCCTCCAGGTATTCCTTAGGTAGCAATCTGAAACAGAAGAATAACTTCAAGGAAGTTGTCTTCCACGCACTCCAGGAACCTCCTAGACTGCTTCCTTTCTGCTGTATTGTACTTCCAGCAGATATCAGGGAGATTGAAGTCTCCCACAAGGCACTGACTTGGAGATTGACCCCAGCTGTTTAAAGAAGAGCTCATCAGCTGCTTCTCCTTGGCTGGGTGGCCTGTAACAGACTCCCATCACAAAATCTACCTTCTTATGGGCTCCTCCCACAGGCACTCAATCTCCTCATCGCCACAATCCATCTCAGAGGTGTCCAAGTCCTCCCTTACAAAGAGGGCTACTCCACCTCCTCTCCTACCCTTTCTATCCCTCCTGATGAGTTTATATCCCACCAAAGCTGTACTCCAGTTATATGAGTCATCTCACCACGTTTCTATGATGGCAACGACATCATAGGCTCCTTGACCTACAGCGGCTTCCAGCTCTTCCAACTTATTCCCCATGCTGCGTGCAAGAGATGAGCAATGAAGTTAGTGAAGGGGCTGGAGAACAGGTCTTATGGTTGAGAGAGCTGGGGTTGTTTAGCCTGGAGAAGAGGAGGCTGAGAGGAGACCTCATTGCTCTCTACAACTACCTGAAAGGAGGTTGTAGAGAGGAGGGAGCTGGCCTCTTCTCCCAAGTGGCAGGAGACAGGACAAGAGGGAATGGCCTCAAGCTCCACCAGGGGAGATTTAGGCTAGAGATTAGGAGGAAGTTTTTCACAGAAAGGGTCATTGGGCATTGGAATAGGCTACCCAGGGAGATGGTTGATTCACCTTCCCTGGAGGTGTTTAAGGCACGGGTGGATGAAGTCTTGAGGGACATGGTTTAGTGTTTGATAGGAATGGTTGGACTAGAAGATCCGATGGGTCCCTTCCAACCTGGTTGTTCTATGATTCTATGATTCTATGACTCAATGATCCGGTGGGTCTCTTCCAACCTGGTGATTCTATGATTCTATGATCACAGTTCAGTAGGGATGTTCTCATCAATAATGGTTATTCACAAGAACATAGACTACTTGTCTGAGTATGACATGTGGTTCAGTTCTGAACCCTCTTCCTGAAGACAATTGTGGGCACCAAAATGCTTTTGGCTTATTCAGATGTAAAAGGTAGCACCCTCAGTTGTAAGAGTAAATATTGCAAACTGTGTATGTGGACACTGGCACATGTTTGATGTTAATGAAAAATGCCTGATTGATGCCTGTTAATCAAGATGACTTTTTTGGGGGCAAGAAGGGATGCTTTCAAAGTAGTTCTTCTTCTCAAGAGGAACCCTGTTTGGGTAGCATTTTATTCTTGGCCTCGAAAAGGTGACTGCACAAAATATTGCGCAGAGGGGAAATTAACCATGCAGTAATGATTAGAAAACAAGTCTATTTCCTGTGCTTCTCAACCTAGCATGCTCCTTGCATTTAGCAGTGTAGGACCTTAGACAGCTATGAGTTCTAGCATGGACCGCATTATTCTTTTTCTCAAAGGTGATATCTTTTCCAACAGATGTTTGCAAAGTTATTTTAGATTTTTTTGGAGACATCCTGGCTGCTTGCCAGTTCACGAAGGAACTATAACTGTCCATTCAGTCTGTTATTCCCCAAATGCACATAGAACATGTTTTGTTTGGGAAGATAGTGCTGATTACAGTAACAGTTTATATTCAGGCATTCATATGTTATTCTGAATATAACTCATTGATTTATATATTTTACAGAAAAAGTCTGTCTCGATATAAACTCTACTAACTAAGCTTTTTTTATATTGATGACTTTGTTGTTGGAGACTTTCAAAATGGTTGGGCTGCAGAGCCTTTGGAGAATGATGCAAGTAGATGTATAGAATTTCTAAAAGTGATTGGTTTGTGTAGTTTTTTTTAAAATGGAACTTCTTTAGCAATGAAGTATTGGTAATTGCAATGCTCCTTAATGTAGTAATGTAGTTTCTCAGTAATACATTATATTGGAATGGGGCTTCTATTTTAGATAATGATACATTTATGGCAGTCTCAGTATAACGTGAACTGAAAACTTATTTATGTGAAGAAACCATAGATTATGCCAAATAAATGCAAATGAAGTACATCCTTTGTTCTGATCTAATTTTTTTCAGTTTTTGATTTGAAATGCATGAATTTAATTACTTTAGATTGGGATATTTTTGTTAAAAAATAATTTTGGCCATTTTAACAAGTGTAAAGCAAATAAAAGCAGCATGTGGTTTTAGAGGCAATGACAAATTTTTTAAGTCACCATAGCTACAGCATCCTTCTTATACCAAATCATTAACATTTTCTTCTTTACAACTACAGAAGTTTGCCCTGTGCTTTTTTTAAAGAAAAAAGTCTGAAATGCACTTCAGCAGGTACATTGGGAATACGGAACTGTCACAGGCATGAGCAATGTTTATAGAAATATGTACGTTTTCTCAATAGATGGCTGTGTAAGTAGACAGGGGCTGTGTGAAAGCCCTTGAGAAGGAGGAGGAAAAAAGTGTGGGACAGAGGAGTTATAGGTAGGAGGTTAAGCTGGTGTTTCCATGTAAGCAAAGCACAATGCCTGGCTCTTGTCAAGGTTTGTCTCGTGGCTCACACAAATTTGAGTTATTATCCATGTGAATAAGCTAAAACATGCTATTTCTTTCCTAGTCTTCAACAACAGCCTGACACGTAGTTTCTGTGGAATAACTTTACAGTTTCTCTGGAACACATTAATGTCTGGATATAAATTCAATACTGGACAAATTACCTTATAGGGGAAAATCGTGTCTGTTAGGGTAGGTTTGGAATTGATAAATGACATCACACTGGGCAATTAGACTAGCTGCACAGCTGTGCTGATGTCGTGGAACTGACTGCATTTAAATTTATGGTTGTGCTATTAAAGTGAGCATAATGATGACAATGAAGACTATGGGAGGTGGCTGAAGGTCTTTCAGATAAAATGGTAAGAGAAGATATAGATGTTCATTGCACACTAATGCCTTGTGCTTTCCAAGGAACACAACAGTTTTCCTCCCTTCCATCTGATATTGTCTCCAGTGGTATGTTAAGTAATACAAGGTAGTTGTTGCTATTTTGGTAGTAAGAATGATGAATGCATGCCTTCTTTCATCATTTCAAACTCGCTGAAGTAGCTAAGGTCTAGTTCTTGTCAACTAACTGAGCTCCTTTGTTATACAGGGGAAGTAATGAAACAAAAGAGTTCAATTGAAGTACTCACTATATTGCCTCATTTATGAATCTTGGCACCTTACACTGGGGAGAATGAGAGAAAAGAATATAGATTGTCGTGCACACAGCTGTGGGCTGGAGCAGTTGTTGAACTGAGGCTGAAGTGACATGAGTGAGTCTCAGAAGGACTGTGGTTCCCATGAACACATATTTCAGCAGAGCAAGTCCTGTTTTCAACAGATTACAAAGTTGGGAAGAGCCAAATTACTTGGAATGCAATCTATTGCAGAAACTCCATGTGTATGTGTTCAAGAACTAGGTTTCATGTCACAAGAATGTTAATAATGTCTGCACTCCTCGTATTTGGTGTTTCCTGCAGCAGTCTTACCCAGATGGTTGAATTCTGCCTCTTGAGTCTTCACTGCAAAGGAGTTGGTGTAGGAACCCCATGAGAGCAAGGGAGAACTTACTTATTCAATTTTTATGAGAGAAGGATGTGTCCAGCATGTTGCTCTCTAGCTCATCTTTTTAATGTAGGGGTCTTTTTTTCCTTTTAAGGGCTAATTAGTCAACTATTTAGACTGATACTTTTGTACAGTGTTGCCATTCTCGAGCCAGATCTATAGAAATGACCAAATACAGAAATATCAACATTCTTAATAATTTTCCTTTCAAAGTGAGTCTTCTTGATGTCCTAAACAATCTCCTTATCTTATCTTTCCTCTCCAAAAGAAACAGTAAGTCTGTCAATAATGTTAACCATGTTTGAAACATGTTTTGAGAGGGCAGAGAAAATTCCTCTCTTTGGTACAAGAGAGAACATGACCTATGCTCAGCACAGAATGAGACTATCCAGTGAGTTGTGTAGGTTTCATGAATGATTATCCATGTTGTTTCAAGTGCAGAAATTGTAGGAGGAGCTCTGGGAGAGATGATTGCTTGCAGTCCTGCTTACAGTAGAGAAATTAACAATTTTGCTGGAAGGGAGGACAAACCTAATATCTATCGAAAAACCTAAAGAAATAAAAAAGGCTCTAATTTTATTCCAGATACCTGTTGTCCACAAGGTGACGTAGGTTCCTTTAAGAAGTTAAAGCTTTCCTAAGTCAAATGCTATTATGGGACTGTGTGCAACATTTGGATTTACCTTGCAATTGTTTTGAGACTTTCAGGACTGTGCTGTAGTGACCATGTATGTTGGCAGAGCTTTTTGACTTGACATGGTGTTCACACCTACCTTCCATGAGCTCCTGAGAGTTAGGAGTCTTAAGGATGGGTGACAGCCTCAGACAGTTAGAACAACCCCAGAAGACTTTCTGCTGAGCAGAGCTGCCCCATGCAGGGGAGGGTGCATTCCTTCAGCAGCCTAGAGAAAGGGGCAACTCACTTGAGAGGGCTTTTCTTGAATTTGCTTGAGAACTATTTAAGATATGGTGAATTTCAGGGTTGTTCAGAAGTGGAGGGTGTGGGTTGCTTCTTCTGGTCATGACTAATAGAAGGTAATACTGCAACTAGTGGTGGCAGGCAGAGAGGGGGAGTTGGGAAATCCTGGAAAGAACTGAATGGCCACTGGGCCTATCTTTTCTATGCTATTTTTTAGAATCTCATGTGCCTCAATGCCATTTTAAAGCTCTTATATGCTGCAAAATGCTGTTGTGTAAAACAGTAGTCCTGCAAGGGAACAGTTGACTGACTGACTCATTGCCAGACTGGTGCACTCATTTTGGTTGGTAAGAGAAGCTGTGACAAATGTTGTACAACTTTTTGCAATTACTAACTCTGTGATGGAATGAGTTAAATATTCTTGCTATTTTGGTATTGTGTTGAGGTGGCAAAATATTTTGCCTTTGTTGAAAATGAAAAGAAGAGGTCACAAGGGAAACACTTGTAAAGAAAGTGCCTGAGCTTTGGAAACCTCCCGTACAGGGCAGGCAGGTACTAAAACAAAACCTAAGGTAGCTTGCTGTGTTAGGTAAACTGCTGACAGATTCTTAAGTCAAACTAAGCAGCAGTAGGACTATGACAGTGGAAGAACTGATAGGAGTGATTAGTTAGACAACAATGTCTTTTGCCGTTATTGTTATCATACATGTTCTGTTAAAACCACCAATGAGGTTATGAAGCAGGTACATTGTTTAGGAATAGCTCTTGTTTAAGGTTTGCTAGAATGGGGCAAGTGGAATCACACAGTAATTTATTTCTACAAAATGAAGGTTCATGATCTTGTACTAGACTGTGACCCCATGGCTGAAACTTTCCCTACATGTAGATATTTCATTTGCCAGGCATGATGCAGATTTTTGGAAAAGAGAAGTGCACAAGCAGTTCCTGAGTATGATTAGATATTTAAGTTGACTATCTGAACAGTCAACCTTAAGAATGCAGAGTTAAAAGGCTAATTGCAGCTGAATTGATGTCCTTCTGGTTTATGTGATAAACTGACAATTCTTGAATATGAGTATTACCTATAGGCTTAAGAATTTAAAGGTGTAATGAAAATTTATTCTATATATTCAGAATTATGTGTGTTTACAATATTGAAAGAGATTTTAAAGGGATTGAAAATGATTCAGTGTCTGAAGAAGACCATATTTTCTTCAGGATAATTCTTTTGGAATAAGAGAAGCCTCTGGTATTAAGATATCTGTGAATATAAAACTCTTTTGAGAAAAATTTCTTCTATAGGAAATGCAGGCTTGAATCCCAGCTTTAGTTCTCAACTGTTTAATGAAACCCATGGTTCTGGGACAGGCTTGTACTTGTTTTCTTACTATACTTATAACCTTACTATGTCAGCCTAGGGCATATGAAATTACTTTTAAAACAAAGCTACTGTAAGTTAATCCCTGTCTTAATGTCCTCCACAACTTCACAGAATCAAGGAATAGTTGAGATTGGAGATAATAGGGTCCAAACCCCCTGTTCAAAGCAGCTTAATAAGATCAGATTGATACGTATATTGTCCAACTGGGTTTTAAACATCACGAAGAATGGAGACTCTACAATCTCTTGGGCAACCTGCATAAGTACGTGACCACCATCAATGTAAAGAAGTCCATTTGTTTATTTTATTTTTTAAGTGGATTTTCTGGTATGAGAGTTCAAAAGTAACTAATAAGAAATTTGGACAAAATACAGGAATATTCAATGAAAACTTTTATTCCTTGCTTAAACATGAGCTGTGAGTACTTGCTGTACATGGGCACCATGTATGCTTGCTTTATATGTGAAAGCAAGTGTTTTGTCTGTGTACTACTCAACACAGCTTGATTGCAAGGTTCTGGTGATGGGGATGGAAAAAGCTTTTCTGACTCCACAGAAGCTTCCATGACAGCTTGGAACTTAAGTCATAAACTGGTTTCTCTCTTTCATTATTGTCAGCTGGAGTGTCTATTTTTATAAACTGGAAAATATTCTGGGTTTCGTTTGCTGAAAACAACTTCTTCCACACTTTTCACAAAAGTATTTTGAATAAGAGGAGACCTAAGAAAGAACTGAGAAATGTTTTGGGGTTTTTATTTTTTTTTTTTTTTTTTAGGCAAATTCATTTGCTAAACAAACCATAAGACAGTCTTATTTCCTGACCTACCTTAAGTAGATATGTAAAAAGAAGGTAATTAACAAACCATTCTTATAAGTACATGCTGCTGCTTGACACTTGCAACTTCTCTAGTGTGTTAGATTTTCTTGAGAATCATGGCTTCTTTTGTTTCTTGAGCATCCTGTTACTTGTTATGATTTTTTTTTCATCTGCAATGTCCCATATATAAGCAATCTAGGCAAAAATCTGTGCCCTGAATGTAGTTACTGTAGGGACCTGTGTAGTCACTTGCAATACTTGTGAAAAATGACAGAATGTTCAACCAGACCAGTAGGTGAAACCAAACCATGCCAAATATTTCCTTTAGGAAAGTTTCTTTTAAAGCTGTTCTAAACCAGAATCAGGACATCTCAGCAAGCCATGCTCTTTTGTAATGCAATTGTGAGAAAAATTTTTAGTTAAATTGCTAATGGTTGTCTAGATGTTGTACTGGAATCTCCTGAATTATAGTCTAATTGAATGAAGGGAGTTTCTATAGTTCTAGACAGAAGTATTTGACTTCACTGTGTTCTCATTGAAGATGTGCTTTGAAGAGCCTACAGTTCTTATGGGGATAGGAGAAGCTATCTGGTTTTGGAATTAGATACTGGATAGAGGAGAGTAATTGGAGGTATAAGAGTATAGCATTTGTTACCACTTTCAGGGACGATTTTGTGTTCTTGAAAAGAAGGTAAGGCTGTACAAATATACCTTGGCAATAAATGAGGAAATCAGAGGAATGTTTAGAATTCACTGTTACTGTCCACAACTACCCTGTTGCTTTTGCCTCAGTAGCATCCAAAGTTGTTTAATTTTTAGCCATTTAATTTTTGTAAGGCATAAACTATAGTGTTTGATAGAAACATTTTTAATTTTACATTGCTGTTCAGAATGAACTATCCCCTCTGAGCTGTTATTCTTCATCTGCTTACATCACTGGGACCTCTTAGTAATCAAGTTAGTAATCACATCATCCGCTCTGTTTGTGTCCCCGCTATTGGCTTGGCATGCATCAAGCACAGGGGATTCTGATTCTACCTGAGCACTCAAAATTCTGCTTATCAAGAATAATTACTGAGATTATTTTTTAAGAAGGGAGGTCCCCTTAACTAAATGAGAAGTTAACAATGTTGAATATTTTCTTGATTTATGTCTTAAACATGGAAATGTTGGCTGCTGCTTTTTTTTTGAGACTGAATGTGAAATTAAATACTATGTTAAGTATTAACAGATGCTAAAGAGGTGGACGGAACAGTGAAGAAACCTCCTTTGTGGAGACATGGTGGGATTTAAAACTCTAAATAAAGCTTTGTGTACACACCATGCTCCTGGAAAAATGGCTAGTTTTGCAGATGAAGTTGTTAATGTCTTGCTGGGATACTGTAGATCAGAAAAAGATTTCCTTGTAGGAAGAAAGAATTCCTGATATATATTATCCTTTTCATGGAGAAAAGATGAAAATAGCTCTGGATATATGAATGACATCTTCATTTTTTTTTTGTTTGCAGCATTAAGAAATAGAATCATAGAATCATTTAGGTTGGAAAAAATAAACAACTACATATGTGTGTTACTGAGGCATTCAAACATTTCCTTTTGTGTCAGTGGGATTTATTTTGTTAGTATGATACTGAATAAGGACTACAGCTTTGTATGTTTATCAAGTAGTTTAGTGTTTGAAGTTGGATTACTCTTAATCCAGTAGTTGTTCTACAAAATTATCTAATCTGTGTAATCATCTCTCTTTGTAATAATTTCTCAGGTTGGTGACCCATCTTTTGGAGAAAAAGATACATCCAGTTACCAGAGCAGACTGAATCACAAAGCTGACTTCACTTCCAAAGTTTTAATGAGCTTTTAATTACTTTAAGCTTCATTTGACACCTTTTGCAGGTTCTAAAACATTAAATAGGTTCAAGTCTATGACTACAGTCAGTTGGAGCATATGGGTTTGGGTTTCAATGTAGTACAGAAGAAATCATAAATCCAACTTCTGTTGCTATATGTTCTCAAGCTGTCAATATTATTATTTTATCCTGCGAGTCAGGCAGATTTCTCCTCTGTTTCACAAGCAAGAAGGTGCTTTGTGATGCTAAAAAACATCATAGTATTGTACACCCTGTGAATGTGCATGTAGATATAAAATATATAAAAACCATTTACCTTTGCAGTTATGGAGCAAGATTTATTGATGCGGTGCTGATGAAACTATGTGGCAGCATAAACTATGATGCCACTGGTAAAGCTAGCAACTCCAGTGGATATACAATTACTTTCTTGTGCGCTCAAAGATTCCCACTGAGATACAGGGCATCTCCTTCTAGTAAGTATACCAGGAAGGAACATGTATCTGTAGCCCCCTGAAGGCTTCTGTATTTGAGTGGGAACTCTCTCCATTTAGAGAGAATGGAACTCTCTCCATTGTTTCCACCTGTGCTCTTGTATCAAAATCTGCATGTTCCTTTGAGGTCTCCTCTTGACTCTTACAACACTTGCCCTGCTGTCCTGCCTGAAATACTTAAGTGTCTGTGTACTCTCTTGTGTACTGCAGATGAGCTCAAATTCAGCCCAGGACCATTGCTTTGAAAAGTGAAATAGCTAAAAACTTTTCTACTGCTTTCAATACAAGTAGGAATATACCTGTTTCAGCTTTCACAGCCCTTCTGCATCACTTTAGAACAGATATTTCAATATTTGTGTGGTTTTGCTTAGGCAGTTTCTCTCCCATAGGATCATGAGGACAGGCTGAGAGAGTTTGGTTCGTTTAACCTAAAGAAGAGAAGGCTCTGGGGAGACCTTATAGTAGCCTTCCAGTACTTAAAGGGGGCTACAGGAAAGCTGGGGAGGGACTCTTTGTCAGGGAATATAATAGTAGTACAAGGCATAATGGTTTTAAAGTGAAAGAAGGTAGATCTAGATTAGATTTTAGGAAGAATTTTTTTCCTAATGGTGGTCAGGGTGGTGAGGCACAGGAACAGGTTGCCTAGGAAAATCATGGATGCCCCATCCCTGGAGGTGCTCAAGGCCAATTTGGATGAAGCTGAGCAACATAATCTAGTGGAAGGTGTCCCTGCCCATGGTAGGTGAGTGGGATCTAGACTATCTTTATGGTCCCTTCCAACCCAAACTATTCTGTGATTCCTATAAGCCCTCAACCCTGACAAGGTGGGACTCCAGAGGAAGGATGCCAGTCTCCAGGTCTGCGGCTGGAGGGAGTTCCTGGGGCCAGGGCTGCTGGTTGTTGTATAAACTGAGGAAGATGTGAAAGATGAGGAAAAAGATAAGCAGACCACACATTTTTTGGGACGACAAACGAGACTGATAGACTATTCACAGAGACATTGCAGAGATGAGAGCCCAAGCCTCACTCCCAAGCCAAGGATGGCGGCACAGATAGACACCTCACTTGAATGAGTGAGTGGTGTGGAGGAACTCCCAATGAGAGAGGGGGGGGAAGGACTGGAAGTTTCTGGCTTTAGCAGCAGGAGAAAAGTTCTTTCTTCTCTTTGATCTGAATTTACAAAATTAACACTATGCCCAAACAGCACAGGAGAACAAACTCTGTTAAGGGAGGCAATAGAGCCAGCTGGGCCTGCACAGAGCACTGGCACCAAGAGGAGTGATGGGCACTACTGATTGGAGACACACTTTTTATTTGAGATAGAAACACCCAACTGCCAGCCAGGCATGGTCTCATGGGAGGTTTTTAGCTTACAGGGGCCCAGATTCAGGGTGTTTCAGAGGACTGGGATGTCACTGACAAATGAACTACTGGAACAGCTTGCATGACTGTGCACAGGCTCTTCAGTAAGGATGTCTGGGAAGAGAAGGAGTAGCAATAGCTTTAAATAAGGAGTGCTCAAGAAAAACACATTTGAGATCCTGATGTGAAAGATACAGCAGTCTGGGACACAGACCTGTAACTAATTGACATTGAGTACTGGTCCCTCAGACAAGTTTTTGTCCTTTGCTAATAGCTGGATGCTTTGACTGCCAAATGCAATAATGGTAGTACGACTCTGAGACCATAGAAATAACATAGTTGCTTATGAAAACACAGAAACTGATGTGCCTCAGGTGCCACATTTCAGATTCCTAACACTGTTGTGCTTTCTATCTACACCTTGCTCGTGCCGGTCTTTAGAGCTGTCTGTCTGCAGCGCTATGAGGAGAATCCAATGGTGGGATTGGGAATTAAGTGCTGTAGACAGCTACACATGCTGTGGGTCTTCTAAAACAGAGACGTCCTGGTTTCACACTTTCTTGATTCTGCCTCTTTATGAAGCAGAAAAGTGTTAGACCAGCAGAGTCCTCTTTCCAAGGCAATGTAGGAGTTGAAATTTGTTCAGAAGTCTTTCAGTTACTTCCTCTCTTTTCATTCCTACAGAGTCAGTGTAGGTGAATCTGCTTTGTGAGTTGGTACTGGTAAAGTACGTTTGGCTCTCAATGAATAGAGGTCATAGTGCCAAAACGCCATCCTGCTTTACATTAGTTTTTTTCCTTCCACTCTTTCTGGAAAAAGGAGGAAATTTCCAAGCAAAGGGGATATTTGCAGAATGTTTTCTAGTTTATGCTATACCTCCCCTCCTGGAATATTATAGCAAATGTGTCTGGCAGGTGCAGACATTAAATCAAAAGGTAAAAATGTAAAGAAAAGCTCTAGTAACTAGTAAATATATATTTCAGTTTACTTAACACTGTATCAAATCACTGACAGCTGGAATGAGAAAGCCTTATAAGGACAAGATGTAATTTTCATGCCTGTCTCAGAGCTGAGGTTTGTTGTAGAAATGGGACCTACCATGTCTTACTTCAATCTTGCTTGCATTTAAAGGACCACAGCTTAGTACTATAGGTAGGAAAAGCAAAGTGCTACAATACGTTTTTCTGGGAAAATCTAATGATAGAGGATTTTAATACAGGATGCTGAAGGTTTTTCAAAGGAATTTTTTAAGAAGACCAGTTTATAATAGTCCTGCACTAAAGCTGAAGTGGAAAGATCTCTGAATAAGTTCATTTATTTGCATGATCAGCTAGACTGGAAAATTAGTAGGTTTTATAAATTGCAGAAGTATGAGGAAAACATCAGGTTTTTCTGTGCTATTTAGCTGCAACTTTTTCTGGTTTTATAGATTGGTATACATGTTGGTCTTGTCTTTGGAGTGCTTGGTATTCAAAGAAAATGAATCTTCAATGAAAAAATCCTTGGTATCATGTGACAAAAATTCTCTTCAACAACTGCCGTAGTTAAGAGTTTAAAAGATCCCTTTGCTTCTGACCTGCTGATGTACACTTCCAAATTATTTATATCTATTTGCATTTAAAATTGCACTCAAATTTCATATTCTGTGAACAGAATGTGTTGTGAAAATAAGACATTCTGAATCACTTTCTAAATAAAAGGAAATAGCAGGAGTTTTACTACTGAATGACAGCTTAGAAGTCTATTTCATTAGTAATAATTTGCCCCATGAATTATACTGATTCTTTTTTAATGTATCCAAACCAGTAAGAGTAAGAGTAAGAACTTCAGTCTCCTGAAATCTGAAAGGTGGAAGGATGATTTTCTTTACAAATTTGCACTAAAATAAAACCCGTTGCCTTAATACTCCTGTTACAATGCTGAAAAATCTGTCAGTGCTGGAATTTCTTCATTCTGCAAAGCAAATAGTTAAGAATATTTAGGCAAGACTTAAAGCTGATTTTGGAACACAGATTAACTTTGTCTTTTTTTTGTATGTGTGGTTTTTTTTATTTCGTGACTTTTATAGAAATAATTTTTAATCAGTGGAAGACTTGTGAGAAATCCTTTCAAATAGCTTTGTTTTTTCTGAAACATTTTTGTAAGAAATCCACCCCAAGAAATTTCATTTCTCTGTAAGTCACAGACCTTGTAAGTCCATTTCTTGAGAGGCATGAATATAATTCCAAGTATATCCTAAGAAAGTACTCTCACAAAAGATGTGAGAAAAGACTTCTAAGAAATAATACCTAAGTTTTAATAGTCTAATACTGAAGAGGTAGAAGTATTGTGAAAATGAAGACTGTTTCCTTACAGTAATGATAAAGTGTTTTAAAAACTGAGGCCCGTGATTATTGGCATATGACTGTCATCCATTTGTCTTGAGCAGAACTTTTGCAAGCTATAAACTAATCTTTGCCACTGATTGTGCATGTAACTGGCAACTCTGTAATTTACATTATATAATATCTATTTATATAACTTCCATTCTCATCCCGGCTGGAGTTCAACTTTTATTGTACAAGGCATGAATTTTAGTTGTCAATATGTATAGCATATTTTATATGTGTAAATGTAATTATAAGCATATATATTGCTGTCAGTGAGTGTAGTTGATAATCTACACCATTCAGTGAAATGATCTGCTGTTCAATCTGTTTTCATGACTGCTTGTTTAGAGGTGGACTTGTAGGAAACCTGCTTACTCAGGCACTGAGGGGCTTAGGTATCCAATTATCCACTGTTTAGTTTTGCCTCTTTGTAATAATGACAATCTGATAAACAATCAAGAGGTTCTTCCTGGGGGTGGTGAAGAGTCAAGGCAGGGAACCCGATTTATTTTTGTCCTGTGGATTTTGAAATGAGGCTGTTGAAAGCATCTCCTTTGAGAAAAGTGACCAGCACAACTAATTATTTTCCCAGGAAGGAACACAGGAAATTCAGGATGCTGCTTTTAATGAGACAGACGTAAATAGTAAGCTGTTAAGGTGATTAAGATAGAGTCAGATTTAATGACCTTCCTGATCTTCTATCTGTTGTGCTGAGAGAAACCTCATGTATGCAGAATAAAGATGCCATTCGAGCATCTTCTACCATGTTCAATAAAACTGAAATTTCTGATATCCAGGACTATCTAGTGTGTATCTACAGAAGGCTTCTTCACTGTCTCCCTGAAATAAAACGTCTGTCTAAACTCCTTTAGGGTTTGGTTTGGTAATTTTTATTGGTTTTTTTTTTTTTTTTTTTCTTCTCTCACTGAATTGGTACTTCCAACGTTTCACTAGTGGAAAGCTGTCAAATATTGTACTGCCTACTGACTACCACAAGATGGCAATATTATTTCTGTGCTGAGTGAGACGAGTTTATTTTTAACAAACTGTTAGGCTTCTATTATAGAGAGAGGCTAAAGGAGATAACTTCTTTCTTGGTAAAAGTTGGCATGTGTCGGGCTTACATTTCTTATTAGACCAATTACATTTTAAATAACATAGAAATTATTTTTTTATCTGATTTGCAATCAAGTGCGTGATCTCAGGCTATACCATCCTGAATTTGGTTTCATTCCATATCCTTTTTATAGAACTGACTTTGCACCTTTATAACAGCATAACATGAAGCATGTGCCCAATAAATGAAAAAAAAATATTCTGTCTGCCGAGTTTGGTCCATATTTCATGAATGTGACTAGACCAGTTTTGAATTAAATAGCCATTTCTACTGTCCTTGGACTAAGTATTTGTATGGTTATCTGGATTGGCAGTCAGTGTTGGGGTGTGACTTCTAAGAATTTCAATGGCTGCAGGGTGCAAGAGTCATAACCTGTGAACTGTTCATAATTTTTTAATAGAGCAGTTTTTGACTGTATGCTGCACAATTAACCATGATGTCATCCTGCCAAAGTCTAATGCAGAAGTTCCAAGAGCAAATAAAGGAAATAAAATATTACTGGCTATGCAGTTATCTTTGGACAGTCTCCAACCTGGAGACATTTTTTCATTGTAAACTACTAGAGGTCTCAGTGTGAGACCATGTGTTTGGACCCACCACAGGGACCTCATGAGTGCCAAACCCAGAGGGGGAGGAGAATTATTGTCAAATACTCAAGGAAACCCAGCAAGTGTGGTCTCATCACCACATAAATCCCTACTTAAACCAGTTTTACTGCACAGTTACTTTGTCAGGGCCTCCCTTTAAAGCTCCAGTGTCGAAAATTTGAATTCAGAACAAAAATGTGTGGAAGATTGCCTCGAGCAAGTAGATTTTCAGAATTTTTAGTGCAAGTGCAGTGCATTCTTGTCAAATGGATGCTCACTTTGTAATTATCTTGCTTATTTTTTCATTTAAGAATAGCTAGTTTATTCTGCATTCTTTAAAGGGTCATGTATCAGCACACATGTTCACTAGTAGCTACTGGCACTGCAATCTCTCACATGAAGAATGTCAGAGTTGCATGTGAAAGCAGAAAGAGGACCAAATTATTGATGAACTGATTTGCTTTGTATGTGTTAAAAGGATCAGAAGAGCCTCTGAAACTCTGCCAGTGTCTGCAATATAAAGGCAGCATTCAGGCAGCATTACTCCTCAGGAAGGGACTCTTAAGTAAGAAGACTGAATGTCTTGCATTGGCCAGCAAGTGCTTACCAGCTTGACCCTGAGAGCATCAGAAGTTGCACCCATTGCCTGTGAGTCAAGGAGATCCATTCTTAAGCTTAGGCCCAGGCCGTTCTTTTCTGGATTGTGGTGGAGTTGTACATACAATAAGCAAGTCCTCAAGCCTACCTCAAACTTTTTCTCCTGGATGAACCTGAAGACCGATGTTGAAGCTTGGTCTCAGGCCTTGTCTCTTGTTACTCCTGCTAGACTGCCTGAATAGACCCTGAACCTGGTTCATCACCTCAACATATCTGGGACTTTCAATGGAACCTGCTGTCAGCCCCTGGTTCTGCTCCACCAACTCAGATGCTGCAGGATTGCACCCTAAATGATGAAGAGGCTGCCCTGCTTGTGCTGTTGCCACTCCCTGCTTGCCTGCCTCATGCAACAGCTCTGCTCTTGCTGTTACTGTCTTCATCTTTGTGACATTGCATTTTGTAAGCTACTTAGCTTGATAAAAACTTTTTCCACTGGTCCGTGACCAATAACAACGCCTTAAAAATTGT
Organism: Coccyzus lansbergi; assembly: GCA_033558105.1. Classification (NCBI taxonomy): domain Eukaryota; kingdom Metazoa; phylum Chordata; class Aves; order Cuculiformes; family Coccyzidae; genus Coccyzus; species Coccyzus lansbergi. Next base: position 3,901,368 of record JAUMJK010000113.1, read on the forward strand.
TATTTCAGAGGGAAAACAAGAAAGGAAGGGAAAGCAAATTTTCTACTTGCATGCATTTTTGCTGATAGTAACAGCATCTAGGTCTGACAACTGCTGTTTCTTTGCTTAGCCATTGCAGAAGAAAAGATGCTTGATACCCCAAAGAGTGTGGAGTTTTTAAACTGGCAAATGGAAATTAAATAATAATTCTTGGTTGTGAACCTATCTTGCCTTCTAAAAGTTTGCAAGATGAAGCTTTAATAAGGTAGGACACTTCTTAGTCCTGGCAACATTTTGTGCTTCAAAAAGAGCTACTTCCAAAGAACTTTATCTAGGTAGAAGGCAAAATAAATGTTTACAGGCTTATTCTATTTCATTCAGACATGAATCACAACCAGTTGAAAATCTGCAGCTTAGCTGATTAACAACTCCAGTTCTGTGTGTGATCTCATTAATGCAGGTTCTATTTTTGATTTTACTTCTTTGGTCTATGAAATGCAAGTTCCTTAGTTGTTTTTGCTTTGTTACATTTACAATGCCTCAGATGCTGAAGAAATGAATAACCAGCATGTCATCAGGGCAATGTCATAGCTTAATCTGTAAACAACATGTTGGAGAATCTATCAAGTATGCGACTTTGTTTTATTTTGCTGTTGGCAATGAAAACAAATTCTTTTGTGCTTCATCCATTAACTGTCAAATTGAAAAGAAGCAGCCTCCCACCCCCAATTTTGAACTGGTTTTAGGTGTCTTTATCTCTTCTCCTAATGTGTCATATCTGACTATTCCAAAGCATTAGGTTCATCCACCAGACTGGAGAAATTCAAGCATATTTGTAGACCTTGCTTCTTCCCAGCGCATTCCCAAGAAGTGTTCTTTAGAAGGTATAGAATAAGTGATTGCATACATTCATTAAATAAAATAGGATTTTAAGTGATTTTTTTTTATCCCATTCATTTTATGTATCTATTCAGTATACTCTATCCTTAGCGAGTGCCATTTTCTCACTATGCTTACTCTGAGGTATTACAGATGTATTGTGCATAGAGCTAACTAGGGCAGTCTTTCAGTCTGTATATATGGTACATATATATACTAGTACAGTTCTCTCACTCCTTTTTGCTCTCTAAGTCTTTCTAATTTCTCCTTGAAAATAAGAGGAGAAAAATTATTATTACAACAGTCGTTAGCTTAAAAATAATTTGCAATCTGGTTTGAGTGATGCCATTTGTAGATTCTGCTCTTCTATTGTTTTTCAGCTATGTTTTCTCCAGTGCCAGAAGCAGAAGAAAGAGAGATAATGGGTGCACTGTGCTAGGATTCATAGTATTTCATAGTCTCTTCATTGGGAAGAAATAATTTTGCTTGCCTAAAAATTCGGACCAGTAGTATGCAGCAAAGGCAATCTGCTATAGTATCTCCAAAGGTATTTGCCAAGTTTCACTGTAGACAAGCTGAGGAAAGAAAACCCACAGGAGAAAGTTGCACTTACTGGCTCGGTGCAGAAACTTTTCTAACTGATCTAAAAGTGAAGAAGACTGCAGTGGTTAAAGTGGTAGGGCTGCTAGTGCAGTAGAAACAGCAGCAGTGCTCAATGGTGACTTTTAATTTTGTATTTGTAAAGGAGAGAACAGACAGATATTTTGTGGTAACAGACAACCTTCTGTTTTTCTCTTAAAATGGGAAAAGTGAGATGCTTAGGCTGATTGGAGACGGCTTATTGGTACAAGCTGGAAAGGGAGCATTTTGCCCTGATGTTTTCGGTTTTTTTAGAAAAACACTCAATTCCTTAGTGAAATGGACACTGCTGTGGCCAAAACTACTTGCTTAGACACCTGCTTTTTGGTTTGGAGACAGAAATGCTGGGGCCTTCCAGGCTACAGCAAACTTTACATGATACTGTCCAGGTCCGTAGAAGTCTCCTGGCACCTCTTAGCTGTATAGTCTTTGCTTCTTAGCTGTACCATAGGCCCTTTTGTAAGGGGAATCTCATCTTCTGCTCCACTTCTCCCTGTTACCCTTTCCTCTAGCAGTGTGGAAACTTCCCTCATGCCAGCTTGCCCAGTTGCATCATAAAATTCTCACATGCAACTCCTGGATTTAGAAAACAGGTTTTCTTTCAACCTTAGAACCTTCCTAAGCAGAGCTCCTCAGATAATTACCAGCCTGTAAACGGTCCTGTAAATAGCTGGCAATGACCTTGAAGAAGTGTTTGTTCGAACAGCAGCATCTAATGCCAGTTAAAAGAAGTCATTAGAAAAGAGATTACCGGGAATAGGAAGATAAATCTTGTTAATCTCATAAAAGGTATGCATTTTAAAGCAGTGAATTTCTCTGTGTCCTTGGCTTGGTGTAACACTTCCTTTCTCCTAAAGGAATTTAAATGAAAGAAGATCAGCCACTTTTAAAGCCACTTTACTTCTGACCTGTCTCCACATTACTGCTATTCACCTGTTATAACATTGAGGTTATGGATTCCTCCACTGTACTGCAGTACCTGATCTTCATATACCTCTTAGAGCAGAATATCGGCAATGTAGCAATTACAGCCAGTGACAGCCCTTCATGAAGGGATTTGATTGGGGAATTTTTTGTCGGATTTTTTTGTTGGTTTTGATTGGCTTTGGGTTTTTTTAAGACATGAGTGAATGAGTCTGACCCTGATAATCATCAGCTGGTGACTGCTTCAGTTGCTTTTAGGCTCCCCAAAGCAATTAAGGGTGACTTATTAGCTATAAAACAGATACACATCCTTGATAAATGGCTTTTTGTAGTATAAACAGATATGATAGGAAGAAACAACTGGAAAATAAAGCCACACCACTGCAGACTGAAAAGACTTTATTTAATAGTGGAAAAAACTAACCTTTGGAAAAAGCAATAAAAGGGTAGTGGTGACTTACATACAAGCAGACCTGTCCATTCAGGACTGGGTACTTGCTTGAAAGATGGGATTTTTCTGATATTTCTAGAGCAAGCCTTAAGTCTCATACTTAGATGTATTATTGTACCAGGCCTTTCTGGCCTTAATATATGAACACTAATGTCTTGAGAAAAGTGTCTGCACAGTATTTCAGCTTCAGTTCTGCTTGTGATTCTGTTGACATTGCCTATGGCCCCTGAGCACAGTGCTGATGGAGAAAATTGGCCTGCCATTTCTGAAATTTATGGCACTGGTTGAATTTTGAACTGACATTCAACATTCCAAATGTGAAATTTGGAAAGGTGTGAGTTTTTTCTGTAACATAGATTCTGTATTTGTTGGCCTCAAACACCACTGGAAGCAAATTACTGAAGCCAATGTTTCCTTGTTGTGTTTTTGGTGAGAAAAAAGATGACAGTCATACATATTGGGATCAGGATATCACATGTTTTTTAAAAACCTTCAATAAGTAAAATAGTAAAAATGGTCTAAAAAGAAAAATTTCTGGCAATGCCAATGACTTAAACCAAACTGTCTCTGGAAAAAGTCTTGCACAAGCAGTTAGCATTGGGTTTTTGTAGCTGACAGGATGGTTTCTTTGTCTCCATCGGAGATCTCACCTTCTTTTCCATTTCCCTCCTTCTCTTCCAACTCATACACATCTTTTCTTAGTTTTACTGGCGTTTATCCAGTAGGCAGTTTGTATAATACTGCACACAAGCACTTCTTGCAGAAAGTAGCTGAAGTTACTGATGGTGTCATGTGCATTATTGTAGTCTGTTTTCAACAACCGTCTATTCCAGCAGACACTCCTGTCATGCTAATGATGGTGGGAATAGTTGAGAAGTTATATTAAAAACCGAGTATTATTATGTAGAAATGACGATAATTGTCTTCTCTAGCCTCCACGGTTTCTCAAAAATTATACAGCAGAAAAGTAGAAGCAGTCATGTTTTGGTACTTTTGGCTGCAAATCTAGAAATGATTTAACCTTGAAAAATACTAAAACTTGAAAGGAGAGCTGATGGAAACCAATAGTAACCCTCCAGCTTGGATAACCTGAATTTGTAATACTAGTGAATTTTTCAATGATCAGTCTTATACTAAATGGAGTCCCTGCATTATCTGAGGGTAAGTGCTTTTCTTTCTTATGAAATATATTTTTAGACAGGACTGAATTGAAGCTGGCGTCATTCCCTGTGCTCCCCATGATATCAAAGTGCGCAATATATTTTAACTTTTTAGTAGATTCTGCCAATGACAACAAAAGTTATAATTAATAGTCTCAGCAGTTTTGCTGCCAAGGGTTCTTGGCCACAATTCTTAGTTTGTTTTATGCTGCAGATGCATACCTCTGATACTTGTTAACGTTATTTTTTCCTTGCCAATTAATAAAGGCTACTGCTGTCCAAGGAACTAGTCCCATTTTAAAAATAAGAGAAAATAAAACATGATCATTAAAGAGTTAAATTGTTCATGAGCAAATATGTTTTCAGTCAATTAATTGTTCTAAAGTCATTTTGACTCTAGAATTATATTGCAGATGGCAGTGCTCTACAGTATTGAAAAATGACTATACACAATAAATATGGGGGTTAGCAGGTTGAAGTCTTATTTCTCTACTCGCAGGATCATCATGAAATTAGTTGCCCTAGTAATCTCAGCCCTGTTAGACTGGTAAAATCTCTTCCAATGTGATGTTTTTTAATTATTCAAGTCTATATATACATTTCTAAATATATGATCTGATTTCTGATTGTAGAGGTAGCTTGGGAAGTGCAACACTTCCATGGGACCTTCAGGAAAAGGTAATTTTTCTTGCCAAATATAGAGGTCCAGTCTCGTAAAGAGGGATTTTATCACACTCTGTTTGTGGTGTTAGACCACACTCTCTGTTTTTGTATTACTGACAACAGAAATTGGCTGATGAACTTGCTTCTGCTGAATTTAATGGTAGACAAGTAGTTTTTTACCATACAGAAATACTTAATTTTTCCCCTCTGTTTTGACTTGATCGTAGTTCTGCTACAGTAGCATAAGCTTAATAATGGGGAGGCAAGACTCTAATGTCTTCAGCCCTTTACTTTTATTCCATAGAAGCTCTTGTTCTGCTTATGTTATTGTTTTGTGACTGAGACTCCTGTGGAAGTCTCTGTGTGGGTGGTTCAAACACCATATCTGATCACATGTGATGTTGTTTACCTAGGGCATCTGATTATTAAGCATACCTGAGTGGGATTAACACTGCACTAAGTGTCTTGGATAAGCACAAATCTAGGGAATAGATTTAGGCTGTCATCCCATTGTCTAGTGCTTAGTCACTGAGCTGAGTGAAATTTCAAATGGAAACCTCAGATTTAAAAATCTACCTGTAATTTGTTATATCTCTTCCAGTATTGTAATTTTCTCTGCTTTTTCAGAACTGTAATGATTTAAAGAGATCTAATTAAATATCCTAGTGCTACTGCAGAATTCTGTGAGTATTTGAGATGTTTAAGGAGGCAATGCCTAAATGTGTGTGAAATTCAGCTTTGTCTCCTTTATAAACATGATTCTCCTCACTCCTGTCTTTCGTTGTTCACCTGGTAATATGCTTCTTTTTATAGTATCTAAATGATTCTCATATGCCTTTAGCATTTATTATACCCCTCTATAACTTGCCACTTTTCCATGAGGAGAACCTGAAATGCTCATATAATTCAGTGATCTCAGTTTGCTTTGGTCTTGTAATAAATTCTACCATATTTCCATCTCTTAGGAAGGTGATGTTTCCTATTTTTAGAAGCTTCAGTGCACTTAATTAGTCTTAGAGCTGTTATTTTAGCCATTTCTGAAAACCTTGTGTTCAAAGAGGAGAAATCTGCATGGAAATAAATTTCTGATATTAAAGTTTGTTAGATGCTCTAAACTTAACTTCTGCTTTCAGTACAAGATTTTGCATCTTGTTTGAATTTCAGAAGCAACTTTTACTACTTCAAGGGTGCTATTTTGACTGTTTGGCAAGGTAGACTGAGAGTCAATGGCTTGTTCTTATCACTGCCATAAAGCTGATTTAGAGGAAGAGAGAAAAGGTGGTTGTCTCTTGTTTAACAGTCAAAGCCAGGATGGGGGGAGCGGTATTAATAAAAAAATCCCTCATTTGCTGACTTGCAGTGACAAACAGACCACTCGTCCTGCTATAACAATTACTGCAACAAGTAATCTCACCTGTTCTGAAAGTAAAACATGATCTGTGGAACAACTGACCTACTGTAAGGTCATAATATGGAAAAGATTATTGATCTTGGTCTATTAAGATTTGTAAAGGTCAAGGATATTTGTTGCTTGCAACTTTTACCACATTTTCTCCTGCTTGCTTATGCTACTGGACTTCCATTAGTAGATATTCAAGAACTAATGAGACAGAGGGTCTGAAGTTCTGTCAGTGTAATGGTTGACATAGTATCTCAGCACATTTATGCTGACTCAGGTAAAACAGCAATAAAAATGCTAGTGTTTGGCAATGCAGGCAGCCTGTGTCTTCAAAACTGGCATCTAAGCTTTCCAGGTGGAAGGCAAATCTCTATAGGCTGTAGTGTATTTCCAAATTTAGGAACTGAGGTAGTGAACAGAGGTTTCTGAGGGTCCATTTTATAATTACTGTCTTTAAGATTATATATATATATATTTATTTAAATAAGATTTAAAGTCAATATAGCTGCAAATGAAGATGTGTTACTGGTACAACATGAGTGTAAGCTGTGGGAGGACAGCAGGACATGGGTAACAGTCTGAGGTTAAGTTAGGCTTAAAAACATAACCAAGAAGACCTCTAGGTTTTTATTATCCTCTAATGGGTCCTGTCTCTACAGGTCTAGGGAGGAGGAGCCTCTGCTGAGAGGATGTCTAGGAGAACAGCCTCCTCTGATCAAGGCTTCCATGAAGATCATAGCCCCTGAGGCAGATATGGGAGAAGTTTCAGGACTGCTGAGTAGCACAATAGTTTCCTCTTATCTATGTCAAGAACAAACGATCAGGAACCTACTTTTTTCCCATATAACAATTTGCTTAATGAAAACCAGGCTTTTGATATCTTGACAGCTTTTCATTGCTAGAACATTATTTTGATCGAATAATCACTAAGAAAAACTTTTTTTTCTTTTTCCTTTCTCGGTTTGGATAATAGAAAAAAAGTAGCGAGAGAGAGCAAACATAAAACACTGAAACCGCTTGGAACTATCAGCTTTATATATTCCTACAACTTCTTGCAATAATTATTTTCCATTTCAGTGGTTTACCTACAAATATGCATCCATCAGAACCGTGCAACTCTGGGCAGGAGAGCTGGCAGCCAGAACATTTTGTGTAGAGAAATCATTCTTTGGGTTTGTGTGGAAGAGCTGATAGGATATACTACGCTGTGAAAAATAAAACTGGAAGATTAAAACCTGATGTATTTTAAACAGAAATAAAATCTACTTGCTCACTAGATTTTGTAAACAGACAGACAGTAGGATCATGTTGCTCCTGCTCATTGTTTTAGTCTGTCATCCAGCAAGATTCTCCCTCTGTACTCAGCACTGGTGAGACTGCTCCTTGAATCCTGTGTTCAGTTCTGGGCTACTCACCACAAGAAGGATGTTGAGGCTCTGCAGCGAGTCCAGAGAAGAGCCACAAAGCTGGTGAAGGGGCTGGAGAATAGGCCTTATGAGGAAGGCTGAGAGAACTGGGGCTGTTTAGCCTAGAGAAGAGGAGGCTGAGAGGAGACCTTATTGCTCTCTACAACTACCTGAAAGGAGGTTATAGAGAGGAGGGAGCTGGCCTCTTCTCCCAAGTGACAGGGGACAGGACAAGAGGGAATGGCCTCAAGCTCCACCAGGGGAGATTTAGGCTAGAGATTAGGAGGAAGTTTTTCACAGAAAGGGTCATTGGGCATTGGAACAGGCTGCCAAGGGAGGTGGTTGATTCACCTTCCCTGGAGGTGTTTAAGGCATGGGTGGATGAGATGTTAAGGAACATAGTTAAGTGTTTGATAGGAATGGTGGGACTTGATGATCCAGTGGGTCTCTTCAATCCTGGTGATTCTATGATTCTAAGAGTTAATGTAGTCCACACAGAACTTCGTATAACTGCAACTATCTTATAAACCATAGTGGAAGTAACCGTATTAAAAATCTCTCAAGTGTGTCTCACAAGATGCACTTGCTGTAGTGTGTATAGACCTAAACTGTTCTCCTGAAAGCCTCAGTCTACAGCAGATACTAGACCAGAAGAGTTCAGAAGCAGGCAATCACCTTCTTGTCCATGGGTGAGCATTTGTGTGGCAAATGTATTATTTTGTTTGTTACAAATTTTGTATTAAATTTACAATATGGCTTTTCTCTCCCACGAACAATCATGGAAATAGTTGCCCTAAAAATGATGTCTGGAGGTCACCTGTTCCAACCTCCTGTCTAGAGCAGAGTGAACACAACTTAAACTACATGTAGCAAGGTATATCAGTGTGTGGTAGCACCTGACTGACAGGGTTTTCTTGAACAAAAACTATTCAATCTGATGTACAATTTGCAAGCTCTTTCTGAAGTCAGCATAGGGGAAAAAAGAAAATGCAATTCTTATGTTGGAAAGCATGTTTTTCTTTTTTGAGTATAAGACTTTCTTGTGACTTCTGACAGGCATGCCTATGCTACCTACTCTTCTGATCTCAAAGAGGGCGACCCTGCCTGTCTGTGTAATGCTCTGTGCAACAGTCAAGTAGCTGGTGAGGTGTGGCAAATACGAATGAAAAAGGCTTAGGAAAGACTTAATTTAGGCAAGAGCTCCACTCATTATGTTTGAGGTTACACAGAGGGAGCTTGACACTGGATAAACTTTTCAAACTGTTGGAAGAGAAAAAATTAATTGCAGTCCTAGTCCCAAGTTGAGGTCATTTATTTAAATAAAAACACTTAGTGCTATAGTGCTTCATAATTTATATGACTGGGTATGCTTCACGTAGCTGGACTTGTAATGTGATATTTATTCTTATGCATAATTTTATTATATTCTTAAAAGAAAACTGCTCCAAAGAGGTAAAATTAAAAAATTATCTTGTGGGGGGTGGTGGCACTCTTTACTGTAAGCAAGTAGACTGATTTCTTTTGCTGCTGTGCTTCCTGGTGGCATCCTGAAAGCTGTTCAGCTCAATAAGATGGGTATTGTATGTTAGTTCCTGTTTTCATCTAATAATGCAAAAGACAGAACAAGATGTGGTTTTCTAGACGTGCCACAACTTGTGGAATGGTGCTGACAAAGCTTGGAGCTGCTCTTATTTTTGTGCAAAACAGGCAAATTCCTCCTGTAACAACATCAAGTTGAGAGTAAACCTGTGGGCTAAAGGTCTTTGCCATTCTTTTTTTCTTTTAAGTCTCTCAGTCTTGGGTTGAATTGCAACGCATATGAAGCAACCATCCATAGCTGCATTGACCTTTGGTAAAAGCAGTGGCTCATCTGAGTCAAGCCATTTATTTTTGCTTGCATGTTCTGCAGTTGTTTGGTTCAAGCAGCACCATCAGTTTAAGTAAACTAGTGCAAAAGTTTTTGAATGTAATGAAGAGTGCTGTTTGGTGGGTTGGTGTGAGCAGTCTTGATGGAAGGAACTACTTCAGACTCACCAGCTGTACTGTAAAGATGAATGCGTCAGGATTATAGGTTATCAAAGCTGAATTTCAAATAGCTACTACAGACATGGTTTGTTGCAGTGTAGTTTCATCAGAAATGTTTGCTCTGCTAAGGCAGTTGCCTTGCTAGTGTTACTTGCAAAAACCTGAAAGCTACTTACGCTAATTTTCTTGCATCTCAAGAAGTTGGCTCATAAATTTTGAAGAGGTGTTAAGCAGTGGGAAATAACAGGCCCCTCTGAACACAGACGTGAGACGTGTTCTATAACCAACGGAAAAAAAAAGAAGTGGGAGTAATCAGTGTGTGCCTACTATGGTAGGACTCAATGGTTGGACTTGATGTGGGTCTCTTCCAACCTGGTGATTCTATGATTCTAATTAAGAACTATTTTATGCAGAGGACAGGACAAGTTCTTTGACTCATGACATCTTTCAAGAGTTGTGCTTGAGAAAGAAGAACGTAGCACTGCCCTGCAGGTGGAGATGTGTTCCCTAGCTTCGTTGGAGTGGGTTCCTGAAAAGGCATGATTTCTAGTTGCTTCCAGAGCTCCAAGCATAACCCTTTTCAGTACCTGCCAGGGACTGTGTGTTCTTGAGACCATGCTGTATATTTGTAACATGGATCCAAATCTGTGTGGCCAGCCTGACTCACAAAATCAATATATTTTTTACTTTTTTTAAAGCATAGCAAAGCTTTTTACTATAACTTCTTCCCAATTTGACATCTTAAAATCATATAGGCAGATCTGAAAATCTTGGCCCTTTTGTTCTACCATAAAGTTTTCCCTGGAAGTTGCTCCTCTACCCCAACTGCAGCAACTTTAACTGTGGAAGATAAATACTCTTAATTCCAAAACTGTCATTACTTTTGGATCATCTAATCAATTCCTACATAACTATTTAATTGGTGGCTTCTAGGATAAAGTTGATAACAGGAAATTAAAGTTTTGTTAAGGAACTTTTTGTGACTTAGAATAGACTATTTCAGTTGGAAGGAACCTGCAATGGTAATCTAGTTCAACTACCTGACCACGTCAGGGCTGACCATAAGTTAAAGTATCTTGTTAAGGGCATTGCCCAAATGCTTCTTAAACACTGATAGGCTTGGGGCATCAACCACCTCTCTAGGAAGCCTAATCCAGTGTTTGGCCACCCTCTTGATAAATCAATGTTTCCTTATGTCGAGTTGGAATCTTCCCTGATACAGTTTTGAACCATTCCCGTACATGTTGTCACTGGATGGAGCATAAGGTAAGTACTCCCTCTGCACTTTCATTTGATTTCATCTGGAAGTATCTGGTGCTGATTTTAAAGAAGGTATGGGCAATATTTTTAAAAAAACCTTAATTTTTCTAATTCTCTTTTCTTTTGGTAGCAGTGGTAAATTGCTATTTAGGAAGCAACAGCCTGGAAAACATACTGTCTAAATAAAATCTGAAACTCTGTGAAGTAGGAAAGCATGTTTTCATGTATAGTCTCTTCATTATAGAATAGACTAGGTTTGCTCTGCATTATATCTAAGACCTTTATTGAGCTTTCGTAACTTTATCAGTTTCAAAATAGGTTGAAATATTTGCCTTATGAATAGAAGCAAAGAGAGTTTCCTACCTTGAAGAAGATGCTGGGCAATGATTGTCCTCCAGCATTTAAGCCCATCCAAGTCCACTGTTGCCTATGCATGGAAGATCAAGAGTTTCTTTGCTCAGAAGCAGTTCTTCCAGGCTGGGAAGAGCATGACAGTCATGTTAGAAATGCAACATAATGGTTTCTGAGCATCTAAGAATGCTAAGAATGCTGAGCAGAATTTTGTATATTTGTAGACCAGCATGGAGTGAGAATAACTGAGCTAGGATTAACACCTTGCTTGCTTACTTAAGAGAGACAGAGATGCAACAGGTAAAGCATTTTGTGCCTGGAGTTGGGTGGCCCAGAGGCTCAGACAGAAGTCAAGATGTCTGGGTTTTTCAGATATTCTGGCTTTCTGCAATGCCTTGCCTCTTTTCCTACACAACTTTTAACTTCTGTGAAGATCAAGCATGTGAAACACCGTGAAATTCTTTACATAGCTCAAAAGGTAGTCATAATAAAGGACTATGTCATAATGCATACAAACAAAGAATCAGCACTTAAAGTGCCAAGAATAGGAAGCTCTGAAAAAATCTACCTTCTGAACACATGGCATCCCAGACAAAACTTTTGAGAACCATTTTGTCCTATGGAATATGATCAAGCAATATAAAGTTATGTATTGGCTGAAGAAATGAATAAGCATAGTAAGAAGCTGGGAAGTTTGCAGAGGAAATACCCCAGTGAAGTGCTGCAAGAAATCACCAACTGTCTTGAAGGTGGTGTGTAGCAGTGTCTGTAGGACATTCACTCTTAAATTCTTTATCTAGCTTTTTTTGATACCAAAGCTGAACTATATAGGATTATATGATCTGTTCTGGTAGAACTAGCTTGATCCAACACGGGCTGAGACTCCTGAGCACAACTAAATGCCCATTATCATGAATTCTGTTGTACAGGTATTAGAGGTGTGAGAAACGCAGCAGAAAAATTTATTAGTGTGAGTACAGAAATACTTACATGATTAATAATCTTGTATTATGCAACACAGCAAAATGGTGGTGTGTGAATAATAGTGTGGGGCACATGACTCCATCATTATCATGATCTCAGCTGGTGCAGCCACAGAACTGGCAGGACTTCAGGGGAAAGTCCGTGGAAGGATACCAAGAAAAGGGTAGGAGTATCCCGCCCACTGTCACAGATTCTTGTCAGCAGTTAATGAGTTCACACTTGAGAACAGATGTTCATGTCTTTGTATAGAGCTAGTTTAAACAACTATCATAAAATTTTCACTGAAGGTGGGAAAGGAGAGAAGCAGAGAAGAATCCTGCAGAGTTGGCTATCATTTCACTGCTATACCTTAAATAAACATTTAGGGATGTGTTTTGAGGGTGCTATGTATTTCAGACTTGGTCTTAAATTTCTAATCTCTTATTCCGTAAGGTGAATTTTGAAAAAAGGAAGCTCCTCACAGTCATAAAATTCTCATTTTATCTGCTGTGTCACTTTGGAGAATGCATGAAGAGGTTCTGACTTCTCAGAAGCTCGAATTTATATATGTTTTGGTAGTAATTTTCTTGCAGTGTTTTATGATGATGCAATGACAGAAATTGGTTGGTCTATCAGTACTAGCCTTTTAGGAATGAGAGCGTATTCCATCGGCTGACTTGCATGAAATTCAAATGTTAATTTACATTTTCTAGAAGAGCACAGAAAGGCAAAGTTGCTACTTGCAACTGTCTGGAAAGAATACTTATTGTACTTGATTAAATCCATTCATCAGCTGGGATAGAGCTCAAGGAGAAGAAAGGAGGAAAATATGAAGGCCAATACAGGAGCATTTGTTTTCCTCTGTGCAATTCCTCCCACTTCTCTATTAAAGAAATTTGTCTTTTCAGTTCAGAATTAATTAAATTTATCCCAGAGTTTTAACATCTGTATCACTGAACCACCTTATGTGATTGGAGCAAGGAGGATGAACAAAACCCCAAACTAGTGCAATTTCATAGTGTTTCACACAATTAGTTACAGGGAGACAGAGAAAAAGCTGTAGAAAGCTGTATATTAATTGTACATCTTTGTTGTGGATATTGGACAATGTTCTTGCCTAAAGCAATCAATAGTAATAGCTGACCATTGTTTTGGCATTTGTCAGCCTTATGACTATGTCAAAAAGAAGCATTGATTAAGGAAATAGCAAATTTATAGGCACTTTGTTCTGGGCTTTTTGTTCTTTTAAGAACCAAAATAGCCTGTTCTTGAATACGTGACTGTAGGGAATGATTATGCCCTGAACTGCACTGAGTGATCCAGTCCATCATTAATGAATTTCTAACTTCTGTGAACCAAAATAACCTAAGAGTGTGTCATGGAGCATATTGAATCAAAATACCATGCTGTTAGAATGAATTGAAAATGTGATGTAAGTCTGCTTGTAAATGCATGTCAGCAGGATCTGTGCGTGGTTCATTGACAAATAATAAGATAATTTGCCCAAGTTGTATATCATGCTACAGCATGGGATTTAGCTATTCTGCATCAAAACTAGAATTTACAGGGAGGCAAAGACACAAAACTACTGCTACCAAAGCACGTGCTGGCAAGTCTCTCTTTAAGCAGTACCTATATAATGATGTGATTACGCTCTTCAAGGCTAGGACAAAAAGGGAGGAGATGATATCTTGAGAGGAACCAACTGGTTGTGCATATGTACTGGGATCTGTAGTGGTACTTGTCTCTGATTCTATTCAATTCACTAAGGATATTTAATTTTGCTGTCACTAGTATGTTTTTTGCTTATATTTTATAAAGAGATATACATAACCAGATGACTGGTTTCTGGGTCAGAAAACTAGATAATTCCTTAAATGCACTATGCTCTATATGACAATTATATGTGGGGTAAAAAAGGCCAATGTTCTTGTAACAACTTTTTCCCTTGATATATTTTGAAACTCCTTCTTTGTTGTGTGTCTGTCTTTAAATTTTAGCCGGGTGGAGTGCGGTGGAAAGTGTGAAATTGAAATTCTGCAAGTGTTAAAAAAATAAACCAGAAAAAATGAATATTTGCCTGTTTGTTCAGCTTTTGGAAAGCTTTTGTTTCAAAAATCTTCTATGGATCTGACACACAGGAGTTGCCAAGGGAGGCTTTCCTTGTGATGGAGATGCGGCTCACTATCCCTATGTTCTGTGGGCATTCCTGTCTCCTACTTTTAATCCTGAAGTTTGTGTTCACTGGGTATGCCCTAGCTTGGTGTTTGGCAGGAATTTCCCCCCATATTTGACTCCTTATATGGTCCCATAATGCATGGCCTGTGTTTAGTTCTTAACTTAGTACTGCTTTCATACAGTTACACAGGGTTTTTTTATTATAATTGACTTTTAGTTGCTGAAGATTTTATGGTGCTGAAAAATCCCTCAGTGAGGGAAAGCCCAGGTAACATGGGCATTTCAGTACAGAAGTGTACGTGTTGACAGGGAGCTGGTGGGTCTGGCTGTGACTGTTCTGATTTAGAATCATAGAGTAAGTTGGGTTGGAAGGGACCTTGAAGATCATCTAGGTCCAACTCCCCTGCCCTGGGCAGGGACACCCCGTTAGATCAGAGTTCTACAGAAGAAGCTGAATATGATGGCTTCCCAGTCTTAGGGATGCTGCATCGTCTCACATGTTAAATGGCAATGTTACCTAGAAGGCAAGTGTGGGTACTGATCCTAAACTGCACCCAGTACAATGAATGCTTCCAGAGCACCAAGGTGGGATAAAATTGACTGCCTGTTTTTGCTGGGGCAGAGCCATATGGGGCCACCATCTTTAGCTAAGGCCTAATTCCGCTTGGATTATCCTTGCATCATGCTGCTTCATGCTCCTATGGCAGGGAGGTTAAAGTAGTAACCCTAGAAAGCCCTCTCAGGTCTAGTGGGACAGCAGCTCCCAAAATAATTTGGTTTGTTTCAGCTATAGATATTATATACTGGCAGGTCATTGGAGAAGGGTAATAGCTCACACATAGCATTGTTATTTAGCTAGTGAGTCTGCATAAGCTCACCTTGGCTTTGCAGAGCACCAGTTCCGATGAGCAGTTTACAGGGAGAGTTGATAAGGAACATCTATTAGTTGACCTTTTCCATTCCCATTATGTTCCCTCAGGAGGTGGTTGATGCTTGACTAACTTGTGGTTTCTAATTTTTGAGTACTTAAATAATGTAACTAGAACATCCTTTGCCTTCTTTCAGTGTCTTACAATTGCTAATGAAAACTGAGATGCTGTAGGAGCCATGCAATACGATGCTGTTTGGATAGATCTTAATTTTATTTTAGCTGAAGGGGGCAAAAATAGTAATGGTAGTCATCATAATCATTGAAAGATTTACTGTTGCCTGATAAAGGTAAAGCAATAAAAGCAAAAAGGCCCCAAAACACAAACTAACCCATTTGGTGTGCAAAAGATGAATTTTTCTCTTGTGATTTTATAGTGTGCAGAAAATGTAGATCATTGTAATGATTGTCTTAAAACATATTGATAACTAGCTTTGATCATCAAAGAATAGAGTCACTAGACAGTTATGAGAACTGAATGATCCTACTGTATTTGATTTGAGGTTGTGGATGCATTTTTTCCTGTCATGGATAAAGACAAGCCAATTACAGTACAGCCATTAAGGGTTCACTTAACTGGCCACTGGATGCCAGTATTGCTCTGCAAAACCTGGTACTGGAAATCTTGATTTTCTGACTAATATTGCAATGACTGCTGCAATATCAGAAGTATTTTGTCACTTATTTTCTAACTGTGATAAAAAGTGGGTAAAGTGCTAGATGAAATGTGCACTTTTTATTACTTTCTGGAGGTACAGAATACATTGATTTATATTTGACCCTTATTGAAGTACATTAGATTTTAGCATCATCCATAGTGGCATAATTTGTAATGAAAATAACTTTTTTTTCTTGCAGGCAACTTCTTTCAAACTATTATTAATCTGTTGTGCTGCTGGTATTTGTTACCTTGAAATAGCTTGCAAAAAGAAACATTCTTTACTAACTCAGGACTGAAAATCCTGATACTATTCAAACAAATACGTAACTTTTGAGCAATTTTAGAAGTCCTGTACAGGTGGACAGAATTCCAGAATGTGTAGGACTTCCAAATTTGAAGACAGTGGCTTCTGTCCATATGTCTAGGAGTTTCTACTTGAAGACTTGGGGGAAGATGAGTTTATTCACTGCTCTAAGAGCGTTAAGGTATTTGTAAAAGAGATGCTTATAATCTTCTAAGGTACATCAGAGGCTGAAAAGAGGGTTTGCATCTTTTGGGTTTGTTTTATTTTTTAAGAGATGCCTTCTACTGGCTCAGGCTCAGCAATGATGAAGTTGTAAACTTGGTCACTGTGGTCACAAAGATTAGCATGTAGAATATTCAAAATATCATGCCAGTGTTCACCTCATGCTGTATGTTTGTTCAACAAGGAGACACTGAATTTGGGAAGTCTAACTGTCGTATTGAAACACTTGAGTGGGAAAGCATACTTTCTTCATTTCATGTCAGCCCAAGATGCCATTTCATGTACTGGACCTAGCATGAAAATTCATTCTAACCCAGAGAAGCAGTCTCTGGGTAAGTGATCAGTGGCTGAAATGGAAACAATGGGAACTTCATTGCTCAGCCTTAGTCTTACTGTGCTTTTACTTTGTTTCTAGAAAAAGTAACTGCTTTTCTCTTTAAGTATGCCTTAGAGGTAACTTTAAACTGGAAGTAGCTCATTTCAGTGCTATAGGAGAGGAAAATCACTTCTTTCAAGTGTTATTAGCAGATATGGAGAAATGATCAAAAAAAAAGTCCCTGTAAGATTCTTCTGTTGTAGGGAAAGTGGGAGGCTGTTTAACAGTAGGGTCCATTTGTTACAATTTAAAGGAGGGGATATAAAAAGGAGACTATGAGGCACTAGTTTAGCTTTAATTAGGATTACTGTGCTGCTTCACTGCTTATCTTTAGTTTACAGAATGCTAGCAGGGATTCAGAATTTGAACTAACTTGATGGCTCATACTCTGTGACCAAACGCATTGTCCTGCTCATTAGCCAGATATTCTGACTTCTGTTCCTGCTAGTCTTACTGTATTGTGCTCATTATAACTCACCATACGGGTCTGTAAGGGCCTTCCCCCTCTAGGAGCTGTGGTTGCTGAGGTTCATGGCCAGCTTGGAGATGGTGCGGTGGAAGGCAGCCTCCTGGCTGTGATTGCTCCTTGTTCTTAACTGCAGCCCTTGCAGTATGAGCCACAAATTCCCACCAGCTGGGCTGCAGTGACCAGTCTGTCTGGCTTCTGCTCACAGCAGGAGGCTGAGTTCAGAGTTGCAGGAGGCAGGAGCAGTTCAGGCAGAGTCCTGTTCAGGGCAAAGCAGCAGGAGGGCCCTGAGGACAGGATTTGATGAGCAGTGTTTTTCACAGGTGGTGCATGGGGCCTGGGCAGCCCATGGTGTGAAACAGGAGTGGTTCATAACTGTGACACCTCCTCATGAAAGTCTGGGATCCCTCACTTCCACTGAGAAACAGTCACTGGAGCATTTGCTGTGACCTCTAGTTCCTGTCTCAAGGAAGATTTAAAGAGCAAAGCAAAATAGCTAGGCAAGTTGTTCTTGTGTTTAGCAAGAAAACCAAAAATGAGGGTAGGAATTGAAATGCACTGAAGAAAGGAGGGAGAAAGACAGTTCTCTGCAGTCCAGGTGAAAGGTGCAATCAAATGTAGAAAAAGAGCTTGCTGGATTTGGAGACACACTGACCTTGTGGAGCTTGTGCAAAGGAAGTCCCGCGAGGAGGAAGACATGAAAGCCCTGCAGAAATACTAGTCTGTTTTTACTGGGTTTTTTTTTTTTTTTTTTTCAATGTCCCTGATATTCAGAAGCATAAATCCAGAAGTAATATAATGATTTTCTGAAACCATTTAGAATCGAGATTGGTTCTCAATCTACCTGAATCTGGGGCAAGGCAAACATTCTACCCAGTCCTTATGTCCAAAATTTGTGGCACTTTTACCTGTTTGATTTCAAATTAAATTTTATTTAAAAATTTTAGAAGTTTTCCTTATTGTGTGTGATTGCTTTATTTATTTTTAGAAATACTTCAGGAAGCAGAGACATTAAAAATCTATGAAATACACAGAATATTCTGGAGAATATAGACATTCTCATTTAGTTTTCTTCTTGCTGTCATTTAAGATGTAGACTCAACTGAAAAAAACCCAGAAAAATACCGCTTTAAAGAAAAAGCAGTCTTTTGTTTCTTGATGTATTTTTTCTTTTTCAAACTCTTCCTGTTCAAATAATTGTGTTCTTGTCTGGCAATAGAATAAAGTGACCTTTTATTATCCAAGAAAAAATTCTGTTATTGTTTTTGTTACTATCTGGGCTTTGACTGATAACAGAACAGGTTTTTAACTAAAGTGGTGCTCAGCACTGCTGAAGAATCATGATGCTGAACAGTAATGTCTGCTTAGAGTCTGAAGTCTCTGGGAAAATGCTTACAAACAGAAGATCAGGTACACAATCTAGCAGACTCTTTAGTTTCTGTGAGCGAGCTGTAGGGACCTGGAGTGTAGAATTGTCGAATCATTTGTGTTGGAAGGGATCTTAAAGATCATCTAGGTCCAATCCCCCTGTCATGGGCTGGGACACCTTCCATTAGGTCAGGTTGCTCAAAGTCCCATCCAACCTGGCCTTGAACACTTCCAAGGATGGGGCACACATAGGTTCTCTGGGTAACCTGTTCCAGTGCCTCACCACCCTCACTACGATTAGGAAAACATTTCTTCCTAATAGCTAACCTAAATCTCTCCTCTTTCAGCTTAAAACTATTGCCTTTTGTCCTATTACTGCACTCCCTGATAGAAGATCCCTCCCCAGCTTTTCTGTAATGACCTTTAAGTATTAGAAAGATGCTATAATATCTCCCCAAAACCTTCTCTTCTCTAGGCTAAAGAAGCCCAACTCTCTCAGCCTGTCCTCATATGAAAGGTGCTTCAGCCCTCTGATCATCTTTGTGACCCTCCTCTGGATTCGCTCTAACAGCTCGATGCCTTTCTGTGCTGTGCACTCCAGAGATGAAAGCAGTACTCCAGGTGAGGTCCCACTAGGTCTGCCTTCTGCTTCATATGACTAGTTGAGCATTTGTTTTGGTTTTGCCTTATCAATTCTTTTATTCTTAGAGCTTAAAGCCACACTTAAACCTAACTAAAATAGCCCAATACATTTCCACGTTGCTTTAAAGTGATGCTTAACCTTAAAGTAGGAAGACTTAAAATGTTTTAAGCCTTTACAACCCCTCAGCATTTCTTGCTTGGGAGGAAGTTCAGCACAAACCTTTCACTCTTTGCTTTTCCTGTCATCTGTTTAATAACAGCTGAGTCCATTGGCTCCTGTTTCTGAAACATGAGTTGCTTTTTCAGGAGCAATAGACAATGGGCTGTCAATTTTTTCTTTTTTACACCAATTTAATTATGTATGTATGTTCTCCAGACAGTATCGCTGCTAGTTCAGCAAGGCACATGTGCATGTAGGAAAAGCTCTTGTAAAAGAAGAATGATTGAGATTTCAAATTTTTGCAGAAGGCAAGCACAATAAAATCCCTGCAATTGGCCCATGTTTGCTCTGCTGTTCTAAAACTATAAATATTTTATGGAAAAACTGGGATTTGTATGTGCATTCATCCTTTAGAAGAATAGGCCTTAATCCACTAAGGACTTGGTTTACTAAGGATGTGAATATGGGATGACACTCACACTAAAGCTCCACTGAGGTCCAAGGCAGATGTGCAATTGAAGGGTTATTGCTCTGTCCCTAAGTAGACTGCTTAAAAATACCAAATATTAACATAGTTATTGCAGTATGTTTCTGATTAGAAAAAGGTCCATTTTGCATTCCTCATCCCAAACCCACATTTTGTAACACCAAAAGAAGCAATGAAGTGACCTTCCTTAAATAGCAGAAATGCAAGAAAACCTAGTAATGTTGACAGGGTAGCATCCAAACTTTGACACAGAACCACTATTACCAGTCATGTAATTATTGAACAATTGGTCTAGCTTTGTTTGTCAAAGGATCCACTGGTTAAGAGTGAAGTCCATGCTGTCATTTGAGTGGTATAATCAGAATGTGCCTTCTTGCTTGGAAATATTGCAGTGGATTAGTTTTGGGGAAGGACTTTTCCTTTTGCTTTTTGTCTCCCCACAAACTACCCCCCCCCCCTGAAAAACAAAGCAAAACCAAACAAACAAACCCACCCCCCCACCCCACTTCATCCCCCTCAGAATAACTTGAATGCAGGCAAATAGCTGACAGTCTTTTTCTTCCATCAAAGCACGGAAAAATGCAGTCATCTGCCTTTCTGTGAATTGTAAGAGAAGGAAGGGAAAGCTATTCTAAACATGTGAGGAATGATGAAGTAAGGCAAGTTGTACACTCTGATTTTCTGTATCAGCTGCATAACTCATCCATCACTATTACAGTTTGCAGCTGGAGATATTGCAGGGTTCTGCAATGAACTGTAGTGGGAGATGGAAACATCCTGGTCAGTTGTCTGGCTAGCGTAGTTACGCCTTTGTTCTTACTTTATGTTGTAAATGCTTCTTTGTTGCTATAAGAAACGTGGTATAATTTTAAACACAAAGTTTGAGTGACTTCTGACACTTGTAAAGGTCTAGACTGATGACCTACCATTCCAATTCTGGTTAGCTTTGGGCTTTAAAAGTTGTAAGTAGTGGCACATACACCGTGACCTTACACACTGCTTTTTCCTAACCATGGTCCTCAACCCACACACAGAGGGGAACCTGTAAGTAAAATATGAATGTGATAAAAAAGGGATGAAGCATTATTGCTCTCCCCTACTAAAACGGTCATGATTAGTTCAAATATTCCAGCATTTTAATTTATTCCTTGTTCTTCCCATCTCTTTTGCCTCTATCCACTGCTGTGATTGTTTTTCTTCCTACCTCTTTTTTTCCCCAAACCTTAACTCTCTGCTTAGTCTCCTTGCCCTGCCTGAACCTTTAATTTTTAGTTTTGAACTCCAGCCTCTGCTGGTTGATGTCACAGCAGATCTTTCTACTATCAGCCTTCTGGATACTGTCAGAAGAAGAGTCCAGGTGTTGTTAGCTCTGGGATCTAGGAAGTGGTATGGCTATAATGGAGATAAATTATCCCACTCTCTCCCAGCAAAAGTAGGTGCAGTGACCTCCTTCCAAGCCACTAGTGTGCAGAAGCTTCATTGCAACACAACAGCAGTGTTTAGAATGTATGATATATGGTTTAAGTAGAGAAAGATAGCCTAAATGGAAAGAATTCTTGGAAATCTTTCAAGCTGTTTCAAATTTCAGGGTTTTCATTGGGTCTATCAACTTCTTCCCTAAAATTCAGTGATTTAACATTTTAGTTACAGTTTGCACAGGATATTTTAAGTTTTGGTAGCTATGTTTACTGAGAAATCTGCAATGATGCTTTTTCAGTGAACCTTTCTATCCCTAAGCTACAGTAAATAAATACTGTCACTATCAGACTTCTCTGCTGGGTTTTCTCATGAATTTCAAAGGATTCTGAATAGGCTTCAGTGCAGTAACTTTACAATGTATGGGAGAAGTTATTAGTGTTGTTTCCAGCAAAACAGGATCCTACTTTAATTGTAGGACTGTGTAAGGGATAAGCCCCAAGGAAAAACTGGATGGTGAGCACAGAGGCCCTACCTCGAGAGAAGTCTCAGCCACTACTGGAGCTGGGACAAGAGAAAATTACAGAAGTCCTGGGACTGGGGCCTATAGATAGGGGCACACACAAACTTGGGGGGCACTCTCTACACAAACACTCCCTGCCACTGACAGGACTGACACTGGATCCAGGACTGGTGATCTCTTTAGTCCTCCCTTTTCCTCTCTACACCCGTCTGTCTCTCTCTTTTTTATCATCTATCTCTCTTTTAGAGGTGTTAAGTAATGCAAGGCTTACCTTGATTTCCCATAAAGCCGTATAGCTTGGATAGAGATATCTATTTGGTGGATGGCTGATGTGCAATGTAGATCTGTTACATTTGAATCAGTTGTTGCTCATAGCCCATCTCTTCTGCTGAAATTTCCTATTAATGTTGATTGTTTGAGTACAAGCTGTGTCTGTGGATCACCTTAATCGTTAATGAGGGGATCCACGAGTCTGACTCACCTCTCCCATATTCCTGCCACTAATTACCTTAAACCAGAACTGGGATGGGACTCTGTCTTGGGCAGGAATCTGGGACATCACAGACTGATACACTTTTTGACACTCCTATTATAGAATAAAAGATAGTTAATGTAGCTTTTGTCAATTTAAATTTAGCAAGCATTTATTGGGATGGCCTCACTGTACTAGTGAGTGCAAAAGAAAGAGATTTTTTTTCGATCTTGAACATGAGGTATGTGCTGTGCTCAATAACCTCTACATGTACCAAGTGGCTTGTTATCTTTCAACCAAGTCTCCTGTTCAGTCTAGCACTCGTGTTACCAAGAGTATCTACTTTCCATTTTCCCAAGCATTGCAGCTTAACCACGGAACAGATTGTTTTTCAAGAGTGTTGGTTCTTGTGTTACTCATAGCTACTAGTGATAAATTATCTTTCCCATAAAGACAGAGAGAAGGAAGTCAGCATAATTACTTGTGTCCTATGGTTCCTTGGTATCCTAAGAGTAGACTAAGCTGAAGGAATGACCCGAGGGCTTAACAGTCTCACAGAAGGTCAGGTGGCAAACCTGAAAGTGAACTATGTTTTCTCTTTGCATAAGATTACTTTTCCTTGACCAGGAAAGTCCATTTTATTTTAGGCATTTTATTTTTCTCTCTATGCTGTCAATGTAAGAAAAAATGTTCCTTTTATAGAAAGTTTTTAGTTTTATTTTTCTTGGCTTATTTTGAGGTTAGGTTTACAAAAACAATAAGCTGTGCCGTTTTTATGATAGCTATAAATATAGAATTGAGTATTCATAAATCTAAATAAGGCTGTAAAATACAACCTGATTGTAAAATAAAGAATGGAAAGGATCTTTTAATTTTAAGCATATGGTCTTTGTTTCATGTGTGCTTACATCTCCTACTCCATAAAGAAGATCAGCTGAGCCATTGCAAATGATTCAGGTCAACAATTCCACACTTTTGCACTAAATACCCTCAGTGTGACACACTGCAAAAAAGCTACCTACTTGGCAGCTGCTGTGTTGCAGTGTGCCTGTGATAAACTCCCCAGGTTTGATTCAATGACTGTTGACAGAAGTAATTATTAATGCTTTATAAAGTTTGCTAATAGTCTTTTAATGCATGCCAGCAGACTACATCTTAATACAGTGACAATAGGGAGGGGCTAGAGGACTTTACTGCTTTATGGTGCCACCACATTGTATGACTTCAAGGGTGTCACAAATGACAAAAAATGCCACTATAAGGTAGCCCAGGAGCCTTCTTTTCTTCAGGCTGAATAACCCCAGCTCTCACAGCCTGCCATAGAATCATAGAATCATAGAATCACCAGGATTGAAGAGACCCACCGGATCATCAAGTCCAACCATTCCTATCAAACACTTAACTATGTTCCTTAACATCTCATCCACCCATGCCTTAAACACCTCCAGGGAAGGTGAATCAACCACCTCCCTGGGCAACCTGTTCCAATGCCCAATGACTCTTTCTGTGAAAAACTTCCTCCTAACCTCCAGCCTAAATCTCCCCTGGTGGAGCTTGAGGCCATTCCCTCTTGTCCTGTCCTCTGTCACTTGGGAGAAGAGGCCAGCTCCCTTCTCTCTATAACCTCCCTTCAGGTAGTTGTAGAGATCAATGAGGTCTCCTCTCAGCCTCCTCTTCTTCAGGATAAACAACCCCAGCTCCCTCAACTGTTCTTCATAAGGCCTGTTCTCCAGCCCCTTCACCATCTTTGTTGCTCTTCTCTGGACTCGCTGCAGAGCCTCAACATCCTTCTTGTGGTGAGGGGCCCAGAACTGAACACAGGATTCAAGGAACAGTCTCACTAGTGCCGAGTACAGAGGAAGAATAACCTCCCTGGACCTGCTGGTCACACCGTTTCTGATACAAGCCAGGATGCCATTGGCCTTCTTGGCCACCTGGGCACACTGCTGGTTCATGTTGGCTGTCAACCAACACCCCCAGGTCCTTCTCCAGGCAGCTTTCTAGACAGACCACTCCTAGTCTGTGGCACTGCACAGGGTTGTTGTGCCCCAAGTGCAGGACTCGGCATTTGGCTGTGTTAAACCTCATGCCATTAGACTCTGCCCGGAGGTCCAGCCTGTTCAGATCCCTTTGCAGAGCCTCCCTACCCTCCAGCAGTTCCACACTTCCACCCAGCTTACTGTCATCTGCAAACCTGCTAAGGGAGCACTCAGTGCCTTCATCCAGGTCATTGATGAAGACATTGAACAGGGCTGGACCTAGCACTGAGCCCTGGGGAACACCACTTGTCACTGGCCTCCAGCTGGACTTAACACCATTTACCACCACTCTCTGGGCCCGGTCATCCAGCCAGTTTTCCACCCAGGAGAGTTTGTGCCTGTCCAGGTCAGAGGCTGACAGTTTCCATAGCAGAATGCTGTGAGAAACTGTGTCAAAGGCTTTACTGAAGTCCAGGAAGACCACATCCACAGCCTTTCCCTCATCCAGCAGCCGAGTCACTTTGTCATAGAAGGCGATCAGGTTAGTTTGGCAAGACCTGCCTCTTGTAAACCTGTGTTGATTGGGCCTGATCACACCTTCATGATAGCACTCAAGATCACCTGTTCCATGACTTTCCCTGGCACTGAGGTCAGACTGACAGGCCTGTAGTTCCCTGGATCCTCCCTGCGACCCTTCTTGTAGATGGGCACAACATCAGCCAGCCTCCAGTCCAGTGGAACTTCCCCAGTCTTCCAGGACTGCTGGAAGATGATGGAAAGGGGTTTGACCAGTACATCCGCCAGCTCCCTCAATACCCTTGGGTGAATCCCATCTGGCCCCATAGACTTGTGGGTGTCTAGTTGGGCAAGCAAGGCTCTGACCACCTCCTCTGGGACCATGGGAGCCTCCTATTGCTCCTCTAGTTTCGGGTTTGTACACAGACGGAACAACTTTCTTTACAATTAAAGACTGAGACAAAGAAGGCATTAAGTACCTCAGTCTTTTCTTCATCCCCTGTCGCTGTTGTTCCTTCTGTGTCCAAAAGGGACTGTATGGTCTCCCTAGTCCTCCTTTTATTATTTATATATTTATAGAAAGATTTTTTGTTATCTTTCACAGACTTAACCAATCTGGTTTCACAGACTTTGTCAATCTGAAGTAGAAGAACAGAAGAATCTGAAGAAAAGTTAACTCATTATATTTCATATGTCCATGACATAGTTTGCTAGACTTTGAATTTACTGTATGGAACACAAAGAGAATATGAGCTCTGAGCATTAACTGATGCTCACAGTGATGTTATGTTTGTACTTGTTTTTTCCTCTGGAAGGTGGGGATAATTGCACCACAAGGTATGGATACAAATTAATTTTCATGAGCCACTTTAGTTCCAGTAATAGTATTCTCTCCTGTATTAGAAAAAAATTTTAAATAATCAGACCCCACAGTTAATATGGCCCAAGACAGTGCTTTAAACAGAAAAAAAAAAAAAAGCAAAAAAAAAAAGCATAATGTTGAGTAACTGCTCTGTAGTGGAATACTGGTTCCCCATGACTGCTCCAGTGTGTATCCTGTGGAAAATACAGTCAGTGAATATAATGCAATACAGTACCATATATATAGATGTTTGTACAGAAAAAAAAGCAAATTAGGATCTACTTTACAATCACATTGCCAAATTAGAAGGTTTTTTTGCATTTGTGTATACGTGTATACACTGCTGAAATGGAGGCACATATCATTTCAAAGAGAAAACTGCAAAAAGAAAGTAGACTTTTTTTTTTTAAAGTCATATTATTGTTGTTTAAATTTGTCTCTACAATTATTGTGCTAATCTTGAAACAAAATTCAACTGCAGGTTTATTTTCATCTTATAGTAAAACATGAACAATTTTTATAGCTGCTGGTAGGATCTGAATTTCAACAAATTGATAGATAAATCCAGGGTGGGTATTAGGATACCAGGTGGTATCCTAATAATGATGAATTGAGCGTTCCATTAATTAAAACATACAGTTGTGCCCTCAATAGACAAGTAGTGTTCAAAATACTCCTGCTGCTTTACATTGCCATGTATGCATGCTGACCATGAACATTAATTAGCAATCTGTATTATAAGCAGGGTTCTGCTTTGGCTGTAAGACATGTAAGATGCTACTCCTGGAATTTCTCTGCTGCTTGTGTTATTTTAAGCCTAAATTTAATGTTTCTTTTTTTTATTGTTAAAATTCATTTTAGTGTAACATCCAAACTGATAACAGTAACCAAGAATGCGTCTCATTTTAGAGCTGGAGTTTTGACAATGTTTGTACTGGAAACAAACTTCTGTTACTCTGGTTTATGTGTTACTGATCTTTGTTTTTCTTTTGTGGCTGGAACAAAATGTTCATGAATTGGTAAGTTTTGGGAACACCTGAGCCTTTTCCATTTTTGAGAGATAAACTTTTTTGAAAAGGTTTTTTACAAGTTTTTTTATTATTTCCACTGTTAATAACTCATCTAGAAATTTTATTTTCATCTTGTCATTTCAGATTAAATTAATGAACATTTATCCATGTTGCTTTGAACTTCTGGGGAAGTTATTTTTAACAAGTAAAAGAAATTGCAATATGTTCTTACATGCAACAGTGTGTTTTCTTTATTGAATATTTATTTTCTTTAGCACTTTTTTGTCTCTTGTAACATTATTCAACATTCAGCCTTTCAGTAAAACAGTGTAACATTAGATGCAGCTGGAACAGGAGTGTAAAAAAGTTATAATGTACTAATTTTATTGTTTACCTACTTCAGTATACATGTGCAATTTTGTTCAACTTTTATTTTTGTATCGACTTGAAAACTGGATTTCTCAAGAGATAGACCAAGAATCCTGATGACACATGATAAAGCATGGAATGTACTAGTGGGTGCCCAAGTCTTGAACAGGGAGAAGCTGTACATTTCACTGTATCAGCCTTTGCTGTAGTGGCAAAACCAATTGTTGGGGTCCTAGTTGCAACATCAGGTTAGACAGGACTTTTCAAAATGTTTAAGTGCTTCCTTACTTTATAAATCAGACTTTTCAACCAGAAGCTAGAAACTATATTAAGTTTCATGTACTCTGTCTCCCATCTGGGTATATTTGAAACACCTGCATAGCTGGTAAGGATTACAGATAATGTGTTAAGATTTTACAATTTCTACATAAAGAAGACATGAAGAATAGAGGAAGGCACTATGCTGCAACTAGGACTTATAGCAGATAGTAAAACATTTCCATTTGTCATGGTTTATCTCCAACCAGCAGCCATTTGCTCGCTCCTTTCCAACACACACCCCTTCACCCCATGGAGGGGGGGAGGAGAATCAGAAACAAAGAAGGTGAAAATCATGGGCTGGAATAAAAGCAGCTTAACAGAGTAGCAAAAGAGGAGGAAAAAATAGAGCAACAATAGCAATAAAAGAATACAGAAGGCAAATGATACACGGTGCAAACTGCTAACTGCCTGGTGTGCTCCTGAGCTGTGATCCCACTCCCAAGCCACCAACCTGCTTCCCTTATACACTGAGCATGCAGCAGTGTAGTATCAAGTAGCCCATTGGTCAGCTTGGGTCAGCAACCCTGGCTGGGTCTGCTCCCAGCTTATTGTGAAAATTAACTCTACCCCGACTGAAACCAGAAAACACTTAGAGATTTTTTTCCCCATATTTTACAGGACTCCAGACAACTCATTTGAACCTGGCTTTGTTAGAGAAGAGTAAGAAATAGAGATAACACAAATCTCATATGAATCTTTTTTTTTATTGTGACTGTTGCTACTGATTCCTTTACTTACTCTTTGCTCTGGAATAACCAATGAAAGGGCTATGAGACCCCATGTAGAATAAGAGACAGGATTTGGATTATTTAGGTTCAAAATATTCCTCTCATTTGTTTGTTTTGGGATTTTCCCCCCCCCAATTCTAATTGGATAGATTGGTTTATTTTGTTCTCCAAACTGCTCTTCCAAGACTTGTTTTCTATTTATCTTTACCTCCCTACTCTCTCTTCTTTACTCATTTCTTTCTCTTGCTTCAAATATGGTTTTCATAGCCACTTACTTAACTCTCGCTTCTGTCTTTCCTTAATGCAGAATATACTCATATAGTCTCTTCAATAAGAAACTAGAAGTGAAGGTTTATGTAGTGTAATCTATAGGGTCTATTTATTTCATACTAAGTGAAGAAGTTACAAATATAAATCAATAATTGTTGTGAATAACTGCTGTTACACAACTGTCTGTATCTTACAGAGAGCACAGTTTTCCTGCCTGGTTATCCTTTACAACTCTTATTCAGATGACTCTTGATATGCACAGAAAGACACTGCTCAGATGCTTTTCTTGGCCTAAGTAAACAGAGTTGTATGCAACACAAAGTGCTAGTCCTTTTCAGGGCCTGTGATGGGTAAGGAAGTATGAATTTTATTGCTTACCTAAATCTGAAATCCTTGTCGGTAAGCCTCTGATCTGCTTTGATTTGTATGATAAAATGGAAGGATACTAAGCAAGCTTCCTGGTTTATTGTTTGAACTGCTAGTGCTTTTTTTTTTTTTTTTTTTTGTAAAGACATGGCAAAACCAGCTCGTCTAATCCCATTCCATCAACACAAACCAAATGAATGCTGTCTTTGTCTGTTCCGCAGTCCCTGCTCAGTGTTAAGTTTCTGTTGGAATTTCCTGGTCCCTGAATTCAGTTTTAGGTGAAGTTTTTGATATTAAGTGGATTTATCTTTAGAGATACCAGGACCTGCTGTGTCCAAGACCAATGAAGAACTGCCGTCAACAACAGTAATGCAGGTGCCTTTTGGGAGACAGGTGTTACAAGTCAATGTGGAATGCAGGTTGTTTCAAGGGTGATGGAACACTGCCAGCTAACTAGGTAGGAATAGCATAGATTTTTACATTAGGTTAATGCTTACTGAGAGCTGCTGGAAAAGAGGGATTTGGGGAAATACATCTCCAACATTCTGGCAGGAATCACTTGGAGTTGATTAATGGGAGTATGCAGACCCTAGGCAGTGATGGGCAGTTAAAATACAAGTGGTCAGTGAGAAGTGCCTGTATGTGAGTACTCACAGGTGGCAATAGGATATGCATAGCATAAATTTTTTTTTCCAAACTAGATGAATAAAGTTGAGAGTGATTATTGCAACACATTAAGAATAGGCTTGTATTGTTCTTGTCTAAGCTTCACTCAGTGCTCCCTCAAGACTGTTCTTTGGGCTTTATCTCAATACCTCAAAGACTTGAGGTGAGGCCAGGTCTTTGTACAAAGCTGGTATTTGATCTAGAGTGTCATAAATTGAGGCCTATGCCCTTGTTGCCATCCTCCTGATAGTGTGTCTATTGGATTTTCTGCTCTGGTATCCCTTCATCCTTCCCCACTTTGTTGGGATGTTCCTTATCCATATTTTTTTCTACTCTGCTACTGCCACCACCAATGCCTGTTTGGTCTAGTTCCATGTCAGCAAAGTATCTGTAACTGTGTAGTCATGAACCCTGTAATCACTAAAGGGACATCTCATTCTCCACAGAAGCCACCTGGAATTGAGTTGTCTGTCTTAGACAGCAAGAACATTTTTTTCTCTTCCACATTATTGTTGAGCATTATAGATTCCCATGCAGTGCTATAGCCTTGTTACGAAATTCTGTGAAGGAGTAGCTTCTGGTTCAGGATGTCCATAGACCTTCACTTCCCTGAAGGTTCCCGAAAGAGTAGGTCAGCATTAGACTTGGAGGTTTGTTTCTGGGTTTTGGGGTTTCTTTTGAGTCTAACAGTCTAGGAAAATTGACATGCTAAGAGTTGAAAGAGAAATAACTTGTTAATGCCTAGCTTCCTGTTACTCAGTTGGAGCCTTTTTGGAAATGTTGTACTTTTAATAAACTTTGACAGATCCCTTTCAGAACTTCTTATGAACCTTATAAACAGTGATGAGGGATGAATATTGCTTGGTATCTACTGGGAATGTGGTTGGTGTCTGAATGAAAAGGGAGGATTGAGAAAATTTTCATGTAGGAGACTACTATCTGCCTTGCATACAGTCTTCTACTACTGCTCTGTGATATATAATTTGATACTAGAAAGTGAAATGCTAGACTGAATATAACATGCATTAAAGAGCAAAGAAATAGCAGTGAGCTGAAGACAGTAAATGCTTGACTTCAATGGCTGGTTTCATACTTCTGTTGAATATTTGATTTTTTTTTTTTCCCCCTGAGATCAGTTCTTTAAATTTCCCACAGTAATAGCATGTTTTTATAAAAGGAAAGAAATGGCTGGGGGTGGAGGCAAAATATGGTACTCCAGTGAAAGTTTACAAAAAAATTCAGTTGCTGTTATCTGGAGAGAGCGAATCTGTGAAATACCTTAGTGTTTACAATGTAATTTGATGTCATGTGACAGCTGAACTTTCACATTTAAAAAGAAATAGTTTTTCCTAGTATTCATTTCTGCTATTCTGTGAAGCAGTAAACCTGGTAATTCAACAGGTTTATTGGATGAGTTGTACCCAAGAGAATGCTGATGGTCAACTCTGATGAGTCTGTCCAGGGTGCAGTTGGAGGGATTAGCAAGATGCCAGCAGTTACTGTTGAGTTAAAAAATGCTTAACATATACAAGATGGGATTTTATTACATTTCTATAGCACTATTGAACAGTGTCTTGCATGTCATGACATAGCTGTAAAAAGTATAACATGGCCCAAGTAATGCTGCATGAGAGGGCAGCTTCTGGCTCCTGGCAGGATTCACTGACTTCAGCTGTGCTCCACACAGCCCCCCATCTGTCTGAATCGACTGGCTCATGGAAGGGGATTTAATATGCATGTTTCTCACTTGTATGTCTTCCGAGAACTCATAAAAAGGAGGAAATTATTCAGAAGTACTCAAATACTGGCAATATCATATTTTTCTTTATTTTGTGTTCTGCAATTCCCTGCAAACATCAAAGATGGCCACAAGAATCAGCACAAGGTTCAACAGGTTGTCAAATATTGAGTTTTGGTACTTGTCTTAAATGACGATGATCTCAGTGTATTAAAAAAGAAATCAACCCTGCTGCTTCCTTCCAATAAAAGGAAGAACACAGGGGGTATGCACATTCTGTGCTGTTCTTCTGCTAATTAGTGGTTTGAAGGAACTGTACATGAAAAACTCCCCACTGAGTTTACTGAATTTTATGTAACAGCCTTATTATCTGCTATTAGTGTTAAATGCTCATTTTCTCTCATGGTCCCATACTGGTAGATGAAAACTTACTGTCTGGGCTTCTTATATTGGCTTGATTGCACATAATGCTAATGGAAGACAAAACCCTATTTTTAAATGAGCTCAGAGCAAGAAATATCTGTTCCAGTTGGAAAAGTGCTTGGGAGAATTTTGGAATGTGTTGTTGTGGATTTAGCAATAGTTTAATAAAACTACTGTGTAATATTTTAGCTGCCCGTGGGACTCTTCAGCAAGCAAAACCTATGATGTCATTTATCCCATCTTCCCTGCTGTTTCAGGGGAGGGAGGAAGGAGGGTAGGGGGTTGAATTATGAGAACAGTCGCCAAGATACATTTTTGTTTGAGAATTTCTTTGCTTTGATAAATAAGTGATTTCTTAGTTGAATCACATGACCAGAATATTTAGTAGGAAATAATGTAAACAGTGCAAACATGTATTACAATGTGGTAGGAAGTCTGAAAAAGCTGATGCATGCCTTTGTTTACTTCCTCTGGATTCTTGTGGAATTTTTGGTTGTAAGCATTTTGATGCAACAGAAGTTACAAAGTATATATTTGATAAATCTGCTGCAGAAAGTTAACATTGATATCCTGCTGTGTTACTCCATTTTTGGTGCATTTGTAATGTAGAAGTATTCAGGCGCTGCCTCTAAGGAGGAACCTGAGGAAAAGGTGACTTGTGCTTGTTCTGACTCCTTGTGTTGCTTTGTTTGTACTTGCAATATTGATGAAGGGTTTATTACAGGAAAGTCAGGAGCATTTTGCACTGTTGAGCACCTACTGCTTTTGTTCACAATTACAGATTTCAATCTACATCTCAGAGTTGTTGGTTTGGTTTTCTGGGTACCATGGGCTGTGATAACTCATACAGGCAAACATACATTTTCATCCTGACCTCAATTCTCTTAGACACTATGATGTGCCCTAAGATTTTAAGCAGTTCAAGGTATGAGTATGAGACTGCACTTCTTCACACTGAATTAGTTTAAATCTGTTTTTTTTGCTCATCTACTGACAATCTGTGTCTTGTCAACCCCAATCAGCAGGTGGTTTGTGATTACTTTTGTTTCCCATAAAGACAATGCTCCATACAGGCAATTCAGAGCCATCTCCTGCTGGGGTTTCACAGGCCTTTTCATTTACCTCTGCTGCTAAGTATATTTTCTGAGGGAAATCTTGAGCCCTATTGGGCTTGAAAAAAAATTTAATTTCACTTCTAACCCATTTTGAGAAGGGTATTCCACTTCTAAAATATTTCCTCCCTATGTCCCGTGCAATGCCTATATTGCCGTAGTTCAACAGTGTGTGTGTGTGCCCTCTGTGTCTGTTGTATGTACTTAAACTCTAGATAAAGGAGTTGGGGCAGTTCTTGATAATTTTTCCACTTTACACCTTCAAGTACCCTTCAAAATGGTATCCATCTTTCTTCAAAGGCATCTCTTTAATCTCACCACTTGTGATTACTTTAGTCACTTCACCTTTTCTTTTCCTCTCTGATGTTTGTCTTGTCAGCTGCACCTGGGCTGAATGGGCCCCAGGCTTACTTCTAGTTTAGATAAAAACGTGGCTTTCAGAATTGTTTTTGAATGTGATTTGTTCTCAGATGGTGTTCAGTGTTACCTACTGCATAAATGTATGTATTGTCAAGAGTGAGGACAAAAAGATTTCATTGTGAATAATTGTATGCTTGGGAAATGCTTTCTCTCTGTATGTTTGCAATACACTCTTTTACTTGTTCCCTTCATCCCCTAAAACCTCTGGGAACTGGATACTAAGCAAAATGATGGGATATACGGACTGCCTTAAAGGGTATTTCTATATCTAAAAGTGTCATTGTTGACTTTTGGTGTACACATAAGCTTCTGCAATGAATTTAAGAACACAAATAGCTCAGAGTTTGGGAATCAATTCAACTTTTGATGATGCAGTTATGAGGTCAAATATGGTCCTGAGATGGATTTGTACTTCTGGTGTTTGAGAAGAAAACACTTCCTAAATAACCCTATCAGTGAGATCATGTTAGTCTCTTAACATAATTAATTACTTCTCAAAACTAAGCCACAGTTAGTCATATCAACAAACTATAACTTGTTTTTCTTTATAAATTCTTTTCCATCTTATAGGAAAGCCAGCTTATGTCTTAAACTGAGGTATTGAAACGACTTGACTTTTTAATTGTATTTTAAAAATTACATTTCAGATTCCTTTAACAGTGGAAATAGCAGTAACTCATAAAGGTTTGTAAACGAAGTAGAGCTCCATTATTATACTATCTCTACTTATGAAAGGGGAAATAATTCACTATGTTTCTCTCATATATTGCCGTCACTGTGAATACAGACCATAAATAGTCTCCATATGGCATCAGATTTTTTTTACCAGTGTCCTGAAATCTGTAATTCATTTTTCCAGGTCATATCTATTTTAAAATTATATATAATTTTCATTATTACATCCATGGTATAGGTACTTCTTTAAATGAATGCATTAAAGGTAAATGGACCTTAACCACTTCTGTAGATCCTTTTTCTAGCTACATGTCTGTTCACATTTTGACACTAAATAACAGTTTCTCAGACTACAGAGGCTTTGACATTGTAAAGTATATATGTTACAGAATTACAATATGAAAATCTGGGACTCTAGCCCAAAACAGTAGGCTGAAGTGCAACGGAGAAATTAATAGGTAGGTGCACAGAGGTTTTATTTAGTTGTGGTCACTGAGTGATCGCTTGGTCTCAAAGTGAACAGAATGCTCCCCACTGACCTTCACTATTGAATTTTGGAAGTAAGGAAGAGGAAAGTGAACCTTCAGATCTCCTTTTTGTTTCACATTTAAAAGTCATGCAATGCTGTCCGATGTGAAAATCTTGGTCCCTTAGCTTTGAAGCTATCCAAAGCTTCCCCACAATCTACTATAAGACCATCCAACCAGATATCTTTAAGAGGCTATTTGTCTTTTAAAATATGTAACTATTTCTGTTCATCCTGCTTGAATTCAAAATCACTTAAGATGATTTCCTGAGACTGTTTTTCAGAAATATTCATGCCTTAAGAAGGCTACTCTGTATGCGTAAAGCTGAGGCACAGTGGTCTCTGCTGTTTGCTCACTTACCTCCCGTCTGCCTTCTCCCCCTTGCAGTGGCCTCTCCAGTGCTCCTGGCAAGCAGGAGACAAGTAACTTAAGATGCTAGATTTCTTGACAATGCTTAATATTTCTTTCTCTGCAGGTGAATTTCTTCACATATAGGATGTTTTCTTGTACAAGTAATTTTGAAAGATCACTCAGATAAAGGGGGAGAAAGCTAGTTAAACTAGTGGGATCAGGTGGGTCAGAGAAATAGCTCTGAAGACAGTGGAAAAGGATTGCCTTTGCCAGATTATCCCAAATGCTGAATGAGGGCTGCACTACTGTTGCCAAGCTTTTGACATCTTTCAAAACTGTAATAAAGTTTAAACCCTTACTGGTATCACTTTTGTGAAAAAGTGCCAATGAAACATGAGTTACCAACCCAAAATAATGGTGTATTTAGAACCTGGGAGTCGAGTTAAATTAATGTCATGACTAAAGGACAAATATGATAATCTTTTCTGTTGCTCTTTTTTTTTTCCCAATTGAGGCATTTGTTGCTTAATTACATTTGACTTGTATGCATTAAATAACTTTGCAAGGTTAAATATGTTATTTTCTACTAAATAGCCAGACACTTTCCCACTTAAAAAAGTCAGTGTTCTCATAATAATACTTTCCCCTCTCCCTTCTCTTCTTTCTCCCTCCCACCTCTGCCATCCAAAATGCCCCTAGACTATTGTTCAGAGAGAAAAGGCATCTGTATCCACCAACATCAAGATTAAGCAAATAGCTTCCAGATGGAGCATCTCTCTTATAAGGAAAGGCTCAGAGGGTCTGTTTAACCTGAAGAACAGAAGACGGAAAGGGGATCCTATCAATGCTTATAAATATCTGAAAGGCAGATTTCAAAAGAATGGAGCCAGACTTTTTTTAGCAGTCCCCAGTGACAGGAAAAGGGTCATTGGACACAAACTGTAGCACAAGAGGTTCCACCTGAATATGAGGAAAAACTTCTTTACTGTGATGGTGACAGAGCACTGGAACAGGCTGCCTAGAGATATTGTGGAATCTCCTGTGGAAATATTCAGAGGTTGCCTGGTCACATTCCTGTGCAGCCTGCCACAGATGAACCTGCTTTAGCAGGAGGTTTGGACTAGATGATCTCCAGAGAGCCCTTCCAACTCCTGCCATTTTGTGATTTAAAGCCTTGGGATATTTGTGCTCAGCTGATAACTAAACAGTTTCTAGTTTGGGGTTTCAGTGCAGATTCAGAAGACACAGTTTTTCCTTCTTACAGTTTTATTGCAAATTTTAATACAAGTGATGGAGGAGTACTAACAATCACAGAATAGCTGAGGATGGAAAGGAGCAACTACATCAACCAGTCCACCCTCCCTGCTCAGTGCAGTACTAGCAAAGCCAATCAGGTCAATGTCCAGTTGAGATTTGGGTATTGGCAAGAACGGAGACTGCTGCAACACAATGACCTCATATAAGCAAGTGTACTGGGTTTATGGTGAAGATTCTATCCCTGGCCTCCTTGGGGAAAGCCTGATTCAGAAAGGATAAAATGCTGCTCACCAGCCAGGGCTGAGGGAAACCATGTGAGAAATAGCCCTGTGAACCCTGGCAGAAGAGCAGCAGGAGGGCCTCCAGGTGCCCTGGCAGAAATTCCCCTGCAGCCCCGGGAGAAGCTCACCACCACATTACTATCTATATTTAGTGAACTTATTTAAGGTTCTTTTTCAGGTCTGTATAAGGCCTAGGTTTCTCTTTAGAAAAGGATTTATGTTTAAAAACAGAGAACTTTTTGACTCTAAAGTAAGCTTCTGGCAAAGTAGGTTAGCTCAAATGCTGGTTTGTTTTTCTTTAGTAGGAATAGCTAGACATCTTACCATACTGTCAAACAATATGTGGAAGAAGCCTAATAAACATGGCAATGCTTCAAACATTTTGGGTTTTTTTAATAACAGTGTTAATTTTAGAAAACATTTCAGGTCAACTCTGAAGCAGGCACTATTGTGAAGAAATCATCAGTATAAATCATATTCTATAAGGGGAAAAGAGAAATAAACACGATTTTTTTTTAAACCCATGTGTTATAACTTTGTCATTCTCATATCACCTACTGGAGATTTAAAAAAGAAGATAGCTAATTATTACCAAAGTTCTGTGAAGAAAATCACCAGTTTTGCAGGGCTGCATTTCCATTATTTAAGTTGGTGTTTAGCACTTAAGTCTTTGTGACAGCTGTGCTTTCCTCACTACCCCATCTTCTGAATTTTGAGTAGCTGAAAGCCGTTTACAAACTGAGATGAAGCTGCCCAGCTGTGCAGACATGATTGTGTCCTGTGATATGGAAGCAGCAATGTACCATCTCTTCTCCTGCTTCAAGGCTCACAGATATTTTTGGCTGGTGAACTGGTGAGCTGCATCCAGGCTATGTCTTTGAGGAGCAGAAGAGGATGCATGCACTGTGGTCTTTTTGGTGAAATAAAACAAGTAAAGAATTGCTAGTTATATTTTTACACTGTCAATTACTGTGATAACAAACTATTTTTGTGAGCTTCCAAGCATGCTCTCATGTGTGTGGGTTTTTGCTTCCTTCTGGTTTTAGCTAATTGTTTACAACATGAAGTAGTTGAGGTCCTGGTCATCTCAGTTCTGGCATAATATGTACCTATTAGAACAAAAAAAGCCCCTCAAAGCTTGAGATCAGCTTTGTATATAGTTTCTGCAGGTCCAACCATCATATTCTGTGCAGGATTTATGACCAGCAGTCTATCTAAAGCATCACAGAACTTCTACCCTGCATTGTGAACTGTAATTGCCACTACATGCTCCACACCCATACAGACTTAACAAACTTGGATATACAGCTGGTAGAAAACACTTAGTTTCAAAAATATATCAATCTGCCTGCAATACTGACTGCAATAGAAGCTTTCAAAACAAGAAGCGTGTGCTTTGCATGGGGTGAATTGCATGTTTTCAAAACAAGATATGTGTCCTTTGCATGGGGTGAATTGCATGTGTGATGCCCTTGGCACTGGGTTGGTATTTTCATCTGTTATTTTTTTTATACAACTTGATAGCCTCACTCAAGCAGTAGCAGATGTGGATTTCACTCCACATACAGTCATGCATGAGAGATGCAATTTTATTCTTTTCTCAACATTACTATTTTTTTACTGACAGTTATGTGTGATTGTGAACAAGACAGTGCCTTCCCAGTACCTGATCTTGTGAAATCTAGTGACCTACATGTGTAAGCAATTCTTTTTTTCAGTTCAGAGATCTCACTCTCAGTGTTATGGGGCTGATCCTGCTGCTCTGAGAGCAGTAATTTATATAAACTGACTTTGTGGCTCTGCTCAATCCTTTTTACCAGGTGGACTGAACTTCCTTTGCCCTTTCTTTCACTCCATAATACTACTGATGCTCTTGCTTGTGCTTCCACCTTCTTAATTCTTTCTTCCTGACAGTTCATTTTGGTCCTGTTGTCCCATTGTTCAGACTTCAGGTATTGCCCTTTTCCATAGTCCTAAGTCCAATGTCAGAATTCTCTCCAGTGTCCTTTCAGCTCCTAACCACGAGCCTCACATATGTAGTACAGATTAATTCTCATAGTTTTTTTAAAAAATAAAGGATTTTTTTTTAATTAAAATAACAAAAAATTAGAAAAAGCTCAGACAAGATTCCTTTTTTTTGTTCCTGTTTCCATTATTTCTATTGTTCACCCACCAAAAACACACTACTGCTTCTATTATTTTTTTTCTTCCCCAAGTTTTCCTGTGCAGGATACTAAGTATGCAGGAAGGAAGGAGAGGGAGAAATAGCGATAGTATTAACTAGGATACAAACAGAATAAATTTCTGAGTACTACCGGTACCTATCTTCCATGCGCTTGAGTGAGTGGAGCAAATGCTTTGCAGAAGTGATTGAAAAAAATCAGAGAGAATTAAATACACACAGATCTGAGTT
This sequence comes from Coccyzus lansbergi, assembly GCA_033558105.1. Lineage (NCBI taxonomy): Eukaryota > Metazoa > Chordata > Aves > Cuculiformes > Coccyzidae > Coccyzus > Coccyzus lansbergi. Next base: position 3,939,954 of record JAUMJK010000113.1, read on the forward strand.
TTAAAAAAATGTTTTATTGTGTCTCAATTTAAACTTGTAATAAGTTACATTAAATTTACATGAACTGCTCATAGGCATAAGGCTTGGATAAAGTTCAATTGCTGAATTAAGTGTCCAAGTTCTCTTCCCTATTGTATAATAGTTTTTGAAGTAAAGCAATGCTCTTCATAAACAATAAAATGAAAGAAATCAAGAAGGAAACTTAGTAGGAACAATGAGGACTTTATATCTTCCCTCCCTTCTCCCTTCCTTTATATTTGGCAGGAAAATGTACCTTAACATTAACTAGCATGTAGGAATGGATTTCTCAAAATTTCTGCTGTTAGTAATCTCGGAGCCAAACTTTGAAAAGACCTTAAACTCATGCATGCATACAATGTTCATATTCACCTTCCTGATGTTTATCTTTTGAGTGTTTTAATGAGCCCACAGTGCAGACAAGATGCTGCTAGGAAAAAAGAAGCAATTGTATATATGAACAACTTGGAAACCCATGCGGCTGTGAAGATCATTCTTTCTTAAGTGCCTCTGCTCAAATGAAACTGAAGAACTGAAAAAAATGTGGCCTTGAAGAATATTTTTAAAGCAACTATTAAACTTGGATCCAGTTTTGTATACATAATTTCATACATACATAGCTTGATAGTTATCTGATGCAGGTTTATTGCCAGGGACACATTCCATGCACTAGTATAAGCCTACTATGCCTACACTTGGATTTATGCTCCTGCAGTGCTAAAGAGCCCTTGTGATCAATGAGGAGACTGTTTTGATAGGTTCTCCACAAATGTAGAACAAATAGATGTTTCCTACTCCCAAGACCAATCCAATACAATCTGTATGGATGCTTGATAGGGTTTGGGTTTTTTCTGTTTTATTTTTTATCTTGTCTGCATCTCAAGCTTGAGAAGTTTTTCTTAAATATCAGCTAAGTATAATGCTTTCATTTTACATTGATCACAATATGGTGTTAAAGAGATCTTTCATATTGTAATCTCAAACCTTGATCTTAGTAACTGAAGTCTGTCACGATATTTTAATCTCCATCCTCAAGAAAACTTGCAGAAAAATACCATGTATTCAAAATGCCTAAGTGATGATGCTGTTGTTCCTGTCTGTTAGTATGTGTAATACTGTTGAATGAATGAGGCATTGAATGACGGTTTTTCCTTTTATGATTAGATTGTTGGAACTTAAATGTGGTGTGTTCATCTGACTTAAAACTCACAGGTAAGCATACAGATAACTAGAAGTTGTCAGTGCTCATATCTACTGTACAATAAAAATGAAGAGTGAAGAGGCACTAATTATAAACTGTGGAGTACTTGAGTTAAGGAAAGAAGGAAGGTGCATAGAGCGACAGTAACGTTGCTCAAAAGCAGCAAGGCTTGTGACTTCACAACCTCTATAGGCAATCTGTTCCACTCCTTCACTACTTCCATATGCAGTTCGCAGTTCTCTTGTTTCAGTTTATGCTCATTGCTACACATCCTTGCACTGTGCACCATTGTGAATTGCCTGACTCCACCTTCTTGATAACCTCCTTTTACAAGTTTGCAAACTGTTACTAAGTCCCTCCAGTGCCTTCTGTTCTTTAGGCTGGAAAATCCCTGGTCACTCAGCCCTCCTCACAGGACAATATTCCACCCCTAAACACTGAACTCACTTCAATTTATTGATATTCATCTTGTATTAGGGGTCCAAAATCAGGCACAGCTTTCTAAATGAAAACTCTCAAGTACTGAGAAGAGGAAGACAACCCCTTGATGTCCTGGCTTTGCCCCCTGTAAACACAGCCCTTGTTAACTCTGCCTACAGTATGCTGTTGGCTGTCTGTGCATCTAGGGCACACTGTTGGCTCAAGCCCAGCTTCCGTCTGCCAAAGCCCCAGGTTCCTTCCCACAGAGATGTTCCTGACTGGGCAGAGACCAGCCTGAGTCCTTGCACCTATGCCTGCAGCACTAGACTGGTCCTTGTTTTAGTAACTTAACAGATAAAACAAATTTGAATAGTGTCTTAGTGCAACCTGCATGCAATTACTGTATCATTCCCGTAACATTCGTTAATCACACCATCATGACTGTATGTGTCTTAAAATGCTATATGAAACTACAGAGATTTGTAGTGTCATCCTAGTTATGTTGTGTTTCTTAATTACCATTAATCAATCCTTAAAATTTAGACACAAGCGCTTAAAAACCTAAGTAGATAGCGAGGTGAGATTGAATGTTGAAATGCAGTTTCAGATTGTAGCTGACCATATCAAAGGTCCAGATGAATGCAAATGATGAATCTGGAAATGCAAAAGAAGATGGAGTTAAACCTTTGGCTGAGGTTCCTTTTTTGCTGATGCATTTTTAGCTCTTTGATTTAAGAGGATTTCCCTTGAACTTCATATATCAGTATACATCAGTTTATTACTGCAGCCTAAGGTGCATTAAACCACAGAAAAGCAATGAGGAGAGAGATGGCAAAATTCTGCAGAACCTAGTGCATGAATATAGCTTTATTTCCTTCAAAACCTCTCATAGGACCTTTTTTCCCCTTTAATCAGTCTCCAGATCCTATTAAACAGGAACAAAAAGAGGAAGAGGAAGCACACAGTATCTGCTTTCTACAAAGCAGACTATATTTATTTGTTTAAGTGAGACAGAATCTCAATGTCTTCAGTCTTTCTTAAAAGCAGATTTAAGCAAACTCTCCAGGCAGTCAGCCAGGCAGAGCATGCATTTTTAGGCACTGACTCAGACAGCGTCAAGACATATTAAACTGTGTGCCTAGAAATAATATATATGAGACTAAAAAAAAAAGAATACTGAAAGATCACCTTGCCACATTGTGGCTGATTGCTTGAAGCAGGACAGAGAGAAATCACATTGTAAACCATAAAAAGGTGATGAAAAGTGCTTTGAAATATTTAGCTAATACAGTATCTAGGGATGAATGCTGTCTGATTGCTACTCCTCAGACACTTCACTGTTGTTCATCACCTGAATTTAGTCTACAAAGAAGCTGATTGAGACCACCACCTTCCCAGAAAAAGTGTAGTTTCTTAATTATTTACTTGTGGAGAAAAATCCTTTAAATGATTGTAATAGGAGTATGCTCTATGTTACCATGATGGAACTAACTACATTGATTTCCTCCTTTGTTTCAATATGTATATGCAGCAGTACAAATGAAGCCTTTCATCCACAAAATACCATTTATGTGTTGAAAAACTTATTTTGTTCTTAAACTTGGGTGCTGAGATGGCAGCAGTGTTTTCTTCAGCTTTGAGAAAAGCAACAATTGTAGTTTTCATGACAAGATGAAATAAGTTTCCTTTCCCTTTGTACTCAGCACGTTGTCGTTATTACCATAGTGCTCACACCAGCTGGTTTTATATTTTATCTAACAAACTGGGATTCTCCGAGGTTCGTCTCGGTAGATGGTGCTGTTGTGTCTTAAACCCAGGACGAGATGCAAACACTGCCCTGGGCAGCAGAGGCACCGTGAAGGTTTGGCCTCTGCAGTGACAACAGACAGTCTTAATGAAGTTTTGCTTCACTAAGAAAGGGCAGAAATGCTTTGGCGAGGCTTTATGTGGCTGTAAAACCTGTACTGAAAGTAAAAAAAAAAAACCAAAAAAAAAACCAAACTACAAAGTAGGTGATACTGTTAAGGGTGAAATGGGCCCTGTGCCAGATGAATCAACTGCACCATGAAGTCATAGAATCATAGAACAACCAGGTTGGAAGAGACCCATTGGATCATCAAGTCCAACCACTCCTATCAAACACTAAACCATGTCCCTCAGGACCTCATCTACCCATGCCTTAAACACCTCCAGGGAAGGTGAATCAACCACCTCCCTGGGCAGCCCGTTCCAATGCCCAATGACCCTTTCTGCGAAGAATTTTTTTCCTTATGTCAAGCCCGAACCTCCCCTGGTGGAGTCTGAGGCCATTTCCTCTTGTCCTGTTCGCTGTCACTTGGGAGAAGAGGCCTGCTCCCTCCTCTCTACAACCTCCTTTCTGGTACTTGTAGAGAGTAATGAGGTCTCCTCTCAGCCTCCTCTTCTCCAGGCTAAACAACCCCAGCTCTCTCAGCCACTCCTCATAGGGTCTGTTCTCCAGCCCCTTCACCAGCTTCGTTGCTCTTCTCTGGACTTGCTCCAGAGCCTCAACATCCTTTTTGTGGTGAGGGGCCCAGAACTGAACACAGGATTCAGGGAGCGGCCTCACTAGTGCCTCATAGGGCCTGTTCTCCAGTCCCTCCAACCAGCTTTGTGGCCCTTCTCTGGACTCTGGAAGGTACACTGAATCATTAGTCCTTATGGCCTTTAATTGCTCATACAAGGATACGACCATGCCTTATCGATTACTGCACTTTTCCTCAGTCTATTTGAATGGCAACTCTCGCAAAGGTTAAATAAGAAAGTTGCACAGAAAGTTTCTGCTAGTAAGTGTGTGTAAAGAGCACTGTGCTGTGCTCAGTAGCTACTTCAGTGTTCCTGACATGCAGATAACACAGCAGCAGATTTTCTTTCAGGTCTGAAAGAGAAGTACAAAAGCACATCTGAAAAGAGATTTTTTTTTTCTCCCTTAGCTTTTCTTAGAAGTATTTCCTCACTGGGATCTCTGGACTTCAATAATGCAACAGACCAGTCGCACAGTCAGAGCAGATCTGGTCAATTCTGTTATGTTCCCTGAAGCTATTTTTGGCTTTTGCACAGTAGATAGCAATTCCTAGATCCCAGATCTGCTAAGCCAGCTGGGCTCTTACGGCCTGTTTACAGTTGAGAACTGTGCTGCTGAGAGACTGAAGAGAGTAAGAAATACAGACTCTTCTGGAACACTGGGAGGTAAGGCAGGCCTAAGACAGTAAATTAGGGCAACATTAACCATTCAGTCCAGGTCTGGGCCAGTCTTAGCCATCTAAGTAGCCTACATGATGGATAAATGGAAGGGATTTGATCAGTTTAATGAGCAGCATTGCCTTTTAAAAACAAATAGATGTAATTAAAGTAGCAGACTGCTGCCCAACAGTATGCTTCCAGATGGCAGCACAATCTTTAGGGGAGGATTTCCTTCTGTTTTCTGAAGGGAATCCAGCAAAAGAAGTTGAGTTACTGTGGTGACTTAAAGCAGGATGATTGGAGAGGTAAGTTACCAGAGCTCAGGCCACAAGAACAAAAACTTTTGCTGAGACTCTCTCGGACACATCTTTTCCATCCTGAGTAGGTGATAAAGTCAAGCTGAGCTGCCTTAGATACCATTTTTATTCCTCAAAAGCATGATAAGTTATTTTTATATCACATCTGTCTGGATACCGCCCCCTGTCATGAAATCCTTTCTTTATTATGTGCTATTAAGCACACTCAATCCCTTCAACAATTTCTTAAGGCCAAAGGAGATGATAGTTGTGATTCAGAGAGAACACTTTACCAAAAACTGTGGACCTAACTGGTACCTTCAAACCACAAGCAGAATTCGCTGTTGTAATCGATAAGAATTTATACTGGAGAAATGATGACATGAGATGATGTTTTGCTCTTATTTTATATTTAATGTACTGTTGACTCTTATAAAGCCACAAACAAGTGTATAGATTGTGGCAGGACAAGTATGTGGACATTCAGACATGGTATTAATCGGAACACTTTATTTCTTAAGTAGCTTAGGTTTTTCTAATGGAGAAAAGCTGCTTTACAACCCATTAAGATGAAGCTTAACTTGTTTAATATTTAGATTCATTCCCTTTAGAACAGTGCCTGAACTCTATTTAGTCTGAGAGAAATGCAAGAATGCTGTAAGTATTTTGACTTAATTTGGATATTGCTAACGATAAGGCACAGAGACTCTTGAAAATGAGTCCAAACAGTCAGCTGTTTACACAGTACTTGAGTCACTTTGTTGGACTGCCATGTCCTTATCTTCGCATGCACAAGATGATTCCAGCCTTCTCCAAAGTGGTCTTAAGATCCTGGATCCCATACTCTAAGCTCTATAAAACGCTAAACAGGCTTAATCAAGTGGCTGCTGAAATGAAAATAGCCGCAGACACTAAAGAATTTATAAATATGTGATCGAAACTGAGTCTGACCATAGCAAGCCTCAAAGTAGGCTGTGAGCTGAATGACATCCACAAGTCGCACAGAAAGACTGGTGACACAAAGCACAATTTGCAAGTAAACCAGGTTTCCAGTCATAGAGCCATTGGTAAAGCTGGCAACCCTCACGTTTATTTGTCAATATAATTTTTTGAGTAAAATTTAATGTACCTCCCAAATATCTGAGACTGATCATCTCAGATAGGGAACCAGACTGTTCCACCTTTAAACAATTACTCTCTGTGCTGCTTTTTTGGAGGGATGCTTTTATGCTTGGGTCTTTGTATGCTGTTTTAGCCCATAGCTGCACTTGTGATTGCTCTGGTTGACCCTCTCAGCTACAGACACAGTAGCTGAATAGGGTAGATTAAATTGCTAGAGTTAATTTTCATTTTTGTGGGATGGACTTCCTCCATTTAAATTTCTCCAGTTCTAGGGTATTTCTGCAGAGTTCTGGGTTTTTTGATAGAAACTGTTGAATCATATGCTGGAACCTGCACTTGAGGGCCAACCGTATGAAATGTCAGATGAAAGCAATTTCTTCCACAGCAGTTACTCTGCCTGGAGGTTGTGATGCTTAAGAAACAATTGGGAGGAAGCAGGTATCTGCCTAAAGGAGGTCATGCTCCCATTAGGAGCCACCAGCTGGACTCTGGGAAGGAAGTTTCTACTGTCAAATGCTTCACTGGGAGCAACGGTGATCTGAGCAACTCTCTTAGACTTTCCATAAGGTGCTTCACTCTAGTAACAAGGCCCAGCTGAATTGTTTCTGAGAAAAGAGTCCCAGCTATCCTATGACATATTTTGTTTCCTGTATAAGGAACAAAAATCCAGGACTGGAATACTTTGTTAATGTCTGCTCAGCCAGTTGACAACCTAGGAAACATTTCCTTGGGATGTCATGCTTGTTTGTCAGTAGTTCAGCATGTGTTGTGCTGTTGCTACTATGGTGAAAAGGCAGTGAATGTCTATGTTCCCCTTGAGAGTGTCCCTCCTGATGATTGCAGGCAGCACTGGAAACAGCAATTGGGCCTGCTCCTCGACTGTGATTTGACTTACCTAATAGGACTTGTGGTACAAATTATTATTTAAATGATGAAGGAATGCTCATCTAAGGCAAACAGCATTGAGGCGCTTTAGCCTTAATTTATTTCTAAACAATTTCACTGAATTTGGTATCCTGTCCCCCTTTTTTTATGGCTCATATTTATTAAAGAACACATATGTTTGCTGTCCCACGCTAAAGAAAATGGAGCCCCATAAATGGTTGAAGGCAATCCTCATTTGTGCTTCTACAATGTGTTTGTACAAAGACAATGTACTTTTTCATCTACTCATTCAATGAAAAGCCACAGATTTTCATCTTCCCTGTTTCCTGCCCCAAATACACTTTTGTTCCTTGTTCTTCTTACATCCCAGATCTGTAGTCTGGTAGTTGCAAATGCTCTTTCTATCTCTTTTCCAAGAGGAAAGATCAGTAAAGAGAGGGAGGAGAGAGGAAAAGTTATGGGGGTACCTAAGAGGTTACTGTAATAGTACTGGGTAAGGATCTTCAAAAGTGTCTCAGACATATGTATTCATGCAGTACCCTCAGAAATCACTGTCTATAAACCTAAGTATCTGTTCAATTCCTCTTTATCCTGTTCATTTGTAAAAGCAACAGTCTAGCCACTACTTTATTTTGGCAACCAATATTCCAAAAAGAGCCTTTTGAACTCAAATACCCCTATAAAACATGCGTGGACCAAAGGTGCCTCTCTTGAGCAAGCTGAATCTGTTAGGGCTGTGAATAAAGTCATTGTTTAATTTCCATCTTCCTTTTATTTCTACAACGGGGAGGCAGCTGTTGAGCGTGCTTGGTGCTGCCATCCCTACAACATAGGCTGGTGTTCTCAGGCATGGTCTCCTTAGAGCTCTGCAGGTGATTCAGTCAGGTGGCTGATTCATGACATAATGGTAGGCAGGTGAGACGATTTACATCTGGCATAGAAACAGAAGGTATGATGCAGGCTATATGTCACAGCTGTGCGTATAGAAGCAAGTGGGTGAGGGACGCTGGAGGAAATGGAGAAATAAGCACTGAGTCAGCAGTAGAGATGATTGAAATGTATCCAAAACATATTTCCAAAGATTTTGGTTGCATCTCCAGCATTACTAACGATGAGGCTCAGATGTTTGAAACTCCCTTGACTGACAACTGCAGCCTCAGAAAGGGGTGAGAGGAAACTTTCTCATCTGTCAGGATACCATTATTTTCAATGGACTCTGACAGCTCTAAGGATCACATGTATAAAAATTAGTCAGGCAGAAGAGGAAACAGACAGTGATTTTAACTTGCAGTGGCATAGGGGGAGATTTGTCATCCTGGAGTCTGAGGGACACAATCACTGCTGCCGACATATGCTAAGCATATACTGTTCCTGAGTTCCTTCCATCCATGCTTCCACTCCCTGTTGCCAGCACTGGAGACTTCTTCCTCAGATACGTCCTTGCCTCCTTCCTTCAGTTCCCAAGAGGCTGAGGTAGCCATCAGCACTTACCTGTGCCCTTTCTGAGCTGACTGGAGTTGAGATGGCAGCTGCATTCATTCCCACACCATCATGTCATTGCTTTCTTTCTTCCCAATCTCAGGAAAGGTTTGAGGGGTTGGGGGAAGAAATCCCACTGGCCTCTATGGTGGGAGTCTCAATGTGAGAACAAGATGACTTTTTTTAGGAAATGAATCTCAGAAAACATGTCCAGGCAGTGCTGGGAGTTGGAGCTGGGTTTACAAGCATCTTGTGATAGACTCTCCTGCCAGCATCTTCACTAGAGTATCAGCGGGACCTGAAGGCAGATTTGTTTTGGTTTCTATTTGTTTAATCAGACCTGAAAGAAATAATACAGATGGGTATCAGATTCTAAATGTTTTTTCTCATTGTCATCTTTTGAGCAATGTGGATTCGAGTTTCTTGTTTGGATTCAGATACTGTAGTTAGACATGCCATAAACTGCATCGAGTTTCTGAAGTGACTGATGCAGTTTACTTAGCCAGCAATAATTGATACTTCTGCCGGGTATTTAACCTGGATTTCAAAGTGTTAATTTCTAGCTATGTGGAAAAGATACACAACTTCTCATAAGTTAGGTAGGATCTGAGGTTTTTTTCTAGGAGCTGGAGGTGATATGGGGAAGCAGAAGACATGGCAGGGTAAAATATTTTGCTATCTATTATTATTAAGCTGGGAATAGCTTTTTTTAAGAGATACGGAACCTCTGCTTATTTAGAAAGTTTTTAAATGAAGCACTGCAGAAGATGTTTTGGGGAAGAGGGATAGTTCTGTTGTCTGAACTTTTCTGTAGCACAGACTTGTTGATTCCCCCTGCAGGCTGGTCTATGGTGAGGCATGGAGCGGAGTGTCAGTTCACTTGAAATCATAGATCCAGTTAGCAAGTTTCAAATTGTGGTCTGTGGACAGAGATCATAACTTTCCCATGTAGGTAAATAAAAACAAAACAAAACAGCTAGAAAAATTACGTGCTATCTTCAGCAACATCACTGTAAAACATTACCTCTAAACTATGCCATGGAAAGGCCTCATAAGAAGACAACTCTTCTGGATGACCACCTCAGAGATTCTGGAAGTGCAGAAAGTATTCTGATTTTGCATAAATTTACCTGGGGAGAGAAAGCTTGACACTTTTATGTAATCTCCTCTCTCCCCTTCTCTCTCCTTATATCTTCCTTCTCCCTAAGTCCCTCCCTCTTAGCGGTAATTAGTCTAGTTACATTACTCTTTGGGATGGTTTTCTGTTTTTTCCCTGCTTATAAGCCAAAACCACCTAACACTTGTCTTTGCCAGCTCTGGTGTTCATAAATTGCCAGTGAAAATGTGAAGTTTATGAGCTCTTCTCCTATTATTATTTTAATTCACAAAGTGTAAGAGCTTTTGTGTCTGTGAATAACTGCGTAGCTGCCTAGGGGAACTAGCCAAAACAGCCCAGTGTCAGAATTTGAAGAGTCACTGTCCCAACACCAGCCCAACCCAGCACTCAGGATCTGAGGTTTTGCCATCCCTGCTCCATATCTCCTACCTGGATGTTTTCATTGTTCTGTCTCCCAGTGCCTCTCCTTCCTGCCTGTAATGAAATCTTCTCAAGCTCTTTTATAAATGTTAATATAAAGCCGGTGATGATGAACAGATCTATGGCTTCTCATTTGGGAGAAAATACACCACAAGCACAAAAAAATGTCAGGGAACAGGCCAGGGAAGAGGGCAGGCAATATCAGGTCTGTTGCTCACAACTCCATGTACTAAGTCCCTGTTGTCCTGAGAAAACAGTAGCTGTCAACTTAAGCAGTATGATGGAATTACACAGTTATGCTTTGACTCCATCCACACCATTATCCAAATTTCTTCTATCCTTCTTGTGTGTTGTAACAAGGCTTTCTCAGCACATTGCTTGACTGGGCCCTATTTACTTTTCCCAGCAATAGCCAACGTCCACATTCTCCTCTCACTATTTCTGCTACCCAGAATCCTGAAGTCACACACATTATGTATCTCACATTCCCACCTTCTCATTTATTTTCTCTAGTAGCTGTTGTCAAAGAACCAGATCTGTCCATATCCCTCTCTCTTCTCTGCGGGGGAGAAGGGGCATTTTCCGTGTTTTCTCAGGTTCTTAGGCTAAGCAGTCAAGAGCACTGCTGTAAAAGACCTAGATGGCTGCAGAAAATGTCAATTATGTCAGCTTAATCTCACCAGGGAAACCTGCAAGTTATAATATATATACGTTAAAAAAAGTGAAAGTTAACTACTCGCATTACACTTCGTCACTTTACACAAATACTAGAGGGCAGAGAAACCAAAAAACCCCACAGAAACAAAAAAAACCCCAAACCCAAAACCCCAGACTGTGTTCTGTCTCCATCTTGCCAATTGGCAAACCTAAAATGTATTACATTTGCATGCATTAGTAAATATGAGAGGAGTTTCTGCTGAAAAGGCAGCAGAGAAAGGCTGTAGCAGTATATCCAAGCCCAGGCTAATTAACCCTGATTGTGCTTGAGATAAGGACATTCCCTGATCTGCAGGAGTTGCTTCCAGTGTTGGAACACAGATATTAAAGTGGATAGGGAATAGACTAGGAAAGGACGTGAAATGCAAGTGTTCAGCAGGCTCTGGCACAGAAAAGACTTCTTATGTGTTTCCAGGGAGCCAAGAAACAAAAGCAGCAGCTGAAGAATCACCTTAAGTGAGATTCCTGGTAGACTGTATTTAACTTTCTGTGTTATCCACACTTTCTGAAGAACTGAGATAGCAAACTGTGAGCAGAGCAGGGAAGTTATTGCTGTTGTTAGAAAGAGGGGATGGATTGATGCATGACTGGCAAAGAGAGGAACAGCTCAGGGCAGATAGCAGGAATCATTGAGAGGTTACTAATCCTCAGAGCTAACATTGGACCTTGCTACTCATCCAGGATGGCAGCTAGGTGGCTTGCAGTTGTCTTCAGCAGAAAAAAAGCAAGTAAATTGTCATTACAGATACATTTCAAGCATTTTCCCATTTCTCCAAAGGAAGGTCAAGCCACTATTCTTTTGAAAATTCCTTTAAACATAAACCACGTCTTTGTTGCTGCTGTTATATATTGTGGCAGGAGTGTCACACATGCACATTACTTTGCCATAGTATCCAAAGATTTCACATGTCAAAACTCTCTTGCTGCAGAAGTCAAAAGGAGACACTTGCAGTGCATGTTAAATCCATAATGAGAGAGGGATGGGGGGTGGTATTTGAGGAGTAATTTTGAGGAGGTATTTTTTGAGTCAAGTATGTTTATGAACCATTTCAGTTAGGACTAGCTATGCACTAGAGATTCCCTATCACATTCAACCCTTTTCATAGCTCTGCTTACTACTTTCTTCTGTCTCCCATCTTAACAACAAAAGCCATAATATTATTGCTGCCTCTGCCTTCCTCAACTGCTGTCAGTTTGAGAAAGTGCCAGTGGAAAGGCTTGGATAATCAGCCAAGCAAAGCAAATTAGTTTGGTGTCTCATCTCTAATGCTCGTGTTCAAGCCAGAGAGGTGATTTTAATTAGGACTTAGTGCTGGGGATATTTTTTGTTTTCCTGGAAAGTGATTGTGTTAAATTTGAGATTAACACCAGGATTAATTAAATTTAATCTGGCTCTAAACTTAACTTTTTTTTCCACAACTGCCACAACACAGAAGAAAAAAAGTTAAAGCAGACAGAGCATTGAATTTGTCATTCTCAGTTATTAATTTTTAGGATATTATAGGAGGCCATTGTGTTTGGCCAGTCAAAGGAGAGAAACAGCCTGATTTTAGGACTGTTAAATTTCCCAGAGAATTTCTGATGCACTTAAATTTTGAATACTAAAGCTTCCCGAACATATCCAATAATATCCAGACCTGTCCAATAAAGAATGTTGCTACATTTCTTCCACTATCAAATGAAAAAAAAATCTTTACTTCCTATTTTCTTGCTGTTTTGGTTTTTATTTCTATTTCTATTTCTATTACTTCATTGTAGATGATTAAAACCTACTGACAGTATTTCCTCTCCCCCCTTCTTTATTAATTCACGATGAACTCTGTTTTCTGGCTGACATCAATACCCTGTTGTGGTTCGAAACTCTTCCAGCACTTGGTTGGCTTGTTGCTTGCTTGCTGAAAAAAAGTGTTTATATCAGGATTTTTGGAAAGCAACAAAATGTGATGTTATGGGGTGGAGAGAGTTATTTTGCTTTGTCTTGTTTCTACAAAACTTGAACTTATTCAACAATGTAAATATCTCTATGTGACTCGTCTTAGTAAAAAATAATGCAAACTTTTCTGGTCTGTTTTCTCTCTTTGTTCTTTTGTTATACCTTTGAGAGTGTAGTGATCTCAGTAGGATGTGGCATTCTGAGCACGTAGTGGAGTCAGATATCTGACAGACTTGCCATAGGGTACAGTATCTTAGAGAAATCTCTTAAATATTCCTGTGTTCCATTTTTTGAACCCACTTTCATGCACATCTCTCAGTCACCTGCTGCTGTATGCAAGTCCTCTGTGATTATTTGTTTTGACCTTAAGGGTGCCTCCTGTTTAAGTCTCAGTACCTGAAATAGAGTCGGAGTTTGATCCCATAAGCATCCACATAAGGAGTTAGTTTTCATCCCAGTGCTCTGTATCAGGTTTGCACAGCAAGATTTTGGTAGCAGTGGGCTACGGAAGCTTGAAGCTGCTAGGAGATTCCCAAACATCTGATACAGCCAATGCCAGCTAGCTCCAACAAGAACTTACTGCTGGCCAAAGTTGAGCCCATCAGTGATGGTGGTGGTGCCTCTGGGATCACATAGTTAAGGTGGGGAAGAAGTGGGGAGGGAGGAACCCCAAAAGTGTGCAATTACATTGGGAGAGAAGGGAGAGAAGATGTGAAATAACCCTGCAGACACCAAGGTAATGGAAGAAGGAGGGTAAGGAAGTGCTCCAGGTGCCAGAACAAATATTCTCCTGCATTCTGTGGTAAAGACCATGGTCAGGCAGGCTGTACCCCTGCATCCCATTGAGGTTAACAGGGGGATAGATATCCATCTGCAGCCTGTGGAGGACTCCATGCCAGAGCAGGTGGATGAACTCGATGGATACTGTGACCCCATGAGAAACCTGTGCTGGAGTAGACTCCTGGCAGGATCTGGAGCGAGTCCAGAGAAGAGCAACAAAGCTTGTGAAGGGGCTGCAGAACAGGCCTTATGAGGAATGGCTGAGAGAGTTGGGGTTGTTTAGCCTGGAGAAGAGGAGGCTGAGAGGAGACCTCATTACTCTCTACAACTACCTGAAAGGAGGTTGTAGAGAGGAGGAAGCTGGCCTCTTCTCCCAAGTGACAGGGAACAGGACAAGAGGGAATGGCCTCAAACTCCGCCAGGGGAGATTTAGGCTGGACATCAGGAGGAAGTTTTTCCCAGAAAGGGTCATTGGGCATTGGAACAGGCTGCCCAGGGAGGTGGTTGATTCACCTTCCCTGGAGGTGTTTAAGGCACAGGTAGACGAGGTCCTGAGGGACATGGTTTAGTGTTTGATAGGAATAGTTGGACTCGATGATCCGGTGGGTCTCTTCCAACCTGGTGATTCTATGATTCTATGACAGCACCTCATGGAAGAGAATCACACTGGAGCTGTTCTTCATGAACTGCCCATGGGAAGGAATCATGTTGAAGAAGTTCAAGGAGAACTGTCTCCTGTGTGAGAGACCTCACGCTGAAACAAGGGAAGAGCGTGAGGAGTCCTCCCGCTGAGGAAGAAGGAACAACAGAAATAATATCTGATGAAGTGACAGCAACCCCCATTCCTTGTTCCCTTGTTCCACTGTAGGGGAGGAGTTAGTGGATACTGGCAGTGACATTAAGTCCTTGCAGAAGGAAGGGGTAGAAGGAAGAACGTTTTTAAGGTTTGGTAAGTGATGCCTCCCTGATCTTATCTCAAACCATGAGCCCTTTGTTATATTTGCTCCCCAATGTCCAGTTGAGGAGGAGGAATGCTAGAGCAGCTTTGGTCAGCATCTAGCATCTAACCAGACAGCATGTGCAAAGTTTAAGAATTCAAGCTTTTTGTAAAAAAACCCTTTCTACTGGAACAAGGATGACATCTCTATTTTGTGAATACCATAAAAGCATTAAAAAGTGAAGAATTCAGCTACCTACAAAGCTAGAAAGTATTCTAAAGCTCACCTTTCCCTAAAATTGTATGCATTTATTTAAAGATATCAAATCTCAAATGGTAATGGTTTTGCATGCTGAGCAAGGGAATATACTTATTGCCAGAGACAGGTTCAAAGATTTAAAATATGAAATGATGATTTTCACTTACATACTTGCATACTGCTCCCAGTCCCAAAGAAGAAATTATTCTCTACCAAAAATAAAAGGAAACTGCTGAATGGCAGTTCCATCTGTTCAAAGATGTTCCTTCTACAGTGGCACTTGTTTACACTAAAAAAGTGACTGCATATATCATTAACTTATACTAATCATATGCAGTATAAGAAAATTGCCAGACAGTCAACAAAAACTGTGATTATGATGATCCATTACTTACTGCACTGATTTAAATTTTGGTCAGTAGCACATAGTGCCTAACAACAGATCACTTGGAGAAACAGTGTTGTGAATCACGTTGTTAGTAAATCAGTGTATTTTGCTTTATATATCATACAAGGGTCTGGTTCCTCAAATGAAAAAATAAGATAATGAGGAATCCTGCCTCGTTTATAACACTGTTCTCCTTTCATAGTATGTACTCAAAATGGTTAAACAGTAGGGTTCCCTATGGATTTGATGTTGTTTGGCACCTAACTAAAAGATCAGGAGGAAAGGGAAACAAAGGAGAGAGACTTGGGGGTTGAAAACTGAAGCTAAAACAGCTTTAAGAAAACAGTAATAATAATAAAAAAGAAAATAATTTCAATAATAAAATACACAAAATATTCATAAAATACACAAAATCGACACCACATCCACCCCTGCCCCCAAGTGATTGTATGTCCCACTTATGCTGCAGGGCAGGCACTAGGAAAGGCCCTGGGCTGGACTCAGCCGCAGATAGGAGATGGATTCAAGAACTGGATTCAGCAATATGCAGATAGGGACTGGGGGGCAGAAGAATAGATGGGGTGTTCAGTAGATGCCAGCCATTGAAGAAGAGGGCTTGATCCTTGTGATCCCCCAGTTTTAAACTGCACATGATGTATATGGAATTGAATACTCTCTTGGTCAGTTCTGGGTCAGTTGTCCTGTCTGCTATTCTCTGCAGGTGCAACCTGTTTTTCACCCTTTTAACTTACAGCATTTTACCAGCCTGAGAATGGCCTTGGTTTCTACAGGTGTAAGTGTAAGCAGTACCTTTCTGCTTTGTCTTTGCCCCGTTACTTTGGTGATAACTGTAGATATTAAGGTGCATCTCTTCTAGAGATAGATATACTGTCTGAAAAACATGTTGTTAACTTTCAGAAAATGAAGTTACTTAGAAGAGGCTTAGCTGAAAAGTCAGGAAATTGGTTCTGCTTTAGCTTAAACCAGAACAAATGCATTACCTACAGTCAAATTATCTGCAACATGTTGAGATTGGTAGTTGGCCATGTAGGTGACCAGAAAATGTGGACTTTCAGATCTTTCAAGATTTTCTTTCTGACATGATCTTGTAAGCAGCTACTTTCATCTTTGGGTTTTCAAGCTGAGGGTCACATGTACTTCGTTGAATATCTATTTTCCTTTATATTTCTTTGCTTGACAGAATACTATCCCTGTTTCACTGTGTCCAGTTGGCACATCCTCAGCATACTGATTTGATTTAAAAAATCCTTACCCATTGTAGGAGCCAGATGTAGCTGAATAGCAGTGTTTTGCTCATTGTCTCACTCTCCTGGCTGAACTGTTCAAAGGACCATTTCTACAAATAGTGCGGTGAGTACTTCTAAATAGTGAGAAAAGAAGTGCTGCATCTGTGGTGCTGTGCCTTGGAGTGGGATTTTGCTTTGATAGGGTATCTGATGTCTGATGGTTGAGTTTGAGATTGGTCTTCAAATATACTGTTATTGAGGTTCACTTAAGGTGTAGCAATTTCCTAGCCAGTTATAAACTGGACAGGTTTGCAGGCACCCTCCCTGCCCAGCCTCAAACTTGCAGGTAGAAATTTGCACCTGGGGAGAAAACTTTCCTCCTCAAGGCTATTGACATCTTCCTTTCAAAAAGCATGGAGTGGCCATCAGTGTTGTGAAGATCCCCATATACTTATCTTTTTGAACTGCAATACCAGCAACTCAGGCTTGACAGCAAAGATGCAGTGAGTGAAGTACCACTTGTATTAGGTACACCACTGTGATTTATGAGCATTGCTCATGTTGTCCTAGGAAATAAAAGCTGGAAGGGTAGGATGATTGCCACCAGATTATAGGAAACCTGACTGCTAGATTGTTCCATTTATCCCTTGCCTACTTTGCCTTTGATAGGTAGGCTCTCTGGCTGTACATATTGTTGTTTTATTGGGAAAGAAAAGAGATTATATAGGCAGCTGGATACACACAATCTAAATGATAATAACAATAGTTGGAAAGAAAACAACTGATAAGTATAATGATAAAACAATATCATACAAGACTTAAACAAGAGAAACTTTGCTTTGTCTATAAAATTAAAACCATTCATTACCTTCCATTCAAAACCAGTCTGTCACCTAAACAGCATAGAGAAAACAATGGCTACAGGCCATTACATGGCATAGGACCAATCATGAAAAGGTTTAAATTTTCTTCTTGCCTTTTTTTGAGCTGATTCAGAAAAGTCACCTCCTCACTATTTCAGTTCCTTCTCCTCGTTTTAATCATATGTCATCATCCAAAACTGCTGCTTGTCGGTTAAAATTATCCTTTACATTTTGAAAATGGTCATGTCTCTTTCTTCCTTGCCTAAACAGTCTCATACTTTTGATCTTTCTTCATAGGTCTTGCTTTCTAACTGTTTGATCGTCCTCTCTGGCCTTTTCTGTGTTCCTCTAACTAATCAAAAAAGATCTGTAACTGCAATGCCTGTAACTGCACATGTTACTCCAGCTCAGGCCTTCTCCACCTGTAGGTAGAAAAGTGGTTTCTGAAGATGCTAAAGACCACTGATTAAGAAAAAAGGAGAGACTGTATGAGGATACTTTCAGGCCTAACTCTTTTCAATACCTCCTCTGAAAGTCTTGGTGACCAGTTGCTAATGTTAAATCATCTGTTATAAGCATTATCACCTCATTCAAATCTTATTTGTGTAGCTACAAGCTCCTTTAAAAAGCTTCCTTTTGCCTTGCTGTCATCTTAACATGATCAATACATGGCTTATTTCTGGAAACACATAAAAACCCCTAAATTCATAAAACTCTTTTGGCTGTATTAGGATCTAATGAGACTGCATTACTTTACCTTGTACAGAAACAGTCAAGAGATGGACTACTTCATCTTCTGGTGGCCTCCTGGAACTGTAAGCGAACAGATACCGGTGGAAATGCTAATCAACTGCATAGCAGTGCCCATAGCAGTGCTTGGATGCTAAAAAGGCCCCATGCATGTTGTTTCTCTCAACACCATGAGTATCACCATTTATTCTAAAATCTATTCATGATTCTCTTTTACCAGATTGGCCTGTCTCTTGCATCTGCTGTACCATACTAAGCAGTTCAGTCATTACAGTCACGGGTGTTTGCTTGCATTTCATCTTGGAGATGCTACATACAGTTTTTCCCCTGCCAAAAAAAGTTTATCTGATGTTTTCTACCTGGATGCTTTGTGTTGTATTGTTTCAGGACTAGCCAAAACTTCAATTATATCTAAAAACATAACTAATAACAAATTAAAAAGATATGAGTAATAAATTTTGTAGAATGTTACGATTATGGTAAGGTTGATTTTGTGGTTCTTTTAGATTTGGGATCTACCATCTCTGGAAAAGCATGTACCAGGCTTCAGCCTTGGATAAAATTGTCTGCATTCTCTTGGTGGAGGCTGGAGTTGTTCCATGCTGCCTTTTTGGACTGGGTGAACTTGGGAAGCTCGGTAGAAAACAGCAACATTTTCTGCTGCACTTAGTGAGCATCCAAGCAACATTGCTTCAAGTACTTCCTGTGATGAGAGACAGGAACTGGGAAGAAGTTCCTGGTACTGGAGAAGGGAGCAGATTTTGTTAAGCAAGCAGATAGGCAGACAAGCTTGTGGAAGGGTTAGGTAGAAGCATAGGCTACGGCAGGTCTGTCGGAGCGGGACAGGAGATGATGAAGAAAAGGATTTGTTCTAGAGGGCAGGGAGCTCTGAGGAGGGAGAAGGAACTGAAGAAGTTTTTGTCAGCTGCAGCATAAACATAGCATTAGGAAACAAAGCAACAAAGTGCTCTTTCCTGCTCTTCTCCCTCTCTCTCATTTTCTTGAATTCATCCCCCAAATCTGAATTCAGCATCAGCTGGTGTGAGGTCTGGGTAAGTGGCGTCCCTGCCTTTCCCTAACCTGAGTGGGCTGGTGCCCTTAATTAAGACTGTATCCTAGTGCATTAAGGAAGAAATCTAGGTTATATATGAAGGCTGCACTCAGTGTGAGTGTCTTTACAAACAACAGCAAAACTTTGTATTACTTTCCTTTACCAGGTTTAGCATTTATGAAGTGTTTGAGTGCAGAATATACTACATCTGGTAGAAAAAAAAATAGCTGTTTTCATGCTGTATTTATTTTTTCTCTAGTGATACTTTATGTATTTATCACGCGAGTAAGGTACTCTAGTCTTCAGTCCTTACTGAGAGAGCGAGACTAGAATTTCACGGTGTAAATAGGCATCACTAACTTAAGGTTTGCTTTTCAAGGCTTAGCTTTACCACAAAGGAATGTATATTCTTCTTCTGGGAATCTACATTCTTTTTCATATATACAATATGCAGATCTGTTCCTTAAAAATAAATCTTAGCCAGCTGTGACCATGAGCTAAACCCTGAAGTTTGAATAGCCTTTGAAAGTGACAGGTAGCATGTTTCATACCTGAGTACCTAGGTACCATTTGGAATAATGAACAAGTTAAATAATAGCCCAACTAAAAAGTTTGTCATCTGGTGTATTAACAGAGCATCTGTTTTGGGAGAATAATTAGTGAGTGAGAAGAAGGCAAGTGGCAAAGACCAAAAAGAAGTAACTTACCCTGCTGTTAGTTTTCCTTCCTCATACAGAAGTGTTGTACATAGTCACATACAGATGAGATGGAGGCCTCAAGCTCCACCAAGGGAGATTTTTTCCAAACATTAGGAAAATTTTTTTCACAGAAAGGGTCATTGGGCACTGGAATAGGCTGCTCAGGCAGGGTGTTGAGTCACCTTCCCTGGAGGTGTTTAATGCACGGGTGGACGAGGCACTGAGGGACATGGTTTAGTGTTTGATAGGAATGGTTGGACTCTGTGATCTGGTGGGTCTCTTCCAATCTGGTGATTCTATGATTCTATGACTTCCTTGATTAGTGACAATCCAATACAACCACAGCTAGACCACAGCTCGAGATGACAGTTATGCTGCCTCAGGGGAGAGGGAATGTAATTTCAGAGAAAACAGGGCAAGAGGACAGCAGTACATAGCTACTCTAGTAGAAAACTGATATTTATCTGAGCACAAAGCCACTTATACTGAAGCCGCCAAATACAGTGGGAAGTTAGCTGCTTTTGATGCAGCAGGCAAAGGGTCAAATTCTTTCCCCTGCTGCTCAATCTTAGCTCTGTGGCAGTCTGCTGGGCTCCGCCAGTGAAATTGAAGAGGAGGATTTGGCTTGCAGCCTGGTTTTAATCTGCACGTATGGTATCAATTTTGGAAGCATTTTCTGGTTGTCCTCACAGTAACAAAAGGCTAGAAAAATATATTTACTCTCTTCCCCAGTTAAAAACTAGTCTTTTGTCAACTCATTTTGGTTAATTCATTGCCTAAAAAGTGGAATAATTATTTTCATATTTAGTCTTGCCATATAATTGGCCTTTCTATTAATAATTATCTCTCTTGTCTATCCTAAGGGAAAGGTTGCTCTTGAGAAAACAGCTTGTGCTAGTGATCCTGTTTCTCTACTGCACTCATAGATAGTACTGAGTCCATTGGGACAGTAACTTATGGGTCCCTCTTTTGATTGTAGGCACTGAGTCTCTGACCTGTTAGATTTCTTCCTCAGTTTACTTTTTCTTAACATGTTCATCCAGTTGTTACTTGCTTCGAGATGATGAGTATCAATGGAGCACTGGATGTTGACAATAATTGCGTACACTTCCAACCAGCTGCTGCAGATGGAGTTGAATCACAGAATCAGAATGGTTTCTATTGGAAGGGAACTTAAAGATCACCTTGTTCTACTCCCCTTGTGATGGGCAGACATACCATCCACTAGATCAGGTTGCTCAAAGCCTCCTCATACTCATCAAAATCTTTGGCTGCTGTGGATGAAGCACAGTAGCTCTAAGACATTAACAAGTGCCTGGTTCTGTTCATGAGCTCTGACACTCTTAGAGCTGCATCTCAAGCACTGTCATACCTTACCAAATTCGTAGTCTACCGTAAGGTTATCCTGAGGTGGTCTGCAGACACAGTCTTTGTTTTTGGTCCCTTCTGCAATGCTCTATGTCACCTGTTTTTTTAGGATAGATACTGCTTCCTCCTGCTTCTGAGAAAGACCAGCAGCTCCTGGCCCTCCCAGTGGCACACGACAGTAAAGAACCTACCTGTAGCAAAGATCTCAGAAACATTCCTGTTTAATGGCAAATAGCATTCACATTTTCTTCAGATTCTGAGGGAACTTATGCATAAGAGACCATTAAACGCTTCCAGTCATTTTCTATCTTTTTTTTTCTCCTTTCTTGTCTAATTTTACTTCCCCTCTCCCCAGTTGCTTCTTGTTTTTGTCTCTTTCCACTCTCTTTTTACACTCTTCTACTTTTTTACCTGCATTGATCTGCGTTGATCCTCACTCAGCACCCAAAGTCAACATTCCCTTGAATTTCTGCTGATGTGTATGCCAATACTATTATTGCAGGTTAACTATCAGTAGAAATACTCATTATTTCCAGCAAATTGGCAATGCAGTTGCTTCTAACAATTTCCCTAGACTTTTTGACCCTGTTAACATTAGTAGTTCATAATGATTAAAAGAGAAAGCAAAGCAGGAAGTTTGTTAGGCATTCTAGCCCATGGCACTGCTCTGGTACTCTATACATATTCTCTGTGTTGTGCTGGTTTAGATTTCTTTCTTATGGAAGGTGGATCACTAACTGCCGAACTAACCAAAATTAGCTTCTAACATAACAAGGCACCTATGGATCAGTATGGCTGTCTCTGTATTTCAGGAACTGAGAATGTCTGAAAAAGATTCTCTTTTAATACAGTGAAATTTTTTGGCTATCCAAAACCACAAGCTGATTGTGAACATTATAGTTTTATCTTAATTTTGATGTTTTCAACATTGAAGATAAGAGATTTTCTATTTCAGAAATACTTTCCCAGTATGCAAAGTGATTATGAAAGCAACTCGGGTTCTCTAGTTTTAACCTGTGATGTCAGCTTTTTTAATGACAAGTCAGTCATACAATTGAGAGAATATTCATTTCTGTGCCTATCAGATTTGTTCTATGACACATCATTCTGATGGTTCCAGTTCACTTAAGTCTTTTGCTTTGTGCAGTAGTTTGGTCATGACTGTAGGTATGGAACGGTTTCCAGTTTTTATGTTTAATTTTGCATAGTGGTAACAACAGGGTGACATCTTAGCTAATATGACCACCAAACACAAGCATGCCAGATGTTGTTTGTGTCTGGGGTTTATCATTGCACCAAGAGACAAGCTCTGGCCATCACGTGCATCACAAATTCAGTTCTGCATGACTGAACTGTCAATAATTTCTGAGTAACAGTGGAATTGGTTTATAAAATGTTCAGAAACTCAGACTACATTGTACTATGTGAGACGCTGTCATGTTTTAAACACTGATTTGCTAAGTCTCTGCATATCTCTGGTGTCGCTACTAGGTTAAACAAAACTATTAAAATGTTTTCCACAGTTTTAAGGATTTTTATGCAAAGAAAACTATAACAGCGTATTTAAAACTTTATCCTGCAAAAACCTGAGTTCTGTGCCCAGTCAAAATAAACTTGGGTAATGACTTCACACATTCAGGTCTGGATTTACCAGGCAAAAATTATTGGAATGGTTTTGTCCAAAGAAAATTACATTTCTGGACACAGTATGCTTTGACCTCACTTTCTCTTGCACCATTGAATCAATTACAAAAAAAAAAAAAAAAAAAGCCCACAACTGTGCTAAACAAACACAGTTGTTTGGTTGTCCCAAGTTTTTGTTCCAGCAGTGGAATTCATTAAAACAGCATGCTATATTACCAGCAAGTCATCAGTGCTGGCTTGAATTAGGTTCCTGACCTCTATTTTCTCTCTCCAACGCTTCTAGATTGTCTCATTCTAGGGACTGCTGAAATATCTAGCATTACTAATACATCTAGCATTATTCTTCTCACAGCTAAGAATCATTTCACAGGAGTGCTCAATGGTCTTCTTTGGTAACTGTCAGCTAGTTTACTTAATATACAGTCAGATGTTAGATTCTAAATAGCTACCAAGCAGTATGAAATAAAAAAAAAAATTCTTAAAGAAAATTTAAATGTATTTGGAAATCTCCTTAGGATTTGAGGTTTGGGGATTTGAGGATTTTTCCTCTGATGAAATGTTTGTGGTGCCATCTCAAACAGCTACTCAACTATGTATGTTCCCAGTGCATTACGTTGACTAGTAATTGTCTGGTTTGATGTTCTGGTTGCTTCTATATCTGTAACTAAAGTTGATTTTTTTTCTAAAGTGTTACCCCACCAAAATTTTCAACAAAATGTGCCCCTACACTCTAAGTTGAAAAAGGGTAATCAATCCACAGAGGTCCAACTCAGTGTGTCTCTAACCTCTATGCTTAAGTAAGTGCTGTATTTTACTTCCTGTTTTGGTTTTGGCACTGACCATAAGCACCGCAGTTCATACAAGTCTAAGTGTTAGGTCAATTCCTGTGTTAGGATCCCTCTGTAGTATTAAAATATTACACCTTTTTACTCACCTCCCTTATCTTGTACATGTTCTCAGACATACCTTTCCACAGTCAACAAATGCAACTAGTTGCTGTTTTGTTCCTGCTGAGCTGGAAAGCGGGGAAAAATGGCGGCTACAACATTTCTCCTCTCAGGAAGAAGAAAGTTCCATTTCAACTCTTCTTTTCTTGAGGGGGTATGAAGCTTGCTTTTCCCAAGTTATCTGCCAATTGTTTCATCAATTAGATGTGCTGAGGGGTGACAATTCTTATGTCTTCAGTCAACACTGAACATCAAATAATCTGAGCTGCAGTGTAAAAGATAGGCATGGCTGTCTGTGGATGAGGTGGATGTTCACCTGGGTGAGGGAAGCTGTGCATTTGACTTCCTCCTTCTGGAACCCCTTGGTACTCTTTTTAGTATAACACCTTTGCTGTCCTGCTCTTGCTAAACACCTCACTCAGGAAAGACCTTTGGCAAGTTCTTGGGAAGAGGCAGACACCTGCTTCTAATGCCAAGCTACCCAAGCAGCAGAGAGCAGTCATTTGACTTCCTCCTCCCACTACCACTCTGCTTTCTTTCCTTTCATGAGTACTCCTTTTATCAGGTAGTTTTAAGTGATCTCAACTCAATGTCTGATTTCAGGCAACTTTTGACTTAGAGGTTAACTGGTTTGTGTTCCTTTGTCAGATATTTAACTCTGACAGTGTGCTGTAAAAGGAGATTTAATAGCTGAGTTAGATCTTGGATCCCTCCTTGGAAACCAGGCAACCACAAGTTAGGGACTGTCATGGTCAGCTCTGTGACACTCATGTAATTTTGTGTTCCATCTTTCATGAGCATTCCTGTAAAAACTTGCAGATAGTCTTGAATACTGGGCTGTCCTATGAAAGCAAGAGCAAATGCATTCATTTCAGGATGTAAATTTAACAACTTGGCCTTCCCATACCAGTACACTTTGAAAGATTTGAGGCTGTGGAAGCATAAGAGAATGTCTCTTATGCATGTTCACTTAGCCCATGGAAGTCGGATCAATAGCGTGAGAAAAAGAAAATTCAGTAAATTTTGTATGGATAAGTGAAGAAGGGTCTTCTTTCTTTTTTGGCTTTTCACCAATGAAATTCTCATAATTTCAGTAGACTTAAGACAAATTTATTTCTTTCGGTGATTAAGAAAAAAGGATGTGTACAAATTTTGTATGCAAATTTTCTCATGGCTATTGAATATGTGAGAGCACATATATCTCTAACAAAATCTGATAGATAATTTGTAGTGTGCTTGCTATGTGCCACATCTATTTAGAATTCACCTAAGATGAAAGAGTTGCTGAAATGAAGAAGTTGTCCAAAAGAAAATAACAACTTGTCTTTGAAACATAAATTAGATATTATTGATTTCACTGTGATTGGATGAAAACTTATTCAAATTGGAAAACGGTGGTACAGCAGCTGACTTACTTCAGAATTGTCATCTTGGGAATAAAGTGGGCTTTTGTAAATATTTTGTATATATTTTGTAATTGATTAGAATCTGTGAGGAAGTAGAAGAACCTCACCAACAGACAGGTCTTTTAGCTGTTCTTCTCTTGTCTGTTCACAAGAAAAGATGATCCTGTCAACATGGTAATGAAAAAGAGACAAACTTCATGCAAAGGAATTTTGCACAAGAACAGACAATATATGCAAGGGTCCAATGGTAAAAGGCCAAGATGCCTATCAGTGTGCTAACTGTACTGTTATTAGAGTAAGCAGATTTTTATAGCATCTAGATCCACAGCATTGTAAATACACACCAGACTTCCCTGAACAAAAGTGTGGTATTGATTTTGGTGTACTCTGCTGTGCTCTTAGGGTCCTTAACAACATGCTGTTATTTCAAACAGCATGACAGAAACTTACTAAAATAATCTATTTTCCTTCAGTAACGCAGGCAAGACAAAAGTTAGATGATCTCAAACAGTTTCTGATGAGAATTTCACTTCGTGTTTCTTTTGATCTCTACTGCTTCTGCTTCAAAGCAAACCATATAGATAAAATTAAAATCCTATGAATTGTTTCATAGGAAAGTGTTTATCTTCTTCACAAATCGTAAACATTTTGTCTCATCATTAAAAAGGACTTTGCCACTGACAGTACTGAGATAGGTTTTCTTAGTAATGCCTAGTGATCTCTGCAACACTGACTCAAGGTAAAAAAAACATTTTGGGTTTTGAAAAAACAAGGTAAGGTACTACAGCAACTACATGGCTACATAACCTGCCCATGTGAGCTTGCAAAAGAGGGAATATCAAGTGTGTCTGTACTGGATGATGCAAAGGTGAAGTTGAGCACCCTGGACTTGTTTGGAGTTTGGTATAAAGTTATTGCATATCCACTATATTTTTCTTCAGGGTAACCTTTCTGTCAAAGGACAGAGCAGTGTCTAACCACTTGAGATCATCCGCTTTACCAAGCCAGGAGTATTGCCTAAGCTTATTTGATTACAAAGTTTGTGAGTGAAATGAGTTTGGAAGTTTAATGTTGGGTAAGGAACTACGGGGTGTTAAACAGCAACATATACCTAAGAATGAAGACATACAATTTAGAGAATCTAGCTTTTTCAGGCATTTGTTATAGCACAGTGAATGTGGTTCATGGCAATGTGATTTCAGAAGCAAAAAACCAGGTATGTGCATTATAGCAATCACTCAAAGAAGATGGTTTGAATTTTGAGATCATTCACCTCTACAATGCTTCAAGAGTGTAGAATACCACTTGGTAATTTAAACTTTGCCTTGATAAATATCTATGACATTGACATTCCATAGAGATGATTTTTTTTCTTTTCATGGAAGAGAAATATTTACAATACAATTAGAAGACTCAGATCTGTTCATTACTTAGATCATGATGAGTCCTTGACACCTGTGATAAAATCACAGAATAATAAAATGGTTTGGTTTGTAAGGAACCTTTCAAAGGCCATCTAGTCCAATGCCCCTGCAATAAGCAGGGACATTTCCAACTAGATCAGGTTGCTCAAAGCCTTGTCCAACCTGACCTTGAATGTTTCCAGAGTGATATGCAGTTCTGCATTGCTTTTTCACTCTCCTGTGCCTTCTGCTACATTATGTGCATTTGTAAATTCATGAGAGAGGTCAGGCATAGCCTAGAGCTTTTACACAGTAATTATAGTAACTTTACTTTGAAAGAAGATTCTTATTGATGCCTTCTCTTCCCAATATACTTTTGTCATTTTCCCCCCTGCCTAGTAGCACTTTACAAATAAATCTTTTCCCTTTCTTTTCATCAGTAATTATGCAAAATATTATTCTTCTTCCATCCCTGAGAACGCATGCACCAATATTAATCCTACACAAACTATTGCACCTACCCCTGTTGTGAAGTCACTAAATGGTATGCATGTCAGGGAGTAATAGACAGCATAAGCATCAGTTACTTGCCTATACAAGACTATTGAATTAACCTAGATGTGATTAATTGTTCTAGTTGCCTCATTAAAGGCAACTGAAGGAGAATCTGGTGTTTCAGTGTTAAAGATCTAAAGAATATACAGAAATAAAAATATACAGTTATAATTAAGGCTATTGCAACTGTAAGTAACTTTCAAATTAAAAAAAAAGTGGTGAAACACTTTACGTATGCAGAATTATTTGGTTAAATTTTTTTTCTGGCTAAATAATCCATCCATCAGGTCTTTGAAATTAAATTAAAGGAACAGCTTCACAAAAGTTTTAGTGCTGTAGTAATTATGTTTGAGTGTTGGGTTTAAGATGCATGTGGATCTTGAGAAGAAATCACCCATGCTGACCTCTCAAAATGACAGTTGTGGAACTTATGGCCAACTGAGCCAATGAGAGTTGTGCGCTCTGCTCTCTTGGCATTTGTACAGACCTCTTGTATAGCACATCTGTGCACATGCTTTTGTTGTGCAGTGTGAAATCTGCCATGACAAAGACTCTATCAGTCTACTAAGACTTGTGTTCCTCATATGTTCTCACTGGTGAATCGTAAATATACTCTGAGCTACTTGTATGTATAAGTACTATAGTTATGGTAGTCAGATTTCTGTTAGAAGTACTATGTAAAAGAGCTTAGAAATGAGAAACAGATGAAAAATCTGTATAACAAATATGAGATATAATGACTGAGAGTAACTTCTCATGACAACTTCAGAAATTGTTGATGCCCTAAAGTGATGTTTTAGTCTATGGCTTTAGGAAAAAGCACAAATGCAAACCAAGTTTTCTATTTTTCTCTATTCAGCTAATGAGAATTTGACCAGAGCATAGACATTTCATATTACATTGACCTGCTATTTTCACTCATTTTTAATAATAATTGTGATTTGGTTATTTTGTGTAAATTTTTCTTGTAACCCAAAGTATAGGTTTAATTTAGCAACTTGCTGGATTCCTCATGCCACCCCTCATGGCATTGCAGTCCCCTGCTTTGTCTTGACTTGATCTGCATTTCCTGCTTTGGCTATATCTCATTCCCTCTACCTTTGGGTCAATATTTTCTGTGCAGCATTCCTCCCAGTGAGCTGGATGACAGTCTAATTTTGTGCTGCAGCTCATCTGAGACCAGACAGTTTTTCCCTCTCCAAAGAGTAGAGTCAATGGCTGCTTTACCCAGGAGAGTGATAGAAGTGGAGAGTGGCTTCAGCCTCCTTGTCTTCCTCTGTGTAGACACAAGGCAGCTAACATATATGATGGTAAATTCTTCGATTCACCATGCTAATAACATTTACTCCTAGCATCGTAATTTTCTCCCTTTCTCATTTTGCCTTTTTCCTATCCTTCCCCCTAAGCAATGTGAACTACACAGACAACCTATTTCAGAAGTTGGACTGCTCTGTTATTGAGCGCGTGCCACAGCTGAAAATGCAGCTTCTATGAAAATATTGTTACTTTAGTTCCTGTGACAAAATCAGTGAGGCCGCATTTGGCCAAATGATCCATTCAAAGTATCTGGGTACTGTTTTTAATTTTGAATGAACTAAGATTAGTTATCACAAAATGCTCTGCAACAGGGACTTCTGATTTGCTTCGAAGTGAAACAGAAGTATCCAAAACAACAAAAGGGGTTGCCATGAGGGATATCTTAAAATGGACAGGCCACTAATCAAAAGATAATTAAAATTATTAGCACAGTATGCTTTCAAAAGTGTATCACTTCCATTACTACTTTTACCCAGCTCAGTTTTCTTCTACTGTAAGCAGTAACAAGGAATAAATGTCCTAAAACACAGGCCCATCTGCAGCCTCAAAAAAAAAGCAACTAATGTAAAAAAGAACAGTAACCCCAGCTCTGCATTTTTTTTTGTGTTGTTTAAAGCCGTATATAAATCAAGAGGAGGCCCACAAAGGGAAGACTGTTTGGTTTCAGGGACTGGTCTTGATTTTCTGCTTAGGATAATCAAGATCAGGAATCCATCTCTAATTAAAGGCAAGCAGAAAATATGCAGGATTTTCACATACATTCTTTTCATACTAGTAGTTTAACGTGTTATGTATACAATAATCTTTTCCTTTAATACAGCTTTCTCAAGTTATGTGCAGACAGCTTCAACTGCAGGGAAAGGTGGGAGTATTTAGGGTATCTAGCATTTAACTCTTTCACTCCTACCACAGAAAGACCTATTTCTTTATCAAGATATTCAGTAGAAATGTAGTTTCTTTTTTTAACAGAAACACCCAGTGATTCTTTGTGATACTGTTGTGTGTGGGTTACTGTGGGCATGGGGGGAGGGTGTTTGACTAGTAAAGATGTTGGTCTGTCTTCTTTAAGGAAAGACATGCTTTTAGTTTTACTAAACATAGTGCTTTCTCCTTGTCTGCTTCTGCTGTAGTTCTGCTTCTTTTTGCAGTGATTTTCCGTGGAAATGTCATTTGAGAAAATGAAATTTAAGTAGGATGTGGGTTTTGTCACTTTGATGGTAATTTAGTTGCTCAGATGTAAGTTTTTCATTAAGAAATGAATATTGGCAGATTGGGTATTACAGTAAACTGAACAAGCTCAAGTATATGGTAGGACCACATCATTTTGTACGGTAATGTTCAAGTTCCCCTCTCTCCTCTCACAGTGATGTCTGGGGTTGATTTATATGAATTCTTAGATTTCTAACAGCAGCACTCCATAAGCTGAGCTATCCCTCATGCTTTTGGCTCCCTTTCTAAGACATATTGCTGACACTTCCATCACTGAGTCAGTATAGGCAAATGAATCAATGTCTAATGTCTTATTTTTAATAGAGGGAAAAGTTTCTGATGATATACGTGGTTGCATTTAATTCTGTGGCAATAAAATGAATTAAGATTAAAGTTTGGCTGAGATAGTTCTACCCTGAGATCCTCTTCACCTAACGTTCAGAGAACACTTGCTCACACAACTTGATTTGTCCATAAAATGTGCTTTCAATAATTAAAGAAGCTCTGTGTGATAACTAGGTGCCAAAAACCATCACAGCCTTCCACCAGGAGAGGCAACACTGAGTTGACTTCCATTCAAGCAAATGATTCAACATCTCTAGCAAACCAATTTTCTCAGGGGAAAAAAAGGAAAAAGAATTAAGAGACAAATGTCTTGAATAAAAGAGTGAGTGCCCTTCTTCCCTGATGTAAGAATAGTAATAGCTATGCAAGGAATATTGTAACATTTTTTTTAATGACTATTTCTGTGGGCTGCTAATCTAGTACCTAGAGGCTTCCAGTATATTGTTCATATTGATGTGGGTGTTTTGGTGGTGTGTATTTTTAAGAAGTTTATTTAAAATAATAAAAGCAAACATGCACTGCTCTCTTGCTTAGTCACCAGTGCAACCTTGATTCTGCTTTCTTCCTTCTGTTCTGTTCATATGGAGTCTACCATTCACTCCTCTGAAAAAGGGGAATGGCAACAGAAGGCTAAAACCAGAGAGACGGCAGCCAGGTCTGAAATAATTCATAAAGACTTCATTAGAGAGGGAATCATAGAATCACTAATGTTTAGCTTCACTAAAATGTAAATAAACTGTCCATTCTTCCCGCATCCTATCAAATGGGCAAGTCCAGAGAAGAGCGACAAGGTTGGTGAGGGGGCTGGAGAACAGAACCTATGAGGAGCAGCTGAGAGAGCTGGGGTTGTTTAGCCTGTAGAAGAGGAGGCTGAGAGGAGACCTCATTACTCTCTACAACTACCTGAAAGGAGGTTGTAGAGAGGAGGGAGCAGGGCTCTTCTCCCAAGTGACAGGGGACAGGACAAGAGGGAATGGCCTCAAACTCTGCCAGGGGAGATTTAGGCTAGAGATTAGGAGGAGGTTTTTCACAGAAAGGGTCATTGGGCATTGGAATAGGCTGCCCAGGGAGGTGGTTGATTCACCTTCCCTGGAGGTGTTTAAGGCACGGGTGGATGAGGTCTTGAGGGACTTGGTTTAGTGTTTGATAGGAATGGTTGGACTAGGAGATCCGATGGGTCCCTTGCAACCTAGTTGTTCTATGATTCTATGATTCTATGATTCTATGAAATTGTATCTTCTCCACAAGATCAAGTGCCTTTTGCTTTTTGATCGGTCTCAGCCTGTAGTGGTATGCACCTATTCTTACTTAGATTTGCTGAGTTACTGTGACTTACCATGGTCTGCTTTCTCTACCTTAACAGCAGCCTGTGAGAATTCCCTGCAGCCAGGACCTCTCTGCAACTTTTCTCATTTTGCTACGCAAGTCTGCTTTCTTCTAGGCATGATGGACTCCCTGCAGACTTTGGTGAGGGCCACTGGCACATTAACAGGGATGACTTCAGCTGAAGTCTGATGCTGTCCCCACTCTGGTATCTGCCTAACTCCACTGTATGGGTGGTTTATCTTTTTGTAAAGCAGCTTTTGCATTGCCACAGATCATAGCAGAGGAATATTTTAGCGGTATGAGAATGATCTCATGAGTTACTCAGCCTGCATGGGTGGTGGGTGTCAACAACTACATTTGCAGGGCCAAGCTAAGCTGTGTTTGCATGCTGGCCAAAACCCCCATAGCTGTTCAGGCTAATGGAGGTGATTAAATGTGACACTAGTTCTAGTCAGAATGAATTCTAGTTTTATTTAGCTTTTTAGAGGTGCATTTTATGGCCTGTGCATTTAGAATTGAGCTTCTTAAGGATTTTTAATTCTTAAAACAGACTCTTAGCAAGTTCCTGATTTGCATGCTTGGAAGAAGAAAGACTTCTAACAATTAACATGTCACATTTTTCTTCTTGCCTTGCCTTTCTTTGCCTGGTGTCTCCCCTCCTCCACCCCTCCTCTTCCCTTCCCTGTTCCCTAGAATCATTGTAGTTCCAGTACCTTTATTGAGCTAATTGTTGAGTCTGGGAATTTAAGCTTCAAGCATTCTGATCTCAAGTAATTTACTATGAGGAAGACCAAGTTTTCTTTCTAGTCTTGAGCCTTCTTCAGCTTTGAGATGTTTGATGTGGCTGTTTTTCTTACATAACTGGGATCGCCATTGAGTCTTGAATAGTTAAACTACTCATTAAATGAAAGGCTAATGCATATTTCCATATATGAATGAGGTAGAAGCACATGAAGTATATATTCTTAGTGACAGGCAAACTGATTTTTTTTAGTATGAACATATGCAGGGATAAGCTTTGTCCTGTATAAAGGATCCCCACCTCCTGACCTTATACTTTTACTGAAGTCTCAGAAGGAAAGAAAAGTTTGTGGAATTTACAGACCCTGCAGAGTCTCTGTATGATGATAAAGTAAAGAAGAAATAAAAGGGAACTGAGTGCAATTTTTGAGTCATCTGCTAACTGACTATAAATCTACAGCAGTCTATTTATCACTTTCACCAAGGCTACAGCAATTGAAAAAGGGAAGAGAATACAGCTGTCTGTGCCGGTACACAGAGCCTATAGACAAGTCAAAAGCTTAACATAAATCAACAATATTGGACTGCTTTTCTAAAAGGCAAAACCCGCAGTTCAAGGAAGAAGTGGAGTGGTGGCTGTGTGCAAAGTACTCCCTGGTACCGCAAAGATGGTCATGTGGTGGTACAGTTTTAACTTGGATTTTGTGCCTAGGTCTGGGTGCTGTGCTTAGAGACACCTAGAGACTAAAGACTGAAAATCCAAGACCACTTGTGAGGATGATCAGGGCTCTTAACAACATTTCTGTCAAGAAAGAACATATTAAAGGTGTTTTCTTCCTCTCAGGGAAGGGAAGATTGAGGGGAAATTATGATAAGTGTGCTCACATATGTGAGCTCTTCATGTCCATGGTGGGTAGAACAAAATCTGGTGAGGTGCAGCAAGGATGATTCATGTTTGATACTAGGAAAAAGTTTCTCATGACAAGCATATGAAAGTACAGGAGAAGTATTTA
The DNA here is from genome assembly GCA_033558105.1 of Coccyzus lansbergi. Classification (NCBI taxonomy): domain Eukaryota; kingdom Metazoa; phylum Chordata; class Aves; order Cuculiformes; family Coccyzidae; genus Coccyzus; species Coccyzus lansbergi. Next base: position 3,973,010 of record JAUMJK010000113.1, read on the forward strand.
TCACTGAAATTCTTCACAACTGGATTAAAAAAGCATGGGCCAAGAACAGTTTACACAAACCCTGTCTTTCCCAGGTGACCTCCTGAGACTCTTAAAAGCTTGCAATTTCTGTTGGAAGATGACCTAATTTTCTCTTTTCCTGTAAATGAATAATATAGGAAGTTTTTTTCCCAAGACTTTGCAGTGACGTATTAAGTTGTGTTAAATAATGCAGTGGGATTACCTGAAAGCCATGGGATCTACTTACGCATCCAGTCCTGCTCTAATTTATTGACTGCCAAGTTGGGGTTTTGTGATAAGTTCCAAATTTTGCAAGACTTTTATAAATTTCTTATCAAAATATATACAATTACCGAAGTTTTTACAACTTCAGAAAGGCTTGGAAGAGGAACAGCTATCCTTAATAGGAATAAATGTATCTCTAGATGCAAGCACTGCTTTACAGAGCATGCCAGTCACTTTGCGTCCACCAGCCCATCTAAGAAATGAAGTACTTAAGGAAGGCTCTAGACTGTTAAGTCTGATTTTTTTCTGTTACCCTGTTCTTTTCTAACAGTTTGAATTTAGACTTATTCTTTTATTTTCAAGGCAAAAGAGCACCATACTTCAAATTAATAATGACGCAACAATAAACCTGAGTTGCAGTGCTCCGATAAATTTGGGGCATGAGCCTGGAAGGTTAGGAGTCCTGAGGTATTTGGAAAGCAGTGTTTTACTAAACTACAGGGGCCTCCTTGTAGACCGATAACTCAGGATGCCAGGTCAGTGGTGAGATATCTTATTTAAGTGTTAGCCAGAATTTGTTGGCAGGCGGTGGGGATGTGGATAGAGGACTCAAGGTCAGATGTTATTCCAAGTTTGTCACAAGTATGCATTGGGGAACAGCAATGTGGGGGTGGATAGGGCTGAGACTGGTGCCCGACACCACCATCATTGCAGACAGAAGCATAGATAAAAGAACACAAACCCACAATACTGCTTTACTTCAGACTTCTGAAATAATGAAATAACTATAGGGCTGCCCATAATATATCAGTGTCAACCCACCTCTATTCAGTACAGAAAACATGGTAGTGTCGTACAATAGTTTTGGGGTGTCTCTACTAAATGTCATCTAGATTCCTGATGGTGCATATGCAAGCAGGACAGAAATAAACTGCTTAAGCAAAGGGACATAAATATTCTAAATGCTCTACAAAATCAGACCAATGGGTTGTCTTACCCAGTACACTTTCTCTTCAGCAGCATAAATCACTATAGTTGCTATTTAGTGAGACAACACAAGGTTAGTCCTTTCCTCTGGCCCATTCCTCTTGTGTTACCTCAGATCCACCATTGTTTTGACAATGCCTTTGACACAGTAGCTCACAGCATTCTGCTACGGAAACTGTCAGCTTCTGGCCTGGACAGGAGCACACTCTCCTGGGTAGAAAACTGGTTGGATGACCAGGCCCAGAGAGTGGTGGTAAATGGAGTTAAATCCAGCTGGAGGCCAGTTACAAGTGGGGTTCCCCAGGGCTCAGTGCTGGGTCCAGCCCTGTTCAATGTCTTCATCAATGAGCTGGATGAAGGCATCGAGTGCACCCTTAGCAGGTTTGCAGATGACAGTAAGCTGGGTGGAAGTGTGGAACTGCTGGAGGGTAGGGAGGCTCTGCAAAGGGATCTGAACAGGCTGGACCGCTGGGCTGAGTCCAATAGAATGAGGTTTAACACGGCCAAAAGGCGGGTCCTGCACTTGGGGCACAACAACCCTGTGCAGAGCTACAGACTGAAGTCTGTCTAGAAAGCTGCCAGGAGGAGAGGGACCTGGGGGTGTTGGTTGACAGCTGACTGAACATGAGTCAGCAGTGTGCCCAGGTGGCTAAGAAGGCCAATGGCATCTTGGCTTGTATCAGAAACAGTGTGACCAGCAGGGCCAGGGAGGTTATTCTTCCTCTGTACTTGGCACTGGTGAGACCGCTTCTTGAATCCTGTGTTCGGTTCTGGGCCCCTCACCACAAGAAGGATGTTGAGGCTCTGGAGCAAGTCCAGAGAAGAGCAACGAGGCTGGTGAGGGGTGTGGAGAACAGGCCTTATGAGGAATGGCTGAGAGAGCTGGGGTTGTTTAGCCTGGAGAAGAGGAGGCTGAGAGGAGACCTCATTGCTCTCTACAACTACCTGAAAGGAGGTTGTAGAGAGGAGGGAGCTGGCCTCTTCTCCCAAGTGACAGGGCACAGGACGAGAGTGAATGGCCTCAAGCTCTGCCAGGGGGGATTTAGGCTGGACATTAGGAAATATGTTTTCACGGAAGAGGTCATTGGGCATTGGAACAGGCTACCCAGGGTGGTGGTTGATTCACATTCCTTGGAGGTGTTTAATGCACGGGTGGATGAGGTGCTGAGGAGCATGGTTCATTGTTTGATAGGAATGGTTGGACTCAATGATCCAGTGGGTCTCTTCCAACCTGGTTATTCTATGATTCTATGATTGTTGGATTACAGATCTTACAGGGTGCCTTCCCCTTCTGTTTATGGACCTACTGTGCATAATTTGTATGATCCTTTCTGAATCTGCTGATGCTGTTTCTCTCCATGGTCTCCTGTGACAGGAAGTTCAACAAAACTGACATAAGCTCTAGCCTGATTTTGTCTTGGAAGTGACCCCTGATACTGCTTTTCTGATTTTTTTCTAGAAACATTTTGTTCACACACCTTGATCACTTAGAAACAATAGCTTGGAAGTATGTAGGGCTTGAGGTGTTTTCTTTCTGCTCCACCAGTTGCACAGATTTGTAGAATTTCTGTTGGCTACTGGTGGAAATAGATGGACACAAAAGCAGCCTCATACCTTTTTATCCACTTTCTTCAATGTGATTCATTCCCTAATATGGTGTCCATATTTCACCAAGTAGTAACAAAACTAATCAAAATATTAACTGAAAATGAGGCACTGCTATCTCAAACTCTTTAGATGTTTGGGATTTATAGATACTTATAGCTACAGAGATATTGTATATATATATATAAACACACACACACACACAGAGGTTTATTTCTATAGGTATTTCAAGTCAAGGTCATACCCTTCTACAGGAAGATAGGTGTTGTAGGGGCAGCTGTATGATAGAGAAGAAACTGTCAAGAGTACTCCACCTCATATATCTATGCTTTTCAAAGAGGAAGCACTCACAATACGACTTGTAGGTTATCCTCCACATGGGCGTACCCTTTGCCTCTCTCCTGTGAGTGGAGTCAGACCTGAGGAAAAGCCTGCCTCTTCCACTGCCCTGAATGTCCTCAGTCTGTGGCAAGAGAAGCTGCTGATGGAACAACCACTGGAGCTTCCTGTGGCACTCTCCGTGCTTCTCCTTGCCGAAGAAGTTGAGCACACAGTGGGTTTTGTTGATAACGAACAGTATAACCTAAGGCTTCAGGAGTTTTCCACGTAGCTTTTAAATGTTCACAGCATGATTTTATATGACATAATGTTAAATCAATCCTTCTTCCTCTGTGGTGTCTATTGACACAGTCGTGCACTGTGCAGCCCTTCAGCTACACTGAATTTTGTGACGTAGGAGTAAACGAAAAAGAAAAGACCTTTGACCTTGATAACTGAGCAAACTGAATTTTCTGTGCCTGGAAATATGTCATCTTCATGTCATTTTTACAGTACTTTTTTGATTCTAACCATAGTGTAAACCATGGCCAGAGATGCATTTTTCAAAGCTCAGATCCAGAGCTTCTAAACGATTACTTTATTAAATGTAAGAGTCATGATGGTAGATCACTCAGTATTGCAGCCAGAAAAGAGCTTAAATCTAGAAGGAAACAGAGAAAACCTCAATGTTTGTATGTTTTCTGTGGTACCTTCTATTTGACTAATCTGAACATATTTGTAACTGGGGTCAGGGAACAGGCTATGTCCACACTCCACCCCCACCCCATCCCACTACCCCCAGTTCATTGACTGCTCCTTACTTATTTTCAAGAATCAGTAAATAACAGTATCAGGATGTTGATTTCTTACAAAAAAAAAAAAAAAAAAAAAATCACTGATCTTTTGTATGGGTTTAACTCCTTACAGATAAAAATCTCTCAGAAGCCTGGAGGGTTATAGAATCTGAAACAGAACATCTTAATGTGACTCTTTTGGGTGCAGTATCATATATTTAGGGATTTGTTTTTCAAGCATTTTTTAAAACTTTGAAAGTTGAGTTGTTTTCTTTTTTTTTTTTTTTTAAATTAGTGGGTTTATGTGTGTTTGTCATATATGTAGAGATATGCATTCCACAAAACCACAATTCATTTAGCCTTCATTTTGATAGTAGGTTAAGACTAAAACAGTGAAATCTTTTTTTGTTGAACCTCCAAAAGCAACCTCCTTCTTCCAGATGCCTTTGGCAGGAGTGAGCACAGTTAGTCAAACAGAGCACTGCTGGGCTGAAAATGCTGCCAGTACAGATGACAGCAGCACTTTGTCTCAGTGGAAATGCTTTGTAGCTTGAGTCATGCCTTGTCCCTTCAGACATGCTCAGTACAGCTTTCCCTGTCCCCCACCTCCTTCTCACAGCCTTCCTAAAATGTCTTTCCTTCAACAGGGAGGGATCCTGTGTTAAGGGTAACTATATAGCTTCACCTGTTTCCCTTTTTGTTTTACTCACATTTGTGTTTTTCAATATTGTTTAAGCACAAGAAAAAACATGTTGCAGAAATGGCTATTCATACCACACTTCTTTAAAAGTTAAGGTATTCTGGAGCAAATGTAATGTTTTCTTTTGCCCATATTCCTACTGCACAAGTCCACATAGGATGCAGTAAGTTATATATGTTGGTATACTGAATTACTTTAATAAGATCATTCCATAGGACTCTTTCTATATGCCTCTCAAATTCTTCTATCTTATCAGGAGTGTCAGAGAAAAGAAGGAACTGTGTGATACCAGTTGTATTGCTTATTTATGTGCTCACTGTTGTTTTGTGGTTTTAAATTTATTTTTATTTTTGCTTGCTCTCTCCTTGTTACTTGCTGAAATAGCAGAAACATCTGTCTCTTCTTTCGTTGAGGAGAATCATTTTATGAGTCCCAGACTTACCAACAGTATCAGTTACATCCAGCAAACCTCACTCTTGGTCTTATTAATTACTTTCCATCTGCTTTTCCCTCAGGCATCTTGGTTAGCAGAAGAATGCTGACAATCAACAGTAATGTCTTCTTAAGTTAATTATATATTAAGTCAAACTTCTTGTAGATATATTTTCAATAAATACAGGTGGTTTTGGTTTTGGGTTTTTTTTTTTTTCAGAAAGAGTCACCTTTGAATTGGCTCTAGTTGAAAAACAAAACTGCAACAGTTCCAGAATCTGAGTATAGTGTGTGTGTGTGTGTGTGTGTGTGTGTGTGTGTGTGTGTGTGTATGGAGGTTGCTGGTTTAAAATTTTTTGTTTCATTTTAAACTGACTGACAGTCTTAGCTTCTGCTTTGAACTTTTAAGCTGAAAGAAGCCCCATTTGGATTCTGTAGTTGTATGCTCAGCTCATGGAAAAAGTAAAGCTCCAGAAGTTGTGGTTGGAAGCAGTTACTGTGGGCAAAAGCGTATGGTCCTACAAGGGCTTGGGCGTTTTACTCTTGTCAAGTTTTTTTTTGTTTTGTTTTGTTTAAGTGAACATTTATATTCTTCTTTTCCCATGACTTTTCTCTTTTTTGGCTAGGTTGCTCCCTTGGTCTCCTACTGGGAAAGCAGCATTGAACTTCCAGTGCTGAAAAGATGATTAATGATACGCAAAACAGTATACAACATGCAGTTTATTTGGAGGGGGCGGGAGAGAGGGGTTAAGTGTGCAGTGAAATGCTGCATTGGAGAATTCTAAGCAAATGGTGTGTGAAATTGTTGACAAATTGCCCTCATTAAGCTCACTAAATGAATGCTTTCTGAGAACATTGGCTTGATATCGCCAAGTATAATGTAACTTCTACTTGAAACTGTGTGTGCTGCTATTCTTATCTTTTAAAGTCTTCTAGCAGCTTTAACGTCCTGATAAAGCCAACCATTGCTGCTGTCTTCACTGTTTAGCACATGGGATGTGAAGGAAAATTGCTGAGTGTGACTTCCATGAGTGGTTCTGAATAATTCATTAATTTATTCATTATAATGAACCATTCTAAGCCCAGTCATCAGAGTTCATATATGCCAAGAAATTGATTTAGATGCCTCACAGAATCCTTGACTTGATCCCTGTCAATGAAAAGGACAGTAAAAGGACATCAGTCACAGAAGCCTCTGTTTTGGAAAATGCAACTTTGGATACTGTTTAGCCTTGTTGATGGTAGAAAAATTGCAGCAAAACTGTTCCTTAAAGGTGATGGTGTTTGCTGACCCAGCATGTTCACAAGCATTCCAGTAAGGTCAGTGTGCACTGTATGCTTGTCCTACCAAATCGAATTCAGACCATCAGCCTAAATATCTCCAACTGTGCAAATAATGAAGTGTGAAGACATCACAGGGAGAACTGCATAGACTACTGAGATCTTCAAAGATGAAGGTCAGGCCATAGTATAGCTGCCAGGCTTGTGCTGCATACAGTGTCTGCTCATTGACAGATTTTACTATATAATAGCAGGGGAACTATGCATGCAAAAAGCTACCAGTGTGAACTGTTTACCTTCAATTAAGCTATTTCTTTAGCTGCTGCAAAGGAGTAGGAGATGACAGTCAGCCCATATTGAAAGATTATCTATACAATAAAAAGTTGAAAATTCCCTGTTGCAAACCAAATGCATACCGTGCAGAAAATGACATAATTACACATACAACACTGCTGGAAATTTTGAACAGGAACCATAGGATGGGAAGAAAAATGTGTCATGAATATATTGGCGGCTATCCATTAAGGTAAAACCAGTTGTGGCCGGTCCTTCTTAGAGCTTTTCCTGGAAGGAGAGCCTGACTAGAGAAAGCTGACATGCAGGAAGAAGAGGAAAATCACACCACGTGAACAAGGGAATGGGAGATTGGTTTTTCTGATCTTCCTCCTCTCTTATGCCGTGTGTCTTCTCACCTCAAACTCTTGCATGGCTCCAGTAGCCACTTTTTTTTCATCATAGCTAGGTTAGAATAAGTACAGGAACATCTGAGAACTTTGGGAGAGATTTTTTCATTTGTAATTTGGCTTTCCAATATGGGAAAGATTGGGAATGATTGAATTACATCAGTCTGTGTTTTGATGAGCTGTGCTAGTAACCTGTATAAGCAACTGCAGACAGGGAAGAGGTTGCATGGCTGCTTTGTAGCTGGCCTCAGGCAAAGTTTGTGGTGTACCTTAAGGACCTTGGTGAGCTATTAAACTCCCCTTGCTGACTTTAAACTAAGGAGGAATACCTTGAAGAGTGTACCTATGATCCCTCTCAAGAGGAACACTGAGGGTGTGAATACATCACACTCATGGTAGGTGACTGGCACAAGCACTTTGTAACGTAAATATTTAATTTAGATAAATAAAATAAAGCCATTTAGATCCACCAAGCTGTGGTAAGGCAGGTTATTTGGTTTATTTTCTTATGTGATGATGACTGTGAACACATCTTCCCCACTACTGCAAACAGTGAAGCCCATTTTCCCACATTTAGGGAAATCTTGGAGGATCTCCATCACCTTGGCAAATTATTTTTTAGAATAAAATATCTCCCCTGGTGTAAAAATCTTAACATTCTGTGTCTGTGATTTGCTGAGGCTAAAGCTTAGATGGCAAGTACCTGTGGGATTTGAACTTGACTTCTGTTTATTAGGCAAGAACTTGAACCAACTAAGCTATTCTTGCAAACAGCAGAGTAAAATGTGTTCTCACTGATCACGCTGCTGTCCAGAATAATCTGGAGTGACCTCTCTACTGGTCAGTAGTGTTATTAACTGTAGAGTACATTGGACCCTGAAGTGGGTTTTTAAGTCCTTTAGAAAGGGACCATAGAGATTGTTATCAACTCTGAGCATTCTTGTACCTCATAAATGGAGTACATGAACTGCGTATCTCTTTTTATGTGGTACAGCATTTAAAGCTGTTCATAAAAAGTAATTGTTCTAAGACTGCTAAGTCCAGCTTTCTCTCTTATAGAAATTATCTTAGAAAAAAGTGACTTAAAAGAACTGTTTTGTCCTCCATAGCAAATCTGCTAGTGATTGCAGCCCAATGAATCACCTGAGAAATTCTGTAACTCAAAATTTCAAAGGCTCAGAAACAAGGAATTATAATAACAATTACATTAACCCATTATATTTACTCTGGGAGTTAAAACTTGTTAGGAAAGAAAGCATAAAAGAAGAAACAGGAATTGTGAAGAACATGGAGAAATGAATAATACTCTTCTTGGGCAGGGCCAATGTCTGTGTTGAACACATGGGACGGATACTCCACAATCAATACTAGCAGCCTATCTTCATACACAGCCTCTCCTGACAGGTGTTCCTCGAAAAACATGAAGGATTTGGGCACCAGCAAACAGCATGAACAACAGGTGTTCGTGAATACACTAGGTATCAGGGTAATAGGAGTGGGGGTTTTTTGTAGGCACCCCCAAACATTTGTTGACCAAGACAGTTTGCAACTCACAGTGATGTAAGGAAAATCCACAGCTTCCACAAGGAGGTGCTCACAAAGATGCAGCAGAACTTGTAGAGTTTTCTCGCAGCTTCATTGAGCTGACAAGGCTGTCAGGATCTGAAAAATCTCTGAGCTTTGACTGACTGATGTCTCAGTCCCAAGTGCTCCCTGTTGGAGTAGATCACATTTAGCTACTAATGTCTTTTATGGTCTGGTGAGAATGACTACTTTAAAGGCACTGTAAGCTTGCATTTTGGGACTTGCTCTTGTGATGTGTATCTTAATATCTTGCAGCATTATGACCTGAAGGAGAAAGTTGAATTTCACTGTTTCACCTAGAAACTGTTTAACTCTAAGACTCTGGCTCATGTTACTCCAACAAAGGGCTGTGGAACTCCAATATCCCACTGTCTTTCACCTGTCTGTAATGTCCATCTGTTGTCTGTGATCCTAGGCTTATGCACAAGGAGGTTTGTTCCCAGATGCTTATCTTTCCAGTGTGCTAACACAAACATGCATTTATTAATGGTTTAAGTAAATACCTGGCACCTTGACTAGACATGGCTGAGGAGCAGCATTTGGGTATTAAACCATTTTGGCCAATAAACAGCAGGGACTTCTGTCACAGGAGGACATTTAACTTGGAATGTTAAAAATCAAATATTGACAGAGCAGAATCTACCAGAAGAAATCTGTAAAGACTTCTAAACTGTTTGTGGCAGTTTATTTGGTGGCTGGAAGATGCCAGCTTTGAAAGGAGACAGTTTAAATTTTAGCTATTAATTTTGATGTTTCTTTAAACAGTATAATATTACATTTTTTCATACAAAGAGAATGCAGTGAGAAAGAAAAAAAATCTAAGCAAAAATATACAGAGTCACAGTAATATTAAAATATGGGACATAAAGTTTAATGTCAGCCATTCCTTTACTGATTGCCATCAGTATCTCCTTGACCTTCATCTTCTGTCTATGGGAAAGGGATGAATTAGGTACTTGGTCCCGGGTCCTGTGATCTGCCATTTGATATGAAGGCCTCCTCATAATTTCTTCCCATTAGATCCCGAAGAAAGGAACTACCCTTCTCTGTTGCACTCTTTGCACTGTCATCAGGTATCTCTGAGCCAAATTTTGTGGTAATGAATCGAACAGACTCCTCCTGGAGACATCAGTGAAGGCACCGTGTGTGGTGAAGGCTGACAAAACAGAAGTGTCAATGAAAACCAAATTGAAAAAGTAATGCTTCAGCTGTTGGCTCACTTTGTAATAAGATACTTATAGTATTTCTCTTAACTATGAAGGACATGTACAAGTGATTTAATATATGTGAGAAAAATATTTAGAATAATATATCTGAATTTAAGAAATGAAGTCATGACACTATATAACAGAAGCAATTAGAATCATAGAACCACATAATCACAGAACAGTTTGGGTTGGAAGGGACCTTAAAGACCATCCAGTTCCAACCCCCCTGACATGGGCAGGGACATCCTACTAGATCAGGCTGCCCAAGGCCCCATCCAACCTGGCCTTGAACACCTGCAGGGATGGAGCATCCACAATTTCCCCAGGTAACCTGTGCCAGTGCCTCACTGCTCTCATAGTAAAGAAATTCTTCCTTATGCCTAGTATAAATCTGTCCCTCTCTAGTTTACACCCATTGCCCCTAGTCCTATCACTACAAGCCTTTGTAAACAGTCCCTCCCCAACTTTCTTATAGGCACCCTTTAGGCACTGCAAGGAATCTATAAGATCTCCTCAGAGCCTTCTCTTCTCCAGGCTGAAGAAACCCAACTCTCTCAGCCTGTCCTCATATGGGATGTGCTCCAGCCCTCTGATCATCTTTGTAGCCCTCCTCTGGACCTGTTTCAACAGTTCTGTATCCCTCATATGTTGAAAATTCCAGAACTGGACACAATGCTCCAGATGAGGTCTCACAAGAGAGGAACAGAGGGGCAGGATCACCTCCCTTGACCTGCTGGCCGTGCTTCTTTTGATGCAGACCAGGATACCATTTGCCTTCTGGGCTGTCAGTGCACATTAGTGGCTCATGTCAAGCTTCTCATTGACCAGCATCCACAAGTCCTTCTCTGCAGGGCTGCTCTCAATCACATCATTCCCCATTCTGTACTGAAAACAGGGATTGTCCCAGCACAGATGTAGGGCCTGGTACTTGGCCTTGTTGAACCTCATGAAATTCTCACAGCCCCACTTCTCCATCCTACCCAGGTCCCTCTGGATGACATCCTGTCCTTCCAGTGTGGCAACTACACCACTCAGTTTGGTGTCATCTGCCAACTTGCTGTGGGTTCACTTGATCTTGCTGTCAATATCATTGATGAAGGAGATATTAAACCGCATTGGTCCCAGTACAGACCCCTGAGGGACGGCACATTGTCTTTAACCTTCCTCTTCTGACTGATGTACCTGTATAAACCCTTCTTGTTAGTCTTCAGTTCCCTTGCCAAGTTCAGCTACAGCTGTGCCTTGACCTTCCTGACTTCATCCCTACAAAGCTGGGCGGCACCTCTGTACACATCCTAGGTTCCCTGTCCCTGCTTGCATTGCTTGTGCAGTTCCCTCTTGTTCTTGAGTTTGTCTCAGACATGCTGGTTTCTTCCTTTCCCTGTCTGATTTCCTACATATTTTCCTACAAATGACTGACTTAATTGAGACAGAAATCAGTCTGTTAGATAATGGGTCATAAAATTTCTGCAAGTATCAAATGAATGCTAATTGTGCTGGTTTTATATTATAAAAATACATGACATATTTCCAAACTAGTCATGGACATGTGGGACCAAGCTGTCTGTCTGTGAAGGAATAAGAACTGGAGGAGGAAGGAGGTCTTTTCACTGAACCTGATGCACTCTGTGCCAGAGGAAACATAGTACTGCTCTGTCTGTGAGTAGGGTGACACACTGACTGGGCAAGATATGATTCTGCCAGGCCTATGAGGAGATCTAGGGGCATCAAAGTGAATTCCCAGTAAGCCTTACGCAGAGCTATCTTTGAATTCTTCACTGAAAATTGGCAAAAGGGAAACTAAGATCTGAAGGAAGCTCAGGTTGCCTTTGCAAGGAGTGACATCATCAAGGTAAAATGAGGCATTTTGGTTGCAGGCTGGACAACTCATATGATGGCCCAGAAAGCCCTGAAATATAGCAAAACTTTCTGCTAGAAACTTGGTGAAAGTCCCTTTCATGTTGCTAAATTGTGCTGCCTCCTCTTATGAAAGGAAGAAAGAACTGGGAGGGAGCCATTCAGGGCTGAACAGTTTGAGAGATGTTGACTGTGAACTTTCTTAGGATGTTTTGCATTAACATTAGTATGAGGCAGAAGAATGGAACAGCTGGCAGTAGTGGTGAGAGACCAGAAGAAAGCAGTTGGTTTGGGGGATGCTGACAAAGCATGAATATAAAGGGAAGTTAGTGATGATTACTGCTGAAGAGAAAAATTCTATGGAAATGTGAGAGATTAATAGTAACTGCCTTCAGAGGGAAGACAGTAGAGGAATGAAGCAGGAAGGGAAGGCCAGAAGGATGGAAGGGAGATCTGTTGAGCAAGATGTCTGGGATAAATGGGGCCCAAGAAGCTGAAACTTAGCCAGATGTGAGAAAACAATGTGAGATGGGGATGGCTCTGTTTGTATGGGCTGTGGACCACAGTCAAAGCAGAAGGAATGGTGCTTACAGACATGTAATGGTCAAAAGTTCAGTCTAATGCAGCATCCTTTGTCCAGCACCCTACAATTCCGCAGCATTTGCTGCCTCTTGGGTGAAGATATATATTACTGAATATATGCTTTATCTTTCCTCAGTGTTGATGCCTGACGGCTGTTTCTATCCAGAGATTTCCAGTCTGTCCAATTCCCTGTTGAGGGACTGTCCACGGTGTGAGTGTCCACTATGTGCAACCCAGGCACAAATCTCACCCTGCTCTGTTTTTCCCAGAAAGGAAACCTGGCCACACTAGCTACACAGTGTACTGCAGCAGGAGTCTCAAGAAGAAGGACAGTGTAGACATCATCACAGTTCTTGGAAACATCTCTGTTGCCATCAGTGGTTTTTCAGTCCAATTAACAGTAGTCTGTTTAGCAAAGCTTGGGCTTCCAACCCTGCAAATAACCACTACAGATGTCAATGAGATGAGGCAATGTATCTTAAGTTCATTCTTCGCTTACCTCTTAGAGTGTGTATCAGCCAATCTTATGTTTTAAAGCAAACAAAACCTCCCTACATTAAAATTGCAAGGTCAGACAAAAGGCACGAGGTACCAGAACTGATTTTTATCTCTACATTTTTTGATGTCTCCATTGTCCTTCTGTGTTACAAGGCAGCAACTTAGATAATTCCAGACTGCTTCTGGGAATAAAGTGGTTTTGAAGTGCTGGCTGTGGGCTTCAGCCTTTTCTGTTGTGGAAGGTGTATTGTGGACAAGGCAGGGGAATTGAGGGGGATGGTTCTGAAGTTGCACAGTCTTCATTCTCGTGTTTTTTAACACTTGAGTCTTAGAAGCTTAACTTTACAAACTCACTGTTCTTTTCAACAGATTTTATATGTAATGTAAAACATGTTTCACCACAGTCTGAACTGTATTTATTGCTTTTGTTGCTGAAGAAGGAAAAAATCAGGTCCAAGAGAGTATTTTCTCCTGTAAAACTGAAAAAAATCAGCAAACGTATCTTAAAATCTCAGGTTGGTTAAAATCTTCTTGTTTAAGATTTGAATTAGTTGAACTTCTGAAATGGATCTGTATTCAATAGAACTTCCTGTACTTCCTCTGTTCTGAGGTCATTAGCACCAATCATAAGGCAAACTCATTAAAGTCCAAAGTACCCTAGATCTTACACACCACCTTGATTTAGTGCATTTTAAGCAGACCTATTGAAGTCACAGTGGGACCAGAGCCTTTGTTTGGCTGGAATAACCTGACCTCCTGTGAAGCGATGCCATGAGTTCTCAGACAGTACAACAGACTCTGCTAAAAGCTGTCTCTTAAAACATAATCTGAGCTATCCTTAAACCTGACAGCTTTTTAGTTGTGTAGATCAACTCACTCATAATTATACTAAGCCTATTAATGATAAAATGGCTAATGCCCTCAGGTCACATGGCAATGAGGCCATAACTTCTGTCTATAATGCCAAAGATAACCTTTTTTATTTTTTTTTCTCCTTCAGGAGGTAGGTAGTATTAGTGGATCATTTTGTAGTTAATCAAATAATATGCTTTTGATTATTCCTTTATATTGCCAGAATCTTATTAGTCAAACTTCTTTTGGGTTCTTTTTCACTTTAGATTCCCCAAAAGCATTCAACACAGATAGTATCATGAGGCGTTCACAAAATATATGCAGCCACATGAGCATGGTGATGTAAAAGTAGAATTAATTAGAACAATATTACTTGGCTGCTGCTGTCTTTGGAAGGATACTCATTTTTTTCCATCATTTTATTTAAATATATGTGTGAAAACAAATACTTAAAATGTCTCAAATATGAAAATTCAAAGCTTCCTACACCAAATGGGAAACTAGCCATAGTTTTGTTGCTGGAATTTGAAGGTCTGGGATACAAAGAGATTTTAAACTGAAGTTTGTCATAAAGCTAACTGGAAGTAGCTGGAAAATTTTGATTTTTGTTTATTATTATTTCAAAAAGGAAAGCTTAGACTAAAACTGAAGAAAAAATCCCACCCAAACCAACTGTGGTAGAAATTCCAGAGCCAAAATATTTAGTCTTAGCATTGCTGTGATGTTGCCTTATGGAAATAGTTCAGTTGCTTTTACATTTTTTTTTCTTTATCCAGAGCCCTTTGTTTGGCTACTCCTTCCAAAATTGCTGTGGTTTTATTCATGGAATAGAAAAGTTGTGCATCATGAGACAAGTAACGCACCACAGAGGGAGGCCCATCATGAATAGAGATGTAACACAAACGCTACCAGGAACAATTGTAGCAACATATCCAAATAGAAACATTTTGGGCTATAGCTTTCTTGTTCTTCCTCAACCCTAATAATTTTTGAATCTCCCTCTCTGGGGCAGGACAGAGAATGCATTCATGTCTTCTTGTAGGGAACAAAAATGGCAATAAAGGAATGTACATCTCATACAAAAATTAATCTTTCCCAGTCTTGCAAAACCAGAAGTTGATAGTACTCCATCTCTTCCCTTCTTAGATGGGCTCATACTGCTTATATAAAAAAAGAAATAAACCCAAAAGTTATTCTTGTACTTAAAGAAAGCACTTCACCTCCTTTAGATCATTGGAAAGATGGCAGAACGGATGTGCTTTCAGATTCTTTGCATCTTTTTGAAGGCTAGGGTGTCCTAAAGTGTCATTGTAAACAGTTTTACAAAGAAATATACAAATGATGTTTGTTGTTCAAGCTGATCAACTAGACCAACCAGAAGACAGGAGAAAAACAAACAAACAAACAGGCTACTGCATAACTTTGCCAAGAATGTGCGAAACATCTCTGAAACTCTTAAAAGGAAATCTCTTCACCCAGAAGCACGATACCAGTACTAAGTTCCAAACCATCTGGTTAGGCATTATAGGCCTCCCAGAATCCAGCAGCGACTCCCACAATGAACCAAGCATTTGGCAAATATGAAATGGCTATAACATGACTCAGTTCTAGCTGAAACTTTTAGATTGTCTTTGAACCAACTTTCCCAAGTTCTCTGTTCATGTTGATTCTTTTGGGATTATGAAACTCCAAGACTGACTGTTCTAAATGCCTTGCACAAAAGAATTTCCCATTGTCAGTGGAACCATCTGTAAGAAATGCATTTCTGCTGAGAGTTTTATGTCTTTGTACCAAAATGAATTTGGTACTTTACTGCTTCTCCATGTATGCTCCATCTCATTCTCCTCTAGAAAGAGTGTAAAGGGATGTGCAACAGAAATATTCAGTCCTTCATCTGAAAACTGAATTCAATTATCCTAAATGGATCTGATCATGTTGGAATATTCCCGGAATTTATGCCATAAACTTGATGGAGTGGTAAGTAACTTCTTCGTCTAATGTCTTTATCCTTTAAAGGGCTCTCTCAATGGCTGAACTCCCTGTCTCACAAAGCACCAGTCTGTGGTATTCTTGGTGAGCAAAAATACTTCTTGACAAAGGTATTAATTTTAGTTGTGATGCATCAGATTTTGAGTTTGGAGGGAACTGCTGTATTACTTCTCATGGAGGTTCTGTTCTCTCTGAATCCTGTAAAATTATTTTTGTACGGCTATGCACTTAGGTCTATGTCAGATTATGTTTCCAACTGGTCTAAAAAGTTTCCCTCATAGAAAGGTTACTGCAACAAATGCACAGTCTCCTAGGAGTTAGAAGAGGGTCACTGGCCTTTGTGGTTCTATGATCCCCACAAGAAAACTTGTTTCATTGACCACCATGGGATGGACAGCACACAATGTGACCTGAGAAGCTGAGAAGTTGCCCAGTGAGCTGCTTTCGGTGGCCGCTCCGGCCATTGTATTCAGACTAAGACTAAGCACAGCTGGGCTGCATATGGAGAGGGGATATGTGTTGGTTTAGGGCTGCATGTGCTCTCACACAGCTGGGGACCAGCACTGCTCCACCTTCAGTGGGGAGGATGATAAGTCTGGGCGTGCTAGCCACGGTTGCCTATTACTGGGCCAGAGGTGAGGGCTTGAGTGACAGAGGGGGGCTGTTGTGCCATACAAAACCCTAGCTTTTCTTGGACATCCTACTCCCCCTAGGTCATTTTCTAGCAAGTGTCTGGGGTAGATTTTTCAAATCCTACAAGTCACATGGCAGGAAAAGCATAATTGGTTGTATGTCAGCAGTCTGTGGGCCCATAAGTGAGGCAAACATTAACCTTGCACCATAATCTTGTACTGTTTTACAGACAGCAGACTGCACTTTCCCACCCCTTGAACAGCTAATTCTCAAAAAAAGAACAGAGAATGTTAAAAGCAAACACTTGTGTCAAAAAACTGTCTGCCTTAATGCAGTACAAAGTTTGTTTAATATAAATGATTAGAAATTAACCTTTGATTACAGAAAACTATCTAAATCTTTAGTCTACTTCACATTTTCTTTCAGAACACTTAGGACGTTCAATTTCATGAGTGTGGATCCAGAAGGCAATATTTTCTTAGGTCTTGATTTTTGAGAATTGAAGGGTGTGTAATCATCTTGAATCATGACCAAAACTTTTTCACAAGGAGAAGTATTAATGAGCAATGTTTTATGGAATTAGAGCCTAAGATTGTTGCCCAATGACTTGTCAACTGTTTGTGCTGCTGGTACTCATTTCAGCATTGGGTACTTAGCCTACCTCTTAATGGAAATGCACATTTTTTTCCTTTCAAGTTAACTTCCCATGCTCAAAACATCAGGTTTTAGAAATGTTCTCTGTGGTCCTGTCAGCGTGGATGCATTTGCTTCTGCAGTTTCATATGCTGTTTGCATATGTTGACAAAGATGTAATTTCCTCAGAATTATCTGTACATGCAGTAATTGTCTAGTGTGTGTTGTGATATATTTAGGAAGACAGCCTTTTCCATACATGAGATCATAGTGCAGGGCAGGGATAACTGCTTAACTCATGGTTTAAATCAAATAAAGATTAAAGCAGTTTTGTCTTTTTAATAAGGACATGTAATGACTTGGCAATCCGTGAGCTGTATGTCGAGGATCAGTATCAGAAATACGACACACAAACCACAATAGTAGATACTTGCAAAATATTAGTAAACAGCTATAGATTTCCAAAGATCCTTCTGTAACTGATCCTGAAGGGTCCTAGTCTCACAGACATGCAGCTGTGGGCACACCAGTCCCCAAGCTGTGTGGATTACAAGCTCATAGCTGTCTTCTGGGGTTGGTCCACCTATTCACACACACCTGCAGGTACCTGTATAATGCACATTTTAGGTGTACTTATGTGTTCCTGTGCTGTTCCTTATGACTGACTTTCACACGTGCCACAAGTACCCCTACACACCTGAGATATGGGTCCCCGATTGTCCCACCCCAAAATGCTACCAGGCAGAGAGAAGGTGCCATTAGGCCAAGGCAGTGGGGTGAGTTTTGGCAGTGTCAAACCATGCTGAACTGCTGCTTTGGGACTGCTCTGAGGTTGCCCTCTCTCCCCCTACAGTAAACCTGCATCCTTCTTTTTCACTTCTTTTCAACCTGACTATTTTCCAAAAAACTTTCTGGCAACCTCCTATTACTTCATCTGGGTAATGGTTGTTCTGAACAAACATCATCACTGTTATTTTCTTTGATTTAATGTGAGCCCTTTGGAGGAAGCATCCTCTCAGTACTGGCAGTTCCCGCATGCAGTTCACCCTCACTCCCATTTGGCAGCATCTCTTGCTACGCAGCCCCTTTCTGCAGGCAGAAGCTCTGCTGATTCCCCCGTGCTAATGAAAATCATGATTCCCAGTTTGGGTTTTAGGGTGGGTTGCTCTCAGGAAAGGCCCTTACCCCACTAGTGCTCTCCCTTGCACCACTGTGTGTACTCTGCTGTTTCAGATATATAAAGTTTCATTAGATTAACTTGGTAATGGTAGGTGAGTGCCTACCAGAGTTTGTAACAACAGCACTAACGATTGAACTGAGAGGGCTTATATTGATTATGATTTCCTGACAATCTCTGTGGTCTGTGAGAGTCTGTTTTCTGGGGGGAAAGAAAAAGCAGCTGTCTTTTAAGAAAGCTTAAGGAGCAAGGGAGAACAGTCTGCTTGATTCTTTGGGAGTCCAGAAGGCTATTAAATAGAAACATCTCATCTCAAAGGACCATCCCTACAAGGACACCTGAACAACTACTTTGGGGATGTTAAACAGTCAGGTTTTTCCTTCGATGTGGTGGCGAGAGCCAGGAGTGATTCACTGAAGCCAAGTGTCTGTGGGAAGTCTGTTGGCAAAAGAGAAAACAGCTCTAACATCGGAGAAAAAGGGAATAGCAAAAAAACAGAGTGCCAATGTGGCTCCCTTGCATACACAGGGACTTTCTGACAACTCCTGTGGTTGCAGAGGGATGGAGAGTGCCACCAAGGTGCCCAACCATCGCAAAGACACCCAGGCAAAGACCTTCCAGCCCCCAGCCTGTAAGGAGATGGTGATTCTGAAAACACTGTCAAATAAAAACTCTCTAAGATTTGTCTTGGAATTTTAGAAAGCGAGCATCCTTTATCAGGGCTGGGCAATGCGAGGCAGTTGTCTCCATCAGTCGTGGGCAGCGAGACCAGAGCTGGGGACTGAATGTGTTTCCCACTGAGATACATAGGTATCAATTCCTCCAGAAGTCTTATGTGTATGCTATTACTTTCCAAGTTATTATAAAACGTTGCAATAGTCAATGTTATTATGAAACTTCACAACTCTTGCTAATTTTGAGCTGGCCTCAACTCTCTGTCTGACTTTGCCTTTGAGACAAGAAGTAAACTCCAAACAGCGGTGGCTGCAGAAGAAAAGACATATGCTCAGCACAGATCATACTGTTGTAAAGCAGATGCAGAGATCAATCTGATCAGCCAGCAAGCACCTTTATTCAGCCTAGCTGTCTTTCTATATAACCCAGTCGGTTACATAACTGTGTGCCCACCAGGGTGACTACAGTGTACTGTTGGCTAAAAGTAGCTGTCTGTAAGGCTATTACCAACATATTATTGGCTAAGCTACCATGCATGCCAAGAAACCAAGTTATACTAAAGTTAGCTATGTTGACAGTTCATGTCCATTGTTTTCCTTTCAGGTGGTAGTTGTTCCCACCGAACTAGCTGCTGGGTTCCTCCCAGCTGGCCTGTGTTTATCTTCCAGCTCTCTGCTTCAAAGTCTCATTAGAGTTGTTCAGTATCAGGCAGTCTCACAGCATCCAAGCCTTGTTCTCTGTAAAATCTTCCCACATCATACTTCACACAAGCTGTTATCATAGAATCACAGAATCATAGAATCACCAGGTTGGAAGAGACCCATCGGATCATCGAGTCCAACCATTCCTATCAAACACTAAACCAAGTCCCTCAAGACCTCCACTACCTGTCTTAAACCCCTCCAGGGAAGGTGAATCAACCACCTCCCTGGGCAGCCTATTCCAATGCCCAATGACCCTTTCTGTGAAAAATTTCCTCCTGATCTCCAGCCTAAATCTCCCCTGGCGGAGCTTGAGGCCATTCCCTCTCTTCCTGTCCCTTGGGAGAAGAGCCCAGCTCCCTCCTCTCCACAATATCCTCTCAGGGAGTTGTAGAGAGTAATGAGGTCTCCCCTCAGCCTCCTCTTCTCCAGCCTCAACACCCCCAGCTCTCTCAGCCGTTTCTCATAAGGCCTGTTCTCCAGCCCCTTCACCAGCCTCGTTGCTCTTCTCTGGACTTGCTCCAGAGCCTCAACATCCTCCTCGTGGTGAGGGGCCAAGAACTGAACACAGGGTTCAAGGAGCGGTCTCACCAGTGTGGAGTCCAGAGGGAGAATGAACTCCCTGGCCCTGCTGGTCACACCGTTTCTGATACAAGCCAGGATGCCATTGGCCTTCTTGGCCACCTGGGCACACTGCTGGCTCATGTTCAGTCGGCTGTCGACCAACACCCCCAGGTCCCTCTCCTCCTGGCAGCTTTCTAGACAGACTTCTCCCAGTCTGTAGCTCTGCTCAGGGTTGTTGTGCCCCAAGCGCAGGATCATCTTCAAAGAATGGGCAGCGTCCGGGAAAACACTGTTTTAAAGAAAACATGGTATCAGAGGGGCATTCCGTCTAACTTTTAAAGCGCACAATTAGACGAAACTTTAGCTTAAATGAAAGATATTCCGCTTTTTTTTGTAACAGTAACTACTTCTTGTGTAAGGGAGGGGCAGGAAAGCCGGGGCGGAGCCACGGGAGGAGCACTCGGGCCGGTTGCTGCGTCTTTAAGGCCGGGACAGGCTCTCTGCTCCACCTTCCATCCCTCTTCCATCCTCCATCCCGGGGCCGGGAGGAGGCGCCTGTCGATAACAAAAGTCCGTTTTTCCCCCTTCCTCCCTCCGTGGGCAACAAGTGGCTGGCGGCAGTGGGGCTGGGAGGAGGAGGAGGAGGAGGAAGGCGGAGCAGCGTCGAAGTAGCGGAGGAACCGCAGAACCGTCCGGGGGGCGGCGGAGACTGCCCCTGAGGACCGTCCCGTGGATTATAACTGCCTCCCCTGCCTTGACATCCCGACTGGAAACCGGGGAAGGCGCCACTTTTTTTTTTTTTGGTTTTTTTTGTTTTTTTTTGGTTTTTTTTTGAGCTGGGAAGGGAGGGTGTCGGCTCCCGGCGAAGAGGGGAAGTTACAGAGCTGCTCTGGACGTGTCGCCGTGAAAACTCCCGGGATTTCCCCCTCCATTCCCCTCCCACCTCTCCCCCCCCCACCCCCTCCTCCGGCTCTATCCCAGCATCCGCGGTCGAGATGCTGCGCGGGAGGCGGCGGCGAGCATGAAGCCGGCAGGATGGGAGCGAACAATGGGAAGCAATACGGCAGCGAGGGTGAGTCTTATGGGGGGAAAAAGGGGGTCCTGGGGTAGCAGCGGGCTTGTCCCGGGCCGGGGAGGGGGATGGCAGAGTGGGGGGTGCAGCAGG
The DNA here is from genome assembly GCA_033558105.1 of Coccyzus lansbergi. NCBI lineage: Eukaryota > Metazoa > Chordata > Aves > Cuculiformes > Coccyzidae > Coccyzus > Coccyzus lansbergi. Next base: position 3,994,153 of record JAUMJK010000113.1, read on the forward strand.
ATCTAAGATCCTGCTGCACCCCCCACTCTGCCATCCCCCTCCCCGACCCGGGACCAGCCTTGCTTGGAGCTGGGACGCGGCCCTCGGGCTTCTTCCGCTCCGAGACCCTTAAAATACCCTTAATTATGTCTTTTCCTAATAGTTGGGAGGTAACCGTTGCCTGTCGGTTCGGCTTCGTGGCTTAAAACTCGGTGGCGTCTTCGGGGGCAGCGTAAAAAAAAAAAAAAAAAAAAAAAAAAAAGTTTTCGAGCGCCCTTTGTAAGCCTTTTCCTACTTGTTTTTATATCCCGGGGTCGTTATATTATGCAGGATGGTATATGACTGTTTCCTGTCTGAACAGAAAAAAAAGAAAATTAACCCCAGGAAAGGGGAGGAGGGGAGAGTTAATGCTCTCCAGCTGTTATCCATAGATTGTACTCCTGCAATTTCGCTTCAGTGAAACTTTAGTGGGGTTGGGTTTAGATATGCAGGGCCTGATTCATTATTGTGGAAACCTATTAGTCTCGCTGGAACTGCATCAGGGATGAATTTCAACTACTTTGCTGTTGGTGTGAGGGACTACTGGAGCGCTCAGCTGTTGTCCGGCAAACCAATGGGACGTACAGAAGGTCTGCCTTACTGCCAGTTAGTTTTAAGCTTTCATAGAATCATGGAACAACCAGGTTGGAAGAGACCCACTGCATCATTGAGTCCAACCATTCCTATCAAACAATAAACTATGCTCCTCAGCATCTCGTCCACCCATGCCTTAAACACCTCCAGGGAAGGTGAATCAACCACCTCCCTGGGCAGCCTATTCCAATGCCCAATGACCCTTTCTGTGAAAAACTTCCTCCTCATCTCTAGCCTAAATCTCCCCTGGCAGAGCTTGAGGCCATTCCCTCTTGTCCTGTCCCCTGTCACTTGGGAGAAGAGGCCAGCTCCCTCCTCTCTACAACCTCCTTTCAGGTACTTGTAGAGAGTAATGAGGTCTCCTCTCAGCCTCCTCTTCTCCAGGCTAAACAACCCCAGCTCTCTCAGCCGCTCCTCATAGGTTCTGTTCTGCAGCCCCTTCACCAGCCTTGTTGCTCTTCTCTGGACTTGCTCCAGAGCCTCAACATCCGTCTTGTGCTGAGGGGCCCAGAACTGGACACAGTATTCAAGAAGCGGTCTCACCAGTGCTGAGTCCAGAGGGAGAATCACCTCCCTGGCCCTGCTGGTCACACCATTTCTGATACAAGCCAGGATGCCATTGGCCTTCTTGGCTTTCTTTAGCTTTTGGCTGTCTTGTATACATGTTGCCCTTATACTATTTAGGCAACTGTATAGGATATACATCTTCCCCTTAACTAAACAGAATCACTACATCACCCACTCCCACCACACCTTTTTTTTTTTTTTTTTTTTTCAGTCAAGGTTTATCGTGGACCAAGGGAGATGGTCTTATGGTCTGCTTGATTCCTTGGGAGTCCAGCAGGCAACTGCCAAAGAATACACCTCTCTCACATCCAAAATATGCATGAAGATTGTGGAAAAGGAAAGGGGGAAAAACACCACTGCTCAAACAGATTCTGTTGTTCCTTTCATTTATTGCCAAGTATGCTCTCCTTTTCAGAAGAGTTGAAGAAGTTAGAAACTTTATGCTAAAGATACTCTCACTGTTGTGAGGTTTTACTCATTTGATACCATCACTAGAATAACTTCTGTGTAAATGTGATGAGCTTGGAAGGTGTGATCAAAGCCTCTTTGGGTTCTTCCTGAAAGAGGAACTTCTAGGTTGTTACCAGAGTTGAAAGGGTCAATGATTATAGTTCTGGTCACTTGCAAAAAAGCATGTGGCGAAGAGATGTTTAGCAATGGTGATAGGAAAGCATGGCTGCATCCCAGAGCTTTCCTATGAGTTCAGAGGAATGCTTGCCTACAATTAATGTACGGTTTTGGGAGAGGAATGTGATTAAGGGCGGGTCTTCTGCAGCCCTCACTGAAGAGGAGGAGAGCTTTACTGTTCCAGAACTCCCCGATAGGAACTGTGAGAATGAGGAGGACTGGTGCAGCTAAGATATTCTTAATTAATTCATCTGTTTCCTCTACTCAGAGTAGAGATTGGAGCACGAGAATGCGAAGCATACGTGGCAAAATTTATCTTTGCAGTACAGACCATTACCTGGCTTGAGAAATTGGTAGAATGCTAGTTTAAAATTAGAATTAAATAATCTAAATCCTCAAACCCCATGGCCAAAACTTTAATCTTTCAGCTTAGGTCACTTGTCCCAGGCAACATTATTGTGCTCATAGATCTGGGTTTCCCAACAACTTCTGTGCACCATCAATTACTCTGAAACTTGGAGAAGCTCCTGTTTGCCACTTTCATGCTGAGTGATGTGGAAGCGAACAATTCCAAATCCGATAAAAGGGAGCCTTTTTTCATAAGTTATTGGTGCTTTTGGTGCCTTTGGCAATTGAACTGCTTAATTGCTGTTAAAAGTTGCTTTTTAATATGTTATAATGGTGATCCTATGTAGAGGGATAGCATTCCACAGAAACATCCAATTGCTCTGTGCTCTAAAAGCAACCTGAATATCTGAGTTGAAGTTCACAGAGTGGTGTTTGTAGTTAGGTGCATAGTACATAGTTTGAAGTATAGTGGGCCTTGTAGGCTAACATACTGCAGTGTGCTATTCTAGCGGTGGAGAAAAGTACCTTCATTTATCTGAACTTCTTTGATACTGTTTTCATATTTTCTGCTCACGAATCTTGGGCAAGATTTCAGAAAGACAACTGCAAATGCTTTTTAAAATGCTCATTGTTCATACAGCCTTCCCATCTACTGTGAAACTGCGGAACATCAGGAGTTTGCCCAAATGATATCTCCTGCTCAAGATATCATTTATAAAGCACTAGATAAGCTTTATTGCTAGGAAATCCCATTCAAGTGAATGTTGTGAATGTAATAATCTCAGGCAATTGTCCATATAAACAACACTGTACTGGCTTTTATTTTTTTCTTTTATTGTCCAAGTTTTTATTGAATAGAATTTTATTGTAAGTTACAGTTGTCATGTTAAGATGGACAGGAGAGTTGAGTGTTTGAGGAGTCTGAAGAAGCTCCTTTACAGAACCTTGTGGATAATCCTTGGTACTTTTGATGAATATATTGGTTTTCCATAAGTTAAACTTTCCATGGCAGGGTAAAACTTGCTCTTAGTGAAGCTTAAATGGGGATAAAATTGCTTCTTTGAAAAACCATGTCATGCAAGTAGGATATGAACACAACACTCATTTACAAGAAAAAAAAAAAACCCAACCTAAACAATTTTTATCTGCAGGAGTTTAACTCTTTTTAAAAGTAAATCATTAAACACAAGTTTTCTCTAATTTTCCTTTAGCCTTTAAAATGTCCCTATAAGGGGCATGATTTCTGAAAGCTTGTTTACCTAGAAAACCATGAGCTTGAGATTTCAGGTTTATCATAGCATGCAGTAGATTCTGACTGAAGTGTTAAAGCTTGAAGTTAGTCTTACTACATATGTTTCAGCAGTCATGTTTGAATAGCATGACTGAAGCTAATAGATCACTGGAACAAGAAATCCATTTGATCATGGAGCAGCTCTTGTAAGGCTTGCACCTACGCAGGGGAAATGTATCATCAGTTGCCTTAGCAAGAGTTCTTATTGTCCTTCGTGTTGTCCATAGGGATAGTTCTTTGCATCATTTTAAAATAAGAGCTCATGTCTGATAGCAGAAGGAGCAGCCTGGCGTAGGAGCTATTAAAAATATTTTTTTTTTATATTGTTCAAGGACCTTTATTAAAATGTGTGGCTGAAGATAATTGCAGCTGACCAAATAAGATATGATTCATCATTACAGAGGAGGAGGCTCACTTGAAGTGTATGACCCTTTAACTGTTGCTGAGTTGATGAGACACCCTAGCAGTTGCTGTTCATGCTTCGCTGCACACTGTTTCTGTAGCTGTTCTGTGCAGAATGGCCTTATGCATGCTCTGCGTGAGGCTAGGTGGGAGCTGGTGTTGAGAATGGGGAACAGCTGACACCTTCCTGCTTTGTCTGGGAAAAGGTAACTGAACACCACCCCTCTTACCACCTGAAACAATTTTACATCTGCAAGAGGAGAACTTTAAAATTGCAGGCTTCATTTTTATACAAAAGGAGGCTGTGGCATTGAGGTGGAATGCTTGCTTTGCAAATTAACCATAACTTTTCAACAGCTGTCTGCTTCCCAAGTGATGATCTCACTAAATTATGAGACCTGAGAGCCAGTCACATTTGAGCAGCTCAACAGTGGTACAACATTTTATCAACACAAATGTTCAGATGATATGAAGAGATGTGTTCTAAATGAGTCACCTCTCCAGCTTGCTCCAGTTGCTGATAGAACTTCCTTTGGGTATGTCCTGCCCCTTCCAAGAAGCTGCTCTAGAAAGGGTTGGTGACAGTGTGCAGCAGCTCTAGCTGATGTGCTAAAATTAATCACAAAAGAGTTAGTATAACACAGGAGCTTGTTGCTGTGGGGAACAGAGGATGGCAAGGGAGAAACAGATGAACTAGAAGCTTAGGCAAGGAAATTGACATCCTTCTGGATTCATAAGCCTTGCTGTTAAGCTAATCATGTTTTTTTTCTTCTTTCTGAATCTTGAATTGGGGAAGACTTAAATGGTAACTCTTTAGGAATAACTTTCCATTCTGGTTTTGGAATGCTTCCTCTCCAAACTCGTATTTGTGGTATTTTATATTCACAAACCACTTGGAGAATGACTGTGTAGATTCCAGTATCCTGCTAGTGTAAGTGCCAGTGCAGAAACCTGTCTGTGTCATGGGATATAGTCACCTCAAAGACAACATGGTTCACAAAAGTGTCTTTCAACTATAAGGGTGTGTGAGTTGTTGTGTGGTAGCTGAAGCTTTCTAGGGATTACCAGCATGTCACACTGTGGTGAATAGGTCGGGCTGTGCTTATTCTGGAATGGGTTACTCCCCAAGTCCCTCCCTTCAGCAGATGGGGAATGGTTAAGAGCTGCTGCACAGGTATAAGATTTTGTACTTGTTTCTCCTTTTTGAAGGTTCCCTTGGACATGATAACTCCTCATGAATGCCACCTTTGATTAGATCTCTCTTCATTCAGCAATGGCAAGTGTTCTGATACATCAGGCATATTGCATGTGGGAATCTTTTAAATTCAAAAGTTCTGTTATTCAGGAACAGTAGACATTAGGACTTGTTTCCCTACAAAATGTTGGTAGATTAACTTTGCAATCAGTGTTTGTTAGGCCTGAAAAGCAGTAAAACATAGTGGTCTTGCACTAGAGAAATGCTATTAGTGATGGGTAAGCTATTTTGAAGAGTCAAATCAGAATAGTTAATCAATAGTTTATACTGGTTATTGGAATCTGTGGAACCTTACAGGATATTTTAATGAGTAAGTGAAAAGTAAATTAGCTTTTATTGAAATATTTATTTGCAAAAATTGCAATAGCCCTCTTCCTCCCCCTGAAGTATCTTCTCTCTGTGTACTAAGTCTTCAGCTGCTGGGGCAGTTTTTGATTCTGGGTATTTTTGGGTTTTGTTTGGGTTTTGGTTTTTTTTTTCCCCACCCCATGAGATTCCCAGAATCCATTGAAGAGCATTGTCAAGATAAGTACTAAATGGCTGCTAGGCTGTGCAGTTAATCCTATTTTGATCCAAATTGTGTTTACAAGTTACTATCCGATGCATTCAAAAGATCCTTTCCAACCTAAATGATGCTATGAATTCTATTCTGTAAGTTTAGCAGATAGCTTTTACTAGCGTCTTGCTTACTGTTCTGCTCTTCTCACAGGTGATCTTGCTGTTCTTGGAGACCTCTTAGACCTGTTTTGGCTGATCTCTTCTCATGCACCTCCCCAGTGCATAACAGCTACAACTGAACCACAACAACCTCCATAGCGCTACTGGAAATATTGTGGTGCTGCTCAATGGCGCTTTGTCTTGCACTTCGTTATGTAATTCTGTTCTGCTTTCTAGTGCTTGGCTGGGGTTGTTTCTTGCATTTTTACCTGTAGCTGAGTTTTGCTCTGCTGTGTTCAGAGAGTTGAGACTTGCCTCCTAACAGCTACATTTGGGCAGGAAAGAGGGCAGCGTTCAAAATGTTAGTCCTTAGAGCAATGTTGATTTTAAAAGTGAATTTGCACTCTCAGTGGCCAACTGCTACTAAACAAAAGTAATCTTCATAAATACTGTGTATGATATTCTTATTTTTAATGTAACTTTTAGCTGAGTGATGCAAAAAGATTGTGTGTATGTTTACTCATTTTGTCTCCAAAAAGTAAATTTACTATAAGCTCAATGCTTATGTTGCTTGCTGATGTGCAGATCACATGTAAGGGGCAGGAAGGTTGAATTCTGCACTTAACTGAGCTGCTATGCTGTTTCTGTGTTCTCATAATACAGTATTTTCTTTCTTTTTTTAAAGAAAAAAAAGAAATGACTTTGTGTGTGTATTTATGTACCACACAAAGTAACAGATATGTGGGGGATATACTTAAAAAGTTGCTAATGTTATCTGTAGCTTTCTAGAATGTAACCTAGTGGCTCACATACCTGTTATTTTACAAAATGTTACTCATTTCATAAAATGCTTCTAGGGGAAGGTAGTTCTCTTTTATTATTTTGTTAATAGAAGTAAGCTAACTAATTGTTCTCTAGGGAGTTGTCTTTGGCTTGGTCAGTTGTTCCAGCTCAGTGCAAAAGTAACTCAATACTCTTTATTTAAATAAAAGTTAACTGGGTGCAAGTCAGAGACCTGAATAAACTTTGGTGCTGGTGATGCATGACATGGAGAGTTTCCAGCAGAAACCTGTTAGTTAAAGTAGTAGGACCCTACAACTTGTATGTCCTAGTCTGTCTTTTATCCACTCCCAACAGACAGGAAAGGAAATTAAATTGCTTTGGTAACTTTCCTAAACTGAAACTGTATTTTCATTTCCTTCAAAGCAAGTCCAGACTTCTACCAAACTGGACTTCATAATATCCAAGCTGAAGTTAATACTGATCAGTATTTTTGGAAAAATATCAACGTGTATTCAGACTTGGCTACATTGCCTTAAGTCTAAATTGCTAACTCAAAAATCTCAGAGAACTTTGTTTGCAGTCCTTTGGATACTTCTGGACTCCTTAGTTCTGTGAGCAATTCCTAACTAGGACTTGGTTTGCTTCTTTGTGGGTCTTGTTTGTGTTAGGGAAGTGATTGGCAGAAGGCAGCAGATGACATTTGAAGGCTGAAGTGTACAACTGGTTTATTTCTGCTCTAGTTTAGTCAGCTAAGTTTGTATTGTTTAATACAGGACATGTGCTTTGCTAAATTAGGACAACTGTTTTGTTGACCAAAGCTTCAAACTTGAAGAATGGGTGAAAGGCTGTTAGTAGAGTCTGTTCCTTGTTCATAAGGAGAATAAATATGCAACGCTTCCTAGGAATGTAGACATACAATGTGTGATTGTATGAACATGCTGCGAGGCTGTTACTCAAGTAGCATTTAGGTTGAGTACTAGCAGTATTGTAGTTGACCTTGGGGAAGAGCTATTAGTTCTGTCTGATCATACCCCTCACTTCAGTCCCAAGTCTACCTGTGTGCCGTTTAGCACTGACATAACCTGAAGGACAGGCATGAAAAAGTGCTGTTGTGATTATATTACATAAATTGAACTGTGGGAAAACCTGGAGTATTGTGGAGAGGTGGGTACAGGGACCATTCCTGGAAACATTCGAGGTCTAGTTAGATGTGGTTCTTGGCAATCTCATCTTGTGAAAGATGTCTCTGCTCATTGCAGAAGGTTGGACTAGATGACCTTTATAAGTCCCTTCCAACAAAAACTATTCTATGTTAATATGCACAGTTTCCAGAACTGCATTAAAAGAAAGGCTTGAGTTGACTGCTTGAGCAGGTATTTAAGGAAAAGGTTCCAACTCTATGCCAGTATCCTAATGCAACTCCAGTAGTTTCTTGGCAACTTAATTTACTTCACTCCATACGCTTTTGAGACCTCTACTTAACAGCATTTCCTCTCCTCATTCAATTTTTTTGGTTTTTTTGCTTTTTCCCCTTTTTTCCTAGATGCATTTCCTCCACCCCACCAAGTTGAAACTTGCACTATAAGACTACCTGTCCATGCAAATGGATGTTTAACACACTTCTGTATTTAATTGAATTGGAAATTACTTTAGGAACAGTAACTTGGAATAATTTTTCCTCCTATGGTCAACAGCACTGCTGAAAATGCTATCCTGGATTTCATATATGTGGGCTTTTAAACAGATAAATCCGTAATGGCATCTCAGTTATTGTTGTGACTTTATAGAATCATAGAATGGTTGGGATTGGAAGGGACCTTAAAGATCATCTAATTCCAACCCCCTGCGATGGGCAGGGACACCTCCCATTAGATCAGGCTGCCACTATTCTGCAGTTCAGTTTTTTAGCAGATCTCTGCTCAATGTGAAGGCTCTTTTCAAGCACATCTTTCTTCAGAATTGAGATCTAAAAATACATAACATGTAGCACCTTGTATTCAGAAACAGGAGCCATACGGATGCTTTTGAGCTTGAGACATGTAGCTAGACTTATGTTGCCACTATACTTCTTCTATAGTAGTGTGCATGGTAGTACAGTACTTAACCTGGAGCTCTGTACTATGGGCATGGTGTACGAGTAAACCCTTTGAAAGACTCCTCTTGGGGGGTAAAGAGAGAAACAGGAAGTTCATGCCTGCATTTTGAATTTGGGAAATTCCTGTCCACAATATGTAAAATTGATCTATCAATATCATCAATCATTTGACGCTGTTCTGAAGGGTTTATGCGCAGATGTGTGTAATAGCTGCAGGGATGCTATACTGAAGTCTTCTCAGATAGCATACCACTTTGGAGGAAGGTGTTTTAATACTCTTTTAAGTGAATCTGTTTGAAAAATTATCTTTTTAATTTCTTTATCTGTTCCTGTAAAAACAGTAATGAAATTTGCAAATGATATTCTAAAAGGAGCAGTTATGATGTCCAGGTTTTTTTCTTTAAGAAAACAAAAAGGAGAAGCCAGAAACACTGGCATGATATCAATGATATTTGACTAGTAAGGACTCCTGATCAAGAATCACACAGATTTGCTTGACAATGAAAGAATTTGGATCAAATCTAGTTGTCACATTACAGGTGCAGTCTTGTCAGTTTTGGGAGCCCAAGCTTTTATTGCTTGTATGACTTGCATGCATCGTGGAGAAACACATGATCTATCACTTTGTTGCTAGACTGCACACAATCCTCTTTGTGTGTAAGTGTAACTGTATGAGACTTGAAGGGTTTTTTTTTTCCTTAAATTGTGTAGTAATTACTTAAATATTTCATTTAAATCCTAGCCTTGAAAGATAATAAAGCTATTGTGGGAACTGATGAACAGAAAATGCATATATTTGAGTTTCTTATGGTGTTTGTGAGCTCCTGTTGTGAAATATGTTGTTGTTTTGTCACTGGCACAATGATGGTACTAGATCTAGCTCACCACTGGAGTGAAAGACAAAAGGCAACAGCTGGTCACTAACAGAAGTACTGAACAGATCATCATTTCTGTAGTACCTAGTAAAACATATTTCAGTTCTATGTACTCCATTTGCCTTTTCTCTGACAGTTTATAAGGAAGTTGCTTGTGGCATCAACATTACTTTTTTTTCTTAACTAAGATGATGGAAACAATAAACTATTGCTGAAATATGTGGTGAAAATTGTTGATATAATGCTAGTACGACTCATGCTTTTAGAATTTTTGGAACTAGAGGATTTACTAAAAGAGGTATAAATAAAAGCCTCAGAACAGAAGGATTTCAATTCCAGTTAACCATACTAGTATTAAGTTGAAGCTAACAATATGCTCTTGTATGTCAAGAAGATCTAGTAGCTGACCTTCCTCCTTGAGTTCACGTTTGATTGTAACCAACAAACTTCAAGGTTCTCATCTGATTTTAGCAAGGTTTGAGAAATAGGTGTTCTTGCTGCAGAGCCTCTTGCCAAGGAATTGCTTGCTTGTTCTAGAATACTAGATTGACAGTGGAGATCAGTACGGGCAGTAGAGGTACGTGACAGCACTTTATTCAATCAACTCCTGACCATGTCGTCATGTCTACTTTAGAGTGTAAAATATACAATCTCATAGATTGGAAGTGACGTCTCTGGAGCTCTCTAATCCAACCTACTGTTTAAAACAGAGCAGGTTGCCTAGAACTGTGTGCAGTCAGATTTTTGAGCACCTCTGAAGATGGAGACATTGCAACATCCCTGGGCAGCCTGTTCCAGTACTTGGTCGTCTGTAGATTTCGGTGGAGGGAGGTGGGGGACAATACTCAATTGTGGTTTAAATGGAAATGTGTGTATTACACTTTGTGCCCAAGTCTTCTTGTCTGTTCACTGTCTGTCACTGAGAAGAGTAGAGCTTTGTCTTTAAACACCTGGAGAGGAGAAACAGTAGAGTATACACATTTATTAGATTCCTCAAGCCCTCTTTTCTCTGGCACAAACTGTGTTAAGTGTTTCATTGTGGGTCAGATAGTCCAATCCTTTAATCATATTTGTGGCACTTTGCTGGATTTTCTCTTGTACTGAAGAACCCAGAATTGGACCCAGAATTCCATATATAGCCTCAGCAGTACTGAGTAGAGGGAGAGAATTAACTCTCTGTCAGGTAGCAATGCTTCCTGTCAGCAGTGCAGGCTGGGATACAGTTGGCCTCCTTTACTGTGAGGGTGCATTGCTGGCTCTTGTTCAACTTTGTCCACCAGAACCCCCCAGTTCCTTTTCTGCCAAGCTGCTTTCCAGGTTGTTATACCTCCCTAGGTGCAGGACTCTGCATTTCATTTTGTTGAGCTATCTCTCTGAAGCTCCTGTTGGCCCATTTGTCACCCTGTTGAGGTCCATCTGAATGGCAGCAATACCTTTGGTGTATCAGCCACTCCTCCCAGTCTTGCATCATTTGTGAACAGGTTGAGGGTGCACTCTGTCCTATCATCCAGTTCACCTCTACTGACAGGGCTCCGGCTGCACTTCGCACTGCTGTTCACAACAATTTCAGCCCAGCAAGTCAGTCAGTTTTCAGTTTGTGTTGTCCATTTAGCTGTACTTCATCAGTTTGTCCATGAAGTGCTATGGGAAATGGAGTTGGAAAATCCTACTGAAGTCAGGATGAAGCACGTGATGTACTCCCCTCATCCACTGAGCTGGTCATTTTGCTTTTGATGTCTGTCATGTTGGTCAAGCATGATTTCTGCTTATAAATGCACAGTAATGACTCCCAAACACCTACTTGGCTTGGAAATGTTTTCCAGGAAGCTCTGTCACTTGTCCTGGACTGACATGAGGCTGACCAACCCGTGGCTCCCTAGATTGTCCTCCTTGCCCTTCTCGAAGATACAGGTGACTTTCACTTCTGTCCAGTGCTCAAGAACCTCTCCTGATTGCCATGACCTCTCAAGATAATTGAAAGTGACCTTGCCATAGCATTGACCAGATCATTCAGCTCTCAGAAGTGCATCACATTAGGTCTCAGGGATCTGAGTATGTCCAGTTTGTCCAAATGTTCCCTAACTTGATCCTCATGTACTTCTACTGGTTACTTACATTTACGAAAGGTACTACCAGACTTTCAGAAGCAGTAGAGTTCAACTGTAGCTAGTTCTGGCAAGTGTTAAGGCTGGCTTACAGTAGTTAAGTATCCCTAAACAGGGCTCTGTAAACTTGTGTCTACAGCTGGTTTGGAGTTTTCCAACTATATTTTTTTTTTTACCTTAAATTATTAAGATTTAAAAGTCTTATTTCTGCTGTATGAAGAAACTTGCTCTTTCTCATTGACTAAGCTTTCTCTTGGCAGAGAACCGATAATACAGGAGAATCCTCCTAAGAGTTGTGGTGGTAGAATCTGGCTCTGGGTTTTTGTTGCTGTTTCTGGCAGCGTAAATGGTCTGTACTTTTATGAAAAGCTTGTCCAATGTAGTTTTGCTTGTTTCAGAAGGAACAGCTAGCCCAGGAACCCAGTTTTTTTTTTCTTCTCTCTTAGAAAATTAAGATTGTGGCTTTAATTTAGAGCTTATATTTGTATTAATCATGATAGAAAATTATTTCTGCAGTTTCCAAGTTGAAGTAGTTGTGACTGGTAAAAATATTTGTTAATAATCCATATTCTGCTGGTGTAAAGATTTGCTTCTGTCCACGTGTTCTAGAAGTGGATCAAAAAGGATTTAAATCCCTCATTGAAATTACGGTGCAAAGAGTAGGTTAGTTTTGAGTAGAGAAGAAACAGCTTACATTCATAAGTGAAATAATGAAATAAGATTACTTTAAGTTTTCTTCTAAACTGTTGCTACCAGTTAATTTGTAATGCTCTAAAATGCTGGTAGAACCTTCTTAGTTTAGAATCTATTATTTGAAACTAAAGCCATGTACAACACAATGTGTTTTGGGTGTTGCTACATCTTATGCTACTTGGCAATGGAGTTTACACTTTAGCTTTGATACTGAAAGGTTACCTTTAGGTTAATTCACCTGTTAACATCATCTATTCCTTGAACTGTTCTGTGTGGGCGAGGGGTAGTTTTCTAGCAAGATGGAAGGGTAACTGCCCTGTGACATAATCAGGTCTATGAAAGGTATTTGGGATCAGAATTACATTCACAGTGACCGAATTAAAATGTTCAAACATGAAAAACTCACCCTAAAATCTTTTAAAACAGCTTTTCTTTCCATTTTCATGTATAGACTATACATAGTCCAGTACGAAGTTTTCTTTGGCACTCATTAGAATATTTTGCTTATGTCTTCATTTCTCTTGGGAAATTATTACTTTTTTCCCCTGTGGGTGTACCTTTTGTTGGGCTGTGTGGCTTGCTTTATGCTGAAACATGAATGCTTGTTATGAGTATTTATTTCTCTTGCCAGGAATTGCTGGAACAAAGGCGAATGTGAGACTTCCTCTCCCCTAAACAATTACTAATTTTTCCCAATTTTACTCTGGCTTCAAGAGGCTCTGTATAAGACAGCTTTATTTCCATCTGAGAAAATTATCCAACTGTGAAGAGACTTACAGTTTATCAAGCGGTAGCACAGCAATTGTGAGTAGGGGGAGGGTTGGTTTGTTTAGTTGTCTAGGAATATATTGATTGAAGGACTGTGGTTTGATTTATGGCTTTGGTAACGATGTTGTTTGCTTCTCACCATGAAAGTACATGGTATGTCAAACTGTATTGAGAGCTGAACTGGAATGACTACCCAGCATCCCGAAAATGGTACTCTAATGGTTCTCTAGTTGTGGGTCAGGTAACAAAGTGGAATTAACCCACCTGATTGCTTACAATTTTTGACCACAACAAGAAATGCCAGAAGCAGAAGCTGGACACAAGTGAATGTTGTTCCTTTATGGGTTCCCTGCTTTCATTTTGCCAGGTCTCATTTTCTACAGAAAACAAATTCATGACCTTCTGTGGTTAAGATCATCTCCTGCCCTTCCCCCCACAATGTCCTTCACTGAAGTGTAAGGTTTCTTCATTAAGTCCGTACATGAGCAAAAACATTCCTAGGAAGTGAAGTTTGGTATTAGAATCTAAACCAGAACAAGTCTAGTCAGACATAGGAGCCTTTCACTCAGCAGAATTGGCTGTTAGTGGTTGTGTGGTTTGTCTGTTTGTGCCCTTTAAGCATCAATTAATCCTATCTGTGTTTCCCTCAATTTTCTTCTTAACTGAGGTATCGACACTTGACTGAAAGGATTGTGGTAGGTAGGACACAGAGGCTGATCTTTTTGTGAACTGAGTCTTGCTGGTAACCGCCTTGTTTTCTAACTCTAGCCTTCTATGGTTTGGGGGAGATGTAAGGCAAATTGTGAAGGATTCTGAAAATGTAGGAGGTATTTTTCCAGTCAAGGCCAGGTCTCTATGCACTTGGGAGAAGAAGAATCCTTGCTTTAACTGTGTAGATGCTGGCTTATGGGTAGCAAGTGGAGTGTGGATGATATCCCTGTATAATTAGTAGAACTCCTTCTGCTAAGCTTTCCTTTGTTTGTTGAACAAACACTGTATTTACAAAGGGCTAAAAGTGGTGGTTCTTGGCCATTGAGTAGCCCTGTGAGGAGAGCCCTCAAGTCATGAAATCATAGAATCACCAGGTTGAAGAAACCCACTGGATCATCAAGTCCAACCATTCCTATCAAAGTCTAGTGACTCGTGCTCAAAAGCAACTGTTTTGTATATGATGCGTCCTTTCTCTCATATGGTAAAGTCTTCCAGTAGGCAGTATTCTCCAGAAATAAGTCTAGTACAAAGACTCTGTAACGGTATAGATCAAGCTTACATGTTGGTAAGCAGTCATCTAACCCTCTAGTCCTAGATGGCTGATTAGGAAACTCATTTTCTGTACCTGTGTAAGGCAGGGCAGAGGGGGAAAGTAAAAGGTGTTCCTGGGGTTCCTCAGTCTTTTACACATTTCCTTAACTACTAGGCAGTGTGATTGTAATTAAACAAGTGTGCTGTGGTTTTATTTTCAGTTTTTCATGACAAATCTACTTTTGGTCTTCGTTTGTAACCTGTATCAGCATTGGAGGTGCAGGCGGAGCAATGTGAAAGCTCAATAGCAAATGCAAAGAATTCTCAGAATTTTCATTTATTTCTGATCTGCTTTGATTTAGCTTAAATCCCAGAAACTATATAATAATGGTGCAGTGATACTCTGTGATACTTTTGGACACTGTTTTTTCCAACTGTACATTAAGCCCTCCATAATTCCTTCCATATCTCTAGAGTTTTACCTTCCCACAGGAGGGAAGGATTTTTTCTACATAGTTTTTGCAGATGCTATACTTCACCTGACTGGGATTTAATTGGTTTGGAGTTCTGTAGTGTCAAATGAAAAATCTTTCTTATGAGCAAGAACTACTACTATCCCTTTTTCCATCCTTACAGGTTTGGGTGTACATAGCTGTCGCGGAGAGGGAAGCTATACACAATCAATATGATTGATAAACAAGATCCAACTTTATTAGCAGGTTCAGTTAGGTTATATAGTTTTTAGACAAAGCAGGGGCGTTTGCTTAACATCAGACTTCTAATTGGCTAGGTATGAGTTCATAGATGATTTCATAGTTCTTACTTCTAATTGGTTAGTGATGATTTCACAGTTCTATTTCTTGTAGTTACAATTGTAGCAAAGTTAGCAAAGTTTCTCTCTTCCCAGGTGCAATATCTCTTGTTTTGCATCCTTGTTCTTGCTTGTTATGCGCTCTAAGATACAAATTTGCTACACAGGGGAGTTATTGATTAGCTGTTCCAGGGAGTTGTGACCTTGTGCAAGCAACCATTCCTCCACATGTAGCCAGTACAGATTATTGATAATTAAATGGAGTATGGTAGTAGGAGAACTGGAAACTGCTCTGTGGTCGGTAGCAGTGGATGTCAGAACAGAGACTAGCAAAACTATTCTGCCTCCTCTCTCCCACTTTACAAGTGGTACGTACTTTAAGTTGATTTGAAGATGATCATTCCTTCACAAAATTTATAGCACTGTGAGAACATATGTACGTCCATGTAGAAGATCAAGATAAAAATCTTTCCTGGACCACACAAGAGGGATTTAACAGGTACACAGCAGAAACTGCTCTTAAATTATCAAACCCATCTTTTAAATTAATGCCTGAGAAAAAGTCAATCTGTTTCACGGATGAATCACGTCGTGAAGTGAGATCTTCCTTGTTTTAATCTTGTGTGTGTTTGAATGATAGAAAATATTGGAGGATTAGTAAATTACATGAAATGTTCTCTGCTGTTCTCTTCTACAAGAATATCAAAATCAATTTTGCTTCAGTTTTGAGAAAGGGACCTTATCTCATGATATGGCCAAGTCTGTTGCCTCTGAAACAAAAGCCACTACTTTTTTAAAATAAGGACTCCATATTTTTTTTTTTTAGTCATCTTGCTTTATAGTGTCTTGTGTTAGTGATACCAGTACAGAGTACAGCTTTGCAGAAGTCCAAAATGTACAATGGGAACAGAAATACGTGAGCAACAAATTTCTTTGAGAAACTGACCTTAAAATTAAGTTCTATAAAGTTAATGTGTATAATGGAAATGTTGTGAATTCATGCTGTGCAGTGTTGTTGATATTCTGGTCTTTTAGTTTAACAGTGTAGTGTATTTTTTTTTTTAATGCATTCACAGCTTGTTTCAAGCTGTTGTTTCTTCTTAGTATATATACTTAATGGAATTGCTAAAATTTTAAGCTCTAGAATTACAGTAAGAATCTTCAAAGTAGTTTTCAGTCTGGTTCCTGTAAAAAGGCTTTGGATATTTAAAGCTGAGAATACAATTTTCAGTGTTCCATGATGAGCATTGACTTTTGTGATCTAAAATAGATGACTTATTTCTGAAATACTTCATTTGAGTAATGGAACCATACTTTTATTATGCTTTTTCTATTAAAATGTAGCAACTGATAGGGACAGTCAAGTGTACTAAGTTGCTCCTTAATTAAAAACACAAACAACCCAGCACAAGTGATACAGGAATGGAATATGTTAAGAAAGCCAAACTCATTGTATATCCTTTCCTCAAGACTATCCAGTCCACAACAGATTACACAGGAAAATCATTAAATTCTGACTATGTTCTGAAATGCATCAGCAGAATCCTGACAATTTTAGTTGCCAGCAGACCAGAAACCAACTAATTGCATTTTTCATAAACAGTTTATCATAATGTTCTTATAGCCTCAGCAGAAAGAGTAAGGAAGAGAGATGCGCTCTGACATTTTTATGTAAGATAGTAAAACAAAATCTTTGGCAAAATCTGTATACTTAAGCAGATGTGTGCATATTCCACTCTATGTGGTGTTACTCTCACCAGTGTTTTCTGGAGTTTTTGTTTTAGTTTTTTTTATGTTGTTGTTTGGGGTTTTTGTTATTGGGTTGGGTTTTTTTTTTTTTTTTTAAACAAGTTTATATCTGCACCCCTCCCTCCATACTAAAAACTTTAGCAATATCTTCATTAAAAGACAAATGTGTTCTGTATTTAGTACATTCAATATATACAAACAATGCTAACACTAATGCTTTGTGTTAGTATGTGTTATTGTAGTGCATTGAATTGACCCACTGAAATACAAGAGCCATAGTAATTTTTTTTTTTTTTTTTGTAGGGCTGAACCCTTCAGAAAGTTGGGGAATTTAAATTTATTTACTGTTGTAAGACGTTCTTAGTTTGCTACTGTGAAGTTGGAGATGAAGTAAGTTGGAGATGCAGTAAGTTGGGTATTGCCCAGAGACTCTTTGGTTCTGTGATGGAAGAGGTAGGGATGCTGCATCTGAGCAGTAGCAGAACAACTTCTATAAGCTGTGACTGTGCAGTCATAATTTCTGTGAACTTCAACAAATTTGCTGCTGTCTTGACTCTTTGCTGTAGACATAAAAATACTCTGATGAGATCACATTAGTTGTAAGTGGTAAATGAAGAACTCATCCTGTGTTTTGTAGTTGCTTTGCCTTTTACATAAAGATCTATTCTGAAGTGTAATGGATTTATGATTTGATGACTTTGTACAGATAGGTAACGCTGTCTAGGAAAGTGACACAAAGGCTTTCCAAAGTATTTTTGAACAAAAGCTCGCCACTTCAGTTACTTCTCATGCTGTCTTGCAGTATGAACTGCTACAAAGCTCAGCAACAATTGTTGGAATTAACACTTAATGAAATTTGTTGAGTTTTGGTAAGACAGACATTCTAATTTTTCCACGTAGGGTTTTGAGTGATTGAATGAAGTTGAAAACAGGACAGGTGAGGAATGTATGCTTGTAATTTTGGTTAAAATTTGATATTGCACCTTCAAGAGCTGCCTCTCAATTTGTGTCTCAGCAGAGAAAGCAAACTACAATCAAAGATTAGCCTGTATTCACCTTATTGTATTCTAAGAGATGAACATCATTGGTTCTGTCTGATTCTCTGGTCCTTGGATTCATTGTTAATCCGTTTGCCTGCTGCCCTCTTGTGAAGCGTGACAACAGTTCTTCATAGTTCAATGGCTGCCTTCAAAGTAAATAGAACTTTGAGTATGCTCCCATGTGGAGATGACTGGGTGCAACTACTGCTTGACTCTTTGCAGCTCCATGTAGTGCATTTTTGTAGTAGCGTAGTTCAGACTGTCCAGAAGTGTTTAACATCCTTAAGAATTTTGCCTCACACCTCTTAATCCCTTTTGAGTGAACTGTAAAGCGTCTACGAAGCTATTCTTCTCTTGCTTAGTGGTACAATTGTCACCTCAGAGGACTACAAGTGTTTCTTTTCTGCTGTGTACTTTGAGGAGAAATTTGGGAGAGTGGGTCTTGCAAGTACTTGCGTTGTTTTGAAAATGCTTCTTGGGAACCACGCAAGAAATAATGTCTAGAATATTTCTGGGAGGCACAGGAAATAAGTAAAGCCAACTAAATTACAGCAGCAAGCAAAGTCCTCTGAAACAAAGGAAAATTCAGGAGTGGCAGAACTAGGTCTTGCTGCCCACTGTCTCTCTGTTGCATGTTTCGCATAAATCTTGTAACAAAACTGTATCAAGGCTCCTTCATTCCAGTAAAGCAGAAAGGGAGATTAAGCCAGAGGTTCAGAGACAGATTATCAAGTAGAAAAGAGAGAAACCTCTTCTCCTTCCCAAAATCTCCTAACTCTATAGGCGAGTTCTCAGATAGGTACCAGAACTGTAGGCAAGTTTCAAAGTGGAATTTTCTTCTGCTTTCATTTAATCGAATAAGTGGTCTTGATTTCCTCTTGCTAGTGAGAGTTGCAGATGGTTGTGGAGGATGCTAAGGACAGATACTCTGTGTAAGTGTGAAGGCACTTATGGAGAACACTGGATGATCCTGTATTGCCTCACCTAATTGGGAATCCCCAGGCTTGGCAAAACTTTACCTATCCTACTGTGAAGATAAATGACCTGCCAGGTTTGTAATTCACCTTGCCTCGAGGCAAAGCTGTTAGCATTTTCTGCCTTCTGTTTTCTTGCAGCTGAAATTGTCGAAACTTTAGGTTAAACAGATGCATGAAAAGAATATAAAATTTAAATCTCGGCATTTGGCCATAGTGAAAAACTAGGGTTTCTTTTTTGAATGTTTAAAGATAATAAGTTGTTGAAAACTACTTTCTGCATCATTTGTAGCAAAGAACCACTTTTACCTTAAAATGTTGTTAGCAGATGTGATATAAAAATGCTATTTAGACTGGAACATTTATTTTTGGTTTATACTAACCTGAAATGATGACTGATTCCTTAGGATTTACTAGTGTGTGCTTGACCTGTCAGTGTGCTGCTGTTGGTCTACTTGCCTTCCTCTAACGCATGGATATCTGAATGTTTGTCCTTCAGAGCAGTATGGTTTTTTGTATGAGTTTCATCAGGGAGAGACTCTGCCTTTTCTGCTGTTATTTCTTTTACAGAGTTTAATACCTTTGCTCTTGTCTGAAAAAATGGTCTGTGTTGACCATGCAGATTATGTTCATCTCTCAAGACTGAGCACTCAAGGCTTGCATAGTGACTCTGTGTGTGTCCAGTGATTAGTGATTTAAATTAAAATCTTAGAGTTATAAACAGTAACAAAATAGGAATTCAAAGAAAAGGGCTGTATGGGCAAGATTAGTTTCTCTAGAGATGTTTCTGGAACTACCTTTGCACAGAACCTGAAATACATATACTGGTTTAAACAAAAGTTCCCTATAGCCTTGAGTCCTGTCGTCCACGGAATCTCTTAGTCAATCATGAAGAAAGCATTTTGTAATGAAGAGTTACTTGACAGAACCTGTAAGATTTTTTTTTTTTTTAGGACTGACATCTGAAGCAGAAATTAAATGAATTGTTAGGTTTTCAGTGCTCCTTTTTTGAAATACCACAATTCTACTGGCTACATGTGGCAGCAGAAGTGAAAACCTGCAGACATATTCAATGTTTCAAAATTAAATCCTGCAAATGGTGATCATGAGTCGCTACAGTTATCTGAATATGTTTGTTTCTGACACCTTGTGGCTGAGCCCCAGAGTAGCAACAATATCAGAAATTTCATTAGAGAGGGTGAGCTATTTTTCCTTGCTGTGTAATAATGCTTCTCTAGCCCCACTCCAGAAGGGCAGACCTGTTGTGTGACAGTGTATTAACCTAGTTGTTCTCTTCTCAAGATGATACAATTAATTGATGCTCCAGGAATTTCCCTTGAACCATGAAGGATCTTTCTAGGGTTCTGGAAATTCAGTTTTGTCACATGGATAGTATATCCCTAGCTATTGTATTTATGGACCATAAGAAATAAAGCTGCCTTTTTTTTCCCCAAGCTTTTTTTCCCCCTTTAAGTGTTTTTATTGTTCATCTGTTTTCAATAGTGCTCAATAAGAGATGGGATTTATAAAACTTTTTTACAATAAAAGCTTTGAAGCGTATCGTTGCTTGAGTTCATCTTGCCCTGAAACAGCTTTTTCTCAAATACTTTCCTCGTATCACATGGGACTGCTGTAGCTCCAAGCCCTGACTTGGACTTGATGGGGCCCGATTGGGACAATTTTCACTGAGAATGACTCTAAGTCCAAGCCTCTGTTTGCATGCAGAAAATATGCTTGTTCTTCTGGAAGTCACTACTTCAGAACAATGAGACCATGTGTAAAATTCAGGGTGGACACATAGTGAGAGCTAATCTACTAGCTAGGTATCACTATAAGCCCTCTTAGTTTTAGTTTATCTTATACAGGGAAAGAGGCGTTTTCAAAGGTTGTCTATAGTGGTTTCCTCAGATCAGGTAATGTACTATGGGAGAATCAGTTTATTGCTGGTATCATTGTCTGAACTGAGATCTTTATCTCTGTAGAAACCTTGCATGAAGTTGATCTGGCCTTGCAAATTTCAATAACTTATGCAGAATCCCTTTCTGAACTTGAAGCCCTCCCAGGGATTTAAGAATAGGATTGCAGGGTCTATCTTTTCTCCTTGGTAAGGATAGAAGACAGGCAAATGGACACATTTACTAGCTGTGATTATTGGCTGACTCCTGCAAAACCAGATTTTGTAGCTTGATAACGGCTCTGACTCTAAGCTGCATAACTTGCCGGTCTCTGTTTGTAATTACCTAATCCTGCTTAGGCTTGCTTTTCCTGAATACTGTTTTTTGTATGGTGAGCATTTCCTGCAATACAGGACTGAGGTTCTTTCCCATCCTAAGGTAGAATGCTTCATATCTAAACAACTGTCTAGCAGTAGTGGCTTAATTTTTTCTGACTTTGTAGTTCCTACTTCTCTTTAGATCTAGTGAGGACTGTTGCTCTCTTCTGGACTATTATCTTAAAAGAAGAATGCTAAGTAATGTAAATATACTGGATACTTTACCAAGAGCTGAACACTGTCAGCATATGCTGTTGTTCTCCGAGGAGTATTCTTGTTACTGGTCCGTTTGTTCATGTTTTGTGTCTACTTAACCATGTCCCTCAGGACCTCATCTAAAAGAAAAAGAAAAAGAAAAAAAAGGACATGGATTGATGTTTGATAGGAATGGTTGGACTCAATGATCCGATTGTTCTCTTCCAACCTGGTTGTTCTATGATTTTATGATACTGGCAGTAACAGCTCCTGGTAGCTGGATGTTAGTTACTTGCAGTCATGTCAACATGGCTCTGCTTACCATGTTAATGCTCTGGATTAATGGAGCAACTGGGACCTGGAAACACTAACTGTTCTGCATGACCTGCCCCTCCCTATCTTAAATTAGCCAACAGCCATAATAGGTGATTCAAACTGAGGGGAACTCACTTAGAGGAAACATATTCTGTTGAACTGCAAGCAGAGAGGAAACTTGGGCCTAAGAAGTCTTTCATATGTGATTCGAATTTTAGGTGTACTGTTGATTTTTTAATTCTATAAATAAAGAAGCAATCCAACTACTTTTTATTTAGTGTCAGGTCTTTATTAGAAGTTAAAGTACTTGCATGATATACAAGTCGTTCATTGATTTGTATAAAAAATAAAATAGAAAAAATTTTAATAAAAAACACAGCAGGAATTGTAAAGGTAAGTTCAAAAAATGTGATGGTAAGATGTAATAACTCAGTTATGGTTTAGAAAGATCTAGTTAAAAATTACTGTCCTTTAAAGAATCTTTGACGTGAAAGAAAAATGCATATAAAATTTCACTGTGGAATGCAACAAACCATTGTGACTGCTAGTAAGTGAGTTTGAAAACCAGAAATAGCTAGCATTAAATAGATACTGTAATATGTTATGAAGTCAGATTGTAGTTAGAACTTTCGATGTTTCTTTAAGAATTCTGACTCAAAAGTATTCTATTAATCAAAAGAATATAGGTATTTTGGGAGGTATCCAACTAATGCATATCTCTTCCCAGTACATATGTAGATCTAACCTTTTTTTTATGACAGAAGACTGAGAGGAGGAACTTTGAAATGAGATCCAACAGCTCTACCTTGTTGTCCCTAAGTGGCATTAAGTTTTGTAAAAGCAAATGTGTGTCTCTGTTTTAATTTAGCTGAGCTCTGCCTCAGTGCCTCTCTCTCCTCCAGATGCAGCAAATTAGTGGTGATCTTTGATAGAAAGACATTCTAGAATCCTCATATAATATGTGGGTGTACAGCAACAGGTGTTTACTCAAGGTCATTGGGGCTCCCATAGCTCTTTATTATGTAGAATGGAAATTACTGGCCTAGTCATAGCCAAGACCTAGAATTACAGTTAGTATTGGTTTCAAACAAATGAAGAAAAATATTCTGCTGTTATAAATCTTGACAGCAGAAATTGCATTCACAATGTGTAGTAGTTTTTAAGGTGTCTTTAAAAGGGTTGTGCAATCCATTGTGGTCACAAATTCTGGTGTCTTTTAAGTTGCTGATTTTTTGTGATGTATTTTAGCCTCTTTTTCTTTTTTAATATCTGTGTCTTCAGAGTTAAAATGTCTGTGAGTACAAGAATTTAAAATCTGATATGTCCTATGAGATTCAATTTGAAATTTAGTTTTTCCTGCTATGTCCTGCACAAATCCAGTCATGGCATGGAATCAATTTGTAACACAGTACTACAGCTATTGTATACAGCAGAGAAACTTCTAGAAGGTTTCACAGAATCACAGAACAACCAGGTTGGAAGGGACCCATCGGATCTTCTAGTCCAACCATTCCTATCTAACACTAAACCAAGTCCCTCAATACCTCATCCACCCGTGCCTTAAACACCTCCAGGGAAGGTGACTCAACCACCTCCCTGGGCAGCCTGTTCCAATGCCCAATGACCCTTTCTGTGAAAAACCTCCTCCTAATCTCCAGCCTAAATCTCCCCTGGCGGAGCTTGAGGCCATTCACTCTCGTCCTGTCCCCTGTCACTTGGCAGAAGAGCCCAGCTCCCTCCTCTCCACAACCTCCTTTCAGGTACTTGTAGAGAGTAATGAGGTCTCCTCTCAGCCTCCTCTTGTCCAGGCTAAACAACCCCAGCTCTCTCAGCCGCTCCTCATAGGTTCTGTTCTCCAGCCCCTTCACCAGCCTCGTTGCTCTTCTCTGGACTCACTCCAGAGCCTCAACATCCTTCTTGTGGTAAGGGGCCCAGAACTGGACACAGTATTCAAGGAGCGACCTCACCAGTGCTGAATACAGAGGGAGAATCACCTCCCTGGACCTGCTGGTCACACCATTTCTGATACAAGCCAGGATGCCATTGGCCTTCTTGGCCACCTGGGCACACTGCTGGCTCATGTTCAGTTGGCTGTCGACCAACACCCCCAGGTCCCTCTCCTCCTGGCAGTTTTCCAGCCAGGCTTCTCCCAGTCTGTAGCTGTGCAATTTCCAATTCCCATAGAATTTTGTTCAAACACGCAAGTGCTTGTAGAGACCATCCGATGTCACATCCTCTCTGTAAGGCACTTTGTCTAGAAACTGCTCAGTTTAATGGGTTCTGATGGCCAAATATAGAAGGTTTTTCATATGTTTAGAGCACTACAGTTTTTATATCATGATTGGGTATTCTTGAAAACATGGATTAAATTTAGAGCAAGTAGCTTGACTTCCATCATATTTCAGTTATTTTAGCTGCAAGTGTTGTTTCTCTTATGGGCTTGTTTGTGGAATATTTTTGTTTGTTATTTTTTTTGTCGATGCTTTGCTTTCAGTTTTTACATGCGTGGATATGAATCTCACTTGACTAACTTAGAGGTTCAAGTTCATTTTTATGGAGTTTGACCACAGATCAGCTCTATGAGTCTTCACTTAACCTTGTATTCTGTGGCAACTGTTCAACTGGTACTCTGTATTGAAGGAAGTTTGGTAAAGGGAGAGCAGACCTTTGAATGGATCTGTCACATATTCACTGTTGTTTTTTTTTTTTGGTAATGCTTGTGGTAATGGTTGTCTTTATGTTGAACATGATGCTGCTGGATTATATTTTCAAACTTTTCTGTCTGTCAAGTTGAATTTTAGTGTTAAAAACCAAACCTACATCAGCTTTAATTCCTCAGTGAAAGGAAGCTGTGTTATGTTTAGTGCTTGCTTCAGAAAGGGAATGTCTTCCAAAGTACAATGTCTTTTTTACTGGCCAGGATCTACAGGGTCACTGCAGTTCTTTGCTGCCTCATCTCATTTTTTCCTATCACTCATAGTGCTTGCAAACCTGGCTCCAGAGATGAGGCATTAGCCTCTAAGTATGCTAGTGCTAATGCCACTGTAGAATGAATTTTCTGAAGTAGTAAGTCCAGTCTGTGCAGGTCCTGCCTGTCACAGGCTTTTCATGGGCTTAAGAAAACAAAATTCACACAGTTTGTCTGTATAACCCTTCAGTACTCTTTCAGAATCCCGTTCCTGCTATGAATGTTAATCCTCTGTTATAGAGAGGCGAAGATCCCTTTACTATAGGGTAACAATGACAAAGAAAACAAAACTGTACAGCAGCAGTTTTCTGGTAGCCTCTCAGGTTGGGGAGTAGATGGCATTGATTTGAGTGGGGAAGGGAGAAATTAAATATTCAATGAGAGATAACTGAATCAGGTAGTTGGCCTGATTTTAATCTTATGTGCATTTTTTGAAAGTGAGAGATCAAGTACGAGAGTTAAATGTGAACTTGGACAAGAGGTGCTATCTTGACAAAGGTGGGCTGTTTGTAGTTGAAATATAAGACAACTTAATACATCTACTATATTAGTCTTGCCTGCCTAGATTTAAATAAATCCTCTGACATGTCTTCCTGTTAGGAGAAGAAATGAGGATTGAAATGAGACTTGTCTTTGACTGAACAACAGTTTGGCTAATGTGAGGATTATAACAAGTTGTCTTCCAGGTGGAATTACCATAATAGAGATATTACTAGTGCAGTTCCCTCAGAGAACTGTCTTGACTAACATTTTCATTATTGACTTTGAACTGGATGAACTCCATATATAACAATGGGAAGCATCCATGCTGCAAAAGGGCTATGCCATACTACAGTGAAGGAACTTTGTGGAGTGGAAAGGTAAACGTGGTATGAAGTCAGTGTTCAAAATACTAAGTAGTGCAGGGAGGAAACCATCACAGAAAAAATGTTAGTGGCTGTCTTGCTGAGTGGAGGCAGCTGAGAAGAAGGATCAAGAGTATATTGCTTGAGTTTAAACTGAACGTGTATTATCAGTATGGCATGGAGTAGAGCTGGAGGCAGGCGAAAGCTAATGTACCTCAAAGTACTTTTGGTAAAAAGAATACTAGAACTTGTGTAAAATATCCTATTTAGAGGGCCAGAATGGTAATGTTGTTTTAAACCAGAACACGTGTAGGAAATTGCTGTTAGAGTGCTTGGAGAAAGTGGGAACTCTGCTTTCCATGTAGACTTCCTTTTAAAACTGTTATGTTCAGGACTGTGAAACTAGACATGGGTCTTCTGTCCCAGAGGTAGAGCAGATGTTCTAGGTAGAGATCCATACGCTATGTGCACTTCTAGGAAACCATCCTACGAATGTTCAGAGAGATGTAAATCAGATTCGGGGGGGGAGGGGGTGGGGGGCAGGAGAGGCTGAAATCACAGATTATAATGCTTGATAACTTTAAAATTTCATTCCTGTAATCTTCCAGATCTGTCAACAAGGGTAGGGATTCTATGTGAAAGCAAGAGATCTTTAAACTATTACAGTAGTGCTGGATGTTTACTGTTACCTAAGGAAAAAAAATCACTTTCTAGATAAAAATACCTAAAATTTCTCATGTCTGTGCTTGCTATTTTGTTATCTTCCTATTCAGCCTTGCATTAGGGAAATGTGGTGACAAGGTTACTCTGTGGACCTTGTCTCACAAGAAGAGGTAGTTGGGAAGGACCTAGAGTACTGGCTGTACAGCTTTAATTTACCTGAAGTCAGTCAACTATGGTTTTCAGTGTTCTTGAACAATGTGACTGGCTTTTGTACTTCCTGGTGTAGACCACCCTTGTTAGTCTCGTTTTAGGCACCCAGTGATCTCAGGTGTTACATTCCTGGTAGAACCATGTAGCTAAGAAAATCAGTACTTGGGCATAGGGGAAGGGTTATGAGACATATCATCAGGCCTCCTCTGTCTCTTGGTCTGCCCTACTGTGGGATTTGCTTCAAAAAAAAGCTATTTAATTAAATACCAGAACTGTTGCCAAATTCCAGCATGATGTAACTAAAACGTTCTCCACAGCCAAACTCTGACTGAGCAGTCAGTGGTAATGAGAAACTGATGCACCCTGGGGACTGGTCTCTCTAGAGGGTCTTCTTCCAGTTTGAATAGAGAGCAAAAGAGGATGAACAGATGGGATAAACAAGCTCATCTGCAGTTCTATAGAGTTTTTGGTGAACTGAATCTCTTCCTCCTGCCTGTGCAGGAGAACTACTAAGCAGTCATTTGCAAACACACAACTGGGGCATTCGTTACCAATACTTGTATGAATTTTGACAATACTGTCATGAAAGTCTACTTCAGTGCACTGTATCAGTGCAGACTTGTTAAATGAAGAGAATGACATGGCCACCTACTTCATCCTTGTTTTTTACAACTTTTTAAAGGGAATAAATCATTGTGGAAGATAGTATGTATCATGACCCTGCATTCCTTTGCGGGGATCCTGTTCTATGTCACTTGGCAGTTTGTTTTACTCACTGTGGTGGGTACTTGATCAGCTTGCAGAGAGGTTTTATTATCCGCAGCTCTTTTCAGTGAAAATTAAAAGATTAACAGTTTTCCCTTGCCAGCAAAAGGAATAAAACAGCTTTCTCACTTTTAATTGATGTTTAAATTCCTGGAATTTAGGCATAGATTGAGTTGGTTGGTTCCTGCTGTTGGACTGCAGCAATAGAATAAAATGACAGTTCTCCAGAGCTTGTCATCTTGTGTGTTGAATGAGTTGGATACAGAAAGACAGATACAAGCAAAGAAATAATATATAATACTAGTTGACCTGATAGATATTTGCCTACCTACTGGCAGAGGTCTTAAGGACAACTTCAGTTGAGAAACTCAGAGAGGGAGGTATCTTTGCAAAGACTTCATGAGCTTGGGGGACACCTTGCAAAAATGCCTATGGCCTGTGGATGTCACTTCAAAGTAACTGGAATTGAAGGCTATGAAGAAAGAGCCATTTAGTTGGTTTGTTTCAGTGCACCAGCAGACAGACTGGGTACAGTGGACTATGAATAAGTCCAAATCAACCAGTGATATGTGTTTTGTGGGTAGTACCTGGGGATAGTCCTCATTGTGTTGAGTTTTAAAATGAACAATGCAAGCAATGCGAGTTCTTGCTGTAAGATGCTCTTTATCAGTGGTGCCTATTTGGGAAATAGAAGCTGACAAAATACTAAAGGAAGGTTAGTCTGCACTATCAAAAGTCAGTGGAGTGGTGTAATGGAAGCTGAAACTGAGATTTATCCCTCTAAAACAAGGATAGCTTTACATAGCAAAAGGTCACCCTAGTGACAGATTGAGCTTTACATAATGGATTCCATGAAAAGTTCCTTTTCAACTTGGTATTTACTAATAGTTATGTGGTTTTAAGGTAAGAGAAAATTACAGGGGAGCGACAGTATTCCTTTCTGAGAGGTGTACTTTTCCTCAGAGTCAGATATGATAACTGTGACAAAAAGGCGTCTGCTGTCTGGCATTGTTTGCCAGAGCTCAGAGATGGATCAACTGTACTGTCTGACCCAGTCCACTGGATGCCTACTCTATATCAGTCTCTTCCCTTGTGTGGCAAAACCACTTTGGCTGAGGATCTTCAATAATTGTGTATGTTTTAAAATGCGTTAGGTATTAGATTAAAATTGTATTCTGTCAGTTTGTAAGTGGACTTGATTACCAGAGATTTTCATCATTAACAGATGCCTCTCTACAACTTCTTGTTTTTATGGTGGTGCTTTCATCTTAAAAATAGAAATGCTACTACATTT
The DNA here is from genome assembly GCA_033558105.1 of Coccyzus lansbergi. Taxonomy (NCBI): domain Eukaryota; kingdom Metazoa; phylum Chordata; class Aves; order Cuculiformes; family Coccyzidae; genus Coccyzus; species Coccyzus lansbergi. Next base: position 4,022,574 of record JAUMJK010000113.1, read on the forward strand.
CTTCTTGATTGTTTGCAATTGCAGATATGCATTTATATGTATAAGTAATGTCCTTTGCTGAGTTTTCAAGTCTGTGTGGATGTGCAAATAGCATTTATTCTTTGGTTTCACTATGAATTACTAGATGTGACACGCTGATGTCTTGTGTGCAGTATCTAGTTAAACAATTGCAGAGAGAACCTTTCTGGAAAAGAAACAGCGGTGGTGTTACTGTTTAAAACTCTTCTTGGTTATTTTCCTACAGTGACTTCCTTTTTGTAGATTTTGATTTACTTCAGAGCTGCAGTATGATCATTACATTAGTACAAACATCTGTTCCACAGTGTTGAAAACATAAATTTGAGGGCTTTTTTTGAAAATATTGTTTATGTCACCTCACCTCTACTGCCCAACATTTCACACGTATTCCTACTTGTTTTTTGACATAGGATAGGATAAGTTTCTCTTGTATTCTTCATTTTGCCTGCCTTCCCTACAGACTGTCAATATATATGTTTTGATCAAATAACATCTAATAAAGCTTGTCATCACCTTGTAAAAAGAAGCAGCAGACAATGAAAAAAACAGGTGTGGATGATTTTAAGTATTTTTTGCCTTTCAGTTCCTGTGGTAACACATTAAAATGGGCACACAGTTACTGGCTTAGGTGGAAAAATCAGTCTTTTTGGTTTAAAAAGTTGCTGAATCTGGCTTGAGCTGATGTAGCAGATTTTTGCAGAGACATATTCTCTGCAAAAATGTGATCTGTTCCATTTGTGTTTGCAAGGATTTCTTACTGGTAGAGCAGGTGAGGTGATAGGTGGAAGGAGGGCAATGGCAACAGGGCTTGCACTGGTACCTGGTCAGGGCCCTTGGTGAGCTATCTAGACAGAGTTAGTAGGCTTGATTGTTCCAGACTGGGATAGGACTGTGATGATCTTCCTGCTGCTTTAGGGTTTGTATGTTTAGAAAACTGTTAGCCTTAGATTTTTTTTTTTTTTATAATGAAGGTAAGGAGTACCTGAGGAAACACACAGATAATGTTTAAATTAGAAATTGCTGCTTTAGTATGTTATATAGTTTTGGAGAAGTCTGCTTTAGTAAATGGGTGCTTGTGTTTCAATATTAATCCATATTCCATTGGCAATTATTACATGCTATGTGGAATTATTTTTGCATTTCAATTTTATTTTACAGTACATACTAATGAACTAGTAGAAGAGTATCTTCTGAAGGCCTTTTTTGTGTAAAAGCAGTGGTTTAGCTCGCAAACTTTTCTGAAAGTAGCACTGAATAGCATGGTGGAGAATGAGATAATTCAGCAAAACTTCTATCTGGGTTGGGCAAGCAGTATTCCTACTTGTTGTCACAGTACAGATGGCTTCTGAAGACTAGATTTTAAGAAGAGCAAGACAGGTTCTTGGCATGGCATTTAGCATTTGTCAAAAGTAATTTTATACTGGCATTTAGTAAAACACGTTGGGGAAAAAACATTGTATGAGCAGTTAGCAGCTCTCTTAAGTGTAGTTAGCAAAGGATAAGCTGCCCTTTTAAAAGGATATTGTGGAAATGGACACTGGAGCAAGCTTCCTGCACCTGTGTCTCTTTGACATCAGCAGTGTTTTGATCTGATATGCAGTCATGGACATACTAAGCCAGAGAGATGCAGGTGTTTCCCTCTGGCTCATGTAAACTATATGCTTCCCTGGAAATTAACTGTAGCTTGCTATTGCCTACAACTACAAAAGTAGATGCTTACTAGCTAAGGAAGTCCTTACTTATAAAAGGTGCCAAATGGCACTAGGCAAGAATATTCAAAAAGGAGGAAGTGGGAAGAAATGCACAACTGTTGTCAGTTCCCAGGATGTAACTTCTCTGCCCCATGCTCTGCTTTTGCATACTGAAGTCCACACTTGCTCTGTCAGCTATCAAAAGTTTACTAACATGATTGTGCATTTATTAAACGTAGTTGCTTGAAATCATCAGCCAGGCTGGAAGATGCAAAATACATCCCAAATTGCTAAATTGTCAGACATGTATATGCCACACTTGAAAGTCACATTGAGAAACAGATTGTGGTAAAGGACCGGTAGTAGTTCTAATACAAGTGAGTTACCTATGATGACTGTTTTTAGCAAAATGAAGCTAACTAGATAGAATGCAAGAACTGGAAAAAGTTGAGTTGCATTTTGTTCAAGGACAAAAGTATTTCTTTATATTTAGGCTGCAATATCCAACAGGTCTGCTCTAAAGGCTGCTGTTCTAGACTGTTTAGCTTAATTTGTTCATCAGGTCACATCTTTTAGTGTCACAAGGAATAAGGTGCTGACACCTGAATTGAGCCAATTGGGCCGTCTCCCTTCATTGCACTACACAGATAGTGTAGTCATTTTCAGAATAGTGCAAACACTGTTAAAATGAGTAGTTGAGTGCAAGTTTATGCAAGGAGAGTACCAGAAGGAGCTTAGAGATAGTGCGTTTGGACCTTAGCCTGTTGACCACAGAGTCTGGTCTGTGTTTTCCATTAGCTTCAGACCACTTGACAACCCCATCTGGATTTCTAGTTTGATTTCCATGTTACCAACCCTTCAATTCCTAACCACTTTTTTTTGAGATAATGAGCTCTTTCTTTAGTACTTATTGCTGTTACATTGTCATAAGCAATTGTACCATTTTATGTCCCTCCCTGAACTCTCATCGACTCCCTCCAAAAACAAACAAACAAAAAACCCCCCCCAAAACCACAAAAAGCCCAAAAAACCCCAACCCCCCTACCAAAAACTCGACAAAGCTTAGCAATGTTTTTTGTTGGATCATTTTAGAGAATATTTTTAAAATATTTCTTGGGTATGGCTTTTGTTTTTACCAGTACTGCTTAATTAAAACATGTGTGTTAGTGGAGTCAAGAAGCAAAGATGGTTTACTGAGATTACACAGAGTGTTTCAGAGTGCTTATATGACTTTGCAGAAATGTAGTGAAGATCTGTGCCAAATGATAGGATATTAATGCAAGCATCGTGTCTTCCTCTGTCCTCCTTTCTGTATGGATAGTGACTTGGTTCAGGGAAGAAACTCAGCAATAAAAAATTAATGTTACAAGAATCTGTTTTACAGACTCAGGGCAGTAAAGAGCTTCAGTGGTGTTGCTGGGGTAAGGAATCATGGCCCTGCAGTTTGAAATGAGATCCCGGTCTGTGGACAGGTAGGGGAAGCCCCAAGGAAGTGGGCAGGCATAAATAGACCAGGCTAATAATGGTTTCCAGGCCATAATGGTAGTAACTTTCTCCTGGTATGATTTTTGTTCACAGAAACCATACAAATAAGAATATCTTGAGCTAGGACTGTCACATTTCATGGTCACAAACATATCCACTGAACGTAAACGTGGATGAGTCCTTTGTCTTGTTGATTCACCTTCCCTGGAGGTGTTTAAGGCATGGGTGGATGAGGTGCTGAGGGGCATGGTTTAGTGTTTGATAGGAATGGTTGGACTTGATGATCGCGTGGTTCTCTTCCAACCTGGTTATTCTATGATTCTATGCCTGGCAATTACACACCTTTGTCAAAGGCTCTTTTGATTTTACAGACCTGATCTATTTATCTTTTCTTTGTTTAAATTATAAAGCTTTTATGTTAAATGCAAAAAGTTTAGGCTGGTTAGTTGAACTGTTATCTAATCTGGCTGTGCTAAAGCTAAGGTTAAAGCAGTTGTCCTTACTCTTCTTCCAGCTGCTTATCTTGGCTCTGGCTATTCATGGCTGTCCTGACATTTCTGATCTCTTCTGCTTCAAATGTACCCTGGTTTCAATGTGGGGTTTATTTTCCCCTAATGAGGTGCTAATACTGAATACAAGTGCGATTTATCATAAAAACAGAGCTATTTCTTGCCTGTACTGTAAGAAAGAAAGAAGACCAAAGCATGCCTTTTCACAAACATGTATGTTGGATAAAATACTTCTGGAAGTGGTACCTTTCTGAAATTCTTACATACTTACTCAGTTCAGTCTGAGCTTCACAGATACGCATCAGAAGGGATACTTTTGTCCTCAGACTATAACCAGTCCTTATGCCAGTGGCACACATGCTGCTAAATAGAGTGAAAACCAATTCAAAATTAATTACTAATTAATCAACAGGGTAGACATTAGCTACCTTCTTTTTTGCCTTAATGTGTTTTCCCCCCACTGAATACCTGTATGGGTTATAAATAACAGTGCCCTAATGCAGGTCATAGGCCAGGCTAAAAAATGTCCTGTATCTTTTTGTTGCTAGTATGTTGGGATAACTTGGAGCATGCTGTGCTTAAAATAGATGAGGAAATTCAAATGTCTTATGGCTGATGCATTTATGTTTAATTCCTTGGAGAGTTTCCATAACATATTTGCATGTCTTCTGAAAGAAAGGTTTATCTGGAAGACAGCTGAAATATAGATAATGCTGCAGAAGAAACAAAAATGCTGAATTGGCACTGAAAACCACATTATTTATATGGCAAACTCCTATCCTGGTCATATTCTGGGGATAGATGAACCTCTCTGTTTTGAATATCATCTGTTACTACTGTTCAGGCAGTGACTGCAGCAGCAAACTGTAGCGTGCACAGTCACTATACAGACTTAAGACCAGAAGATGATTAAGTTGTGATTGAAACTACAGAGTTTTCAATAGGAATAATGGGATTATTTCTATTACAATGAAAGTTAGAACTGTGTTTTTCTTAAAAAAAAAAACAAAAAAAAAAAAAACCCAACCCAAAAAAACAGGCAGGGAGGTTTTTGTGCTTTTGGTTTTTTGGTTGGGTTTTTTTTTTTTGTTTGTTTTACATCTGTGACTAGTGTGGTGTTAGAGCTTATTTAGATTTCTTGTTTTGCTCTGATTTCAATGAAATTGAGTTGATTCTCAAATCTACAGTGTGAAGCCTTGGTTTGATTCAGCTTTCTTTTGTAAGCATAGCTTCTGTCATAGTCTTAATTGTTTTTAATTTGGCTATGTGTGGCATTGACTTTGGTTTCTGAACCTGCTAGTACGTGGTTGTAGTGTTGCCAAACTTGATGGTCAATAGAAAAAATACAAATATTTGTCATGTGCACATATTATCTCCTGTTAATTGCCTTTAAGATACTCTTTTGTATTGCTCTATGCGTTTTTCACAAATCTGTTTTGTGTCATTTTTATAATCCCACAATATTTCAAAGTCATATTTTACTTGCATCCTTGACACAGCCACTTCCCTTTCCCTTTCTTCCCCTCCCTGTATCCATCAGTGAAGAAAAGCTGGAAGTGACTGTGCTTATCTAAGCAAGTAAAGTGATCCTTGTCTGTTTTCCCATAGCTGTCAAATTCCTTTGTTCTTCTTTACTTAAAATCATCTTAGGCTTTCAGATGTGTGTCATCACGTGAAAGATTTTCACATTGCTTCTCAGTGTACCTTGATATCAGAGTACTTTGTTTCTACACTATCTTGATAAAGGTGTTTTACTTCCTCACCTCTTTACTGTTGATTCTGACTTGCCCACTGTCAACATTCAAACTGAAGATTTGGGGGCTATTGTTAGGGTGGTTATTGTGTAGTTACTATGTATTACTCTCTTCAGACTAACACTGCTACACCACCTACCTCCAACTGTGGGTTCCTTCTGCTTCCACTATACGTGATTTAGCAGTCAGCCATGCAACTATTGGAAGAATCTGTTTAGTTTACTGATTCAGCTCAGGACTAGGATAAAGGAAATTTTTTTTTTTTTAAAACAGGTCTGCAATTTATGCTACACCTTGTTGTGTCAATTTTAGTATCAGACCAGGAAAGCAGAAACTTCTGTGTGAGTAGTTTTGCATGGTACTTTATTAAATTTTAGATAATAACATCAAAAGTAGACTCTGATAATCCTCATACCATGGAAGGGATCTTGAGCTGCCTGGTTCAAGCATGTGTTGAAGTTATTGGGTGAAAAGACTTCTAGAAAAATCTAGTCTTTGGTCAAGCTTGACATGTCATACCAACTGCCTTCATGCTTGCTGCTGCTGTGCGTGTCTTGGTATGTTGAAGAACTTGCCTTCACTTCTCAACCTTTTCCAAGTGGTATTCTGTAAACTAGTCATACTAAGAACCAATTCCATAAGGGAGGCTAAGACCAGGGACTGGTGAAAGCTTAGCCAGCTAGGGAAAGGTCTTGAAAAGTTAACAAGGGTTGTGTGCAGTAGAAGAGATTGAAGTCGGCTATTGGGAACAGATTGAAAGCTGGCAAGGGGTTTGATCCTTCTCATGAACAAAAAAAGTGGAATTGTGCAGCCAGATTGACTGGGTAACTTCGCTTTTAGATTTTGTTTTGGAGGGAAAGATGAAGCATGACTAGGGACTAAACAGTGTATTTAAAGAAAGGTTCTGCATGCCCTGTTGTTACATCTTCAAGTGCTGATTAGAACTCCATCTGTGAGGCTGATGATGTCTTACAAGCTGTAAGCAGTCTAGCTGAGTCTTGATACTTGAATGTTCACAACTACTTTTGACTGTGAACATAGTGTGCCTGGTTTGTGCAGCAGTAATAGGCATTTTGTGGCTTAGTGCATGCAATTGATGCAGTTCTAATAGGTGGGTGAAAATATCATTGAGAATATACACATTTTTGTGCTTTAAGTGAAATGAGCAGTAAAATTTAGAATGTGAGTTTCATATTAACATTTTGTGTTCAAATGCTGAGACTAATCAATTTTGAAATTCTGAATACATATTTTAAGTGCTAATGATATTATTGTGGAAGATACATATATTTGGTGGTTTTGACTTTGGACTTCTGAACAGGATGTTGCTACCTAATGAAATTCAGACCTATGCCAAAGTCCTGCTGTGTTCCAGTGCGATAGTAGCTTCTACAGCCACTTCAGAACCTGTACTGGAGTTTTATTCTCTAAGGCTCTGCCCACCTGCTCTCATATCTCCTGTGGTAACATGCAAATGAAGTCTCTACCAATTTGTTTGGTATTGGACTGAATAGCCATTGCTGTGATGATGGTGAGGCACTGGAACGGGTTGCCCAGTGAAGTTATGGAAGCCCTATCCTTGGAGGTGTTCAAGGCCAGGTTGGATGAGATTTGGAGCAACCTGATCTTGTGGGAAGTATTTTTGCTCATGGCAGGAGACCTGAAACTAGGTGATACTTTAAGGTCCCTTCCAATCCAAGCCACTCTATGGTTATTTCTGTTTCTGAGCCAAGTGAGAAGGCTGTGGAGTAGAAACTGATTTTGGAGTACAGGCTAAGCAATTTCAGTGAAAGATAGTGTTTTAAGACTGAGTCATGAGACATTCTGGTCCTGTTAAGTAATAAAAAGAGGATATTAAAGATTTCTCGTCTTGTTTTCTCACTTGGAGCTCAAATAAGAAATATACTTGCATACTTCTCAGGTGGTATTACTTAAATATTTATCTCATAGACTAAATTGTTTGTGGGCTTTTACCAGCATTTGAAATCTAGAGCAGTGGCTGCAAAGTTTGGCTGTAAATTATTATAGCATTGTCTTCTGACATGCAGATTGCTTAGTAGGCTTCGAAGAGAAGCCTTATACCAACGTAGTTTAACACATTATTTCTAATTTATAAACTCAGCAGTGGTATGCACTGTTCATCACTGTATTGTGAAATGCTTTTATAAGCAGAGATATGCTGTCTTCAAAAATAATAGTGATTTCAGTTGTCCCATTGAGCAGCTCGTGGTTAACAAATCTCATCAGGGAGTGTTGCCATTCTCTAGAAAAGGGACCAATATCATCAGCTGCTACGTGGGGGAGGCGAAGATACAAGAATGAGACAAGTTATTTGAGAAAACTAAAATGTGCACCCTGCACCATTATAGTTGTTAGATTATATGAGTCCTCCTGAAGACTTTATGAAATAGTCTTGAGCCATTCTGAAATCATAGTGAGTTACTTTGCACCAAGATGTACGTTAGAGTTGTCACAACTATAAACTCAGCACGTCTAATCTACTTCCAGCATAGCACAGAAAGTAGAATCTGTGTCTGTATGAAGAATTTTACTCAAGTTTTATGCTTTTAATCCCGCCTATCTGAATAGGCTTTCCTTACTAGCAATAAACATCATTCTGCTAAATGGTTCTGAAAAATTCGATCCTGCGCATGCATTTTTATATAAGCTTTTCAAGCATTTTGCAATATAGTAGATAATCCATAAGGTGTGGAACTTCCACGGTCATATGTATGTCAGAGTTAAAGAAATCCTCATTGCCCTGGGTATTACAGCTTCACTTTGAGAGGGGCTTGCTGGATCTTCTTGTAACATTTCTTTAGAAAGGCAACACTAAGAGGCTGTACCTCAAGACTTTGCTACTCCGAGGTTCCTGCTCATGGCTGAGGGGCTCAGCTGTGGAGCCATTGGTGCTGGTTCTGTGGTGCGGGTCAGCCCTGGCCACTCTGCACAGGGTCTACACCTGCTGCCACACCTATTGCCAACATCAGGGCATCTGGCACAAATTCTTAAAAGGTATTAAAAATAAATAATATGTTTGACTCCCTACAAGAACTACTTTTGTATACTAGTTATGTACAGTTAGAATGCTATGAAATCTCCCACAAATACTTGGATAGTTGAAAGAGTGAGTAAGGCAGTGACTGAAAGGAAAACAACAATGAAGGTCAAATTGTCCTACGAGGAAATTTGACTTTGAACTTACAGAAATGCTGCAGAAAAAAGTATAGCGCTTTTTAACTAAGTTATGCCAAATTTTGTAGCCAAATTAAGAAATCCTGGAAGTTAGACTCATGATTTTAAAATGCAAAGTAATGTAAAAATTTTTGTTAATATTGTGTTCTTAAAAACTTTAAGAAATACTGTCCCAAAGTGCCAGTGCTACCACGTGTCTGCAAACTCCTCAGTTGTCAGGATGCTTCCTGTGAAATGCTTGGTTTATTTCCGTTTCTTGGGGGTTAGAGTTTGTACAGATTACTGTTTGTCTTATCACATCCTGACAAATGTTGGGTTGAATGATATTTGGAGCCTGTGTGTATTATGCTGGCATATGTTTTAACTTGATTTTAAAATAAATCACTTGCACCCTACTGCTAAGATTCTCAGGCAGAAAGACAGCATGGATTTGTGATATAACCCATGCTGACAACAATTCAATGAATTAAAACACTTATAGGTAGGTAATTTCACTGTTAAATTGATGATAGGTTGCTTAGCAGTTAAGAGTTAATAAATGGAAACCAGTTTTATGACATGTGATTTCCATAGGTAGAAAAGTCCAAGGAGAATGATTGTCCAAAGCTTGCAGTCCAACTTTGCATTTTCCTTGGATAAAGAAATTGATATATTGCATCTTTAAAGGATGCCGTATATCGAAAACCTAAGTATCATAAGGAATTATTGATTTCCATGAGGATACTTAGAACCATACTAGGAGTCTGTGGTCTCTGAAGGTGCAGACTGTAAAGAGATACATTTGGAGTTTTGGAGACTTGGACCGGCATGATGTGTGTTGTAGAAAAGGAGAAGGAAAAGAGACTTTTCTTTCCTTTTACATGATCTCTCTGTATTTTGAGGTTTGGTTTCTTTTTTGATCTTTTCTTGATGTAGTTGGCATATATGTGATTAAAAACAGCTTACCTGAAGATACAAAAAAGTTGTGATCATCTGGTAGAAAAGCCATATGCATCTGTGCTTTCATGTTGAGAAGCTGAATTTGACTAATGCGATTCGTATAAAAATTGATGGCTTAAGTAAACAAATTTTTCACGATTTACACCAAAGTTGTTGCAATGTAATGCTTTTGGACAATCACAAAGATTAATGGCTGTTATTATTCTAGATTTTACTGCGTTGGCTCTTTTTTTCCTGGAATTATTATAGCTTTTTTCTGTTTTGGCATTTTGTCTATGTTCCACTTCTACACAGCAAGCAGTGGATTTGTCTGTACTGTCCAGTTAACTCCAAAGTTAACTGACTGAAAGCAGGTGTCGTTGCCTTAAAATGTGATGTCAAGAGTAATACTGCTGTTTCTTTTCCAGGGTGGCATGTAAGAAGTCAGCTTGTTTGTATGAGTGCTTAAGAGGGTGTATAAAATACAACACAAAAATGCCTGTACATCAGAATCCAAGAGAATGTGCTGAAAAATCTCCCTAGTAAGTCTATTCCAGAGCACAGTGAAAGTAACTCACTGTCAGGACACACCTTCATCTGTCACATAGGTCATTGAACCTTGTGTATCTTTAGAGTTGCATTGAATAATTCAAACAGCCTCTGGTTATGCTGGCCTGATGTGCAGTAACAATGAGGAAAATAACAATATGCAGCAGAAGAGGTGACAGTCACACAGTCAGAAACACTGCCTGTAATAGGACAGGTTTCTATATGTATTTGAAGAAAGCTTCTCAGTCTTGGATAGTTATAAACTGTAATTTCCTGGGTGAGTTTAGATAGAATTGCTTTTGTCTTGACTGACTTCTGATATCTTTGACACTTTTCAGCAGTGAGTGTGACTGGCAGAATCTAAAGTTTTGCTTTTTACCAGTTCATGCTGTTTCCTTTTACAGTTCTTATCAAGTGCTCCCATTTGGCTAAGATGCTTTGTTTATATTTATTCTTGTTTCTGTCCTGTGAGTTTTTGACAGCCTGAAATACATAGATAGAGGTGTTTGGAGAAAGACTACTCTAATGAGCATGCTTTTGAAAAACAAAAAAAATTGTGACTAGCTATGCAAGCAGCTGTGGAAAGCTTTTGCTTTTTTTCCAGGAATATTGGAAAATAGAGTAAGGCTACCCAGTTCTATGTAATGTTTCATTGGAGAATCCATAGTATCTCTTTCATTAATGTAAGTTTATTTTCTGTTCTGATAGCAAAACTGTAGATGCAAATATTTCTATAAAGCAGGCCTAATATTTTATTCAATATAGCCATCTGTGGTAAAAAAAATGGAACACATTATTTTAATAGTCAGGACTCAAAAGGAAACTGAGACCGGGCAGGGTTACAGTGCTACTGAGTACTAAGGCATATATGACTAAAAAAATACCTTGGGCTACAAAGAGCTGGAGGCAGAGCTGGTGTTCAGGGGAAGTCTGTCTTACATGCTTGACTTATTCTAATTTTCTTTCCAGCAGGATCAAAATAAAATGTGTAGGAAATAGCATACTGGGTTAGATGGCTGGAATCTCATTCCTAGCATATGGAAAAAAAAAAAAAATCCGGGCTCTTGCTTCTTCGGAAGCGAGTGAGAAACTTGATTTGAACTGTACCTGTGTGAGTCTTTGCAGGTGTGATGAGATCCATGCAACCCTCAGTCCTGGTGAGAATTATGTGTATTGTAGGAGAACTGCTTTGTTCCACTGTATCTACCTACTGTCATAATGCGGTTTGCTTTCTTTTGGATTGCAGCTTCTGGCTTTGTAATAAACTGTTGAACATATGAAAGAAATTCTAGACAATTGCAAGTCATGCTTAGGAAGCATTTGACAGGCCTTTAATTTACTTAAGCAGGGGATCAAATACAGTTATCACTTATTTGGTCTTTGCTATATTGCCGTCTGTTTGATCCTTCTGGTTGTCGTAATGTTAGAACCGCTGTCAGATTATCTTTGCTTGCCATGATTTTCTCAGTGCACTTTTTAAATTGGAGAGGTGAACTCATCTCTAGAGACCAGTGGCGTTAGAGACATTGCCAGTCTTTGAATTTATGTGGCATATTAGGCAAATAATGCCCTGAGAAAAGCACTGCAGAAGAACTCTGCCTCAGAAGAATTTGTGTGACACACCTGAGAATTCAAGTGACTGGCTGACTGTTTGACAGCACCAGTCCCATATACTACATCATAGCTTGTCTCTTCCTTTGCCTTGTAGTATGCAAAAGGCTTCTCCATAGTCAGATGCTTTCCAATTTGAGGACCAGATTATGGCTCCTCTAACAAAGAACTATGTTTCTATCTTTTTAATTGAGATGTTCCCTATTGTTAAAGACCCCTCTTCATGAGATTTTTTTGAGAATGTGGACAATAGGCCTTCTTTCTTTTATGTCCATTTAGTTTTGGGTGTTTAACTTTGGATGTGTTCATGTTTGTAGAAGGTGGCTACTTCTTTTGCTGTTGCTCATTACTAATGTAGCTGCCTGCAGATCTTACTTGAAGAGCTTGGTTAAGATAAACTGCCTAACTAAAGAAAGGCTTTGGTAGCTCTTTTTGGAGCTTATATCTGGCATTCCATAGTTTCTACAAAGTGCGGAATTGTAAATAATATGCTGCTATTGGATGCACTGGCCATGAGCACCATAACATAGGTAAAATTTCTGTTGTGCTCCTGGACATTTGCTTGTATTTGGTGTAAATAGAAATATTATTGTTAATGAGGGGTGTATGTAGCTGCAGGAAGTGTTCAGTTTGTGAAAACAACCTATACCGTACACAACTAGGTATTAACTCTGCTTTTATTTGGTATCATGGATTTTCTTTTCCCCCAAAAGGATATTTTACTTTTTAAGAGGAAAACCTATTTATTTACTTCAAGTAAATAAATTATTTCAGTCAGCTGTTGGTTTTGTTTGTTTTTTTCCCCTCCTCCTATTAATCTGCTAAGGAGTACTGATACTCCTTGGAAGTTTTTCTGCCTCTGGCTGCAGTGCATGGTACACCAGGAGTCACTGGTAATGACAATACCATCTAAATACCTGTCTTATCATTAATCATTTGATTCTCAGCTATTCCAGGTGTTTCAAATTCTCTGTCCTCTTCCTGGGAAAGAAAGTTTTAGATTTATCTTTCTCTTTTCTCATCTGCCTTTCTTCTACAGCCCTAGTTACCTTAGCTGGAGAGCTATTTTGGAGCAGTCTTTTCTATAAAGACCACAGTCCATTACTCCAGCTTATGTCACAGCTTGAGAGCAATTGAAGTGATATTCTAGAGGCATTGCTTCTTGGGTTTGCTTAACTTCGGAAAGGAACGTAAAAAACAGTTAGTGAATCACTGAAAACATTTTTTTTTTTTTGCTTCACCCTACCCAACTACTAGCCATGGCCATTTATTTTTTACCTCCTTCAAGACTTTTTAATATCCTTTCACTCCACAGTCATCTCGCGTGTTAACTTAAGCAACTTTATGTGGAAAAGGATTCTCTAGAGCTGGCTGACGGATTAAGTGGCAGTACCTTGGTTGTGAAGCAACCTACATTTGCACATTCTCCAGTCATTTCCCATTAAAATTTAAATCCCTGTTCTGTTGTGGCACCTTTAAAAAGCAGACCTCCCCCTTACATCTGAACGTTATGAAAACCAGGCATGCTGTAACCCACAACCCCAAGGAGTGCTTGATTGAAATAACAGGTCAGAAAAGTCTCTTGCTAGCATTCCTATGATTATAGGTTTACTCAAGTGACAGAAACTTGGTGTTGGCTAGCTTTTGGCACACAGCCTAATTTTGGTGCAAAAACTGACATAGCTCTTAAAAGCTTCACCGATGAAGGCATTTGTAGGATAGTTAACTTCTTAAAATGGAGCAGCATTCATCACCTTTCTTCTCTCTAGAATTATCTAATGTATTGCTAATTGCATGGCTGATCTGGTTCCTGCTGTGGAGCAGAATGTATTCACTGTTAGTGGTTACTGAAACTGAGTAGAGTGAGCAAAGGGAAGCAGAAGTGACTCATTTTTATATCCTCACATGTAAACAAAAAGTCAACTTTATTTTAGCCTTCTCTGCTCTTATGTAGTATCTGTCTCAGTTATTTTTTTCTTTGGAGGTTTAAGGCATGGGTGGACAAGGAGCTGAGGGGCATGATTTAGTGTTTGATATGAATGGTTGGGCTTGATGATCTTCTGTTGCTAATTGGTACCTGGTTTGACATTCTGTGTATAGGTCTGAGGGCATTGATGTAGGAAGATGTCTTAAGAAAAAAAAAAAACAGAAGGAGTGTACCTTGGTTCTGATTTATGGAGTAATTTACAGGAGTGAGCATGATGTTGGAGGTAACAGCAGATATCTCATTTTCATTTTCCTGAGACGAAGTAACTTGAATACATGATGTGAAGGCGTCAAACAAATCTGACCTTACTTAACGCATTTTGAGTTTAATCCTTCATGATGGTAATGGTCAATATCCATTTGTCCTGATCTGTGTTAAAGATACGTGAATGAGAAGGCTGATCATGAAAGTTCTCCAAATGCTGTTAATCACAAACTTTTCATTTACAGTGGAGCTTAGCAAGTACTATATGAGAGCCCTGGTGACCCAGAAGGCTGTTAGCAGTCTTAGTGCATAAAGATGCATATGAAGTAAGTTCTAATGCAGTTAACTACTTCCACAGTATGTACAAAATGAATATCAGCTGCTTCAAACTCAGTTTAATGCTTCCTGGAGTTGTTCCAGATTCTGATATGGAAGTTCTTTCTGTTTCACTGTTGATACTCATGTTTATTCTTTCTCTCTCACCCTCTCCACTGTTTGCAGGCAAAGGCAGCTCAAGCATCTCATCCGACGTGAGTTCAAGTACAGATCACACACCCACCAAAGTCCTGAAGAATGCAGCTACCAGTGAAGGTAGGCAGCTGGTACTCATTATCTAGGTTAGCCCCCACAACGTAATCCTAGCAGTTTTCAGAAAAAGGACCTCTTCTCCACATTTCTTCTATGTGCAATAGCATCAGTACACTAGAAATTAAAAAGCAATTCTTCCTGTCAACTGTTTCTTCTCCTGCCTGCTGTAGTTTGTGATTTAACCTTGTGGCAGAAGATTTAAGGTGCTTCTGCAGAACAAAAATGTAGAGGGTTACTTTTTCGGTAAAGGCTTTTTATACTTAAGATTTGATGTGATCTGATTTTGAACTCGGTTTTGAAGAATATGCTTAATATAAGCTTTTTGGCATATGTTCTAGGTTAAATGTCAGCCTCTTATTATTATGCTATGAACACCATGAAAATGCAAATTGCTTGTGCCAAGTTTTCAGAAATGTAGCTCTGGATGTGAAGAACTGACAAGGATTTAATTAGATCAGCATGCTCCATATACTGTTACTGTAGTATGTTATCAGGACTAGATTTTTTAGTGTCTAGTGAAGGGAGGTGTCTTACACGTCAGTGTTAATCACTGTTGCACTAATTCGCCTATGAGCAGAGAAATACTGATCCTCCCCTGTGGCCTTCTTTTATGGGAAGGTCATGTAAGAGTATGGGTGTGCTCTTTTTTTACAAAAGTGTCTTCAAGGGCTGAGACAAAATGATGAAATCTATATGTAGTTTAAACATGTAAGTAGAAAGGATCTTTAAACAATAAATTTATGTACCTTAACTAGCATTTCTGCCCAACTCTGTCATCAGTTGGTTGTACTTGGTAATTATCACATAATAATCCTGATTTCTTGCACTTCTGTCATTACAAATCAAGTTGCAAGCTTGCTCTCTGGCATTATTTCTTATGATTAAAGGAAATTAGACTTTGAATAGTTCTGGTTTGGAAGTCTGAGTGTAGAATCTGTATAGTAAG
Source organism: Coccyzus lansbergi (assembly GCA_033558105.1). Lineage (NCBI taxonomy): Eukaryota > Metazoa > Chordata > Aves > Cuculiformes > Coccyzidae > Coccyzus > Coccyzus lansbergi. The sequence continues at coordinate 4,038,029 of JAUMJK010000113.1, forward strand.
AGCAGTTCACATAAGTAATTAATGACTGTATAAATCACAAGAGTTAGACACGCATAATCCTGTATCAAAAATGAAGGTTTGACACCTGTGAATCACGAGACATACTGGTTTAGAGTATCTGTTTTTTAGTCTGGGCAATAAATTTAATAATAAATTAATAAATGGTTAATAAAGTTAAGTTGAACAGTAGACTTCATTTCTCTAAGCCTTAGATTCAAAAGCTTTGAAGTAGCTGAAGGAGGTGAGTTGCCAAGACACAGAATAAATTTAGGAAATGTATAAAAGCATTTTAATCCTGTATGACAGCCCAAGGGGGTGAGTGAACCACAAAAGAAATAGTGGAAACTCTGAAGTCAGTACTTAACAATTGCCTTATATTTCTGTTTTACTTCAGTGGATTAAAGCATGGAATTTTTTTCCCTTATATTCAAATCATATAATGCAAAATTATCCTTTAATAATTTCTAAGATTAATATTCTTAATCTGGCCCATTGCAGAGCCAGTGAATACCTATGTTGACCGTGAAATCTTTACCACTGCTTTGTAGCTGATTTAGTTAACTAGTGAAGGAGGCTTATATGCAGGTCAACAGATTCTCTAGTAACGATATGTCTTTGAGTTCAGTCAGATTGAAAATGTGTTCAGAGCAGTAGAGCTGTGTATTCTATACTTGGAGGAAATTTCAGATGTCAGGCTCTTTTTCTGTGCCCTAGGAGAATGTGATTTGACACACTTTGACAACAGCAGGAGTAATCTCTTCCCAGCCTGTACTACTACTACTTTCCAATGAAATTTTTCTGCTGAGGAGTTGCTAACGTGGATCAGTTTAATATAAATTGTCTTATTGTGGATTGCTGTATAATCTGTCAGATATTTTTAATGTCATAACCAGAGAACGTAAGAGTTCCATGAAGGCAAGTGAGAACAGACATGGACAAGGTGTTTGGTAAAAGCAGAGACCGTTGAAACCATTGCTATTCCTGGAATGAGTGTTTATCAACTGGTGTGTCTGGATTTTCTACTAATATCACCTCTTTTCCTTATGCAGAGTAGACTTATGCTGCAGGAAGATGCAGCTGAACAGAAAGACTTGTACCTTCTGCAAGAGAAATAGAGCTTTGTGCTTACAAGAATGAATGTTTTTATACTGTTCAGTTACAAAATAGTGTCTAGGGACCGGCTAGGAGTAGGGGTCTAATTGTGTTAGATGCTGTACAAGCAATGGCAGTTGTCTTTTCACTGGGGTGTTTACACAACGTTTTATAACTGTTAGTTAAACCTACCTTTATAGCACTCTATGCTGTAGTACTTTCTTGCCATGGTGCTGTAATACCAGCCCACACCAGAGACTGGTATATGTATCTTGCTCTTTACTGCGAGAATGGTTTATCATGGGGACAGAACACTCCAATCTGGCTCTTTGCTTTCAGCCTATATAGTTAATTCATAGTAATGTGTGCTATCCTATGAATGAGATGTTTTGTGTGCTGAGAGGTATGTATCCTAGGTATAAGGTTGGAAGGGCTTTGAAACATTGCAGGTAAATTCTTCATCTTCACTGGCCTTTGAAATGATCTTAATTGAATGAGTTGCATACGGCTTCTTTGTGTCCCTTGAATTTGTTGACAGCTGCGTTCCTGAGTGCTCCACTCCTTGTGTTTGCAGCTGAAGGCCTTTTGTGGCTTCTGCTTTCTAGCTTTGCAAACAGACCTAATTTTTTCCAATTCTGCGTAGTATGTCTTGTCTTTTCTTAAAGCTGAACCAATGAAATACCTTGAAACATCTAGAAGGGATTTCTGTGGGACTAATTCATACAGGCTCTATGGCTGTACAGCAGCAAATCAGTCATGTGGAATACTTCTTAGGTGGGTATGGATTCCCAAGGACTGCTAAAAGATGTCAAGCAGGACTCTTGCTTGAAAGAGAAAACCATCTTGGGAAGTATCTGACAGCGAGTATTACCTTGCCATCAATTTGAGCTATCAAATGAACTACACTTTTTTATCTCACCTACTGCAGCCACTATATTTGTCAAGTTTCAGTGCAATGATCTTTTTCTATAGGATGAGTACAAGAAATAAGAAGCAGGCTGCTTCAAATGGCTTATGTTTTATTCCAGTACTAGGTATGCTGTTAAGGCAACATCAGTTAAATCTCCTGATGGGAGTGGGAGATGTAGTTCTGGCCAAAATATGGTCCAATATGTATTATGAACATCTGAAGAATTGTGGAAGGAGATAGTGTTTCAAAGAAACAAAATACTTGTCATGCTATTAAATGTGCCTGGTTGAGCTGCACATTCTCTACCAGTGATGAACAGATAGTATGTGCCAGTATACTAAGTATACTTAGCCAAACCTGCTTTGCTCAGTGATGCGCTGGAGAGGTAAGTGCTACTGTTTCTGTTGTGTGGAGGACTGCAGACAGTAGCTGGAAAACTGCAACTTCTTTTGAATTTGAGATACCAGTGGTGCACTTCAGCGGTATGCAGAGGTGACAGCAGCTGGAAAACTGTGCAACTTCTTTTGAATTTGAGATACCAGTGGTGCACTTTAGTGGTATGTAGAGGTGAAGCTATGCGGGTACAGAGACTGAAGTGCACTCGCTCTTTTGTGGCTTTCACTTTCTCTGCTTTGGTGAAGGGCGGGTTGCAAAAAAATAGATGCCTGGTCCTCTCAGTAGATTAGAGGATACTCTAAGGACTGTTTGGCTACAGCTTGGCTCAGAAGGAAACGTGATAGACTGTGGCTGTACATACATGCTGATGCCTCCACACTGTCTCCTCTTCTTAGGATACAATTTTCCTTAGCTTTGAATATAAGATGACTTCTACTTCTTTTTCAGTCTCAGACATTGTCTCCAGTTGTTTATCCCATCAATCAATTACAGTTAGAAATTTGAGAATGCATGAGTTTTTGCTACCCCCCACAGCTCTTCTGGCAAGTGAAAGACAAAATGGATTCTTGTGGGCCCATATAAATGCAATTTGCTAGAAGCAGTCTCAACTGGAATATTGTAGCATAAAACCTAGTTTAGAAGATTAGACTGAATGTTTTTGTACGGGCTTACCTTGATCAGGGAGCTTTCTTCTAACACTTACCTGTCGAGTGTGGAATGTTAGATCCAGCCTGGATTTGTCATATTAACTTGATTGTTTTTAAAAAAAAAACTAAAAAAAATCAATACTGTTTGTACTTCACATATATGGTTGTTAAATGGTAATCCAGAGGCAGCTTTATATTAAGAGCTCATCTATTTACTCTGTGTATGAGTTCTAATTTATTTCTCAGTTTCTGTAAAATCAAATTGAAGGATTAGACCAGAAGCAAAACACCGCTGTTAGCAGAGGAGTTCAGTGTTGAAATAGCTTTGAATATATCCTGTTAAATGTTTCTATTTTGAGTTTTGCAAAATTACATTAAAGTCAGCTCCTGTATTCTGCAGAAGTTAATTATATCTCCTTTTAGTGATGATGACTTTTAGGGACCTTCAAAAAGTAAGTAGTACTTTGTTTTTCCTTCTGCAGTACTCTGAAAGCCCTGGAGTATTGCTTTTCCTATGATGTTAATGTACCTTAAATATATTTTTTAAATATTATTTTTTGAAATCAGATTAATTAAGAGAACACAGACTTTTCACTCATTAATTCTGCAAATTATGTTTAGTGTAGAGATCAAGTGCACCTGTTCTAGCACTACCTGCTTGTATACATCCTAACAGAAAAGTATTTCTTCTGAAGTTTAGCTGTATTCTAGGAAAGTCCACCATTCTCATAGTGATATCCTCCTTTCTGTTTTATTTGGGCTTTTTAATGGTTCTGGTGGATTTTTTTTAGTGTTTGGTTAACGGTTGGACTAGATGATCTTAAGTGTCTTTTCTAACCTAAATGATTCAATGATCCTGGGAGAAGCAGGCCCTATATTGTGGCTGGAATAATTGTGTCCATTGGGAACAAGTTCCTTCCTCTAAATTGTGTCTGGAGACAGCCCTATGAAAATGTAACATTTTACAAATATGTAATGTTTTAATTACCTGTGTAAGAGTGTTAACTTATACCCAGTGCAAGATGATGCCTGTCTAAGCTTGATCAGTGTTGCTGTGTTCCTAGGCATCCTTTTATGGTGGATTTCTGCTACTGAAGCTTCTTGAAATGGACAGTAAATTATTGAGTGCTGTTCTGTGCTATGGAATTTGTGCTGTCTGTTGTTCTTCTCTGATTTGTGATAAGTTCCAGAGAAAAAGATGCCTGTGAACGAGGAACTAGCCTATCCTCAGTACTATTTCTCATTCTGCTGAAGTCTTTGGGGGGAGGGAAAGAAAAAAAATGAACCCCCAAACCAAAACATCAACAACAAACCAAAACATCAACAACAAACCAAAACATCAACAACAAACCCAAACACAAACCAATGCAGCCAAATCAAAACAACAAAAAACTTAACAAGACCACAAAAACCCAGGGGAAAAAGCAAACAAATGACACTCTCTCCACTCCTCCCAAAACAGAGACCCCTTTTCCTCACCTCTGAAAAAACCAACCAACCAACCAAAAACCACAAAAAACCCACCCCAAAAACTAAACCCTGAAGCCCTAGAACTTAGAGTTAACAGCTGCTGGTGGCAAGTTTTATAGATTTGGGGGCTAGTAGTAGGACTTCTACTATTCTTAACACAGAAGATATTCACCGAGATTTTCTTTAATTGAAGAAACACAGCAACTCAAGAAGCTGAAACTGGATTTATATCCAATTTTACACGAAAAAACCCACCTAGTCGGGTAAGCTAAGAGAAGTTAGCAATTATTCATATAATAATAGCAAAACCCTTCATGCATTTTGTGTACTCTTCTAATAATTACTTAAGATAAACTTTCTGATGACTTTCAAAACCATTAGAATATGAATATTACTACTGCATCAGCTTATTCTACAAACTGTGAATGAATTAGTATGTAATTAATATAAAATTGAGGAAACTAGGAATAGGAAGTGTTCAGCTGTAGCATTCTTTGACACTTAAGATACTGAAGTCATTGTAGAAGACTACAGTGAACAGTGGAACAAGCATCTACTTTTGAAATGTTTCTTGTGAACTCTGGAAAGGCAGCTTGAGCTTTACCAAGATGTGAAATCTCTTGAAGCAGTCATTTGGCACTCTTCTTTTGCTGTCTAAGAATGATGGACATTTCTACCCTTGGCTTTCAGGTCCAGAAGTACAGAAAATTAGGGGTATCTTGCCTCTCTATGTAGGAAAATTATTTTCTAGAAAAATTTGAGCTCTGCATCAGAAAACATTTATCACTGCTCTAGATGGAAATAGATTTGAGTGACATATCTTGAAAACAGGAAAATTTGTCTGGATTGTGTACCTTTCACTTCTTTTTACAAATGAGCAAACAAAGTACAAATCATAGGGTATTTTCAGAAACGATGTCATTCTGTTAATTTCTCCTGTCTTTTAAAAGTCTGGGTTTTTTGAATTTGAGTAATTCTTAATTTATTCAGTGATTTTTATGAGGAGAGGTCCTTGCATTGTCACAATGATAAACGTGCTAAAAAATTTGGAAAGGTGGGAATGGGTCCTTGACTATTGAATGCTTTTGATATTTAAAGTGATTCCTGATGCAGAGTCAGCTCAGACTGAGGTAGTTTACTGCAATCCCAATTTTATTCCAGAAAGAGAAAAAAGTCTCAAGAGAACTGGTTTGCAAATAGACAACTTTGTGTATAATGTTTCATAGAAAAATTAGGTAGCTATATTTAATATACTGGAGTTTCGCTGAGGCTTTTGAGTGGTTTGTGTATTTTCTTGATGGTTCTGTTGGCAGAAAGGGCTCTTTTCTTCCCTTCCTGCATAAAAATCGTAGAATGGTTCAGGCTGGGAAGAACTCCTAAAGGCTATCCATCCAACTCTCCCTTACAGTGAGCAGGGATATCTTCAACTAGATGGGGTTGCTTAGAACCCATCCAACTCGATCTTGAATGTTCCAGGAATGGAGCATCTACCAGCTCTCTGTGCAACCTGTTCCAGTGTTTTGCTGACCTCATCATAAACTTCTTTCTTATATCTAGTCTGAATCTATGCTGTTTTAGTTTAAAACCATTACTCTTCATTCAATTGTAACAGGCCCTGCTACAATGTCTGTCCCAATCTTTCTTAAAGGCTTCCCTTCAAGTACTAAAACGCTGCTGTCAGGTCTTCCCTGAGTTTTCTCTTTTCCAGGTTGAACAACTCCAAGTCTTGCAGCCTTTCTTCATGAGAGAGAATAGCTGTTAATAAATTTTTAGTTCTTTAATATTTTTCCTTTCATATTCTTTCTAACACTAGAAGCTTACTCTAGCCCAGTATCAGAAATTAAAACCTATATATGTTCTTTCTTGATGCATGCAAGCATGTACATAATGATCATTTCTTTTAATGATCATTCTCTTTGTTTCTTTCTGTCCTTGTGTCTTTACAGCAGCTCTGATGGAGAACATGGGCTCTCAGTTCTACTGTTGGTGTACTAAGTTAGCCCCACCCTGGCCAGGTCAGAGGCTAAACTGGACAGTTGTAGTCCCAATTTCCATCCTTCACAGGGAAATGGGGAAGAAAAATGAGGGAGAGAGATGTGTGGGTGGGAAACTAAAAGTAAAACCAGTTCCCTTTTGTATTATTATTATTTCATTAAAAATAATATGAAGGATATAAAACCAAATCAAGCTTTCCAGGTGACTATACAGGTGACTAGTGATACAGCTGGGCAGGCACAGGAAAAGTCCCAGACCGGACTTAGAAGCAGGTAGGAGCTGGACTCAGGAACTTGATTCAGAAATGCACAGATTAGGATTGAGGCAGACAGATGGGCAAGGTCCTCTTTGGACATCAGCCATCAAGGAGAAAGCTCGACCCTTCTGATTCCTAAGCTTTATAATGAGTATAACATATATGGAATGGTATATATTCGTTGTATACTTTGTTGGTCTGTTTTGGGTCACCTGTCCTGTCTGTTCCTCTCTGCAGGTGTGGTCCCCTTTTTCATCCTTTGATTCACAGCATTTCACTCAGCTCTAAGATGATCTTGATTTACATAGGAATAAGTATGAGCAATGGTCTCTCTACATATCAGCAGCTCACTACCTTGGTGACAAGTGCTAGACATTAACATTTAGAGAGGCAGAGAGTCTGAAAAAGGTATTGATAACTTATGGAAGCTGAAGTTACTTAAAAGAGACTTAGCTGAAATTAGAAAATGGGTTCTGCCTTAACTCAAGCCAAAGAAGGCTTTCTGTGTACCAGGCCATGTCTGAATTTGATAAGAATGGAGAAATTTGCCTCTGCTTACTTGGAACTGGTCCAAGATTCAGTTGGCTTTGAGTGAATTGTGGCTTTTATGAGCTGGTGGTGGAATTGGGGACCAGGTAAATTTCCTAGGGGTTTGTGTTACTTTTCTAGTAGTTGAGTTTTCTAGAGAAAAGTGAAATGCTGCATTACTGAATATGCCAAAATAGAATCATTTGAAACCAAAAATTTGAGGTAGAATAAGAGGGGTGTGGGAGGCGTGACAGTTAATAAATCCAAAACTATAAACACTTTGACAGAATAAACAGAGCTCACTATTTAAGTTCCTTTACCCAACATGTCTGAATGCATATGCATATAATCACTTTGAGTGGTATGTGGAGGTATAAAGTAGTATAGAAGCTGTTCTTGGGCAATATTTTTTCTGTTTTATCACGTCTTGTTATGCTTTTACTATCTAATAGGCAGTGTTCCTGCAAAGCTGTTCTGCTAATTATAACAAGATCATTGCAATCAGCATTTAAATCAGGGTTCAAATACAAGGCAAAAGTAGTTGGGACATTGGCAAGCTTAAAGCTGCAAATTGAAACCTTACGTTATTCTGGCTAATTTGTATTGAAATGCTATAGCCAAATGTTTAAAACTTGCCCAAACAATACTAAGAACAAATTGGAAAGGTACATAAAACTGCAGTATTACTTGATCTGGCTGAAATGAGAAACCCACCAGAGCAAATGAACTTAGAGTACCGTTAGAGAAATGATCACAGTTTAAAAACCTGGCATTAGGCTTTCAAAAGTAAGGTCTGATGCTTGGTAGGAGTAAGGTTTATTCAATTACCTCTAAATCTGATTTTAATGAATCCAAGATCTGCAGTATAATTCTTTCTGTAAAATGCTGTACCAAACTACTTAAATACTGTTATCACAGGGAGATTCTGACACTAAACTGTTCCATGTTATTGCCTATGGTAGCTGTTTCAGTTTCTGTGAAGAGTTGTCTTGAAGTATCCTATGATTGCCCAACATTTGCTAGTGTAAAACGCATCTTTCTTGAATGCTAGACTGTTTCCTAAGACTACTTGAAGTATATCTACAAGCTGATAATGCATATTTAAATATGTCAGGCTTATCCATTTTCTGGAATTTATGAACTGACACCAGCAAGTTCATCCAGATGAATTATAGTAGTCGATCAAAATAATGAAATAAAATTGGAACAACAGTCTTTTGCCTTTAACTTGACAGTCCTTGTTAAGATGATGTAGTTTAAATTTATTGCACAAAATATCTTGCCTTATTTTCCTGTATCTTATCTTTTTATGTCAACTTGTCAAATGCCTGTATAATTCTTAAGACTGATACTGCCAACATTGCCAAAACTAGCAACTTGCTGGAGAAACATCCACTTAAAGTTGCTGCTTTGTCCTGTTCTTCTTCTGGCTGTTGTACCATGCTACCTGCTGCTGTCGTTTTGTTAAGTTATTGAAGTTTGGCATGTTGTTGTTTCTGCCAGCACTCTTCAGACTTCCCTTAAGAAGTATGTATTGAGATTGGCTGATGAAAATGGTAGTTCAAAAATGGATAATGGTAATTTCACAGAATTTCACAAAAAAGGGTCCTTGGACACTGGAACAGGCTGCCCAGGGAGGTGGTTGAGTCACCTTCCCTGGAGGTGTTTAAGGGATGGGTGGATGAAGAGCTGAGGGACATGGTTTAGTGTTTGATAGGAATGGTTGGATTCGATGATTCGGTGGGTCCTATCCAACCTAGTGAATCTATGATTCTAATTCCTATGTTCTTTTTAATTCTCACTGCTGGATCATCATTGGTTTAGGCAGTAACAGTAGACTAAGCTGGAAGTATAAGCAGACATTATGAACATGAGTATAATCTGGTGATTAGCTGTCTATATATTTTTCTAGCCTTAATCAGCCATGCTTCGATAACTTAGAGTACTGTTGTGCCTTCTGCATATTCAGCCACTTTCCCTAATGATATTTCCTTTCATATTCAAGGCTAGTTTTCATCTTGAATGGTGATGATGTATCAGGAGTTTTTATCTCTTGAACCTCAAATCATAATTGTCACTTTAATAGTTTAAATAAAAGATGCTTTGTGGTTTGGTTTTTTTTTCCTGATACAGGAAAACGAGTACCTGTAGCAGCCTTTCGGCTATCCTTTGCAAGGAGATTTCTGCTCACCTATTCTGGCCTCTTGTGAGCACGTAAGCCTGCTGGAAAGTTGACAGGATTCCTTTAGGAATGCATTGTAAATGCATATTTGTAAGGTTTGGTAGCTAGGTTAGATCAACTGGACTTACCCTCCAACAAAGTGGGACATGGAGAGTTTTCATAGGCACATAGTCTACCTGTGATTCCCAGTCACGCGTTCGCATCTGTAAGGCAGTACAAACACATCATAGAATAGAATCTCTTTAAGATTATCAAGTCCAATCCTTAACCTAACACTACTAAGTTCACCACTAAACAATGTCACTAAGCACCATGCCTGCATGTCTTATAAATTCATCCAGGAATGTTGACCCAACCACTTTCCTGGGCAGCCTGTTCCACTGCTTGACAATCCTTTCAGTGAAGAATGTAACCTATTGTGCTACTTGCAATGACTTATGTATACCATAAATCTCCATTGCAAAATATTACTGGAGTTACGATAATGAAATTTTGGTTTGTAACTGCGCCTAATCTAATCTATAGTGCTTTTGTTTTCACCTAAGATGAAGTCTATCTTGTATATCCAAGAGAGTGATACTTTACAGTGCTATCAAGTTTTCATTGTTTGTGGGAAGTCTTTTATTTGTTCATTATAGGCAAATAGTGCTGGGTCAGAATATCTGAAGGACAAACATCAGTCTTTGATCTGAAGGATGTGGGTGGCAGAAACAATTTCTTCTTCCCAGCAGTGAAGTTTGTGATTTGATTAATCTAAAGGTATTTATATGTTCATATAGATATATGTAAATGATTTTTTTTCCTTAAATATGCCCATACATCCTCATGGCAAGATAAAAATATGTAAGCCTTGCCAGGTAGATCTTTAGCTCCCATTCAAAGGCACAGAATTTAGGTTGGAGAAAAGGAAGCAGAGATGACAAAAAGACACAAAAGGTAGTAAAGCTTAAGTTGAAACTTAAGCTTTTATGCTGTTTAATGCTGAAAATGTGGATGTAGTTTCAGATTTCATATGCAGGGGTAACACTGCTAAGCAGTGATCACGAACATTAAGGTAGATGTAGGTGATTTCATGCCAGCACTTATGTTCCTTTACAGAAAGGTTCTGGTGGAAGCAATAATATAAACTTGATAAACTAATACAGAGGTCTAAGAAAAGGAACCTTGCCAATTCTAGGTGGGTAGAAATCTGGAAATACCAGAAGACTGTTGAAACAATAATAACTTTGTAATGTTGGATAATTTTGAGTTTGTACTCACTGAAGAACCCTTAAGTTCTGGGCAATCTTTAAAACAAGGTCTGTGTCAGGTTGGTTGGATTGTTTTGCTCCAGCCTTCATAAAATGACTGGAGCTCGACTGCAGTATATGTACCACTGAACTCATCTGAACAACTGCATTTCAGCTAGGAAAACAGACATGAATAAGCTAAAAAGAAAGTCCTTATGTTTACTTGAAATGCAGTAGAAGCTGTTTTCTGTTGTGCATAGGATGTTACTGGTTCAATATTACAGTCACAGAATCATGATTTTGTTTACTTAGAACAGAATATTGTATACATACAACACATGCTTTTAACTGGACAACTGCTGGAATAAAAAATAAGACAGAAATTTGTAATGTTGAACTGAAGTTTACATGGTACTTTCAGGGTTTAATTCCTACTTCTTTAATTGGAAAATATTTTAGAAAATTCCATTTTCTTTATTTTAGCATGATGCTCAAACATGCAAGTCAGATCAGCAAAATACTTTAGTTTGTTTCCTTTTCCTGTCCATGTTTTACCATTGCTCTTGTGAGCTGTCAAATATACCAGTAACCAATGTGCTAGAAACTCCTGGATGTTGGAAAGGCTGTGGGTTTAAAGACCTGTACGCTTGCCACCTCCTATTCTGTCATGATCAAAGCTTGTTTTGCTGGGTGCTGTGTTCCCTTGGTCACATGGATGATATCAGGCCCCATTCATCTTAAATTCAGCTCCTGGAAATGTCTTACTGTTCCTTAATCCTACACCACTCTTGCGCTTTCTGAATGCGAGATGAAACTGTCGTCGCTGCCAGCTTGTTGTTTTCCTGAATATACTGACCAGACTGAAATGATATACATCATATTACAGGCTGCTTGCTGCCAAATTTTAGTCATATATATATGTTGCTTAAGCTGCAAACCTCCAAAGCAAACACAGGGAGGAAATCAAAATTAAATTAATCCTCTCCAAGGATACATAAAGTATGGTTGCCCTGAGGTTTACAAGCTGAGGGTGAGAGGGACCATTGGTTGCGTGGGAGTCACAAGCCACTGGTATGCACAACCTCGTTCTATCACATTGCTTGTCTGGGCTGGAGTTGCTTAGCATGAAGACCTTAAAGTTTTTGTTAGTGATAGCTAGACAAATGACTTTGAAACCATGGTTAACTGTACAACCATAGGGCATTCTTAACAGTTTGCATTCATGGGCTTAAAGGCAAATTACTTCTTTTTCTGGAGTCCACAGAACTGTGCTTTGGCTTTGTGTAATGCAGTCAGAGCATCTTAGCTGAGCCTGAGCAAAGCTCTGGTGTTTTCACTTCTGGACATGGTATGCAGGTTACATTGGAGACCTTTCTGTTGTCCTTGGTTGAGGTATCTGTTTCTGGGACAGTGCTTAGTTTTGATGTACTGCTGCTTTCCTCCTTAATGCTGGATTTGGACTGGCCAGCAGAAGAAATCAGTGTCTCTTCTTTCTCAGCTATTATGAGGGCTGGAGGTGTGAAGAAGTGGCTGATGGCTTTCTTGAAACACTTAATGCTGTACCTAGTCTGTTTTCATGTGCAAAACGGATGAAAGGAGTGAGTACTGCCTGCAGGATATAAAAATTAATGGAGTTGTATGGTAGAACGTTGTGCAGTTGCAAAGTAGATGTGCATATTGTTTCATCCAAGTTTGGGTTTTTTTTGAATAATTTTTAATTTTTTTTCTGGAGTTAGTCTTTGTGTTTTAATAATCTTACCTGAAATGAAGTGATATCCCATATTGTATAGTTATTCAGGAAAGAAAGAAATGCCTTAACAAGCAATGTCAGTCATAAAGTAATTAGTCTACTTCCTCAAGCAGAAAAATAAGATTCATTGCTGAAACAACAGTCATGACTTTTCTTCACCAAGTATTGTGCACAGCAAGAAAGAAATAAAAACTTTGCCTGTTTTTTCTATAAGCTTAAAACGGCATCAGGATTGTAAACCTACTATAGAATGTCATCAGTGATCACAGTCATCTTCCTGCTGCTTGCTTTGAAGTTTATTAAATTATCAGGAGCAGGTAAACTGTTGTCTTGGATAACTTTAGGTGTCTGGTTAAATTGTTTTGAGAAGGAAAGCTGTAACTGGATAGCTGAATACACCTGAAGTAGATAAATTCAGGGGCTGAAAAATTTGCGGTGATTATCCTGCTAATCCAGAGGAAGGCATCTGCTTGCAGTATTATCTGTTACTGAGACTTTGCTGCTACTCCCTGCTGCTCAAGATGAGACTTGCAGAGAATAGTTAAGCTTTTCCGGAAGATCTCCGGTGGTAGGAAGATGATTGGCAAACAATTTTCCATGCCTTCCCTGCTAAATATGTTGATTTATATTACTGGTGAAACTTGGATGTCATTAATCAAGCATATAGCGTAGACCTTGAAGGGAGAGTGTAAGAATTATTGTCTATACTTCTTGATGCTTCTTGATGACTGCACAAGGACTGATCACTTGCCAAAATGGTTAACAGAGTTGATGTACTGTGAATGTTGACTTGTTGATCTGCAGACCTCAGAATTTTTCCATGAAGTACAGAGGTGTTTTTTTTTCTTTCTTCCTTGGTGTAATTTGTACTAAAAGTTCTGAACCCTAAGGTAGAAACTTCCCATGTAATGAGGTCTCTGCTGAAAAGGGACTATTCTAGGGAATATCAAGGAACTTGCATTCCTCAGAACCTGCCCCTTGAAGTAGTCAATTATCATTTCAATTCATTTCCACACCCAGAAATGAAGCAGGGCATATATTTGCCATTGAAAACAAACTAACAAACTTTAACAAGATGTAAAAAAGTGTGTGTGGGGGGGAACTGTTTTTCTAAATGGTGAATGTGAAGCTATAATCCTGATGCATTTAACGATACTTTTTTTTGTCCTACATAATGAACTTGTTTCTAATTTGAATAAACAGGTATTAAGTATTAATACTCAATGACTCTGAATCAAGTTACGGCTCTGACGTGAATTGTATGACATAGCCAAATCTTGGAGCACAAGACTGACTTAAAGCATGTGCTCTACTTGGTTGTTAGCTCTGTAGCATAACACTAAATACAGTAACAAGGTGACATGTCTTATAGTAGTACTTAACGCTCAACGGATTTAGCAAAATTGCTTTGGGAATTGCATGATCATAAGAATACAGTTTCTTCCATACAGGTCTGTAAACTGCACCACTGAAATTATTGCAAGGTATGTTCGCTGAGAAAGTTTTTAAGATGAAAAATGTCATGCCAGTGGTCAATGCTTTCTCATTACTTTTGTATTCTTGTTCCTGTCATGTTGTAGGTATGAGTGTCTACCAAACTAGGCTGGTTTGAACACGTCAAATGCAAGCCCTAGTGAAAAGGAATTGTGTAGTTTTAGGTAGTTTATTTTTCATAATCTATTAACTTGGTTAAAACTAATCATAACTTGGTTGTGGTTTACTGAAATGTGTGAAAATGAAATGGAAACTGAATTTCATCATAGTTAAATGGTAAAGTAGAATAAGGATTTAACATTGATTTTTTTTTTTCCTAGTTCAGAGAATGATAATGGTTAGCCAAATAATATTTTTCTTTCTTTTTTTTTTTTCTCTAAGCTGGTACAGAAGTTCTTCTGCAATTGGAATTTTCCTTGTATTAATAGATACCCAAGTGTGCAAATTTGTTACTTATTTTCTGGTAGTATCTAAAGCAAGCATTGATATTGTAAAAAAGAAGCTTCCTTGAAAGACAATGTAAAATTAAGTGCAGTTTTTCAATCATTGTAGATTTTGCTTGAATAACAGAATATTTTTTATTCACCTTAGTGGATGTATGCTGAACATGAGATATATATTTACAGCATGCCTAAATATATATTTATAGCCATTTTATTAATATATAAATAAAAATGTACATGACTAGAAGCTCTTCATTCTTACAAGAAATTCTAGCAAATTTGTTCTAGATGGCTATAGTAAAACACTTAAGCCACGGAAAATAAGTGTCTTTCCCTTTTTGAACTTAACTGAAAATTATTCAGTTTGGGGTTTTTTTGTGTGATGCCTTTTCTCACAATAGGTTTTCATATTTACCTAACACCTATGTCAAGAAGCATAGCTTGAAAAGTAGTCTTTTGAGTCTTCAGGTTTCTAATGATTTTTTCTTTTCATTGTCTGCCTTCCACTTCTGTCCTGCACGCACATGTCTGTAGTGAGAAAATTGTTAACAGTATTGAATTGCATTGCTTTTTGCCTCTTTTTCTCCCTGTCTTATTTTAGAGGCCAACTTAATGCTTCGTCTAGGTAGGCTTGATAAATGGAGTTGTTCCAAGTCTTGTGTGTGAAAACAAGGCAAGGATAGACTAGAGAGTTGAAAATTGGCCAAAACAAACTTGAGCGAAATAGCTTAGTTCGTCCGGTGCTGCACTTTCTAACACCATGGGGCTTTTTAAAGGCATTTCCTTTCTCAGATATACGTGGTCCATTGGGTGTTGCAAGAGGCAAAAGCCTTTGTAATGAATGAAGTCCGTGTCCTGCAGAACTTAGGTGGGATTCACTCACCTTGGTAAGGAAGAAGGGAGTGAGCTAGGCACAGACACACTGTTTGACACCGTGGAGCTTGTGGTATTTACAGTTAAAATAACCCCCATGCTACTATATAAATAGGTGGCAACTAGTACTACGGTGCCTTAAGAAGGCAAGCTAGTGTAAATGAAGTTCTTTCAGAATTCTTTCACAATGGCATTTTAAATGCCTTGTTTCAGCTTGTAAAGGACTAAAGTGGAGTATAGGATCTTTGCTCTAGATTGAATTGGAAGTACTTTGCATTTTAAGCTGCATGTTTGCTTTTAAGAAGCATCTTGGTAGCTGACTTGAGGGTTTGAGTGTATTTCATTAGAAGTGTAATGCTTGGGGTAATTTCAGGGGAAAAAAAGAATCAACATAGATCCCAAAATAAATAACCTGTTAGGGAGATCACTGAAAGATCTGTATATCCTTAGGCTAGGATAAGATTGGGAAGGGAAGAGGAAATAAGTGTGTCTTTGAATACAGAAAAGAAAGAAAATACTGCAAAAGGGAAAGTATTATGATCATGTCCATACTTGCTATAGCTGTGAGAATTGCATTTTAATATTAGAACTTTAGAACTTTCCTATGTGCGTTAATCTAGACTGTGGTAAATTCTGGTGTCTGACATGTGAAGAAATGGAGGATTGGCCTAGATATTTGTAGGACTTATACAAAGTAATAGCTAACGCTACTGTGAAATAGTATGATGAAGATGAAAGGAGACTGTTGATGACCTTTTTCAGACTCTAGCCCTTATCTGCGGTCATGTCAGACCTGTTCATAAATTATGTTTTTCCTTATGATGGTGCTACACCTAATCTGTAAATTGGAAATGGATTGTCACTTATGAATTAAGAGTAAATCCATGCTGTGGACAGACTCTACTTGCTGATGTGAAAGATAGCATCCTTCCAGCTCTACCACAAAATTCCGTGCTTTCCCTTTAGAGAACACCAACCTGAAGAAAATGGGGATTTGAATTGCCTAACAGACTTGGAAAAGCTTTACTGACAACATAACTGCCAAGTCAACTTTCTTGCAAATTGCTGGAAGTGATTTTGTGAAGTGTCTCCAGGAAACCTTCAGTACTTGTGTTCTACCTGTTCTGTTGTTGGATCAATTTTTGTAGGCATAAAAACTCATAAAAATCTAGCAGAAAAGCACATGGAGGAAACAATTACTTGGCCTCTCTATTTGTAGAAACGTGTCAGTTAAAACAGAACTTAGATGTTGTCCTCTGCATGAGGAGGAGTGAAGTATACAAAATCACATTCAGGGAGTTCACGGAAACTATAATGCATGATAAATGAATAAATTATTTTGCTAGAACAAATGCATGTAAATAAAAGGAATTACCATTCGCTACAGATGTGAAGGTTAGCAGGTATCCTGTTAGTGATTGACACTTAAAGTAATAAAATGTGCTTAGCTGCTGTTTCAAAGCTTGTAGCCTCTGACTAAAATAGAGTATATCTCGGGACATTAACCTCACTATAAAGTTTAATAGTGTTAGAATTTACTTCCAAATTCTAGATGCTGAATGTTGTAATTTCTTTCTCTATCACATTAAAATCCTTCCTTAAACTTTAGCATGAGAGGATAATCAATGTATGATGGGACAACAAGAGATTGCCTGTAGTTCCCTGTACAATTCTCTTGGCTTTTTTTTGATAGGTATCTTGTAGCTTTTTGCAAAACACCTCAGTTGTCTTAGTGTATTGCTAAGACTGTAGGCTTAAGAGTAACTTCCAGATATGCAATCCCTCTCCCACTTGCTTCTCCATCTCAGATATAACATGTGTATGTGCAGGTTCACACTGATGCTCTATGCAAGTGACAATGAGTGTGATTAACAGAGTAGCTGAATTATTTATTTATTAATGAATGCAGAATTGGTCAGCAATGCAAAGTATGGATAGTAATGGAAGCTCCCTGAAGGTAAACAGAACAAGCTTACTTTTCAGGAAAAAAAGAAATATTAAAACCCAAAAGATGTCCTTCCATTGACAAATTTTTAACAGTTTTCATAAGATTACTACTTTCAAAAGTATATCTCTGTTATCTAATTTTGAAACTCTTAGGCCTGTTGGAAACCAACAGTAGGTTTGATGTGAGAAAGTAAAATAATAGATGAAATGAATCTTTATTTTCTTATGGAAAGCACTATGTGTTTTTGAAAGAATTCAGGTACCAAATTTTATGATGCTGTTCAAAACCCCCATTTTAAAATATGGGATGATCATACAATAAGATAAAATATAAATAATTTTAGCAAATAGTTGTTGACCTTTTAAGATGAACAGATACGTTTTTTACAGTGTGAAGCAGCACTTTGTAAAGTGTCTTGAAGATATTCAGCCATTAAGATAGCCTGCACAACTCTTACACGAAAGGATGACAAAGTTAAATTACATCACTTGGTGTGTGTCTGTGACATGTGCTGTTGACCTTCAACTTTCTTTAGACTTTGTAATTGCAGCAGATTAATTATTCATGTGAAGATTAACTGGGAAAAATATTTTGCAATCATACTGTGATGTTTACTGGAGTTTTATTGTTTATTTCTCTAGCTGTGGAATACACAATCCAAGGTTTGATTTAGGGTAGTGTTTGCAGAAGCATGTATCCTTTTCCACTAGGCATGTGCCTAGTGGAAATTACATTGCTACAAACCCTGGAACATTCAGCTTGGTTGTGCTTCATAATACTTGTTAAAGGTCAGCCTTTAAAACCTTAGGCGTTGTCATGAACGTGACCTAGGATCATTTACAGAGCTACTAAAGCTGATGAAGCAACTGATTCCCAATTCCCCAGTGTCATCCTTCTGCTGTGGTTTGGGCTGAGAAAGCATTTTCCCTTTAGAGAATCCCAACCTAAAGAAAACAGGGCTTTGAAATGCCTCATAGGCTGGAAAATCATCACTGACAATGTAACTCCCAAGTTTGTTTTCTGGGGAATTGCTGAAAGGTTTTGTAAAGTGTCTCCAAATAAGAGTCCTTGACTGGTCAGTAAGAGTAGGACAGGGGAGGAAACCTCCAAAGCAGAAGGCTACTTGACGTCTTCTGTTTGTACGTGCCTATGAAACCCATTGGTAATATCTCATTCCAGCCTGCTTTCCTCCACCATGGTATATGACAACTTCTATTTTTAATTCTATGCTCATTTGAATAGCAGAGGTTTCTGTAGTGGGTCAGAAGGCAATCAACGGTTGTTGAAACAAACAGGCTTCAATGCAAGATTGTAATGTACAATTTTAATATAGGTTTGATTTTTTAAAAAAATAAACTTAGGGTGGTATACAGCTGAAGTTCAAAGTCACGGCTTTGAACACAAGTACTTTATGATTAGGAAATTCTCTAAAACTTGAACTTACCTTTGTCGTGCTTATGAGTTCTGACAATCTGCATTTCAGAGCTTTTCTGCCTAAACTGATATTATAGAGTGTGCTCATTCAAGGAGCTACTTCTTATTCTTTTGTGGTGAGACTATATTTGGTATTTCATGGTAGCTCTCACAACATATTTTGGATAGTGTGGTATTTGCTTTTCTGATGTATCAAGAAAGCTTTAGGGCAGGTTGTGTGTAAGCATTCTAGTTGCCTAAGAGTTCTTAGGGGTGTGATGACGACCTGTCGAACAACTAAGGCATTCTGGCGTTGTCAAGTGTCCTACACTTTAAGTTTTACCTTACATGCAAGAACACATGAAAGCACAGTCCATGTGTGCTAAAAGGTAGCCCACAGCTTTAGAGACTTTGTTAGAGGATATCTAGATTCCTGGTATTGAATGCTGAGCATCACGACAACAAACTCATTTTGGGGGATTTGTTGTGGCTAAACTAGCCCACTAGTAATCTCATTACACAGTTCTCTTAGGGCGGTGTGCCTTGTTTATGGCCTATGTGGACTTCTCTCTTGAATGAAAAGTGAAAAAGCAGTATTTTGCCATGCAAATGGCAGCTGTATAATATGGTCCCAGACAGTAGAAAAGGAGAAAAACTTATAGGGCTCTGATGTTTAATTTGCAGCTCTGGAGTGCTTGACCAGGCAACCTTACTGGTATTTTTTAAATAGAAAAAAGTGTATAATTCCATTATTGCCCTGTCCGGTTGTACGAGCAATTGAATAGAAGAGTTAGCCTTAAACTTCTGACATTCAGCTCCCAGCTTTGCTTCAGACAAATTTGTGTTGCCCAAGTTCTGCAAATCTTCCCAATTATCACTTGGATGTAGGCTTAAATTTTTTATCTAATTCCTAATGTAATTTTAAAAATGTATGTATTTTTTGTCTCTTAAATGCCATACATAAAAAAAAGAAAGAAAATTGGGTACCTGAACCTCTGTGTCTATCATAAGTCACATGAGTTCCTAAGATGCTAGTATGTGTGAACACAATATTACTGCATATTCAGATACACCATAAACAGGAAACAAAGTGTATCTGTGAGCTTCCCAGCCATCTTCCCTCTAGATAACTATGACTTCTATAAACCTAGAATCCCATTTGATGTGACCTTTCTACGTAAGAGAAAGGGAATGGTTTTGTAGTTTGCCTTACTACTGAGCTAAGGCCAAATAGTGACTAATGAACATAGCAGATGTTTCTACTTTTGACTGCTTTTTTTTTTTTTTTTGGAAAGAACTTTATTAACCAATTTATCCTTCCTCCCAGGAGGCAACAGGACAGCAGTGTAACTGAGGTCTGACAATTCAATACATAAAGAGAAGACAATATTAATGTTGACCCTCGCTATGTTGACAATAGGATTTGAATCTAACCTTCTGCTCTTTTTCCTCTGAAAAACACATCCAAGCAGTTTTTTCTTCAGATTTTTCATCTACTGCACAATGTAGTGATGTCAGTCTCATTTTTAGCAATTTGGAATACATCAAGCAGATCCAGGGTAGCTCCATTGACTTAGCAGCATTACTCCAGGTATTTATTCATCTTACTATGGGTTCGCAATCTAACCTCTGTTTTTGACGAAGAAAAAAACCCATGTTTGATTTGGTTTGCAGTTGGGATAGGAGGGTTGTGGAGCTGAAAGTTATAGCAAGTTCCTTCTCCTTCTGTAATTGTTATGCATGAGGGAGGATGGTGATGTTGAAGTTTCTTACCTGGAAGTGCAAGGAACATTTTGCAGGCAGCCCCGTTTCTAAAGTTCTTTCTGTGCTTCAGCAGATGTTCGCCTACTTTCTGGTGGGATGATAAAGGTAACAACTCTGAATACATCATGTCTGATGGCCAGTGAACAGGAGATGGTTGTAACTGCTTTAGTCATTTTTAGTAGTAGGGTAAGTTGTGCAAGAATATAATGAAAAAAGAGAACACAAGCATACAATTGTCATAGTGTTTCTTCTTTGCAGATGGTTTTCCAGGGGCTGACTTTCTGGTTGAAAGAAAGTTCAATTCCTTAGTAACTTACCAAGGTCTGGGGAAGTGAGTGGCAGATTCCACAGATGGAGCAGGAGTTTACGTGACTCCTCTTCCTCCTTTTCTTTTATGTGTCCCATAATGGCCAACACCCAGCACTTAGTACAAACGCTTGAGTTCTGTCATGCTGGACCCAATTGTTCAGGATGCAAGGATATTTTAAGCACCTTATGCAGGTGGTCTATGTGTCAAGAACTTACGGCCTTGAAAACTGGTTCCTTTGATCACCCTTTGTTTCATTGTTCAGGAAGTATGCTTAACTACAAGGGGTGAAGTCAAGAATGATGTCATCATCATGAAGCCATTAATCAGTACAATCACTGTGCTTTTCCAGGTGGAAAATACTAACAACAGTTAGTTATGCTCACATCTGCATAGAATATGTACAATAAATTATATACAAAATCAAACAACTTCTAAGTGAGCTGCATTATTTAGGGCATGCTTCCAGAAATCAGAAGAACCAAACCCTTTTGATACGCAGGTAGTTGCATAATTTCTAATGATTGCTCTCAGATCTCTGAAGCAGAAGGCTGAAGCAACATAGGTAGGTGTATGCCCAAACCAGTTTTTCTTCAGCCACTTGGTTAATAGGAGAATAGTGTCCTTAGAAAGCATTTTTCTATGCATGTGTACATCAGTCTCTCTAGCTTGTTCATTTCACCTATAAGAGGCTTAAAGGTCAGTAACTCTTCAGTGCTGATTTCTCATTTTCAGTAAATGCTACACTGAGGTGAATGTAGGAATTAAATGCAAGTGTGATCTTTGCTTATGTTTCTTCTTCTTTCACATCAAATTTTAAACAAAAGTCTGACACCTTTATAGTGCCATTTTAGACCAAAAAGTGGCTGTTATTGATGTTCAGATAAATCAGATTGTCTGTAAAAATCTATCCATATCTCTGTAAAGCAGTGCAGCTTTCACGACAGTTAGGAAAAGCACTAGATCACTGAAACTTCATTTTTAAGCACTAAGGTTGCTTTTTGTAACTGGACATGTATTCTCCTGTAATGAACGATTTGTGTGTGCTGACTGCTTCTGTACACAGTGTGGGCAAGAGTCTTTTTTAGCTGAAAATTCAGGAGTCTCCAGTGTACATGGTTGTTCTTCCATGTGGCACAGAAGCTTCTTACAGAACTGTGTTGATATGTGCCCTGTGCAGTCGTGTGGAAGGGCAGATACATCTTTTCAGTCATCTTTCTGTAGCAGAATGCTCCAGATCAGAGCTGGAGAGGGGAGGAACAGAACCAAAACCTGAATCTGATGCTTCAGTCTGTGGTTGTTGTAAATGGAGGCTGTTTCAGTCCAAGACCTTATGTGCCAGGAGGGTGCATGCAATAGGACATGTGTCCAAAACAGGGATTTTTCCTTACCTCATTACTAAGCTTTCTTTGTTCCAGAACTTGGTCACTGCTTATAGGTGGTCTAATAGTAAGTTTTAACAGTGTTGTTTCTTTCTTCATGCTCATACATTGTACTGAGTGCTTATATCAGAACATTAAACTGTGATTCCAAGCACCTCCAGTTTGATCTGGGCCTTATTTTTATGAGCTAGTTTATGTATGCGCCACACAGTGATAATGGTGTAAAGAGCTTTTGAGCTGCTGCTGTTATTCTGTGGCTTCAGTTTGTTTCATGTGACTTGAAGTGGGAAGGAGGCTTTTGACCTAAATCTTGTATTAATATTTCACTGGTCATCTTGTTAGACATTTTCATGAGGTTGTAAGTGTGCTGGAAGACAAGAAGGAGCTTAAAGATGAGTTCTGAAATTATTTAGCTGATCTTGGAATATCTCTCTTGGAGAAAGACAGAGAAGGAAAGAATAGTGGAAAAAAAAGCAGCCACTGAGGAGGGGGAAAAAGCTGGATGGGGTTTACAACCATAAATGGTAAAAGTAACCTTGCTCCTCTGCCAGCAAGCAGAACGATGGAATAAGGTTTTGATTTACAGGAACAGCTCAGCAAGGGCCTTGTAGAGTGCTTCATGCCTGCTATAAAAATGTGATTAGCTATAAAATGAGAGAGATTTAACAAGAGAATTTAAGCATCGGTAACAGCGCCATTTCATGCAGAATGTGGATGCCTGCTTTTAGGATTCTGAGAACACAAACTAGTTTGGAAAACATGAACTCTTCCACATGAGAATGTGGATTATTTCTGTTATTACCTGAATACATTAAATTTTGATTTTTTGCCCATTCATCATGAGGTCTTTAAAATTAAGCATCATTTATCCTTGTAATTATTTCTTCAGATAATTTTCTCCCAGGAGTTAGGCCTACAGTAAGCTGCCTAAGGACATACAGGTAGGTATAATGTGCTTTCCCTTGATGCCAGTATTCTCTCTTGTTATTTAGCCTATATGGTTCATCTCTACCTGTGTATTCAGCTTTATTCAAGATGGTGAATTTGTTGGCTTTAAGTCCATACAGTAAATTGACCAGTAAAACTTCATGGCTGTGGACAGCAAAAGCCCCTCCCCACTTCACTGTTCCCCAGCTTCCAGCCTTGGACTGATGAAAGCTCAAAGCTTAAGTTTTCTTAACTAAAAACTTATGAACAAATGGGCTATCACAAAATGTGCCAAGTAATGTTTAGGGAGTGGAGGAGGAGGAACAGTAGCATTTTTGGATGCCCATTGTAATTCCTTAGGAGGACTCTACTAGAGGGAGGGGAGAGAAAGAGAGGAAATGGAGACTTGTTACTGAAAGGTAAAGTATCAAGTCGACTAAGGAATTAGCTGTCCTTGTTAAAATCTGAAACCAAACACTTCCTTTAAAGGACTCTTGGTGGCATAAGAAAGTGGGACTCAGTTGCATACCACTTTATGTATGACTTTGAATTGAAACTAAATGCTGAGATTATCACTCTTAATTAAGCCAAAATAAGCCTTTTTAGTCTGTTGTAATTGGATATTTGTAATATTACTGCTGTTTCAAATAGTTCATAAACAACTTATCTAATAATAAACACATCTCTGAAAATGAGCAAGAAGGATTAAATATACCAATTCTTTACTTATTTATTAAATCACGAAACAACTCAAAGTTATGGATACCAGTGTCATACAATATACAGTTGCCTATAAACTTGTAGGTATCTTAAAATAGTTTTTATTCTTTTCAAATCAAATGAAAGATTTCTTAACCTCTAATGAAGATCAAAAGGTATTTTTATCTTAGGGTTTTTTTTATGGCTTGTCTGAAGACTGTTGATGCAAGTGTATCTTTATAGAAACTTAGAAGATATGATTTGAAGTTTAATTTCGTTTTAGAAGGTATCAAAATTACACAGCTGAAGTGTTGCATTAATGCATGCATAAATTCAAAATACCAATAAGCTTAAGTGTGTATGAGTGTAAGCTAATAAATACATTATTTTGTACTTAAACATGCATTTTGTGCAAGAGTTGATATGGTTCTACCAGTCTTTCAATTCTAAACTCTTCATTTCAAGGTTTTGAAACACTGCACAGTGCTAAAATTGTGTTCCAAACTATCTGGAAGACATTTTCCTGAAGAGATAGCAAGGATAAAAGCCTAGTACTAAAAGTATTTTATTTTCTATTTTTTAGCACGTGCAAAAAATTTAAATACAGAGGTCCTTAATGTGATATTATACTAGCTGTTAATTTGATTTGAAGGATATTTGCCTAATAAAAATGAAAGTATTTTAAACTTACTTTTCGATGTATTTTCACTATAAGTTCAATAAGCAACACATTTAAACTACTAAGTAATAAATCTCTTTAGCTGAAAAGAGTAACTGAGAGGATCCATACAGAGTAAAGTTTTGATTCTCTGTAGTATTGCATTAATATACAGTGACCTTGGGAGAAAGGACTGCTAAACTGTTTCAAAGAAAAAGATTTCATGTTTTTTTAAAAAGCACTGCAGATAGTGTGTTATTCATTTGTATCATGATATTCTGAGAAACTATTGCACTGTAACAATTTTGTGGCTTTCTAAGTGTCCTTACATCAGGATTGTGATACAGATGCAGAATGCAGACCTGGCTTTGGAATACCTTATCTTTGCCAGAATTGTTAAGTGTAGCTTTCCTACTTGTGTTATGTACTCTTTAAATACCAAATGTTTAGAAAGTTAAAATTAAATCCAAAGATGCAAAGTTGGTCACTCGGTATTTTTTCTTAAATATGTAAAAATCATTTTGCTTAGATTCTGAAAACAGTTCTGTTTTTAACCAGGAAAACAAGTCATGATTAAAAACAGTGTGTTCGCCCTCAGAGGAGGAAAGTATTTAATCAGTTCAAATTTCAAGGTGAGTGATGTTCCTTGGTAGTTCATAAGCACAGAAAGATGAAAACTTTGGATAATTCCACTAACTTTGAAGACTTAAATTATTGATGACTGAGATGAATTATTTGCTTTTTCAAAAGATCGGCTAGTTACCTGCTGAGGAAAGCGATTCTTGAAAAACTGAGAAAAGGCAGCAAAACCGCATCAGTACATACAAATATGAAGGTACATTCCAAGCAGACCCAGGATCCATGACTGTATATGAAGAGAGAGAAAGTCTGCCAGCATCTGTATATGCACTGTTGCTGAATGTTAACTGAAATCTCAGTGTATGCCCCATACCTCATATGTGACTTCCTGTTATACCTCCAGATCTTATATGAGGACTTCAAACAACATACCAGTTCAGTCACATGCCTGGGGAGACAAATACCAAGCAGCATCTCTGTATTTATTTCCCCATTTCCTCCCCCCACTGATCAATAAGTTGTGGTTGGAAAATTATACTTTTCATTTTGCCTTTAAATAGAGAAATACTTCGGAAAGGATAGACACACGCTCACTGTGTTATACTACAAGGCTCCTTGATATTTTGTGGGTGTCTTGTATGCAGCCATGAGTTGGATCTGCTATATTCTTGTTCTGTTCTCTCATTTCCTAGTTGGAATGTGAAAATTACTTCACCAAGCTTAAGAAGTGTATCTAGTTACTTAGCAATGATTTCTTCCTCTCCTCTGTCAAGTTACAGACCTTAGGTGGCATAAGATCAGACCTCGGTAGGGAGGTGATAGCTGCTGGGAAAAAAAAAAATTAACCTTATCCAAATTTGGAATTTTACAGAGGTGCAAAACAGAAAATGCAATTCCTGAATTGTGATTAAAATTGCCTCGCCTAATTTTTTTTTTTTTTGACAGGAAATGAAAAGCTGCTAAGCAATACAAAGCTTGATGCCTGCACTTCAGATTTAGTATTGCTGAGTTAGCTTTGTGCAGTTTTATCCCCAGGGCTGGCTGAGAAATATACAATTGTAACACAGTAAAAGCTGTTTTGTGGTTGGTTTGTTTGTTTGTTTTTAAAATCTGGCATTACTAATGTAGGATCTAAAGGTAATGTCTCTGTAAAGTAAAAAAATTCTGTATTTTCTCAGTTTTATCCAGGTCTCAGCAAGTCAATACTTTTCCCCTGATCTTCAAAAAATGGAATTGCGGTCATTAATACCAGAGCTGAATCTTTCAATATGACCAGTTAGTGAAGATTGTAAATCATGTCAGCACCTTCTTAAGACTGGTGCAGAATTTTCTTTTCAATGCATATGAAATGTTACAATGATAATTACCTAATCAACTTTGAGATGATTGGTGATTTGCAGAAAGGAAGATGCCCCTGCATATTCCAGTGAACTGACTACAGTCTTATCAAGTCTGAACTATAATGTATCCTATTACCTAGTGTTAGTGATAAGCTGAGATATTTTTGCTCTTTTCACCTTTGCAGATGTTTTGCTAAATGTTTTGGGGCTGCATTTTCAGCTGTAAACTGATGTCTTAAACATATTGTTGTGTTGTGTGTTGTCCTTATCAATATTAGTGTCAGTACACAGAATCACTAGTTCAGAATGTTCAGAATTATTCTGTTACAGTGATGGTTTAGATAACACTGACATCCCCATACACAATGTTCATTACTTCTGTAAACAAATATAATATGATTTTTTTTGCATACAAAAAAAAAATCTATTTGGCATAACAGCATTAATTTGTGTATTTTTTTACATGAAATAACCTGCCAAATAGAAATGTGAATTAATATGAAAGGAAAAAATAACATTTGTAAGCTTCTGTTATGAAGGCTTAAATATAACAGTTTTATTTGGACATGGTATGGCAATGATGTTTTTCCAAAGTTAACCCAGCAAAAATATCTAGTGTTAGGATTTAGTCTTGTGCTCCCTTTTTTATGAATTTCCTCATTTATTTGCATATTTTACACTGTGGATTGGTTTTTTTTTCCCCCTGAACATTGCTTTTCCTTCACAGTGCAAGATATTAAAATATTTAAAATTATTTGTGAGCAATACAAGTTGCTTGACACTTCTTCATACAAGAGCATGGGTAGCTCCAGCTCATCAGTTCTCATTTTTCTCAGGGGTTAAAAGAGAGCCTCTCTTCCTGTGCTTAGGGGAAGAGAAAGTTTGATGCTTCTCTTGCTGCTTTTCCTTGCCTGAAAAAGATGACTTCTCAACAGTCCAGCCTTGAATGATTACAACACGTTATTTGAACAGATAAACCTATTGACTGAAGCAGGTTTTACTATTCATCACTGTAATAAAGCTTGGACAGAGATATTGAGCTGTGTTACTTGAGTGGTGGTAAATGGTGTTATATCCAGCTGGAGGCCAGTTACAAGTGGGGTTCCCCAGGGCTCAGTGCTGGGTCCAACCCTGTTCAATGTCTTCATCAATGACCTGGATGAAGGCATTGAGTGCACCCTTAGCAAGTTTGCAGATGACGCTAAGCTGAGAGGAAGCGTGGATCTGCTGGAGGGTAGGGAGGCTCTGCAAAGGGATCTGAACAGGTTGGACTGCTGGGCTGAGTCTAATGGCATGAGGTTTAACACGGCCAAATGCTGGGACCTGCACTTGGGGCACAACAACCCTATGCAGTGCCACAGACTAGGAGTGATCTGTCTAGAAAGCTGCCTGGAGAAGGACCTGGGGGTGTTGTTCGACAGCCAACATGAGCCAGCAGTGTGCCCAGGTGGCCAAGAAGGCCAATGGCATCCTGGCTTGTATCAGAAACTGCGTGACCAGCAGATCCAGGGAGGTTATTCTTCCTCTGTACTCAGTACTGGTGAGACTGTTCCTTGAATCCTGTGTTCAGTTCTGGGCCCCTCACCACAAGAAGGATGTTGAGGCTCTGGAGTGAGTCCAGAGAAGAGCAACAAAGCTGGTGAAGGGGCTGGAGAACAAGTCTTACAAGGAGCGGCTGAGGGAACCGGTGGTGTTTAGCCTAGAGAAGAGAAGGCAGAGAGGAGACCTCATTGCTCTCTATAACTACCTGAAAGGAGGTTGTAGAGAGGAGGGAGGTGGCCTCTTCTCTCAAGTGACAGGGGACAGGACAAGAGGGAATGGCCTCAAGCTGCATCAGGGGAGATTTAGGCTGGACATTAGGAAATAAGTTTTTCACAGAAAGGATCATTGGGCATTGGAACAGGCTGCCCAGGGAAGTAGTTGATTCACCTTTCCTGGAGGTGTTTAAGGCACGGGTGAACGCGGTGCTGAGGGACATGGTTTATTGTTTGATAGGAATGGTTGGACTCGATGATCCGTTGGGTCTCCTCCAACCTGGTGATTCTTTGATTCCATTTCATATTTTTTCCAATATTGTGTGTTCCTAACTTTGGAGTTTCTGTATATGCATATTTTGATACCATTAGGATCTGAACGAATGACCTAAATATGATTCTGTGACTTCGTGTTTAAGAGAAGAGCAGGAATGGGTGTGTGGTGTGTGTAGTCATCTTTGTGTGTGGTCTTTTTAAACAGTGTGTCCCTCTACACATCTTCCAGTCTGAAAGAGATCTCATTGGTAGTAGTGGGTAAACAGTTAGTGGCAGCGGGTCAGTGCCTCATCTGCAGCTAAACAGCTTGTCCTTCTTGAGAACATGTTCTTTGCTTTCCTACATGGGCTTATGAGGAAGTAGGAAAAGCACTGGTACCAACTTATTGGCAAATACTGGATTCTTGGCTCACTGTAAAGTATGGATTTGCTGTTATAGGTTTAATCAAATCTCGTTAGTGATACAAGGGTCAGTTGTGTAGGAATATCCCATTTTATGGCTACATCTCAGGGTGGGCTGCAGTCCATCAGTATTGTACTCTGCTGAAAGGTATTTCTTTACTGGAGGGTGGGTGTATGTGTACCACTGTAATTATGCCACAAAATGTATGGCTAGGTATGCACCAACAAACCTGCTTGCCTCTTTAATGTGCAGGGAAAGAAAAGAATGATGAACACCTTCAAGGCTCAGGAACATGAAGCTGATGAGACTGGAGCTAAACTCCGAAACCCTACAGAGAACTTGTTATAGAATGGAGTGGAGGAGGCTTACCTGTACTATTTTGAAAGTCCAGATTTTATCCTAACCCAGTTAGGGTTATCCTCTGGCTAGTAACTTACTTGTAAATACATTGGAATTGCTTCCCTTGGAACCTGCACAGAGTACTTAGAGTGAGGAAGACCGTTACTAACTGTAAAAAATAACCGACAGGTTCTACATGTTGAATTTCCTTGTTGTCATTCACGTTACCACTACATGTTCTTTCTAGCAAGCACAACCCTGCTTTCAGATACTTAAGCTTGTTGCTGAGAAATAGAATGTAACATCTCTTTGTCTTCATGCCCTTGACTCTTCTTTTCCATCCCTTAAAACACATATGCTCTACTGTACCTAGTTTTGCCTTTTAGATCGTTAAAACTCCAAACTTTATTCTTGTTTGCGTTCCATTTTATACCCTTAGAAATTAATTTAATTTCCTGTGCATACCAACTTCCCTCTTTTTTTTTTCTCTCCTCATCTGCAACTTTGTGCTGTTTCTCATTATCCTTTCCTATGATGCTTTGAGAAAATTTACAAAGTAGAAGGGGCTTAAGCCAGATTTTTAGGCAAAAGGACAAGCATAGCGTTACCTCACCACTGTGGTATTACTTGTTTTCTTTTTGAGGTGGCACTTCTGTGGGATTGCATGGGGTACTTGTGGGTAAAACTGTTTTCTCAGTAGTGCAGGTGCTGCAGTACAAATTGATTTTTGGTTTCTTCTCTTAATTTTCCTGGTAGAGTTAAGCATCTTCCACACAAAGACGTTCCATTTGCATGGCCACAATGAAAAACTGTATGCCTATAGGTGTTCTGCCTCCAGCAGTGATGTAACCTTGTGCCAGCTATGAAGAGAGTTTGAATCTAGTGTGAATATGTTACTTTTCTTGGAGATCACTTGTCGTGGGTGTGATTTTGAAATTGGTGTACATCGGAATAGAGGGTCACCAGGCTTTTCTCAGTAATAGAGAAGTGACTGTGGTTAAGCTTTTGAAATCCCTCTTTTGTTTGTAGAAGTGAATTCATGAGCCCATTGAATGGCCTGGTAGTGTGTGTTGGTGTCTTAAGAATCTACTTTGTGGAATTTCATTCTTGGCAGATTTGTTTTGAGTAAAGTCAAGAATTATACTTTATTGGGAAGCAGCTCTTGAGTTGTTGTCAACTCTGATTACACATCCTGCTCTTCTGATAGTTTCCTCTGTGAAGGCTGTTCTTGCAGAAAAGGAATTCTGATCTGGCAGAGGTGTGTATTGTAGTTCTTAGTCCAGAAACATTACTCTTCCTACTGTTAACCTAAAATAATATATTCTCTTGTACAGTAAACATTTTATAACCATCAGGAGAAAGGAGTAAAAAACACTAAAATACTTTATCCAGGCATGACTTGTATATGGTAGTGTTTCCCATAAAATTATGCCGACAGGAAAACTAGTGTGCTATATCTTCTGTTACTGTACTTTTCCTAGTTAAGGTAATTTCTTCTAATTTTGAGGAGATTATTACCTCTAAGACTTACACAGAAGGATTTGGTCTAGCAGCTTACCATGATATTTTCTGATGGGGAAAATCTTAACTTTTCCCCTCAGTTGCTCCTAGAATGAATGGAGTAACAACCCATCCTGGTTGTCTAGCTGGCTGCATCTGGAAAGTTGTGCTTGTAACACATTTTGTGATTGTGTTCTTCCCTGACATGTGCTGGGAAAGCAACACTTCTTGATTATGTAGGCTGTAACTTGAATTCAGTTTGCTACCATTCTGTTCTTTCTCTGGAGATGTATATCTTTTGGACTGAGAACAGTAATTTGTCCAGGATCTGTGCATTCATATTATTAGCAAATAATTGTTCATTTGGCTTCAGAAATTTGGGATTTTTTTGTTGAAATATTCTAGTAGGACTTTTTTTTTATCCCAAAATATTCCATCAAATATTTTAAAATACATTTTTCTGTGAGATTAAAGTTTATGGTGCTAACACGAATGTGCTCACTTTCTAGTTGTCACCAGGCAACAGTTTATAATATTCATTGTCTTATACTAATTAAGGCATGGATATTTTGAATATTCAGATCTACTTTCTTCTCAAAATATACTGGTTTTGTCAAAAACTGATTTCTTTTGGGCTCAAACTGTAGTTCTATCTATAAACATTATTTTACAAATTTTTAGGCCTGACTAAAGAAAGACATTTAAAAGAGCATCAATCAATCAATCAAATACTTAAAACTGTCTTAATAATATAGGTTGACCTTCAAATATTTTTCTCTGGTACAAAAGAGTGCAATGGATGCATCTGCTTGTTGTTTTGAACTCAATGAAGGTTATTGGTGTGATTTCAAAAGTATCCGTTGTTGTTTGTCACGGGGCTGGAGAACAGGCCTTATGAGGAATGTCTGAGAGAACTGAGGTTGTTTAGCCTGGAGAAGAGGAGGCTGCGGGGAGACCTCATTGCTCTCTACAACTACCTGAAAGGAGGTTGTGGAGAGGAGGGAGCAGGGCTCTTCTCCCAAGTGACAGGGGACAGGACAAGAAGGAATGGCCTCAAGCTGTGCCAGGGGAGGTTCAGGCTGGATATCAGGAAAATATTTTTCCCAGGAAGGGTCATTGGGCAGTGGCAGAGGCTGCCCAGGGAGGTGGTTGATTAACCTTCTCTGGAGGTGTTTAAAGGATGGGTGGATAAGGTGCTGAGGGACGTGGTTTAGTGATTGATAGGAATAGTTAGACTCGATGATCCAGTGGGTCTCTTCCAACCTGGCTGTTCTATGATTCTAGGAAAATCTAATTGAAGTCCTACTAGCAGTTGAAAAAGCAGTCATTGTATTGTAGTGAAGTACCAAGTAGAGAACCGTAGTTAACATAGCCTCCTGATTATTCTTGAAGAGCTGTATGTATTCTGCTTTTCACATGATAGCAACTGGTCTGTTTTGTGATCTTCTGCGCTCAACATGTTTCCATCCTTTGAATCTTTCCCTCTGACACCTATTGTCCAAGTATTGCCCACTTTTCAGTGTTAAACTAGTGCAGGAATGCTTTGCAACTGCTCTGATATGAGTTTCATACCTATCTGTGTAGGTATGAAACTTGTGAACAGGGATTTGACTTATTCTAGGTAATTTTTGAGTGTATGATTACTACTTCAGAATAGCTTTAGGACCAGTAGAGAAAAGCCTGTACAAAACTAGCACTACTCTTTTCAGTCGATAGAATTCAGGCTTTAAGAACATTTAAGGGTAAAACAGTTCTTGTGGAAACTAGTCTCTGATTTGTGAGTTTTATTAAGAACAGTTTAATCATCACTATTAATGAATAGATAAGACTTTGGAAGGCGTTCATGTTCCTCTTCCAAGTGCTTTTCCTGCCTGAGGCATAGAAGCACACTTGTGATGTCAAATGTGTACTGTATTAATGATACTTTTTGGACAAACTGTACGTGCTTTGAAGAGCTACTTTCCTGTAAATGTGTCATTGCGTATACTTAAATTTCACTCTGTTTGCGGATAGTAGTTTGGTGGGGAGGGGAGCAAACAAAACCCAAACAAAATAACACTTGAGCATCATCTTGGTGATAGTCAGAATGTTTTCACTTGGAAATGTTTTCCCATTTAGAAATTATTGCTTTCAGCTGTGAAAATATCAGGCTTTTTCCTACAAAGAGGTGAGGGAGGATGCATTTAAGTATATAAAATAAATATCAATTCTGTTTTGCAAATACGGAAAAATAATGACTCTTCTTTTAAGATTGCACAGGGTTTCCATAAATATTGCTTGCATTTGTTGATGAGTTATTTCTTCAGGTCAGGTCAGAGAAACCTTGCTTGAAAATGGAGCTCTTTATGTTAATGTTGAAGCTGTGCTGACACCCCTTTTGATCAACTTCTTAAAAATGAAAATAGCTTAGGGGCTATATGTAAACAGAAGCCCCCAAAAGTTCTTTTTTTGGTTGCACTAACATAATGTAGCAATGATAATTATCTCAGGGTTGACTTACTGCAAAATACTGGGAGAGACTTGTTGCGTTTGAGTGAGAACCACCAGTCTAGAAGATGGAATGTTTCAAAATGCTGCCACTCACGTTTCTTTCATGTCTCCCACTTCTAATAAGCAACCTGACATTTATTCATTGTACCTTCTTTCTGTGACAAAAACAATGGCTGTTAAGGCTTTTTTCCAAGTATAGTCAAATGTATTTTACAAAAACATATTGTAACTCAACAAAGAGCGACTTGGTAATTGGAGTGTAAGTCTCGAGCGAGTGTGCAGTATCACATAACTAGACATAAAACTTCTTGCTGGCATGTTGCTTTCTCTGATTGTTCTAACTTCACAGGAGGAGAAAACCAAAGATTTGTGTAAAGGCACTGCATATGCCACCCAGTGAGAGTTTTGGACCTCTGTGCCTTTTCTGTTTTCTTTAAGAGCAAAGGTCAGTGTACCATTTGCCAGGTTTCTTCAAATTTCCTCACCCCCATCAGGAGTAGGTCCAATTCTGTCCAATAGCTCCCCTGAGTGCCCTCCTCTGAGAGCACTGTTGCATGCTGGTTCTTCCCACTGCAGTCTGGAAATCCACTGTCTTGTATGGGAAGACAGGCTTTGAGTGATGTGATCCAGTGTTACATTGGTTTAGTAATTATTTCAAACAACAAGGATGGAAACATTTTTGATTTGGTTGTTGTTGTTTGTTTTTGTTTTTTTTTTAACAGAACAGATAGGTTTTATACTTTGTGGCTGTTTCTGGCTGGTTTGCTTTAAAGAAAAGTGACTGTGTTTTTCAAAAATAACTTAAGCCTCACCCCGAAGTATGGCTTAGTGAAAGCTTTGTGTGAAAGATGCTTTAATCAGGCATGTGTAGTAGGGGTTTTTTTTCATTAAAAACTAGTAAAATGAAGAATTTTCAGCAGATGTATTTAATAAGTAGCCAAAGACTATTGCTTTCAAAGGAATTGCAAAAGTACTGGTTGCAGAGTAATGTTAGCTTACTCAGCCTTCACTGAAGGTGATGTTCAATGAAAACCAAATGCAGTTTCATATTCAGACAGGTTTAGTTTACAGAGTTGACTGCAAAGCTTAAACTTGTGTGTGATAGGAGAATGGAGAATTACTCAGCCTGGCTTCTCTTTTCAGAAACTTGAATAAAACGTTAAATGAGAATGCCCCTGTAAATATTAGCACTTCAGAAGATTATTACTACAAGTAATGTATTCCACACCCTGGGAGGAGAGAGAAAATAAGCAAGATAAGTGTGCAGTGTGGTCCTGCACATTAATGTGTAAGGAGTCCAGTTTTTAATTTTGGGGCTTACATTCCTTGTTTAACATGAATTGAAGAAATGAGGAGCACTACTGCCTTCTTTTTGTTAACTCTATTTAAAACAACAGTTCAAACTTAGCCCAGAGAGCCATTTGCCAAAAATGATGAGCATCTGTAGAGGATTCTCCCCGAATCACCTATGGTACAAAACCATAGTGTTCCCATTTGATTTGCATTCAGCCTCAGCAGGCAGTGGTGTTGGGATGGAGTTTCTTGTTCAGGATGGAACAAAAGATGCTGCTCCTAATGTGTTCTGCTCTGGCCAAAGACTTGCTGGAGACCAGTAATGACTATTAACTTACTTAGGTTGCTTAGGAATAAACTTTCTATTCACACAATTAGTTTTAAAGGGTTAATGGTTGCTAAAGCTTTGCCAGAACAACGTTACCACAGAGTGAGACAGGGAACAAAAAGACGTGAGCACAAACTACCAGATGCTAATGCGAAAGTTTCTTCTAACTTATGACGAACTCTGTGGCTCTTGTTGATACTACTAGAAAAACCTTTCAATCATTATCCTGTTTGTGTTATCCCGTGCTCTGGCTCATGAGATACCATCAGTTGCTTTCTGTTTTCATTGATTTCTTTTGGAAGGCGAGTAGGTTGTGATAATTAAGCAATTGCAGTGACAGCTTGTGTTGTACTTCCTAATCACATTAGATTCAGATCCATGAGTATAACTAAAGATGAAACTTGCATGCCAGGAAAAGTAAAAATTTTGAGTGGCTCTGACATGAAACAATAAGCTTTTCTACTCTTGCATCTTTCCCAGAGGAAACTAAGAGAGTTGACAGAATGATATGGTTTTGGGAGTCAAGTGCTTTGTGATCTGGAAATCATCAGTTCTCTCTCAAATCTCTCTCCAGATAATATTCTTAATGAAAATGATGAGACTGTCTTGTGGTGGATTATCAGTGAAAACTTGCAGTTTCCTCTAGGGTTCTATCTGTATTTGGAGTCTGAAATCTGAGACTTTTTATTCTTTGTAGAATCTCATTTATTCATTACTGAAGGTTACTAATGGACATTGCTCATCTGAAGTGGGGATAATTTTTCTGATTACAGAGTCTTGTTTTAAGACATCTTTTGAAATACTGGAGTAGCATTGTCTCATTACCTGGGTGCAGATTTAAATAATAATTACAGTTGACCACTGTAGTTTTTGAACTACAGGAAACTGGTGTATTGCATTAGAAACTATGACAAAGCATAACGGGAATGTTCTTATGCATCAGATTTGAGCACAACTGTCAATGAGTGTAGGGTGAAAGAAGCAAAGAATTTCAGTGATACAAAAATACTTTGCATAAGCATCCTGCAGGATAGATTTTATTTATGAGCACTCATCTACATACTAGGTTTCAAAACAGGCCCTTGTACATGAAGGCTCCCAACTAGGACTTAAAGTTTTGCATATGAATTTTGAAGTCATATCTTCCATGTACAACTAGAAAATTGTTTTGGTTTAAATGAAAAATATTGCTTTAATAGATAAAATACTGTACTTAAAATGTTTGATGTTTGGCTAGGCTTGGAACTTATCTCTCTCCTTTACAGTATGAAATAAGGATTTTGTGTTTTCTAAAAGCACAACTAGCAGCAACTTGTACATGCACAAGAAATGCTGTTTGTATTATCATCGTTGACACTTTTCTCCTATGGTACACATCACAATGAGTGATTCTTCCGAATATGACAGCAGTACAGTATCTGCTTGATAAGAAATTAAATCTGTGTCTTTTAAGCAGAAAAAATTGTTAAAAATCTGTATATTAATATGCTAAAGTCTTATTTTGGATAAAGACTAAAATTCAAATGCAATGTTGTCTTTAAAAAAGTTTTCTGCCTAACATCACATGTTATAATGTCAAAAAATGTTGCTTGTGTGATTTCTAGCTATTGGTGTGGCATGAGTTTTGCTCTGGGGGCATTCAAAATTTTGGTTCATTGATCTGAAGGGAGGTCTGTTAACATAATTGGTGCAAAAGGCAGTATCCTAAGTTATCCTTCACTGTAAATGTGGAAGTTCAGAGGAAAAAAAACCCAAAAACTCAAACATATTCTGAAATATAGATTACTATGGTAGGTTTAGCTGGTGTGGAAACATGAAAGGAAAATTTAGTGACTGTGGCTTTTAGTTATTCTCTGAGACCATCCAGAAATTGTGAATGCCTTTCTCACCCCTTGCTTCCAGAGAATTGTTCAATGTTTTATAGAAAATGCTGTACAAGACCCTAACCCTGTGAAGACCTGGAATGAAGAATGGACTTGGAATGAAGTGTGCCTCAAATTAATTGGTTTCAGTCACTGTTGCTTCTAATAAAAACTGAGTTTGTCTTAATGTGGAGACCTAAGTTACTAACTGTGCATCAGCCAAATAATGCTCTCTGACCATATATAGTCTGCCTGAAAAAATGTACTTCAATGAAAGTAGCATAGAAACCATCTAAACATAATCCTCGGGCTTCAAGAGTCTTGGCTCTTCATATTGACAATATATACCTGCTCAGAAATTGGCAGGTAACTTTCTTTCAGTAGCACAGTTGGTAGAATATTTGCTGATTACCCATATATGGAGTTATTTGGATCAGTTTTGTTCATATTATTTCAGTTTCACATAGAAGTAAAGCCTTTGGAAGCCCAGAGTTAGAGCAAAATTTGACTGTTACCCCCTGAGTGATGATGCTCACTCCACGAGAATAAAGATGTATCTAAACATTGGGTATGAATTTTATAACTGTGTGAGATAAATATTGGATGGGAACCATGAATGCTAAATACAGGAGTGCGGAAGAGAAGTACTGTTAGGCAGAGAAATGTATTTCTTCTATTCTTCTGACATTTTTGTTTCTTATGAAGGCAAATTATCTGACTCAATAATGACTGTGATTTATTTAACAATTATATGTAAATTATTTTCAATGACATTGCAGTCAGTGGGTGACCACAAGAGGAGTCTGTGTGTGTTACTTTGTTAATCCAGGAATTTCCCAGTGAGTTGTTGTTTTATTTGTCCCTTACAACCATCTAGTGCCAAAAGAATGTATAGTATGTTTTGATTTTGGACACTAATAAGTGTTAGCCTTTTTTGGTATTCCAAATCTGGCACTGCTTTCAGTGTACAGTGATATTAGCCTGTGTTCGTCAGATGGTGCAATTTGTTTTGCTGTGTTTTGAGGTGGATGAGCAGTGCATTGCAAGCATATTTCTTTGTAAGCTATGTAGTGATTGATAGGCCTGATTTTACTCACACACCTTTTACTTAATGGAGTTATCTGCATTTATACAAAGTGACTATATTGTAATGTTGTAGGACACTCTTTTCTAGTCACTTTGTGGAGATACCAAAATAATGGGTAAAAACACCCAGTGTATAATGGTTGGGGGGTGGATGTCAGTCACGTGAATGGCATGAATATTATGGGACTTGTTGGAAAAAAAAAATGGTGTAATACACATTTAAGTGTTAGGCGGCTTTGCAGTGTGGTCAGGTGAGTGATCTATATGTAAACAAAAGCCGTGCCATTTAAAGGCTAACCACACATTTTGCTTGGGAGTGGAGAGGGGAACCAATGTGGAATAGTATCAGGATTATACATTCAAGCAAATTGAAAGGTTATGGTGACATAGTAGTTTTCTCTGGGTCTAGGACTGCTAAAAGGGCACAAATCTACACTTGTGTATTTTTATTTACAGGTGTTACTGTACATTGTGTGGTCATTCCAGTAATGTAAAATTTAAGAGGAATCATTAACCCTTCTGGAATATTACTGGATAAGTGGGTTTTTATAATCATAGCTCAAATGACTCTATCACATCTTCAAATTATGAAGTGTATTTGCAAGCCTGTGTATTATATTAAAAGCATGCCCCTTAATATAGTGTAAGAGAAAATTATGAAACTTTGATATATGAAAACAGGTAACAAATTATAGCAATTTAAAAAAGTTAATTTAGAAGCAACTCTAGCAACTGCAACATGACTTTAACAAGCTAA
Source organism: Coccyzus lansbergi (assembly GCA_033558105.1). Lineage (NCBI taxonomy): Eukaryota > Metazoa > Chordata > Aves > Cuculiformes > Coccyzidae > Coccyzus > Coccyzus lansbergi. The sequence goes on from JAUMJK010000113.1 coordinate 4,076,398, forward strand.
AAGATAGTGACTCTACTGTAAGCTAACACCTGAATTTAAAACTAATTTAAAATTAACTATTCTGGATGCATTTGTGAACAACTTTGTGAGCAACTTTGTTGCTTATACAGTATAAAAAGCAGTCTAAAGTTTTGAGGAAAAAAGTTATGATTCTATCAGCTTTTCTACTGTGATGGACACAGATATTTAAGTGTTCTTTCAAACTGGTCAGTTGTGATAGCTGGTTAACATGACAGTGCCATGGAATCTCCTTTCAGTGTTATCTTGAAAGCAGTAATATTTCTGTTTGTATTCATTGAGAAATATTACTGAGAGCAGTTTTTCTGGTTCATGGAGACTGGTCTTTCACAGACATGGAGAGTTTCAAAGTATTTAGTTCACTTATTTGTGCCAAAAGTTAAGTCCTTGACATGTGTTTGTAAACTCAAGAATCACTTTTTTTCCTTTTGCCTCTGTTAGTTGAATGTTATAAAAACATCTTTAAAAGCATTAAACTTGCGATTAGTCTGTTTAAAGATTTGATGATGACAATAATTCACCTGAGGGCTTGCTATATTACTGAATTTGCCTATTTAATATCTTCCAATCACTTTGAAAATTCTAACTTAAATGTGCTGCTCCTATGTGGAGTTATCTCATGTTTTAAAAAGTGCCTACTGTTTTCAAATGTGGAAATAAGATTCATTCCAACTCATTCTCATTCATTCCAATGCACCTATATATTTTTTTTTTTGTCCTAGAAACACATTTCTCTGAGTTTTAACTGATAAAAATCTAACCTTATCTGCTACATCTAGGTAGAGTATCCTAGAAATATTGAAGGTGGTCTGGATGAATGGATTCCCACTCATCTTTTTGACCCCTTTAGTATTTAAGAAGAGATGCTTTGAGATGCTTTGATTCTGTTCTGTTGCCTGCAATTTTAAATCTGCTTCAGGTGAGGATGGTCTACTTCAGCAGCTGGTGAACACTGTTCTTTGATGGCACTGTAGTTGTAATGAAATCACTTCGAGGTTCATATTAATGTTGTCCTATGAGATGTGGAATGGAAATTTGGGGCGGAATGGATGAAGCTGAAATAAATTCCACGTGTCTGTCTCACCCCAAAGGTTGTGATAGGTGGCTCTTATCCCCTCCAGATCTCAACCTTTTGCTTCGGGAGGTTTCAGGAAGTTGCTCTCCCGCTGGGTTGCTGCTAGTTAAAAATCAGTGCTGTGTTCCTTATGGAGGATTTATTGAATATAGTGAGGGAAAGAAGGAAGAAAGGTCTGAACTTGTTTAATTGGCAGTGGCTTTTCCTGGCATCCTAGTGTGCTCTTGATGATTATATTTATGGATGTCCATTGCCAGAAATAACATTCATGTAAAATTATACTACATGGTTGGCAAAAAGTTATCTTTCCAGCATTTTACTGCAACTCTGCTGTTATTTGTTTTTTCATACCCCTTTGAATCTTTTAAAGTCTTCTGCTCATTCTGAATTATATTTTACTCTGTAGAAAAAAGAAAAAGAGATCTATAATTTAATATTGGAAAGTTGGTTCTGGCAAATGTAAAATGAAACTCTTAGAAGAATTTTGAAGCTGTTTGTTTTCTATATCTAAACTGCTTTCTCTTTCTCAGACATCAGTAACTCTAACTCTCCCAGTCAGCTACTGTTCATTTTGTTACACATGAGCAGTTTTTCACCATTTTTTCATGGAAAGACAAAACAAATGCAGATTGCAAGTCTTATAAAATGGATTTTTACCTGAATTCCCAAGTTTCTTATCTGGTGCTAATATTTAGCTGGCATCTGTGTCAAGTGCTCTGTGCTGTTTGAGTGGCCAGTATCTAGTCCCAAGATGCTGTAAATTAAACATAATTAACATTTTTCTAGTAAAATCTTTTACCTGAATCTTGATGAGAAATTCATGGTTGTTTTTCTTAAATTGACATCTGTTAGAGATAAGCTGAATTACTACAGAATATTGCTTTTAAAGGGAATTAGGATCCCTATGTGCCTTTCCAGACGTCTTCCTGGGAATATCTATTGCAAATATGTAAGTTTGTAAGAAACACTAGTTTTCTAACAGTCAACACTACTGACTGTAAGCAGCTGTCTCGTTTTGTCTGTGTCTGTAGCTCCCCATCTTGGATAACCAGATGATTTTGTGTTTTCACCTGTTGTTTGTGCATATAAAAGTTCTGGCTGCTGTTCTAACTTCCAGCTGCCTTTTTCTCTAAGGGTTTGGCCATATGTGTTCATCAAGTCATAATGGTCAACTGCTGAGACTGATTAAGTCATTTAGCTGTTCAGGTCTGATAATGTCTGAAATAAATTTAGCAGCATGAAGGTCAATCTCCCCTATGCAGTTGTCAGACCTCTGTCTCTTTCCAGAAGACAGAAACATACATAGTGCATCAAATGGCAAATATGCTTGGGGTTTTGCACTTGCATTGGAAGGGCTGCAGTCTTGGAAGGGCTGGAAGAACAGTGGGGGCTAAGTGGATTACCCAGAACTCCATGGGACTCATTTTTGCAATTCATGTACAAACTGTAAATTAGATCTGCAAGGCAAGAGGAACTTTCGCTACAAGACAAGACTCTTGAAGAACAATGCTGTGCCATGGCGATAAACCTACTCATCCTGTTTTTTATATGAGTAATATGAATTTGCTTCCTAATGGTTTAGCTTTGGTTTGGTTTGATGGTTGTTAGTTTCTGTGCTTGGGGTTAGTTTTATTTTGGGGGGAGGTTTAGAGTAATGGGAGACATAATCCTAGTTCATTAGGATATACACATATAGGTATTCTGTTGCAGATTACCTCTATCTAAACAAAAACATATTAATGGAAAAGCCTTCTTAGCCTGAGGCAGATTTTGCCTGTTTGTTTAAAACGGAGCAGCTGTCTGGAAATGTGCAACTCATTGACATCCGAAGTGAGGTAAAGAATCTTTTTGCTTCACTGCATGCATGCCAGACCAGTTGTGTTTATTTTTCTTTTTTTTTTTCTCCTTTTTTAGCTAAAATAGGGAGATGTTTCTATACTTTAGTCCCCTGTTTATTCACTGTTTCTATGTGTTTTTACCAAGGACAGATTTGTATTTTGTTTTCCAAAAAAACACCATTGTGCTGTAGTAGTAGTATCATGTTACCTTTTGCTCCTTTCTACACAAGAAAAACGGGCATATTAATTGAAAAACCAACAATAATTCCATCCACTCATACGTCACTGTGAACTGAATGGTAGGTCAAATGATCACAGGTATATAGTAATATATGCCAGAAAGATGCCTCTTGTGTCACAGGAAATTTGAGGGTGTACCAATATATGCATATCTTTCCCAGCTGTATTTGTGTTAGGAAAAAGCCTTATTATTTAAGTAGTTAATGTCTCGCAACACATAATGTTTACCCATCACGTTGATGTAACTTGCAGGGATAAAATAATAAAATAGTATACTTGGAAATATGGTGGAATTGAAATAAATGGCTGTATTTAACTCTCTTTCAAATTTGCTGTTATTTCCTATTGTCCTATCATTTGTGGCAGTGATATTTTAAATACTATCCTGTTACTGATACACCTTCATGGTGGCAACTGTTTCAAGTTTAACATCATTTACTATCCAAATTCATTTGACATCCAAGTGGAGCAGTGGCAGCTATGTAAATCTGAAGATAACGTATTATAGGAAAGCAGACTGGGTTCAAAGTGAATAAATGAAGGACTTCAATTTGCTAAACAATTTGCAGATACTAGAAGCGCAGGGGATTAAAATGAGAGCAGCAAAGCTAAGACTAATAAGCATGTACATTGTGGGCCAAGTTTGCAGAGGCCTCTGCTTAGCATCTTATGTGCTATTTGGTTACTTCCACCCACAATTGACTTGTTGAAGCAAAACTGGAGCCATAAAAAACAAAATGTGAAGCCCTCCTACTACAATGTGCAGAGGCAAACAGCATCTGTACCCATAAATCAGGTTTTTAACTATCTGCAGTAACTTGAGTCTGCAAGTGATTGAAAGCTTCCCTTTCCTTCCCAAGTGATGGAAGTAATGATTTTGAATTTTTTTATGCAAAGAGTAGGCAGCGCTGAAATGAAGGCACCTTGTCACCTTATAGAACAGCTAAATGTTATTTCAGAATGGCAGCTATACAGTGTCAAACTCAAATGCAGTCTTGGCAAAAACACTTAATTTTTTTTCCATTCACACCTGCACATTCAATCTTTTTCCCAGAATAAAAAAACCAGCCTTGAAAGTGCTTTCAAGAGCCCTGATTCCAAAAGCACTACTGAGGTTCTAGGAATTGCTAGTGGGGATGTGCTTACTGTCATGATGAGCACTGTCTGCTGTTTTGAATATTTAGAAATGCATATTGTCAGGTGTAGTAAGTATAATAGAAGCCTTCTCAAAAATTGAGATATACTAATTCCTTGAGCCAAGGGACAAAGTGCATTCATATTAGCGGTATCTTGAGACTTGCAATAAAACTGAGTTACTAAATGCAAGGTTTTCTGGCTGCAGATATCAGGCTTTTACTAAAGTGTTTTCATTTGTTCAGTCATCTTTCTGGGAGATCAGTGACAGCTGGAATATTCCAAAAGTGAGTCATTTATCTAGATAGCTTCCAAACTGTAGTGGTTCATCAAAGATTGCAAATGATGAGAGTGGAAAAAATCTGTGGATTTAGGAATCATTTGGAAGTCCTTGATCTGTATCTTCTTCCCTCCCTCCTATTTCCAGTAAAAGCAAAACATTGTTCTGTACCCAAAAGGCAAGACTTTCATTGTGAAAGTAAGATATGGTTTTCTACATCTGTTTTCTGTTTTAGGATAGCACAATATATCAACAAATACTGTAGCGTAGGCCTGTTGCTAAAGGTTGTAAAAATCAAAGCAGCATATCATAGTACAGTATAATGATACCTGGAAATAAATGCTTCAATCTGTTTTAGTCTCTTCCACACTTATTTAGTCAGCTTCTTATGTGTTCCCAGTGAACTTCCAGATTGTAGACTTGTTCTTGGTGACTTCATGCTTAAACATGTGTGCTGTTAGCACCTTTAATTCGTGGATGTTGTAACACTTGTAATATGAAGTTTGCTATAGAGAGTATGTTGTGGGACCAAGACCTCAATTTTCAATAACTGACAGAATGAAGTACTAGGTACAGACTAGTGCTGTACGTGTGAAGTAGTAGTTGCCTGTTCTTGACCTTGTTGTTAAGAAAAGTGGACAAGAGGGGGATCTCTTAATACTCCTGCTGATACTCCTGCTTTGGGCAGAGCTGACTGTAGTGCAACATAAAAGGTAGAATCCACTGGGTTAGCTGTGACATACTTGAGTCCTGGTTTTTGATTTGCAGTAAGATTAGGGTGGTTTGTTCTTTTGATGTGAAGTAATTAAGTATTTTTATACGGGGCAGTATTATGGATGATCAATGACAGGAAACACTCTTGAGTTTTATTCTAGATCCTTCTGGGAAATGTAGGTGTGGGTTTGTTTTGGTTTTTTTTATTTATTAGATTGGTCATAGGCTGTGCATACTGTTAATTGCTGCTTTGGAAAAGTTTATGTACACAGTTTGTAGGTCTGTGGTAGCAAATCTGTCATATATTTGAGTATATCATCCTATAATGATGTTTTTCCTGTGAAAATTAAATATTACTTTCCAAAATTATAGAATAATTTAGGTTGGAAAAGAACTTCAGTGGACAAATCCAACTGCCTGCTCAGACCAAGGTCAGCTATGTCACACTACATTTCCAGGTCTTTATCCAGCTGGATTTTGTAAACCTTCAAGGACAATGTCTGCACAAGCTCTGTTCCATTGCTTAACTTTTCTCAGGATAAAAAAAGCCTTTCCCTTTTGTAGCGTCTGAACTCCGTTTTTTCAGCTAATGCTCATCGCTCTTTGTCCTCACACCATACACCACTGTGCCTGGCTCTATCTTCTTGATAACCTTATAGGAATGGGAAAGTACTGTTAGCTCTCTCCTTCCGCTACTTCCCTCAGCCATCTCTTCTCCAGGCTGAAGTGTAGGTTTCCTCAGCCTGTCCTGACAAGGTAAGTGCTCTAGTACACTGATGACCTTGGAGGTCTTCTACTGGACTTTCTCCAGTTTTAGAATGTCTGTCTGGTATTGGGGAGTAAAAAACTGGAAGTATTGCAGATGTGGTCTCATGAATGCAGAGCAGAGTGTTCTTAACTGGCCACTCTGCCATCTGTGCCATTGTGTGGTGTTAATCTTACTCAGTGCAGGATTTTGCATTTGTCCTGTTGGCCCATTCCTCTGGTCTGTCTTGGTTCCTAACGATGGCAGCCTTGCCCTCAAGTGTGTTGAAAGTTCTTCCCAGCTTGTTGTGATCTGCATACTTGGTAAGCCTGCACTCCGACACCTCCTCCAGATCATTGATAAAGATGTTAAACAAGAGAGGTCCTAGGATTTACTCTTCTGGAACTTGTTAGTAACCTGGGTAGAGTGCAATCAATCAATCACTACTGTCCTGGACTAGTTTTTTTACACATCTGATTGCCCATCCATCCAGACCTTTATGTATCAATTTGGATACAAAAGAGTTGAAGTAGATAGCATCAAAAGGCTTAGTAAGCCAAGCTCACTGACTCACTGAAGGCAGTTAGTGGGTCAGACATGATTTCCTCTTCATAAAGGTGTGCTGACTGTTTCCAATCACTGTATATGTGCTCAGAAATGAGTTTCAAGAGGGGACCCACTTGAACTCGGAAATCTGGGTCCCCTCTCAGGTGGAAGAGGTAACTTGAATAGGATCTGGATGGGGTCAGTTCAAGAAGTTATTTACAGGGTAATTTTTCTGCTGCAGTTTCTCAGACCAAGTATTTTGCTATGTAAAGATTTTCATATGTATTGACAGAGCTGAAAACTCCATGAGCTGTTCTGCTTCCTGTAGGTAATGCAGATTAGCAGCACAGTAGGACTGAATACTGAACAGGCAAATCATTTTGACACAAAGCATCGCTCTAATACCAGACCCAAGGCTGACTGAAGCATTCAGTAGGGTATCACATTAATAAATGCTTTGTGGGGTGCAAGAAATGATCTTTAAAAGAAGTATCAAAACAACTGTAGAATGGAATGGTGGCTTCTACATCGCTAAGTAGGTGTTAAATATCTGGCAGATACGTTCCTACTGCCTCTCAGGAGGCATCAAGAATTTCCTCAGCAATCACTCCACTGCTATTGCCTATAGTCAGCACTTGGCTTTGTCAGCTTGGTTCACTCTTTCTAGGTCTACCCCCACTGCTTACTTGCATGCCGGCTGATTTCCTACAAAGGCATCCAGGCTCACCACTGCTTCTGCCAAGACTTCTCTCAATGCTTCTTGGGCTTTGTTCCAGCAGCCCTAGAAAGGGGCAGTATTCACCCTCTTCTTCTGTTGGTAACCTTGCATTTTTAAAGCAGCACGAAGTCTTAGAAACAATAGATTTTGGCTGTTGAGATACTCCTTCCTCACAGCCCCTCTCCTGTGCATCAACTGTGTGCCCTTTAGGGGGTGACATCCCCATTTAATGGTGGCACCTGGCAGCTCTGCAGGCAAGGCTGTACCACAAAGCCGATGCCCTCGAAGTCCACAGCAGCTTTCCTGCCTCTTCCCCATCGGCTCTGTCAATTTGGACTCCAAGGCTGATGCCAGTTTTCCCTATGGTGCTTGTGCGCCCGAAGTGGGACTTTACATTTCCAGCAGAGATGACTGATTTACTTAATTTGAGCCCTCTACAGGCTCTGTAAGTCTGTTGGTTTTTTTAAAAACATACAAGCAACAGAAGACTTAATTTTTTTTCTTAATGCTTTTGATTGCTGTTGGCTGGGTTTATGCAGCTGCCTAGACACCACAGTCGTAACAATTTTTACTGTGGTTTATACAGATTGACGTAACCCGACAAGGAATGTAAGCCACAGAAAGCTGAAGATGAAACCAAGCAGGAACTATTAAACTGGTAGCAGCGAACAACTTACTTGCAGTTTAGAATCGTATTTAATTTATGGAGGCTTCATTTACTTTGTTCTGTTTTTCACTTGACACCCCAGCAGCTGAAAAGAAGCACTTTACATACATGCTGCAAATCCCTAGACCCAGCTCTTCCTGCCCTTAAACGTGCATAACAACTACATATCCCTTGTAGCATTTTTGCTGCAATAGAAAAAGTACTGCATTCCTGAAGACTTACTCTATTTATGCTTTTCTTCTAAATTCTGTGTTCAGTTGACTAATTTAAATCTGTATCTAATTGACTGAGAGAGTCAAGTTTTTCTACTGTGGAGGGAGAGGTCTTCTCTTTGTTCAGTTTATATTCTTGTTATAATGCATCTAGAAAACTTCTATAAAAGCAAACTTCTGCCTTAGCTTTTTACGAAGGGAAGGATAGTACACATTTAGAAAAATGTGGGGATTTATAGAGTCTGGGAATATAGATAATAGAGTGAGATAGAGGTCAAGGTTTCCTCTAAAAGTAGTTTACAGTGCAAGGCTAATTGAGACAGGAAAAAATTTTCATTTGATTGTCGGAATTTTCAGTTGTTTCCTATCAGCTGAAGCTTTATTTCTAGTTTGATTTTTAAGACTGCTTTCCAAAGTCTTGATGCAAGAGAAAACTTTCATTTCACAATGAAAGAAGTGACATTAATTTCTGAAAATATTCCATTATTGTGCTGGTTTCTTCCTGAAATTGGGCAAATTATTGGCCATTATACCATTTTTCTGAAAGACACTCAAGAGAAGCACATCTCACCAGAGTATTTCCACTGAAGCTTGTCCAGCCATTCTTCTCGAGGATGGCATCCACATTGCAGATGTTAACAAGCTGTGCCCTGAGCATGTTCCAGAATTGGGACCAATGTCATTAGGGATGGAGAAAATGCTTTCAATGTCTCTTTACTTGTAGAGTAATTTGGGATTTTGGCAAACTTGATTTACTCTTGTACAGAGTAAATCACTTTTGGAGATGGATTGACTATATGTGGAAGAGAAAAGCCTCTGTAGAACAATGGTTGAAAGCTTTTGTTCTTTACTACTAACACTTGTTATTTATCCAGCTGGGGTTTTGGTTTGGTTTTTTGGTGTTTTTTTTTTTTTCTTTTTTTTGCACATAGTGATCGAAAAGGCTTGCAGATCATTCCAGTGTGTGAATTTCATACTGACTATTGTAATAAAGGTGGGCAAGGATTTTACTTGCTTTTTCTGAAGGAAAAGGGAGAATTTGAAGGGATATCTTGGGCCATTGGAGCCAACTGCTCTGCTGCTGGAGTAATCACCTAATGCAATCACTTTCATTACCTTGTTGATCCTTTCTTGAATGTACTTTGTCCCCTCCTGTCCATTTCTATGGGAGATTATTTCAAAACGTTTTTTTTTCTTTGAGGCCTCAGTTCTGTCTCCTTCATTCAAAGTTTAAAATTGTTCAGGGCAAAAATGCTTATTTGTTTTTAAGCAACACCCTTTCGTTAAAACATCTCTTACTGTTGCAGCTTAGTTATCAGGCTACTCCTAAATGGTCTTCACCTGCACTTCTTTGCAGGTAGCATTGGTACTTACCTTTGATTTTTAGTTTTTTTTTTAATATAGCTGAAGAACTTCATGCTAGATGTTGTAATTTTTCAAAGACTAATAAAACTTGCGTTTTGGTAGTTCCTGCTCTACCCCTGTGCTTCTTCACCGTGATCAGTGCTTTCTTTGGTGTCTTCCTATTCTCTCCTGTATTACAAGCAGATGCCTAGATGTCATCTTTCAAGGAAAACAGAGGTCCCTCCTCAGCACTTCTCATGTGGGATAACTTCCTGAGTTCAAGTACTTCTGAATATGAGACAGCCCTCCTTCTGCTTCATTTGCTGTCTTTACTTCTCTTACTTTGGCATTAGAATCATAGAACAACCAGGTTGGAAGGGACCCATCGGATCTTCTAGTCCAACCATTCCTATCAAACACTAAACCAAGCCCCTTAGCACCTTGTCCACCCATGCCCTAAACACCTCCAGGGAAGGGGAATCAACCACCTCCCTGGGCAGCCTATTCCAATGCCCAATGACCCTTTCTGTGAAAAGCTTCCTCCTAATCTCCAGCCTAAATCTCCCCTGGCGGAGTTTGAGGCCATTCCCTCTTGTCCTATCCCCTGTCACTTGGGAGAAGAGCCCAGCTCCCTCCTCTCTACAACCTCCTTTCAGGTAGTTCTAGAGAGCAATGAGGTCTCCTCTCAGCCTCCTCTCCTACAGGCTAAACAACCCCAGCTCTCTCAGCCGCTCCTCATAGGGTCTGTTCTCCAGCCCCTTCACCAGCTTCGTGGCTCTTCTCTGGACTTGCTCCAGATCCTCAACATCCTTCTTGTGGTGAGGGGCCCAGAACTGGACACAGTATTCAAGAAGCGGCCTCACCAGTGCTGAGTGCAGAGGGAGAATCACCTCCCTGGACCTGCTGGTCACACCATTTCTGATACAAGCCAGGACGCCATTGGTGGTCTTGGCCACCTGGGCACACTGCTGGCTCATGTTCAGTCGGCTGTCGACCAACACCCCCAGGTCCCTCTCCTCCTGGCAGTTTTCCAGCCAGGCTTCTCCCAGTCTGTAGCTCTGCTTAGGGTTGTTGTGCCCCAAGTGTAGGACCTGGCATTTGGCCGTGTTAAACCTCATGCCACTGGACACTGCCCAGTGGTCCAGCCTTTTTAGGTCCCTTTGCAACTGTTTGTACCTTTTCAGTCTGAGAACTCTTTTTCCTATGTGAACTCATGGCATATCACTTTCTTAGGTGGCTGAAGGATCTTGTTGACTCTAGTGCAGATCACATTCCTGGGGATCTAGACTCTTAAGCTTTCAGAGCTGTTGCAGATTGTCTGGGATTTTCAGCAGAGTTCTACTATAGACTAGGCATCAACTTGAGGACATCGTATGTTTGATAAAAACACTTTAAACTCAACAAATGCTCATTTCCATTGATACTGAGTTAATTAGGGAAAAAAATTACTAACTGGAGTTGTGAAATATATTCTATATTTATTGCATTTACAGCTGCAAGTTCTGAGACTTCAGCATTGGAGTTCAAACCTAGTTTAGCCCTTTCAGTTGTCTCAAGAAACTTGTGACAAACAGCATTATGTCTATCATAAGTATAAAGATAGAGCAGTTTTTAACTGCTTTGGACTCACCTTGGTCTATTACCCATCTTGAACTCTAAAGAAAATGAAGCACTGCTTTTTCATCTCAAGAAGCCTTTCTTCTCAGTTTTATATTTGCCAAACTAAGAATATACTTTTCTTGCTAGTTTTTGTGGATATTGTGGCATCAGGCTTGCAATTTTATAACTACAAATGTTAACCATGAGGGTACAGCTAAAACCATTAGGTAATCCTATTAATGGTACCTTTTTGAAATGCTACAGTTCTGAGCTTGGACTAGATGATCTCCAGAGATTCCTTCCAATCTCAACCATCCTGTGATTCTATGATCTGATTTTAAGTAAATGACATCTATTTCATTTTTCTGCTTGTATCTGTTGGTACTCAAATGCATCACTTACTATGATCAAAGTAGCTATACTATCTTAATTTTAAAATGTAATCAATGATTTTCTGTTATACTGTTTATGGATTTGTACCTTTACAATTTTATCCTTTCTGTAAAAGCTTTTGCAGTGTAACAATGACTTTCCTAGTGTTCTCTGAAATTAAAGCCAAAGACAAAGAACACATTTCAGAGGATCAGGTTGTTTAAACTTATAAAGTCAGTGATTGTATGATTGGTTTTGGGAAGGAGGGAAAAAAAAGGTAATATGTTTAGGTCCTTTCTTGACAGAAGGCACCATTGTAGCAAAAATCAAGCAATAGCTTAAATTGCAAGTGACCTACAGGTCATGCAGTCCCCTGTTCTGCTCAAAGCAGGTTCAACCAGATCAGCTTGCTTCAATCATGAAGATTTTTCAGCCAGTCCAATGTCTGACCACCCTCATGGTGGGGGGAAAAAAAAATTCTCTTTGAAATGCTGTTGTGGTTCGCTGGTTTTGCCTATCGCATTTCATCCTGTCACTGGACATCTTGGAAGAGAGTCCATTTCCATCAGCCACATGTGTCAGCTGCCTCTTGTAGGTCTTGTGCTCCATGTACCTGCTCATAGAGGGGGTCCTCCTGGGTGCTCATTGCAGCTTGGTCATGTCTCTGTTGGCATGGGGAGCACCAAAGTGGGCCTAGGCTTCCGAGTGGGCTCTGACAAGAACTGGGCAGCAGGGAAAAGTGGTTTTCCTCAGTGTAGCAACTCTGTTGTGGATCAAACAGCATGATTGGTGGGTAACAATCTTTGTTACAGGGGTGTGTCTCTGACTGATCTTGAACTGGTTGTTGCATATTGACAACTCACCCTAAGCTGTTACTATCCAGAGAGTTGCTGGAATGCTCCTGTCATCCTTAGTAAAGACATATCAACCCCTGAGAGTTTTAATCATAAATTATTTAGCTGGTTTAAGATTAAGAATTGATATATTCCATATAAGTACAGGCAAAGCATAAGACGACCATGAAGTGAGTGATAAAATTCCATCATGCTGTCAGTCAGAGCTAGCTGGTTGCCAAAATATTATCACATTTTTAGTGATACTACAGCATTAAGTGTTTATAAGGAGTGAACAAAAGATATTTCCTGCTTATGCAAGACTTAAAGGAGTCACTTAAACTGTGGCAGGTGCTGGGATATGTTTGCTGTTCCATCAAATGAACTGTGATGTTTCCTTGTAGCTTACTGGGAAAGTATGAAACTGGATTTGATAGGGGATCATGCACTTGAGGCTGTTGTTCACTCTGTGCTGCTTTTTGGGGAGATGAAGGAAATTGTTTATCCCCACCCTGCCCAACATTTTTCTTTCTCCGGGAAAGAACACAGGTGTGCAGACGCATACAGTCCTTTCCAATGACAGGCCACAAGTTGTTCCCTAAGGTCCCAGTTTTTCAAGGAGGGTTGAAATGTCACTGTTCTGCACAAGAATAAAGTATCCCTCCCCCAACTTTAAAAATGCAGTTGTTTTAAGTAAACAGGCTACTTTTGTTCTTTGTAAAATTCTCTAATAGAAAATTCTCCACCCATTTCCACTAATTATTTACACAGGCTTCAAACTTGATATTTGGCATTGGACAGAAATGGAGCTGAGGCAGTTCCCAAAACTTCTGCTCTGGAGAGGCTGCTCACTTAGCTCTCTCCAGGCTTAGATGTCAGTGCCAATTTCACCCATGTGAACGATCCCTCCTGTAAAAATCCTAGTGAACCCTAGGTGATTTTGTTGTGATTTGAGGTAAACTAGAAGAGTTCAGTGATCGTTTGTGGCCTATCTTAAGGAAATGGTATGGTGCCTCCAGGTGATTTGCCTTTTTTTCCTTTGTTAAAGCAAATAGGTATTGGATGCTTCCAAACAACCCCATGGTGAATGAATTTTGTAGCAAATAAACATAATATATAACACTCTTCCAGTAAACTTTAGTTCTGTTGTATAAATGTAACATATCCCAATGCACTAGAATTGGAAGCAAATGACTTCTAGCACTTAGAAATGGGTGAGCTGTCAAACTTCATGGCATTTAAAAGCAGCCCTTGTGATTTAGTAGACTAAGTGAATCAGAAACAATCTGAGATAAGTTTAATGTTTAAAATCTGCATGTATTGATTTAATTTCCCTATTATTTTGTTTATTAAATTTCCCTATTATTTTGTTTATTAAATGTTTGTGTTTGCTAGAAACATCTAAGTTACCTGTTACAAGATGTTTAAGATTATTAACTCTGTAAACCAGAATTAATGACTTTCCTGGGCAGATTGTGAAGATGCACCAAATGGAGTCAAATCCCACTCCAGAGCTAGCATCATCCAAAGAGCTGTTTATTTAGATAGCAATAAGCAGCTAGCTGGACAAACTGCACTTGCTGCTTTCTGTTGCTTGCTCTGCATTTACTGTTTTTAAAGGTAGTGGGGAAATGTGTAGAGATGTGACATGAAAATTTAAAGTAAGAAAGTTGGAACAGTAAACTGTCCTATTGAGCGCAGTGTTTTGGACAGGTACAGCAGACAGTGCACATAAAGGAGATTAAAACATTGTGAGAGGCAGCATATTGCATTGATGTGGGAAGGAACACAATTCTTCCATTTCCTCTCCTTTGTTCCAGTGCATTGATGCGTGGCACACAGCATTAATTTTTTAAGTAGTGAATTTCCTTTTCTCTCTGTTTTTTTTTAAAAGAATAGTAGCAGGATGTGCATCAAGAATATTTCTGCTTTCTGTCTATGGTTAAGATGGAAAACGGCAATGACATACCGCAGCTGGCCAGCATGATGGTAGCAAACATTACTCCTGTTGTGTGTAAATGCGACTTGGGTTATACAGAAACTGTTTTCTGCATCAAGAATAGTTTGATTTGTCTTGAATATGTGTGAAAACATTCGTTTGTCTAGACAATGAACCCAGTTGACCTCACAGTAAATCGGTAGCCTACACCAGGTTGTACCTAGGTATGACTTTGGCCCTCTGCCTGAGTGAGAGCCCTGGAACACTTCACTTAGTGTATGCACTGAGCAGTAAAAGTTCCTGTTATTTCTCATCTCTGTGAGGTGGCACAAAGCTTCATGAAATAGTGTTGCCTTGCTCAGAAGTGAGCTTTCAGGCTACTCTTCTGCAAGTATTGTGCATTTTTCGAGTCCGTTTAAAGGGAACGGTTATCTTTCTGTTGAAATTCCAGATGTTTTTCCTTATGTTAATGAGAATTAGGAAACTTGTCCTTTAGACAGTTTTTTTACTACTGATTTTCCTGAGCATGGAGGGAGAACATTGTCAGACTTAAAGGAATAGGTTTTAAAAATGAATAATTAGGTGTCTTATTTGGGATTTTGTTTTCAGCTCTTTTCTTACCAAATAGCTTGCAATATGAAGACAAGAACTCCAGATGTCAATAAATTGAGTTCTCTGTACACTAGGGAAATGAGGATGAATCATCAAGAAATTGATGAAAATAAAGGCTCTTTGTAGCACAGTCATAAGAGCTGAATTCTTGTCTTGTCACACATAATGTATTTAGTTCTTGAATCAAAGAAGTTCTTCCTAATTTTGTAAGTCATATTTCTCTTTAAATTTGGTGAATCCTTTTCCTAGTATGAGAGATGAGCATGCAGGAGTCTCTAGAAGTTAATTTAATTTTTTTTTCCCCTCAAACCACTTTCTGCATGCCTTCCTCAAAAGGCCATATGAATAAGCCTCTCCCAAATCAAGAACAGTTGAAAGGCTGAGGTAGCAGTTTGTAATACTCGTATAAATACTTTTGTTTATGTGTGCTGTTGTGCTCATATGTGCTCTAAAGGGTGTGGAGAGGTTAAATTTATTTTTTTGTCTTCCCTATGCTCCCAGGGCAGCAGAAGAAAAACAAAAGCTGGGAGTAAAAGATTTGCTGCCAAGTTAGTATAAGCATTTGCGATATTTCTTTTATGTGAGTTTTCTGCTAGCCAGATGCATCTAGAGGATACTGCTTTCTGCTGCCAGGGCAATTATTACAGTCCCTTAAGTGTCTTAGGCAGATAGGAACTGTCACTTCAGGGAGGCAAACTGTTGTTCATCTAAATGGGAGGTTCTTAGAAAAACTACCAAATACCTGTGTTGTTCTATTTCTGAATGTAGTGGAGAAACTTTGTCAAGGTGGGAGGATGCATCAGTTATAGTTTAGATGAAAACTTGTCCTGACATTATTGTAATTCAGGGCTGGTTTATCAACTATGTATGAAATTTCACTGTCCTCTTTAATAAAATTTGGGAAAGGTGGAGTAAGATGAGGGCAAAGAACAACTTCTTGTGCCAAGGCAACAGCTGGCAACAGGCCACCTTATTTAGTGTTTTATTTCCTTCATGACTTGTAGTGTTTTTGTATGCCTTGACTTTAGTTTGAGTTTTAGACCCTGGCAACAGTGAGATCAGATTAGGTTAACTGCTATATTGTTTAAAATATCACTAGACTGGTAAGTACAACAGTCTCCAGTGTAGCTTTCTAACAAGATTTTCAACCAAACCCAAACTTGACAGATGGTCTTGAATAAAAATACTTCATTGATTCATTCTCACAGCTACAATAACACAAAACTTTTAGTGGACTTCAGATTTATACTTCAGAGTGAAAAATCCTTGGTTTGTCCCAACTACCACTTGTTAACGTCAATGGTTTAATGAATTCTGTCTTTATCTCATTGATTGCTGGAAACTAATATGTTCCATTTTAAAAAGGTATGATGTAGAGATTATTCATCTTAACATATATTATGTGCGAGATGGTAGATTAATTCTTTGTTAAATCTGAAAAAATACATTGACTAATTCTGCTTTGTTATTCCAGTGCAATTAACAAGGATCTGTTGTCTGGAAATAGCTGAGACCAGAACCTGGGTTGCAGCAACTGCTGGCACTGCTAAAAAGCAGAATTTCCCTGAATTTCCAGCAGCACTTCTTTTTACAGTACAGTTTGGAAAATTTAGTCAACAATCTGAGGGAAGAAGGTAGTAAATTTAGTTAAGAGGAGGGAGCTGGCCTCTTCTCCCAAGTGACAGGGGACAGGACAAGAGGGAATGGCCTGAAGCTCCGCCAGGGGAGATTTAGACTGGAGATTAGGAGGAGGTTTTTCACAGAAAGGGTCATTGGGCATTGGAATAGGCTGCCCAGGGAGGTGGTTGATTCACCTTCCCTGGAGGTGTTTAGGGCATGGGTGGACAAGGTGCTAAGGGGCTTGGTTTAGTGTTAGATGGTTGGACTAGAAGATCCGATGGGTCCCTTCCAACCTGGTTGTTCTGTGATTCTGTGAAGAGACAAGTGTATATTAATGAGAAGTACATTTTAGAATTTGGGAGACATTTTTACCAAGTGTTAGTGTCTTCAGTGTCACTAAAAGCAGAGAAAAAGTTTTGAAGACTAATTTAAAACGGGGGAAAAAAAAAAACAAAAACAAAAACAAAAAAAAAAACCAAAAACAAAACCCCCACAAAAATAAACAACAAACCAGAACAACAAGCAAAAACCATTACCAAGTTTTGTGATTAGGGCTGAAGAAGCTAAAGGTTCTGTTTATAGAATTCTGATGGTGCTGCTAGGACTCCACTGTTGCAGTAAACTCAGACTGGCAAAGCTGTTGAGCTCTCCTAGCCTCACCCCAAAAAAATCAACAAAATAGACATCTTGAATAATGAAGCATTAAGTCTTTTTCTCTCTCCCCTTCCCCACCCTAAGTTTTAATCTTGCTTTATGCTTCAGAGCTCATTTCCATCCCTCCACTGCCCCGTGTGGTCCCTGTTCCTGCTATGGGTTTTGCAGTAAGGGAATGTTGTAATTTAATTTAATTAAGTCTTGAATACACTTTCTTTTCAGCTGATGCTACTGTGACATTCCTTTGATAGTAGGCAGTGCCTTTTAATTCATTTACAATAGACTTAGGATCTGAAGTGGTGAAAATTCTGTTGCTGATTCCCTCATTCATCAAGGACTAAAGTGATGGGCTGGCTGCTATGACCCAATGATCTGACGTTGTTGGGATGTAGTTTTTTCCTAACAAATAGATTATTTTTTTTAAAGTATCAATTACTGTACCTAAATGTACCTGAAATAAGTCTAACTTCTGTCCAGTGATATCTCCTTAACAGGTTGGACAAAGTAAATGTTTTAACCTGCAAGACACCAAGCACTGGGTGATGCATACACTCTCTCTCTTGTAATCCCTTCACAGAATTGCGGAATCACAGAATCACTAGGTTGGAAAAGACCTTCAGGGTCATCTAGTCCAGCCATACCTATCAAATCACTAAACCATGCCCCTCAGCACCTCATCTACCCATCTCTTAAACACCTCCAGGGATGGCAACTCAACCACCTCCTTGGGCAGCCTGTTCCAGTGCCCAATGACCCTTCCTGTGATTTTTTTTTTTTCCTGATGTACAGCCTAAATCTCACCTGATAGAGCTTGGGACCATTCCCTCTTGTCCTGTCACTTGGGGAAAGAGGCCAGCTCCCTCCTCTCTACAACCTCTTTTCAGGTAGTTGTAGAGAGCAATAAGGTCTCTCCCTCAGCCTTCTCTTCTCAAAGCTAAACAAACCTAGTTCCCTTAGCTGTTCCTCGTAAGACTTGTTCTCCAGCCCCTTCACCAGCTTTGTCACACTTTTCTGGACTCCCTCCAGGACCTCAACATCCTTCTTGTGGTGAAGGCCCCAGAACCGAACACAGTATTCGAGGTGTGGTCTCACCAGTTCTGAGTACAGAGGGAGAATAACCTCCCTGGACCTGCTGGTCATGCCGTTTCTGATACGAGCCAAGATGCCGTTGGCCTTCTTGGCCACCTGGGCACACTGCTGGCTCATGTTTGTACCCCTTGTTTGAGTATCAGCACCTTGTGTTTTCACAGTCTTGTGTTGCAGTTTCTTGGTGGCTGTTGCGACACCATAGACAGTCAGGTCTCTGATGGAGTGGAGGTTGAATGTAGTAAGCTTCCCTGACAATTTGCAAAACCCACTCAGGTGTAGAAAACAAATACTGATAATGGAACATAATTGAGGAAAGTTTTACAGTCTGGATGCACTGGCATTCTCTGCTCCTCCACATGCCAGAAAATCTCCCCTCTGTGATGATGCTGAATGCACTGGCTGTCAAAGTAAATGGCTTACAGAGAGAGGAGTCGTAAGAGAATTTTATCTTGCATTATAGAGAATATGATCAGACACAGACTATGTAAAGCCAGCAGTGTAAGAGCTTGGGGCTGCAGACATTTCATGTGGAAAACCAGCACAACACTTGCTGTTTCATTAAAAAGCCGTCCCTGCAGAATCATGGCTGGTTATGCAGTATCTTGGCAGTGTCAGTATGGTCCTGATTTGCCCCGTGCTGTTAAAGTGCTAAAGGCTGTACAGTTTCTCACTGTTCTTAAGAACTTTTCCCATTGTATTATTCTTCTTCATCCATTTTGTTTTCTCATGGTGCACCTCTTGTTTTTATAGCTCTTTAACGGAGAGGTACTGTGTCTTCTAGTCTGTTTCCATAGGAACACCCAATTAGAAGAGTAATTTGAAGAGATGGAGACACAGCTGCCAAACTCCTTAAGACAAAGAGTCGGGGGGAAGTGAAAAAGGAGAGAAGATTTGGGCTGGTAAAATGCAAACAACATTGTCTGTGTTCTGCCAGCTCTTTCCTAACTGTCATCTGTAAACTCATATCTGACTATACATCTTGCACCCATTTGGTTTGAGCTACATCTGTAATGCATTTTAAAAGTATAATTGAGTCTGCTGCTCAGCATATGCGATGCTAATGCTTGGAATGTGAGAATTTTTTGTTGTTGCATTGCTTTTTTCATATGTTTTTTATCAAGCAGTGGCCAAGGCATTAAGAGAAAAAGGGGAGGGGAGAAGAATTGAGGCGTTTCCCCCTTGCTAATGCTCCATGCATATACACATTAAAACAAGGACATTTTTCTGTCCTTGCTTTGACACAGAACAGGCTAACTTGCATACCTGTGCTTCAGTGGATCTCAAACCAGTACTAAAGGGAAAAATACCCAGATGTGTTCTGCTGTGTCATTTTTCTGGTAGTCAAATGATTAGGTGATCTGCCTTTCTTCTTTTGACCAGCTGGACACAGTCAGAGATTGAATCCTACTAGGAACAGAGAATGGGAAGCAAAACAAATTAAGCAAAAATAAAGTATCTATTGTTTGCATTTATAAAAATATATCCCTACCCCAAGGATAATCCCTGTGTAAAACTGCAACTTTGCTACTGCTTTTCACATAGTAAGGATGATGAAAATTTAAAACTGTCATGGGATGTTAGGCTCTGCTGATATGCATAGAAATTGGTACTTTACTGTGATCACAGCTTGCACACACAACTTTAATTTCTGTTTTCTCATACAGTGATGGGACTGAGTGTTTGTGGGTTTGTTTGGGTTTTTTTTTTTAACTAAGTATTATGTAGAGTGACCAGGAAACTCTTCACTTTCTTTCACGACTATAGGTCCATTTTAGAAGATTCACAAAAAAAAAAAAACCCAAACCCAACTCAACAAACCCAAAACGAACAAATAAAATTTTACCCCCCAACAAAAAAAAAGCCAAAAATCATGAAAGAACCCATATGAAACCCCACCCTCAAACCCACAATTTATTGGAGATTATTTGGCACATGAGCATGTTAGAAATCTGGCCTTTTTTAGGCAAGGCAATTGCAGAAGCCAGCTAATACTCCTGGCTGATTTCTACTCAGATCTTCAGCAAGATAAACAGAATGGATGCTCCAAGCCTCTTGGCTGGTACATTCCCAGCCTCTCCTGGAGCTTCAGGTATATTCCCATTTTCTCTGTTTCTGCTGCCCATTGGGCAGCTAAGGATTTAAGTAGCTTTCCTTCCTCTTCTTCTTGCTGTAGAAAAGACAGATCAGTCATGCCAATTTTCCTAAGAACAGAGTTTTTCAACATAATCTTGCTGGAATGAGTAGTCTTAAAAACATGAAGAGAACAACCAACCCCCAAGAAACAAACCTAAGCCCCACCCCCAAAACAAAGAAATGATAAAAAACACTCTTCCAAAAACATCTGCAAGAGACATGGAGTGAATAGACAAGCTTAAACTCTTCTATTAAAAGAGACTGGCAGTATCGTGTTTAACAATACATGCTTATATAAATGTGGATTTGTATGCATATAGACCCCTATTAGCCAGCAGCTCTGAGCAATATTGAGCATTTGAGTGAGGTGTTGACTAGTCTATGTAGTTAATTAGATGTAAGCATCTAATGGATTGCTGTCAACAGTTGCTTCTGATTAAATAGTTATCTCTATTACAGAAACATATTACCGTAGTTTATTTTCAATGCTAGGGTTAGAATATATGTATTAAAAGTATTTGCTGATTAAATTTCAGGTATGCTTTGCTAAATGCTACCTGTTTTGACAGAAGTTAATGTATAAAGTTTGATTTAGTTTCTTCTGATAACAACTATGGCTAATGCCACTTGTGTTTTTGGCATAAGGTTACAATTTTCCTGATGCATCAAAGCCTGTACTGGACATGGTGCGAAGTGCTACCAGACTGAGCAAGCAACTTCACCTTTCACAAAGTTTCTTTTTAATATCTGTATATTTAGAATGAACAATCATAGAAAAGTTTGGGTTGGAAGGGACCTTAAAGCAAGTTCCAACCCCCCTGCCATGGCCAGGAACACTTCCCACTGGATCAGGTTGCTCAAAGCCTCATCCAGTCTGGCCTTGAACACCTCCAGGGATGGGGAATCCATGACTTCTCTGGGCAACCTGTGCCAATGCTAGTACCTCACCACCATCACAGTAAAAAAATTATTCCTAACATCTAATGTAAATCTCCCCTCTTTCCGCTTAAAATCATTACCCTTCCTCCCAGCACTATATACCCTGATAAAGAGCCCCTCTCCATCTCTTGATGTAGCATGGCATTAGAAAAACTTTTTAAAAGGAATTACTTTGTTATACTCAGCTTTTTTATGGTGTTCTTTAACTCTTTGCTTACAGGAAAAATATAGTTTCTGGTCTCAATGCTTCACCTGTGGGGAAGCAGGAACTGTGGCATAGTTTCTTGTAGTTCAACCAGCCAGAATTTGCAAAAATGTGCATTTTCCACAGAAACAACCCCTTAAAGTATAAAAAGAAAAGGACCTGTCATGACCAAACCTTTCTAGTAATGCTTCTGTTCTGTTTGTGTGATGTATTTTCTTGATAGCATGTACTCATATTTCTGCTACCAGATCTTAATCTTTACATACATATGGCATAAGCCATATCACATGAGCTGCCTGCTCCTTCTTTTTTATCAGCATGGATTGTGCCAGCATAAGTCTTCCAAGTCTGCTTCTTTTCCTTTCCTGGTATTCTGATTAACCACAGCTCTGCTGGGTTGGGGGTTTTTTTGTACAATATTTTATTACTGATGTTTTCAGAGTGGAAAGTCTATGGTCTAAAATTAATAGTTGGATGATTTTATTTGGTAGCAGTGATTTTCTGCAAGCTTCCCATGCAGTTTTGAAAGGCCTCAAAAAAAACTTTATCATGCTGAATTCATTAACACTTTCGCTGCATGTACAGCCGAAGCATTCTTTTATGTGTTCTTTCTTGTGAAACTAGTTTGACTTATTTTGCTTTGGTTTCTTTGTTTGTTTGGGGTTTTTTGATAACATTGTAAACAAAAAGACTCCTTTATGTAATACACCGTAGTAACAATTATTTTAGTCCTCACTTCCAAAGACAAGTGTGGAAAGCAGCAGGAGACAGACTGAGTTCTAGCTTTGAACTAATTTTCAACATCTGGTTTTAGGATTTGGTCCCAGTGAAGTTTCCCAGTGTCTTGCTTCCAAGCTACCTTTTGAATACACCTTGTGCTGCCATTGACATGAGTGAGAATACTGTTAAGTCTTCTCAGAATCCTGAGTAATATGAGGAAATAAATTATGAAGTAAACTTGTAAGACAGGAGTCTTAAGCTTGTCACAGCCATTTTAACACCACATAGACACTCAGTTTATCTCTAGGATGATCTTATCTAGCATGTGCCCATAGTTTGCTTACTGTGGAACAATAAAGAAGTAGTGAAATGTGTTACGAACAATTGACCGATACAGTCCCACACACCAACAATAAGCCAGAATGATAATAGTGAAATACATAAGGTTTAAAACAGCCTAGAATGGCTTTTTGAAGGGAAGTTTTTAAACTGTCAGTTCTTAAAGTCTATTCTTTGTCCTCAAAACATTTTTTGCAGGTGCTGGAAAAGACATTGGGTTTATCCAATGAGTGACGGTTGTTATTTAAAAAAGTCACATGTTAGAAAAGTAGACGCCACTAAACAAGAAGACTTGACAGTTCCATCTGTAATGTTTTTGCTGGCAAAGTAAATCAGATACCATTCCAAGGTCTGTACAACGCATGCTGCAAACCTCTAACACTGGAAAGAACTTGAGAGTTTAATGTGTTCTGGCTTCACGTTACATAAACAGGGGTCCCTATAGTCCTATATTGATTGGGCTTGTGTTCCACCACTGGTTTTGTGGGTAGATGCTAGCCCATAAAATTGTATTTTTGTTTTTGCCTGCCAATTCTCTGCTATTGCTCTGACTATTAGGCTGCAGCAGTAAGCGCTACAGCTGGTGTTCTGTGAGGGATCCAATGCAGAACAGTCAGACCACTAAATTTCAGGGTGATGAGCATGGGAGAAACCCTTGCAACTTGAGAGTACAATTAAATATATGTCATGAATTGTCAGAATTACTATATGCTATTTTGAGGGTGATTGGTATCAGCACAGGCTAACATCACAAGCATTACAAATATTTTGAAGTACATCTTTAGCAGCTACAGCCTAACAAAACAACTACTGTTTGTAATCTCAGGGTGATCAGATGAAGAGAAGACCCTGAAGTGAAAGATCATATGTTTAATATACCTCAGTTATTTAATCTGTTTCTTCTCTTAGCGTTCAACTTCTGGCTTTTGGTAAAACTTTACATCATCCTTGCATGTGTATGTA
This sequence comes from Coccyzus lansbergi, assembly GCA_033558105.1. Lineage (NCBI taxonomy): Eukaryota > Metazoa > Chordata > Aves > Cuculiformes > Coccyzidae > Coccyzus > Coccyzus lansbergi. Next base: position 4,099,946 of record JAUMJK010000113.1, read on the forward strand.
GAATGTGAAGTTTTAGTGAAATCAGGAAGCCTTCTTAGCTTTCTTCTCTAGATGATACTTGGCAGTACAGTAGAATACAGAACATTATCAAACTTTTAGAAATATTTGGGTTTTTTTTCTTTACTAGGCAGCAGTGATTTAGTAATCCTTGTACAAAGGAGACATCGGCTTCCATTGTCAGCTTATATGGTGATATGGTGTATTTGAACTTCATTAAATACTGACTTGAAATGAGGATGTCTGGCACCTGTATGGTGAATGACTGCCAACTGGCATCCTTAGGCTCAGGCTTAGTTTTTGTGGCCTTCTGCTGTTTCCTGTCGCATATATCTGTACATCTACAAGTATATCTATATCTATCTGATGGGGACAGGCTTTTTAGTAGGGCCTGTAGTGACAGGACAAGGAGTAATGCTTTTAAACAAAAAGAGGGTAGATTTAGACTAGTTATAAGGAGGACATTTTTTACAACAAGAGTGGTGAAACATGGGAACGTGTTGCCCTCTCTGGGCAGCCCTAACCCATCAACAACCCATCCCTGGAAACATTTGGGGTCAGGTTGGATGGAGCTCTGAGCAACCTGATCTGGTTGAAGATGTCTCTGCTCACTGCAAGGGGTATATGACTTTCACAGGTCCCTTCCACCACAAATTGTTCTGTGATCTCTAGAAAAGCAGCGTGAAAATTTTGCCAAATTTTGCACTGACCTGCAGTGCCTCTTTGACACACATACTTAGTTGTATTTTCTTCCCTGTTTTGCTATTGAACACTTCACCTGCAGATCTTCCTGTGATGTGCTGTGCCTTAGCTCTGTCTGCAATGGTTTCCACTGGCTTGTGCCTACCTGCTTAGTTACTTTGGGGCTGAGGATCAGGCTACACTTGTATGGTAGAGTTTAAATTTAGTAGGGAGTGATGGGGTGAAGAAAAACTGTCTTTTTATTAAACTTTCTTGACTGTCACTGGTGGCCATGTGAGCAAGGTACTGATAACACTAGTTATAACCCATAACAATGGGCTTATTTTTCCTAGTTCATGAAGTCACCCTTTTGCCTTCAAATTTTTGTGGCAAAAAATTTTTTTTTGCCACAAATTGTTGTGGCTAACATGCTTATTTCTTTTTAGATTTACTTGTACTGGTCTTATTAGGACTTTATCCCCAAAATATCCATTCTCTGCTTTCGCTTTGTGAATGGGAAAAATACTCTGGTCAGCAAATATGATTTTTTTTTCCCCATCTGCAGCTTCCGTCCTTATGATCCCTTCCCTTTCATCTGTTTTCACAATGCTCCCATGTGTTGTGTCATGTGGAGGGTAATGATAACTTGACAGAATTGGACAAAAAAAAGCATGCTGTTCTGCCACAAGTTAAACAAAGATTCACTAGGCCTATTTGTATGGAATTTATGAACAATACATCTTAGCAATGTGTAGTGTACCATGCCATGAGGTCCAATCTTTCTTAATCATCATAGTGTCTTTTAAGGAAAAGGGACTTTATTAACTTCATCATGGAGTTAGTGTAACCGTTCTAGAGTGAGATGATGCCCGTGCAAAACTGAACCAAGCAAATGTTACCTGAACATAAGAGGGACCTGCTAAGTTTTGAGACCTATTGGTAAAAAGTTGTTTATGCAAACTCTAGGAACTCTAGTTTATAGCATATTTGTGCACTCTGGAATTGTAGTAGGATTATCTAGTAATAAAAAGCCTTTTATTTGGTGACCGTCATGAGTTTTATGACAGCAGACGGTCAGTAGACCAAGAGCCAATATGCATTTGGTCATAAACCCTTTGAATTTGTAATTGCTTTTATTTTGCATATAGCATTCAAGTGTACTTACTTATAACTGAACTTTATAAAATTAAAGTCTCTGTAAATTTGAATAGCAGTATTAATTCAGAGTGGACTAACAAAGGAAACTGTGTAGGCTTTTCCTGGGTCACCAACCATATCCTGTGTTTGCAAAGATGCTGTTTGTTCTCCAGTTACTCTTTGTGCATTGGAAGGTCATCTAGACATTTTAATAGTATTTGTGAATAAGGATGTTCTAATGTTTTGGGTTCATTTCTGGTGAGATAAATAAGATCCCAATAACAATTGCTCTTGTTACCAAATCATGTCCTATGTCACTGGAAGGAATGTACTGTGTAAGGAACAACTAACCATTGCCAGGTTAGTTTTCAGTTACCTAAGGCAATGCTTTCACTTACTCATTTCTTACTGTGGCACTTACTGTCACAGGATCAGAAAGCTGCAGACATACTGGGGTCTCTACTGTGGTGCTATGGAAGTGAGAGTGTTCCTCCCAAAAGGTTTGAATTAGGGAAAAGATGAAGCTGAGAGAGGGAGGCAAAAATCTGCAATTAAACCTCCATAGTATACAGTTCTCTTAATGCTTAGTTCAGCTTCTGTAAAGATTCTGTCTTGTGGTTGTCAGTTTCCTTGTAGCAACTCCATGTGAGCAGTGCAGTCTGAACACCTGGGGCATGTTAAGTCCTGGAGGCTTTTAAGTGTCTTACACCTGGTTTTAGCTTCCATGACTTTGGTAGATCAAAGCTTCCTTTAATCTCTGTCAAAATACTCTAAAATAATTTTAACTTATAATTTTAAGCTATTATAACTTTAAACTATTTTAAGAGCTGTGTTGGTTTTGTACACTTGGTTCACCTGAAAGTCTCTTTGAACTGATCCTTTTCCCTGCAGCATTAACGTGCTTTCTTGTATTTTTTCACATGCATCCCGCAGCTTATGTCTAAGGTGTGATAGCTAATGTCTGCCATAATGCTGTGATTTCCTTATCTGTACACTGTCTAGAAAATAACTAGGTGTTACATTTGAAAACTAAATATTTTACATTTTCTGTAATTATCAAAGTGATATATAATCATAATATCTATTATTATAAACACATTAAAATACATTGTTATGCATTAAAATAAAATAACTTGAAATACACTGTATGTAAAAAGTTTTTCTTTAACAATATTTGGATTTTTTTCCTACCATTGTTTAAGTTAGTTTTGTCAAGCAGGTTAAGCCCATATTTAGTTGAGCAAGCGCATAGCAGGACAGTATCTATATTTTTTTCATAATCTGAAGCCAGTCTAGGGGTTTATCCCAAATATAAACTGTTTCTATTTTATCTCAGTGCTTGGAGGCGGTGTTTTGTTTTAAGAACAGATGTGTGTTAGGACTTCTTTAAATACACTTCAATACAGGTTTTGTGTACCAGATCAGTAGCATATTTTGATAGGAATGGTTGGACTCGATCCAGTGGGTCTCTTCCAACCTGGTGATTCTATGATTCTATGATTTGATATGGCATATAATTTAATAGCTAAACATCAACAATACAAGAGGTAAATTTTCCACCAGTAGCTTACAGGGCAGGAGTACTGCAATGGGAGGTAAATGAGATCTTAAGAAAATACTAGTCTGTTCCTCCATTTTAACTTCTTCTTTTTAAGGGGAGAGGAAACACTCTCCCTCACTTACCCACCCCCAAATACTATGAATACAGTGTGGAATTCAAAGGAGGACAGTCAGAGTAAGGTTGAATGTTATCTGTCTTTGAACTGTGCTGAATTTAGGATGAATCTTCTTTCCAGCATGTGAGTCAGAGACTACTTTGGATCACGAGTGCCTGAACTGTCAAGTTAAAGCAGTGTAAGTTGAAGCAAGCCTCTTGATTTCATAGTATATGTAGTATATTTGGGCTTCTCAATGGCCGTTTTTAAGCTAGATGGCTTTGCTGACTGAAATACATAGCGTTTAGCACAATTGGTCACGATGTGCAAAATAGATGATGCTATACAGTAATGAAGACCATCTCTTCATATGGAAGTAACAGATGCACTTTCCAGCAAAGGCTTATAATTGTCATGAAAAGGGCTTAATGTGTAGTTTGCATTTGCAAAATGAATGAGTAGGGCTTCTAGCAGCAATTTGCAGCCCTGCTGCTACAACTGGTCAATTAATTGCAGAGTACTGGAGGTAGCAAAAAGTTGTCTAGGGAGGGCATCATCTAGTTCTCCCTTTATTTTTTTTCAGACTGGGACCATTTGCTCTTATGAATGAACACCACAAGAATTTCCTACTTGCTTTGACCCACTGAAAACACAAAATGCAAGCACAACATATTGTTATTACATCTGCTAGTATGGTTGGGTGAAGGAGCTAACTGAAATCCTTTGATGCTACAGAGAACAGGGACAGCTGCAACCCAGCTGACAATGACTTCAACTGCTGCAAGTCCAGAAGGTTCTAGTTATATTGTAACCAGCCAAACCCACATCTGAAAGCGTCTCTTTATTTCTGGAATAGTACCTTTACCCTGGCTTGTAGAGTAGTTTTGTTAAATGGGTGTCCTCCACAGGGACTACTTGTCGCTTGTCAACTGGACCTCCCTCAGGGATGCTAGCAAGGCAGGATCTGGGTTTTGCTGGTCTTACTTATGGAATAAACTCCTCAGTGTCTCAGACATGTTCATGTTCAAAGACATAAAGTTGTTATTATTACTACAAATAAATGTTCCAGCTTTAGATCAGTGTACTGATTTCTCATAAGAATATTCATGGTCAGAACAATCATTGAAGCAGTCAAAGCTTACAGCAGTGCTTTGATGGAGGAAATTGCAGGAAAAAAAATGGTAAGAGATTGTGGGAATATTGAAGTGGCCTTCTACGTTGTTGGAAGTGACAATTTTGTTCATTGTTTCTCTTGGACTGTCCTTTATCTGCTCACTAGTCATGTGGATAGATTTGTGCCTGCTGTGTTACAGAAAGGTTGGGACACAAGGCCATACGATGATCACACAATTGTGCACAGAGCTTCGGCTCCTGAATTCTTGCCATAGAACAAAAAGGCTATTGTTTTCAGCCTAATAATAAAGCAGGAAAAAAAAATCACAAAAGTCCTTCCTCTAGATAGAAGACTGGCTTAGCAAGGGGCAGGAGAGTGTTAGCAAGGAGCTTATCTGCTGGAAATGACTTCTCCATCTGCATTTTTATTTAATTTTGTTTTACTGATTGCTGGAGAAGATATTTAATGACACAATTGCAAAATCAGGTAGGGTAGATTTCTGACTGTGAGCTGATGAAATGAGTTGCCTAGAATTGGGGTGGAGTTCAGGCTGTGTTACAGTTCAGTTTTTAGAATCATTAAATCCTAGCAGAACCTTTGTGTATGTGCCATCCCCTGTCAGATTGAGGGGGCTTTAGACTCTTATAAGGAGCAGCATACATCAATAAACCTAAGAACTTGCCAAAGCGGAATAAATAGTACACATTAGTCCTCTCTGAGAGGCAGGTTCTGCTGATGTAAACTAGGATATGATGCCTCTTGTAGGCAAATCAGACGGAGGAAAGGGACATCGCACAGCAAATCAATTTGATTCTAGTGAGCCAGTTTATTGAAGTCCATAACAGATTCTTATACCTTACTCGATTAATACAGGCTATTGTTTAGCAAGCTGATTCCACAATCTCCTTTAGCAACAAGCAATCAGTTACATGAATCTTATACTTTCCCATGAGGAACAGTTATGTGAGAATTCTAACTCCATAGACTACAAAGTTACAACTCACAGCCTACCAAAGAAGATTTACCAGTGAGAAATGAGAAGCATTACAGCAGAACAATCGCTTAATGTTGTAAAAAGAAACTTTGAGCCTGTATAAGCCTTTGTATTTGTGGTGTGTATGTGCAAAGCTGTGTGTGTAAAGCTGTGAGGCCTTATGCTAAGGTGCCTTTATTTCATGTAACATAAGCTGCTCAGTGCTTGGAGATGTTCAATATATGGCCTCTGGTCTGTAGCCACCCATCACAAATCCACTCCTGAAAGGTAGAAACCTCAGCTGTCAAATCTAGTTTCTATAGGTTAGTACAACTCTGAAAAGAGTGCCTGGACCTCACTTTTTTGTGTGATGTGAGACTTAGCATATTTTCCCTCATCCCACACATTGTTCAAAGGGACTACATGTCAGGCTTGAGTAGTGCTACATGTGGAGAGATATAATTTGTGGTAAGGTAACTTCTAGGGTCATCTCCAGGAGGTGGGATTGCAGCTTCACTATTGATCCACGTGTTGGAGGAAGCAAGTACAGAAACTACCTTCCTATATCAGGTCTCCTTCCATTGTCAGTTAGGAATCTTACCATGTCTTATTCTGCTGTCAGCAGCATTGTCTGGTGTTGACCCAGTGCTTGTATTAGCAAAACATAAATCTGTGTTACTGTCAATATATATATTGATAGCTAGATACACGCACACATATAAATGATGAAAAAAATCATTCTATAATTTCTTATATGAACACTTGTGTGTTTGCATGTAGACACTCCCCATTCTAGATGAAATAATTCGTGGCTTTAACCAACTGCACAACAGGTAGTATAATCTTCAGAAATGCCTACGTTTAACAGCTGTTAACTGTCTGCCTTCTGGCACAAGCTAAATGTTATTGAATAGCTTTCAGTAGCAGGGTAAGAACTGACCTGTTCCTAGCGAGGTACAATATTGAAAGCACAAGAAAAATACTACTTCAGGGGGAGTAATAACAACTTAATGGGGAGTCTGCTCATCAATGATTTCTTGGTAAAAATAGACTTTGCTTCTAGAGTGAGAAAAATTAGGAATATTTAATTGTCAGATAGAAAATATTACTTGATAGATTTAGCAAATAAAGGTTACATTGTTTATCTCTTAAATGCTATCAAATGTACTGAATATTGCAAATGGCCTTGCATTTCCAAGTAAGATAGAAACATGTTATTTTATTCTTTTGTCAAGATCTCTAACATAAATAGAAAATGCTATGTAAATAAGCAAGGCTCAGAGATGCTTCCTACATGGATTCTTTGCGTGTACGAAGAAGAGCAAGGAGGCTGGTGAAAGGTCTGGAGCACAAGTCTTATGGGGTGTGGCTAATGGAAATAGGATTGTTAGTCTGGAGGAGTCTGAAGGGAGACTTTGTGGTACTGTACAACTACCTGAAAGGAGATTTTAGTGAGGTGGGTGTCAGTCTGTCCTCCTAAGTAACAAGCGATCGGACAAGAGGTAGTAGCCTCAAGTTGCACCACAGGAGGTTGAGATTGGGCATTAGGAAAAAATTCTTTACCAAACAGCTTGTCAGGCACTCGAACAAGCTGACCAGGGAAGTGTTTATGCTAGTCCAAAAACCCCAAACCTAGTCAGTCTTAGAGCAGTGAAGTGACTGTAAAATAACAGTCACTTCCTTTCCTGCTATTTCCTTTCATGTTCTCAAAGTTTTTTCTCTTAACTTTCATTTTCTGATCATTTACTGCTCCAGCATGTGTTGTTTCAGTTCAAGGTTAGCAAAGTTAGGTTGCACCAGCAGAGGTTAGCTCATCTGCTGAAATGCAGTTGTTGACAGTGAGCTGTATTGTTGTTTAGGGAAAAGAAAAAAGTTGTTCTAAAACAAGCAAAGACTTTCTAATAATTCTGCAGGACCATCTACTACAGCTGAGTTTCATGGGAGGGGCTGTGTTGCCGGGTTTTTTGTTTCATTTTGAGTTTTGTGTTTTCCTGACTAGTCGGAACAGTGTAACTGGAAAAAATCATTCCCCCTCATCCTGTCACCACAAGCCTTTATTAATAGTCCCTCTCCAACTTTCTTGTATTTCTTTGGAATAGTTGCTTGGATTATTTTACAATGATCGCAGCAAACAGTTTCATCTCTGTTAGAACTTACAAAGGTGAGATGTTAAAATTTTGTCATGCCTAGTTCTTTCAGTTTGGATGTGGACTTAAGGAACCTTGTCTGTGGCAGTGCTGAACTGGCCTTAGATTCCTTTGATAGTAGTTTTCAGGAGTGTGCTTGCAGTTTTTGACTGAAAAGGCTGCACACACATACTGATCTTCTGCCCCTAAGAGACAGTTTCCCTACATTGTGCTTTTATGCCAGTAGGGTTTTAACATGGTTTAACTGACTAGAGCAGGCACCTGTCTTTCTGCCTTCTGTGTCTTAATGGAAAAATTAATCTGCTTTCATTTTAACTTGGATATAGTCATGGACGGGTACAGGGTGGCATTTTGTTCTCTTTAAGCTAACTCCAGACATTTTTACCTTTGCACATTTTTAACTGATCCTGTACAGGTTGGCCACATGGAAACAAAAAGACCATACTTAAACTAATATTTCATGTCTTGTAAAATTGTATTCAAAGTAAACCAATGAACCTGAAGAGCTGTTAGATTTGAAACTTCCTTTTTAACATGCTTTGAGTATTGCTATGGAAATCTCTTACCCAGTTTTGTATTGGTTAGTATTATGTTGTGAGAAACCATAGCACTTTCTTTCTGCTGTTCACACAGTAACTGTTTCAATAGGTGATGTCATGATAAAAGGCCCTAGAATTGAAATCTAATGACTGAAAACTTGTTGATTTTCTGTATGGATATAGAAACATATGTATCAGTGTACAGTTTGTGCTAGCCATACAGGCAGTTGTTGTATATTAAGAAAGTGAAGCAAGCAGTTGAGCAAAAACCGTGTTGTCATTTGGCAGTGCTTTGTTGCTCTTTCTCTGGACCCGCTCCTTAAGCATACAAGCTGGTGCATTTTCACATATTTGTGACTCTTGAATGCAACAAAACTACGCATTTCTGGTTGCTTCTTTTGTGTTATAATTCAGGTCAGAAAGCAGCAACATTCTGGGAGTTGTAAGTCTGTGAAGGTAAATGCTGCCAAGTTCATCAGCGCCTTGATTTGAGCTGCATATGTACACTGGTGATCCAGATAAGTACAAGCTGTCCTGGGATGCTCATAAGAGAGGAGGGAGTTGCTGCTTTAAGTGTGTAACACTCTGTAGTTGCAAGATTCTTTTTTCATAACTTTTTGCATTAAAAGTTCTGGTCTAGAGGGGAAGGGAAGGCAAGGCAAGGCAAGGCAAATGTAATCAGAAACCTGTGTTACAGGAAGGGAGCAAAGGAGTCTGATTTTTATAAATGTATGTTGAAGATCATGGGAAAAAAATTGCATGTAAAAATCCTTACTGAGGTGCTGTTCTGAAGTTATATTTGATCAATTTTCTTGACAGTTAATGGGAACTTACATGGCTTTGAATAACACTGATTTATCTGCAGAGCTATACTCAATCTAGGATTTTGCCTTTCTTTTGATCCATGAAGTCAAATCATCCTAATCTAGCTAGGTAAATTGCCCATTTCTCACCTATGGCATACCCAAACTGTCTGTGTTCATCTTTTCAGTCTAGAGTATCACAATATGTCATGTAAAGCAGTATCCTTCTACAAATTCTTTGCCAGTCTTCCCACGTGTCTATTGAAGCACCTTACACCATTTCATAATCGTATAGGTTCATTGTTGTACTCTTGGTCACTCTTCCTCATCTCTCTTCATTGTGTCTTGGCTAAAATACAAGGATAATTCTCTGGACCAGAGCCTATGTATATCTACTGCACTAAGAAGAGGTATTATAAAATAACATAAATATCTGAATCAGGAGTGATAGGTATGTATGGATAGCTTACAGGACAAAGGAAACTTTCAGTAAAGGAATGTTTTTAATTGTTTAATTTGTTTTAGTGAGATCAGAACAAGATAGTAGCTTTTCTGAAAAAAAGTATGAGATCTTAAAAAGTTATATCTTGATTTCTCTAGTTAACTACATGTTTTTGGTTTGGGAGGCTGAAGCTGCTGCAGGTAATCATCTGTAATTTTAGAAAAAATTGGTCCTTTGAAAAAAATTGAAAATTCGTTGGCTGAACTTACTGCACATCAAGTACTTCTTCAGGCTTGCTGGGACATATATGTATATGGCTTTAACTTGAGTAGCAGAAATTGGTGCTCAAATAGATTAGCAATGCTTTACATAGCCTTATCTTTCATCAGTCCAGGAGAAACCTGTTGCTATATTAACAAATTCTTTTAGAACACTTTTGTTATTTAAGGCAAGCTTGGCAGAGCATCAGACAATACAGTTCTTCTGTTCTCCCTAAGCTATTGTTCTTTCCCTCTAATCTTCCTCAAAGTCTGTTACAAGATCCCACTTCTCTTCTGCAACTTCAGTCAATTGTTTCTCAAAAAATAAACCCCTACAACCCAAATTAAAATAAACCCAAAACACTCTTAACTCCTAGCCTGCCGTATCTCATGATTGTCTAGGTGCAGTAGTTCCAGTGCTGCATTCCCTGTGCGGAGTCACCTCTGACTTTGCATGCAGTTTTGTCATCTACTTTGTTTCATGACTATTTGATCTTAGATGGCCATAGAAGAGTGCATTTTATGTGGCTAGAATTTGCACCAGTGTGAACACTTCTGTAGAAAAGCTACATGTAGTTTGTTACTGCAATATCTTTCTGCTAGTGGTGCGAGATGTGCCCTTTCCATTCCTAGACCCTCACAACATCTTTTCCCCACCTCTTATGACTGGACACAACCTCTTACCTTCCTTGCCATTCAGTACCACTGCGTCTACTTATCTCATTGTGTGAATGAACAGAAATGGATGTGAGATGACCCACAAAGGCAAGGAAACATTAATTAACAGCACTGAGCAGTTCTCAGATGAGGAATAACTTTGTTTGCTCCATGGAAACAGCATCTCTCACAAACTCCATTATATATGCAAACTTGTTAAGCTCTTTAAAAGGCTAAAGTCAGTAAGATACTTGATACTATGAATTGCTAATGAAGTGATGATTAGTTACTACAGGTGGGTCTTGCTTGCAGGACGCAGTAAAGATTCTAACTGATGAGGGAAAGAAATTCTAGTGTATTTATTAAGTCAGTTAAAAATGTTCTTGTGACTGTTGCCTGTTAAATGCATATTTTAAGCAAAGCATGAGATGGATTAATCTCTTCTTAATTAGAAATCTGGTATGTGAGGGAGGACAAGCACTCTTCTGTTCAGTAGCAGCATGTTATGCTGTTAGCATAACTTACAATAGAAGCCTAGTGGTTAAGTCTCCTGGATCATAAAGTGACAGTTAAGGGCACAGAAGCAGTTGGGAGACTTATTACAGATTCTGTGTTTTCCTCTGAGTACAAAAATATGGTTATATCTCTTTATGAGCAGTACAAAGAACTTGCTTGCTTCTGTTAGCTAAGTGTACAGTAAATGAGTTTATTGCCTTAGTATATTTTAAATGGCAGCTGCCAGCAGGTAGGATGGAGAAAACAATGAAATAAAATGTGTTTGTGATGAAGGATACAAACTTTAGGTAGTGCTAGGGAAGTGTGGGAAAGTTTGTCTTTAAGAGAGCCACCAAGGAGAAGAGAAAGTAGGGCTAGATCTAAAACTGATCCTTTCATGCTTAATTCTTTTTGCAGCATTTTGGGCACTGCTGGTGAGGTCTGCAGGGACTGCTCAGCCTTCTCTCATGCTTCACAAAGTGCATAATGCATCTCCTCCTAAATTTTAAGGTCTCCAGTGTGCTTAAAGAGCTCTCTGGCAAGTTTGAGCTGGTGTTTATGCTTGGCTTGAGTTTTCTCATAGTGCTGCAAAGGTGTGGAGCTTTTTTAAATTTCACTATTAATTCATTTTTTCCCTATGTTCTGAGCAAGAAAACTTCTCTGTCAATTAGTACCTTTATGGAAGTCAAGTAATTGCCATAGATCACCTGTTTATAGAAGGCAGTGAGCTAAGCTGCTTGCAAACACTGTTTCCATTGCCCTCTCCATGTATACCATGACACACACTGACTGAGCTAATGAATTCAAAGGCTTCTGAATAAAGCAGTTTCATGCTGCTTGATTACATGCCCTTTAAAAAACATTGTGTATTTCAATTTCCCTTCCTCCCAGTTTTTCAAGGAATTTTTTTTAACTATTTGTATACATGTATGTATATTTAAAATGAAAACTACATGCACGCACATTGTATATGTTTAAAATTGCCTATACTATCAAATTAATCAGTAAGACTTGTCAGTAATACACTGTTGAACTGGAGATGCGAGAGAGCAGATGGTTGACACTGAAATGCCTCTTGCCTTCTGGATGGGATTAACAATACAAGCTTTGAATGCATAGTTATGGTACTTGATTCTGGGGCTTAACTCAAAGGCATGTCCACAGATAAAGCCGAGCATCTTGATTCAGAGAGAGTGTTTCTGTGTGTTTCTGGAGCAGACACTTGTTTTTTCATTTGCTTTAATCATTTGAAACATAATAAGGGAAGATAAAGCACTTAAGTAGCCTAATATTTCAGAGATGGATGTCAAAAGCACTATTCTGTCTATTGACATTGAGAATGTTTCTGATAAGAGGATTTTTTTTTTCTTTGGAAAATGCTGACTTGTTGGAATCAAAGCTTTTTACTAGGAATACATATGTCTGGGTAAGCAGAGGCACCATCTGGTTTCGATATGGCCAGAACTTCAGTTACTAAGGGTATTTGTCTGAGAGATGAGAGACAAGCACCCAAATCCAATCTCTCCTCGAATAAGGCAAATCCCAGTTTTCAGGAAAATTTGTTTGAAGAGAAATATTTTTATCCTAGTGTGAAGAAGAAAAATAATCCACTGACTAAATAGTATGCTGTAACTACCCAGTATCCTGGGCAGAAAGAGCATCTTGCAGGAAAACAAGCACCACTAAATGCCTTAGCAGAGGCGTGTTGTGTGCATTGGTCACTCAGAGGTTTTTCAGCAGTGCTGCAGATGTGCAGCTGCAGCAGAACCAGGCTGCCATGCTCTGTGGTGTTCAAGAGGTGCAGACCTGCACAGTAAAGCTTAGACATGATCTGTTTTGGTGCTTCCATAAGCTGTAGAGATGCCCATACCCATATCACAGATTGAAAGAGTGGTCAGTGGCTGCTCAAAAGTGACTGGGAGTCTCCAGGAAAAACTGTCTTCTTTGCAGCTTCCTTGTGCTCTTTCATAGCTTTTAGAACCATGAAGACAGATACCTTTCATGTGCTCCTGCTGCAAGAGGCACAGGTCTCTGAAGTCTTTCTCTGCAGTTTGAAGCATTTTTTTCTAATAGGCCAGCCAGGTTCTCAAACTAATGTTGTGTGTACATGATAGCAGTGTATTTCTATAGAAATCAAAGTTGCTAGTTTTTCATCCCATCAAGAAGCTCTCAAGCAAGATAAGTATATAGGGGGCTGGATTAAAAATACTATTTTAATGCTGAAGTGGAATGGCTTTGCTCTCTAACTGAGTATTTCATAAACTACCCTAACCCCCTGCAGGCATAGTCTATTAATTTTTTAATATTACAAGGGTAAGCATTATTAAGTTTCTTATCGGTAAGGATCCCTCATACACGACACCAAATACAGGTCTCCCAAATAATATTCAATGACAAATGGAAATGAGTGGGAGTAGGTTTGTCAGGTTTGGAATTTTTAGCATGTCGAGGTAGGTGTTTTCTAGGTATTTTTACAAAACTTGAATTCTAGCTTGTATCCTAACAATGTGCTACTGTTGCATAGTTACAGAAGGAAATGAGTTAAGGAGATATGAGAGAAGAAACACCTTCTAAACAGAAACATTTGGAGGATCTTCAAGTGAAACAGCTTTCACTCAAACCTTGATAAAACTGCAGAATTATAGAAAAGAATCAAATGGTGAAGGAGCAGCAGAAGTAGGGCTGAAAACACTATTAATATCAAACTCGTCATTCAGTTCCCAAGAAGGAGAATCTTGCTGTCTGAGGCTCTCCAAGTAACACACTCCTATCAACTTATTTTTCAGTCACAGTGATACCACTCAGTGTTGTTAAATCTGCCAGGTAATTTGATTGCATATGCTCAGTTAAACAGTAATTGCTTTGGGTAGGAACAAAATTCAGGGTAAGAAACGTGGGAGTCAGGTCTGGGCTTCCAGATGAGGAAGGTGAGTGTAAACAATCATGTGGGTAGGATCATTTCCAATGTACTGGAAATGGTTTAAATTTAAATCTGTTTACATTTGCCCTATTAGGTTGAAGATAGTCTTTTTTCATTAGTCTTGGCTAGAGAAGATAAGCTTCTCTGTTTAGAGATTAAATGAAGTGGAACAAATGAGACCAAATTGCTTTTTCCAAATGTTTGTAGACTGTAATGGTATATGTGGTCATCTGTAGAACATCACCTGCATGTTTCTTTAGTTGGAGTTTGCCTTCTCCTAAGGGATTATTAGTATCTTGAAACTGATGGGTTTGTTCTTGTTTTGAATGTTTTATTTTGTGTCAGGGCTTAAGTAATTTTTTTTCAACAGCATTCTACCAAATAGTCCTATAAGACCCTTTGTAATTTTGTTTTTTCTTGCTTTTCAGTCCTCAGAAGCTTATTCCCTTTTCTGAAATGAACTGTGAAAGTAACAGTAATTTTTAATTCCTTTTTTGATTGATTCTTCTGTCTTAACACATTGTCCTTTCATTTCTGTTCTGATATGCATCCACTTTGCCAGATCTGTTGCTTCACAATAGGAAGGTGTCTTTTGTCTCCCAAACCCTCTGGAGTCCAGGAGTAGAGGGGGTGGTGTAATTTTCTGGCTTAAGTTATGCTCCCAAGATTTTTCTTTTAACTAGGGGAGAAAGGCATTATTTTGAATCATATGTGGTGGAAATGTCATAGTTACTCTGCGTGTAGAAGTTCCTCCCCATATTGCTGCTGTTGCTTTTTTTTTTTTTTTTATAAAGCTAATCAATCAGGCATTAAGCAGGTACAATAGGAGTATTTATGAAACATGGAGCCTTTTGCCTTTAGGTTACAAGCTCACAACTTTCGTTACAACCAGAAGGTAATGACTAGTATTCCATGTCTATCATGTTTGTTGGTTACATTCTCTCCTGTCTGACTTCTGGTGGAATGGCAGCCAGAGTGCGGAGACAGACTGAGGAATATTGTGCTTGCTTGGCAAATTGGCATGAAAACTTTGGAAATAGGCATCTAATGTTTGTTGGGTGACTCAATAATGAATTTATGGCACAAATATCATGGAGGAATTTGAAGTTAAACTTGTAAACTGCCCTCTGATTCCTTGCTAAGTTAGATTACTCAAGGTTATGGTTACTTTTCAAAGGCTTCTTGACTGATTTCTTCTTAAAAGATCTTGAGTAATTGTTAATAGGCAGAGTACAAAAGGCTGACTCAGGAGAGCTCTCCTGTCTTTTCCACTTCAGTAAGAAATCCTGTCACTCCCTCTGCCAACTGGAAACCTATTTGCCCTTTCATTCACCTTGCTTCTTAGCATCTTCCTCTGGATGATGTAAGACTGGGATAAGCATGCAACTAATGCAGGTAACAAAGAAGTAAAACATAGTAAAACATTTTTATTACGAATGGTCTGAAGTTTAACATGCGTTAATTAGCTCTTTCATGTAATGCTAATTCCTTCTAAGATTCCTTATTTGATGTGCTGAATATCACCTGTAAATGACTGGACACCTTGAATTCCCAAGGTAGTGCTTGCAGAGTAAATCCCTCTTCCTGTGTGTATGCTTTCTACATAGCTTCCAGGCTTTTACAAATGCATTACGCAGGGCACTAGTCATGTTTTAACTGGGAGTTATTTTCATCTGAGATACCTACAGTTGGTGCATTTTGCTGAATTTAATTATTTTCCCTTGCTGACTGCCATTAAGGTTTTATACCTCAATTGCCTGCAATGGGCCATAAAAGAACTTAAGAGGACTTGACTTAGTTGCAAAACTGTACAAGCAACATGAAGGAATAGAAAGAGCTAGTTTGTACAAGTAACCTTTTACAATACATAGCTTGCTCCTGGGGTGTCTCATAGATTTTCAGTGTTGCAAAAAGCCTTATTAAGGTTGGTTTGTTTGTTCTGTTCCAGAATGACATTGTGTGACTGGTGTTCTCTTGCTACTGTTAACCATGTTCAGTTATTGTAGTAAAGGAACATTAGCTACAGAATTGTAAAGCCAGTTGTGAACTCCCTGAAGTTCAGATTTCTTGACTGCGCTTTTTGGTTCAAGCCTGCTAATTTGTTAAGGACTACTTTTTTTTAGGAAAAAGATTCCCAGAACATACAAAACCATATTACACTAGGATATAGTGGCAGGAATAAGACTTTTCCACTCACAAATGAGCATGTTGGCTACTCTTGTCATACACATGGGTTTAAATACAAAACAGTTTTAAGTTGCACTAATTCTCTGTATATGAAGTATAATGAAACTTAAGTGAAAACAAACCCCTGCTGCTGTTTGTTTTGTTTGGATATGGGCAAAGTTCGACGCATGCTTTTTCTTCCTCCTTTCATAACTATTTCAATAAAGTACAGACAAAATTAACTAAGAATTACTCTGTCCCATGTTGTAAGTGAAAACAGGCATCTCTGAGTGCTTTGTCTATTGTTAGCCTATGCACAGTGCTAACAGAGTATAGAATGTTTTGTTCCTGCCACTATATCCTAGTGTAATATAGCCTGGTATTAGGTTTTTCTTTAGGAGAAAGAAATTTGCTTTAGAAAGAACAAAGTAAGCGTTAAAAGACTTTGAAGGTAGCATATGGATGGTCTGATATCAGAAGAACTCCAAAATATGTTTTGTCAGCATCGTCCATCCTTTTTTTTTTTTCCTTTTTTCCTCTCTGTGTCCTACTGCATCCTTGCCTGTAATCACTGTTCTGACTGAAGGGCAAAAATCAGTCCACATTAGATGCTGACAGAACCTGAAAGCCTATCAAGCAAAGTATGAAAAAAACTTAAGGTGTTAAAAATATTTGTTTTGTTACTTAGCCTGTGGCACGGTTTCTTCACAATGATTTTTATTTGCCTTCATACTCTCAATGTCTAATTACTCTGAGCCCTCAGAGCCTGACCTTCTCTGCTTTAACAGCACATAAAAAATGCTGCTTTGTATTACCAGTACCTCAGATGAGTTTCTTTCAACTTCTCCCAGAGCTGTGGATTGGCAGTTGAGGTAGGTATGTCATTGCTTAAAGTCTTTGAATAAAAAGCTCTCGGTTAAAAGAGAAGCCATTGCCTTAAGCCTTATCTTAATGGCCTCTCTTCATGAATACCTCAAAGTGGTGAGTCATCTTATGAGCTGGAATATTCTGTCTTTTACACTGTAGACTCCTGTTTCGCTACTTCTGATATCTTTTGAATTTCTGGTGTTTATTTTTGTCTGACTTTTCTCTTTGTATTTTATTTCTTTACTCATCACCTTTATATCTGTCACCTTATACTTTTGATTCTTCTGAAGCTGCAAGTAAATGTTTCCATAATTTTTTTTTTCATTGTAGTTGTGAATAAGAGGATATAAAATGAAGGTACACTCACTGCAATTGCAGGAACCTAGTCTTAATACAGATGCTGTGCTGGAATAGGGCAGTGGAGAATCAGGCCCAAAATAATGATTGATTTTAATTTATTGTAAACCTGAGATTTTTTTTCCAAGCAGCAATTTTTTGGATGAAAAGTACCCAGAATGTCTGAACTGAGCCTATCATTACAGCCATCCAAAACTTTCATAATAAAATCCAAACCAGCTCAAACGCACTTGGTTTTTAGTGTTTCATTATAAACCTTTAACTTAGCCAAGGTTAGCAACCCTCTGAAAACCTGGCCAGAACCGTGAGGGAATCTAAGAATGAGAGAATCTAGGTCAGTTTATTCTTTGTGGATGGAAATACGTAAAACTTTACGGCTTTACGTGGTTTCAGCTTTTTAGCCAGGCAAAAATTAGAAGTTACCTTAAGCTCCAAGTGAGCAGTATGACTAAAATGAGTGGTCTGCTTCCTACATCGTGCCTACATGGTCCCCTCGCCTTGCCCGAGGCGATTCAAATTCCAGTGCCTTGCACTGGGTCTATGAAGAAGACAACAATGCTCATGGCTAATCTTATATGTGGCACAAAGGGCATCTGTAACTGTAGTCATTATTTGGCCTTTTGGGGCTTGATTTCAGAGCACAGGGAAAACAGAACAGAGAATTAAGGGCAAATTTCCCAGGAGAGGACAATGTGTTGGTCCTCCCACTGGCAGTGCTGTCTGTTGCTCTAGGTGTCCTCTGGTGTCACAGGATCTGGGAGGGAAACATTTCTTAGAGCCATAAATGCAACTATATAAGCAGAGTGCACTAGCCAGCAACATAAGAAAAAGGACTTTATGCCTCCAGCACAGAGTGCTCTTTTATCTCCAACCATCACATGTTTCTGGTGGGTCTGAGGAAGCAGGGAAGCATGTGCCCAGTATGTATGCTTAGCTGTGATCAAAGGAAAAGGCTTGTTCCTTGCTTAGGTAGTGGAACACTTGATGTCATCGAGCATAAGATTTTGCAGTGTTTCTTGTAGTCTTCATCTTTAAGTGTTAGGAATGCATTAATGGGTAAGTAGGTTCATTCCCAGAAGGACTAAACAGGCATGATATAGAGACCCTTTAGTGCTGAAAACCTGTTGCTTGTTCAAAGGTTAATCAAAACAGAAACCTGCCTACTGTGGAAAATATAGGTGGAAAGGATGCTGCCCACATCTTGTTTCACACCTGTTTGTGGTCCTCTTGGTGTGAACAGTATGTTACAGAATTTCTAAGTGCAATGGATTCCCCTAAGTACGTGCCCAACAGTTCTCTTCACTGGCCTCCTAGACACATGGTGGTCAATGTTACATGGCCTTCTGTGCAGAGACATCTTTGTGGCAACTTTTTAATGGCTTCTGTTACAACTGCACTGTAGCTGGGAGAACTTAGGAAGTTTCACAACAACAAAAAACAATGATTATGAAAGCATTTTTTTCAGTGAGATCTGGATTTAAAACCATCGGGTGTCATAAATCATGAGACTAGTAGAAAATTCAAAGTACCAGTTATGTCCAGAATTATCTTGAGTGCTGTGACATGATTAGTGGTAAAATTGCTTTATTGCCTCCGCCATCAGAAACTCTCACCAGGCTTGTTTGTTTTGTGTGGATGAGGGAATGTTTGGTTTCTTTGTTTAGGGCTTTTTGTTATATTTGAAACAAAATCATCTTCAGTACTTGGGTCAGTGGTAGTCATTTGCACACTCATAGGACAAAAATGACCTTCTGGATAGAAATATAGAACATGAAGATGAATTGTGATTGCAAGACATCCTGAGAAAGTAGTTTGTCTTATCAGATGAATATAAATATTCTTCATAATGAGAGTGCCGGTTTTACCATTCTCACAAATATTGTGTGGGAGAAAGAGTATTGGAAAAAACAAAGTATAAGAAATGAAAAGTCATGGAAACAGAGGCTGGAGTTTCTGATCTGCTTATCAGTATTTTAAGAGCTCTTGTGTAACTCTAGGAATGGAAGGAACAAAAATTTGTAGGCAAATTTTGAAGAGATGACTACACCAAATCTGTTTTGCTTGAGTCCTATTTCCAACTTAAAGCAGTTATCCACACAAATAGATTCTGCTTAGTGAGGATTAAAATTATTTTAACAAGATCGTTTACATCTAGTTAGGATTGATGTACAAAAAAAAAAAAAAGTGAGTAGCCAAGTATTCCTGTCCTGACATTACCTTCAGAAGAAGAAATGGAGCTGACTTTCATTCAGATTCTTCAATTAATTTTATTTTAATTTCTTCTAAGAGATTGCTTTTTATAGAGGTGGATGCTAGATCTATAGCTTGATGTTAGCCTCCAGGTTGCTCAGGCTGTCAAGGTGTGGATAGCGAGTGCACTGTAAAGTCTTCTAAGGTCCCCCATCCAGCACTTTACACAGGCCTCCTGCTGCTGATGCAAATCAAAAAGCAGTATTCCCTGTTGTGCTAGAGAGGCCTGGTAAGCGTGCCTGCTGATCCCCTGTTTGGGGCCAGCCTTGCTTGCCTGGTCAAGCCCTGCCAAGCACATACAGGTCTTACATCACAGGAAGCTGACCAAAAGTGCATGACTTCTGTGGCAGACACACAGTGCTGCACAGGACAGGGGGGCTGACTGTTGAGCGCACGAGTCTTTAAAAGTCACTGGAAGATTTTTTTGTGGCCTGAAAGTTGGCTAATTCAGCTTGATGATAAAGCAAGTAGTACCACTGCTGAAGGCTGTGAGTGTGGGATGGTGCCCTGAAGTCAATGAAACTTTCCTGCACTTTCTTTCTGTGCTGTCTGGATCATTATGTCATACATTATAAACATGCTTTTCAGCTTCAGATTCTCATATGAAAAAAGTGAATATGAATTCACTTATGAAGAAACTCAAGATTTCCATTTACGCTTTGGCTAGTGATCCTAATTTTCCTGAAATACAAATAAAAAATCTCAGTGGGAGCTTAAGAATGTGTTTTGTTTAAACTGCTGATTTTCACTCCATGTCTTGTTTTTGATGGGGGGAGGGAGTGGTGTTGGCAATCAAATACTATTACTCCCTCTTGTGGCTAACGCACAAAAAAAGAGTATATAAATAAAAATACATCAGGGCTAGTTCTAGTATTGGAGTAATTTTACTGTGTAGGTTTCAATGCCTATATGTGACAGTAGTTTTTATGCATTGTTCCCTGGATGTTCTTTAAATGTTTAACATGGAGAGGGGAGACAGACTATGACAAAGGGCTGCAATTAAGTGTAATGGTTTATTTCAGGTACAGGTAGTCATTTGTGTTTAGACAGGTTTCAGTGTACGGAACTGTTCTTCAGGGAATGCTGACTCTTCACAAGTAGTTCTTACCCTCACTTCATCATCTAAATATTTTTGCATTTCAGTGTTTTGACATTTACCATATATTTTATATGTGAATATGTGTGTATGCACAGTTACATGAGGTTAATGCTTACATTTTTGGTCATATTTTTATTTTATTACCAAAATTTTCACTTCTGCAATTACTCAACCAATGAAGTTGCTACCGCAACAGAAATTATCATTGCATGGTCAATGTTTACAAGATTTCCTTCAGATTCTAATGAAATAGCACCTTCACCTGTGGTTCAGTGGTGAATATCTGCTTTCTTTGTTTTCTTGCTCACTTTTTGACTCTACAGATATTAACATTTGAAATGTTATATAATACAGAGATGCAGAATAGAGCCTGTGGATACCACTCTATGCATGAAGCTAGCAATAACCCTTTCCCTGCATCCTCCATTTTCATCCACTTCAATTAACATTAAATAGGAGGGAAAGATTTCCAAGATTACGGTGTGTTTACGATGCCTCTTTGCCTTGTTAGATTTATTTCTTTTTTTTTTTCCTGTCCAGGAACTTATCACAAATATTTTAATGCTAATGTAAATTCTGTAATTTGGGATATTCTGCTATCTGATCTCTGTTGTTAAAGGCTTTGTTTTTTGCAGTTGCCTCTTAGTGGCCTGGCATGTTTTTTATTCCATCACAGCAACGTGAGAATCTTTGCTCTTGATATCATCACATGTTCCACAGAATGTTCCAAGGCACTTTTTTCACATGTCATTCAAGTACATAATCAGATATTTAATGAATAGATTTCACTGTCTTTGTTCTTAAAAAGAAGGAGTAAAACCACTTTGCTCATCTGGTTTTAGAAACAGTTGCCCTGATGACTAAAGAACTTGCATGCTTAAAGAAAATTATTAAATGATTGGTTATATTGGTTGTTATGGGGCTTTTAATTTTTTTTTCTGTATGCCAGTTAAGATGTATTTAGTTTTAGGTAAGAAAAGAACATTTTTTTTCTGTTGTCTTCATGACATCTTTAAAATACAGAAGATAATCTTAACTAGATTCACTACATTTAGCATAGTTTAACTGCAGGTTTGATCATGCAAATACTGAATTGAAAACAAAGGTCTTGGTCATTATTCATCTAAGATCTGGTGATCAACACACACATATTTCTTCAGGCTACCCATTATTTTAATTTTAGTCTGGAGTCTGCCCACTGAAGTTCCCTTCTTTTGTTCCATCAGAGCACATCTTCTCTTAAGCAAGGTGCACAGGTTGCTAGTTATATTTGATTCAGTCAGTGACTGCTGCTAATCTGTCTGGTTCTGAAATTTGTTTGAATGCTTCGTTTCCTGAAACACAACCAGAGCTGGTGGGAACCACAAGGGAGAGGGACAGTAGGAGTGGACATTTACTACTCTCATATACTTAGCTATACCACCGCTATCTATTAAATGTACTATACCACTGCATGGCTTGATGTATTTGTAGATACAAATATAAAAAACTGTATAGCTTAGGCAGCAGGGCACTCAAATGCAGTAAAAAGCTTTTAATCAGTTTATACTTTGATTTTTTTTTTTTTTTTTACAACTCAGTAGTAGTGCCAAGGAAAGGAAGAACACCATCTCAGTTGCTTTAACACTTCAGGTTTTGCCTCCTTGTCAGATGTGTTAGGGATTGTGCTAAAAATCATCCATCTTGCTCCAGCTGGCCCATGTCTACCTGAAGCAAACTGCAGGTCTATTGATTAACTGATTTTGGAAACTATTGAATCTCCAAGGTGTATAGGAGATGACTGCGTAATGATTTTAAAAGATTTTAGACGTGTGTTTATTTGCAAAAGGCACGGGTGGTTCATCTCTAGCACCCATAGTCAGACACATTTCAATTTCTGATAATGGTGCAAGTGCGAGGAGATGCACTGAGAAGCTGCTGCTTAATGAGCCGTGAGGTCTCCGTATCCAGGCAGGGAGCAAACCACGTGTTCCTCTAAAGTACTGCTCCTCCTAATATACTCATTTTCTGCTGGACAGTGCTGTTCCCTTTGAAAGTCAGGTACAGCACACGATGCTGAAGCTCCTCCACCTCTCACTTTGATTTAGGAAGCGAATGTAAACAAGTTTCTAACAACACTGGAAAAAAGCACTTTCAACCATACTTGCCACTCCCAATTGTTTTTCTTTTGAACCATCTTTGTGGCTTTCGTTATCCTGTGCTCTAATACATCACCAAAATCAGACTTAAGCCTATAAAAACCTTCAGACGCCTTTTTTGAGAGAATGTTTTTACATTTTGTTAAAATATGAAATGGTACAAAAACCTGAACTCTTAAAAACTTGCCTTTGGTTTACCATATATTTTTCAGAGACATGGAGTTTGTGTTTTACAGTATTTTAAAAGTCTAGAATTATACAGTTAGTACCATTACATCTTCAAAGGATAGGTGTTTATGCTTGACTTCTAAGGAAAGTCTACATATGCATATATACTAAGTAATGCTAGACAAGCCATTTAAATGCCAAGCCAAGTTACAAAGTGGGCTTTGTTAGATCCAGAGTTAGAATTAATGTTTTTTAGTTTTTGCTTGTAGGGATTTTACCGTCAAAGTAATTTCTGAAGCCTTAGACCTTGGTTAATAATTTTCTTATGTCAGTTTCTTACTGTAGAAGATTGTTGAGAAATAACAGGGAAACATTTATTGTGCTTTCCTTGTTTTTGGCTTTCATGCCATAATGTTTTTTTTTTCCTCGCATGGCTCAACACTATCACAAACTATCTTGCACTTTGGCATATGTAAGTGCTATGGTAAAGCAACAGCCTAGGTTTTTACAGCATGTGTATTTTTGTATTACAAGCTGCAATGCATGTGTCTTAATTTCATGAATCAGGCTGTAATGTTTTTTTCTTTTTTCTTCCTCCTTTGTAAAATTCTAACATTTTGAAAGTGTTCAATTAAAGAACTGTTCTTGCTTTTGCAAATAGGCTAGTGCTGTACAGATTTCTTTGATACAAAACACAACTTTTGGAGCTACTAGATATATAATCAACAAGGATATATTTCCCTCAGATCTTTCCTGAGCAGAAAGTTGCCAGATTGTTTCACAGTCTTTTTAGTATTTTTTTTCTTTAGTTTGCATTCTTCAACATGTCCACTGGATTATGAATAGGTGAAGTGATTTCCACATACAGCTGGTTCCTGCCTTCATACATGGTCCTCTTTTCCCTTCTGGATTACTACAAGTAAATTAACAAGTGAAGCTTGTTAGACAAGTAAGCCAGTAACTAGCCAGCAACATGCTCAGTGTCTGGTCTCTTCCAGTCTCCTCCTACTTTGCACTGTCGGCAGCGTTGGGCTGTGTTCCATGTTTTGCTGGCAGCAAGCCTGCTTTGCAGGGCTCCTTCTGGCTTTGTGATGCCAGTGGAGTCTCCTTTTAGCTTTCATAGTTACGCATGTCTTTACAGATAATCGGGCCTCAGTCAATGATGATATCCTTTCATGTACTTAAGCAAAGAACCTCCCAAACTGGAAAGGGGTGCCAAGCTGGGTGCTTCCTTGGATGTTGAGAAGAATGCAGATAGTAGCCATATCTGGGTGGTCTCATCAGCATTAGTCCTGCCCTGGGTGGGCACCGAGTCCAGGAGGGGGTGGCAGGAGCCTGCAGCCTGTCTGAGAATGTGCATACGGCAAAGCAGAGCCTTCATAATCTTCATTTTTCTTTGCTATGCTCCTCTCTGTTTAAAACAGATTTCAAAATTTTCATTGGGTCAGCATGGTGTCTTGTGTACTATTAATAAATTTGCCGATGTAAAGGGAGTCCACTGACTGGATGTCTTAGACCTTTGCAGAGCTTGGTCAAGTGTAACCTGACATCCTTTTGCTCTGTGAACACAGACAGCTCTCCAGCATGTTGATGACCTCTCATCTTTTTGCCAGTATACTCTGTTAAGATGTAACAGGAGACTGATGAGGTACCATATGGCAAAAGCTTCATTTCGGTGGTTGCTGGCCATAGAGCGGGAGTTTCTGCATTCACTCTGAGACTTACTTTCCTGTTGAACTTGAAATGCGTTTCAGCTGTCAATAGTAGCGCCTCTGAGCCATCTAGTATACTTGTGAGTATAATGCTCAGTGATTTCCCCTCCCATAAGGACATGTGTGAAGCAGGGAGCACATTTAGTATGTCAGGGGGTTGGGGGAGGCCAGCGCTGGGGCAGCAGGGTCCTCTCTGGAGTCACTGGTTCACAGACAGACAGACCCTAGGCACAGTTTTTAGCAGCAGCATCGTTGTCCTCCCTGCCAGAGGCCTTGGTGAGGTGGCTCACATGTCACACACATGTCATGGTTATCTCAGGCTGTGAAGGAAAGAGGCCTCATTGCAGCCTGCAGCATGGTTGAAGAAAATCAAATCAGAAGAGGAGACTCTTTTTCTGTGGCTTAGTCACCAGATGCTGATGTTGCATGGCACTGGGTGAGCACAGGGTATGTGATCAGTCAAAGCTCTTCAGGAACTGCAGAAAGGCAACTTTGCACTCATAGAAGGAATGCAGCGCTTTTCAAGAGCAGATGAGAGGATGCACACTGGCTGTTGAGCATCTGTGTTGGATATGGTTTTATTCCTGGAACTGAAGTCTCGTAATATTACTGAAGATATTACTGAACTGTAATGAAAATTAAATTGTACTCATTCCTTTTTTTGGAGACATTAGCAAATTAAATGATTTAATGATGTGGGAGATGTCCTCTGTGTATGTTAACTCCTGCATTAGGCAGTTCAATAATAAGGTACTATATTGCTTTTTTTTTCTCTCTCTCTCTGTCATTGCCTGGCTGAAAAGGACCTGGGGATGTTGCTTGACAGCCAACTGAACGTGAGCCAGCAGTGTGCTTAGATGGCCAAGAAGGCCAATGGCATTTTGGCTTGTATCAGAAACAACATGGCCAGCAGGACCAGGGAAGTGTTATCTTTCTGCTTGGTATTTCCTTATCTGCATACCAAATCACAACTCTGTTGTAGTTACTTAAAGAAGATGACAATATTGTATTACATACTTTTTCTCAGATCAGAAGGATAAAAATCTAATACCTTTGCAATTGTCTTCTGGTTGAAGAGCAGATCCTCTGAACTGAAATCTGTAAAAGAAGTTTGTATGCATTTTATAAAGATGGATGTTTGTAAGGCTTCCTTACTAAGTTGTATCCATGGGCATTCAAAGAAGCGTATTAGGATATATGAGAGTCAGTATAGCTTGAGTCCTTGTGAGAACCACTTGCAACAGCTGCTACCGCAGCTGATGATAGACACCAGGAGATTTCAGAATTAAAATCAGTGTTTTTCCTGGAGATGGGCTCTGAGATGAGCTGTGGAACTTCTCTGTGGAGATCAGAGGTGGAGAAATTTAAAGAGTTTAAAAACAAACAAGCAAACAAACAAACAAACAAAAAACCCAAACAGAACAGTGACAAAGAAAACTGCATCCCTTCTTTCATGTCAGAGACTATGCTGGTATGTGTGAGCCTTCCATCTCCCATCTGAACATCTTGAAAGTGACTCCAGGCAGCATTTAATTTCCCTTACACCTTTTAGAAATGTTAGTTTTGATTCATTGAAACAGACAGTGTCTTTGCACTTACTTTGTATCTGTACTGCAAGGATTCCAAAACAGAGGTAAAACTAACAGAAAAGCAAAGACGCCTGAGCTGGATAGTTGGTAACACCTCAGTAACATCTCACTTGTGCCCCAAAGGACCTGCAGAACATAAGAAATGGGTTATAGTGGCTTTGTAAAGGCTTTCCCTACATGGGAACTGCCTCTCTTGTTGTCACAGTACAATCCACTAATTTCTGTGGTATGTGGATAAGATCTGAAGTTCTTGGGCATCAAAAAATGTAGAAAATCTAAACTTAATTGTTAACAAATGGAATAGAAACTTGGAACACAGTAGAACAAGGAAAATGGTGAGTTGGGGAGAGAATTGGCAGAATATGTCAATTTTTCTTTCTTTAAACTGCCAAATGGGTTTTCTGAAAGGTTAAATGAAACCAAGCAACCACACAATACATTTGGAAAAAAATCAAAAAAATATTTATTGCATTTTTGGGATAAGCTGTTTCTTCCTAAGGGATTTAAGATCTTTCTTACCACAGACTAATTTGACAGTTCAGTCACAGTTTGGCTACAGTCTTATCAGTATGGTTAGCTAAGAACATCACCAGCCTGAAGGACATTTTTGATATTTGATACCTTAATAAACAATCTGGGGGCTGTGAAAGGAAATACAAACAATAGAGAAGTTTTTAGTGTAAATATAAGCACAGAAAATAACCCACATTCCATATAGACCTTGTACAGGATGAATCGTTAGCTTTGCTTGAGTAAATCATGTCAAGTTGATAAGGGCATGCCTGGCAGCATTAAGTAATTAGGGATGGAAAACAATTAGAAATGACTGTTAGCAGATGAAGATGCTGCTGGTTTGCAGACCCACACTAAACTGTATCGTCCTGATAGAGCTATGGCAGCACCCAAGTTTGCCATGGGCAGTGTGCATTAGTTTCACAGGTGGGATTTGTCAAGAGAAGTCATTTATTTTTTGGACCAAATAACATAATATAAATGGGAGTGGGGCGACAATACAGATTTTTGGATGCACAAACAGTTCTGTAGATCCAAAATAGCTGCAACAGTCTTCACAGCTCATTAACAGTTGAACAACTGTTTGAACTGTAGATAGACTGCATTGTTCCAGCCGCCTGACAGCAGAAGTGACGGGTGACTATAAAGCCGGAGGAAGGGTGGACAAATGCTGGACTCTTACAAAAAGCACCAGGACCTGAAATTCTTACTGTGGATTGTGGAGAGGCTGACTGAGAAGAGGAGGGGGAGTTGGAAATGCCCTAAGAACAGTGTTTCTGTCAAGTCTGTAATTTTGCTTATTTTATGTTTTGGTGTTCAGTAGAACCTATATGAATTTTTGTTTCCAGATTCTCTTCTGAAGGTATCAGATATATTTCTTTAAAGGATCCAGACTAAGCAAACAGAGGATTGGGACTTTTCTCCTCTGGCAGTTGCATATTTCAGGCCTTTATTAACTATGAGTCCCTTCTAGAATCCACTGGCTGTGGTTTTTTTACCTGTACAGTTTTCCTGAGGGCATTTTTGTCCACGAGATGACATATATTGTTTATAAAGAGGAGCAAGCCTCTGCTTCCATCATGTTATTGATTGTGTTGTGAGGGGGATTCATTACTGTGATTGTAGAACTGTGTTGGAAAAATATTTTATCCCAAGCTCAGTTTGGTTCCTTTTGGCACATATAATTTAAAGGCATTAACACATTTCTGATATTGCATGAATTTTGTAAACTGAAACTTGTTTAAAAGTCTTCCTTTTCATAAGATGTATATGGGTGACTGGTATATGGGGTTGCACTGCAAAGTTGAAAAATAAATCCAGCAATCCCACCTCTATGCTATAGATGGAATATTATTAATCTATTATAAAGTGATTTATTAAATTAAATTGTTTAGCAAATTATGGTTTTTCTTGCATTCTATTAATTTCTCTGTAGATAAGTTATGGAGGAGCTTAATTCAGTCACTGCCAACTGAAGGAACTCCCTGTAATGATAGCTTCTTCTCTAGCTGCTGATTGCCATTTAAGCCAGTGACCATAGCAGTGTGAATGTAAGATGTACAAGAAGAATGCAGTGATGAGAGTTGTGTGGCACCTCTGACCACACCCTGACAACAGGCGGGAGAAACAGTAATGATTACTTGAGTATTTCCTGTTGCCACAGAATTACTATAGAGATAATATTTAAAGTGTCAGAAGGAAGTAAATATGCATCAACTTTTAAAAGTGTTTGGGTTTAAACATTTGGGAAAGTGAGACATGACATTAATGTTGCTGAATAAGGTACCTCCAGACATTATCTGTTTAACTAGAATGAGTGTATGTGAGGCACAGAACAGAGCCCCCAAACTGAGCTAGGTATGCTATATAAAACAACAAATGCTACATAGTTCCTTTACTTTTCTTCCTTCTTCTTGGGAACAGGAAGTTAATTATCACTTTCTGTGATAAATAGGGAAACTAAGACCTTTGTTTTATAGAATACCATTTCAGATATCCCCCAATAGTGATTAAGCAGGTGACTTACATCTTATAAAGAACAGGAGACAGTATGGTCCAGATGGGTTGCGCCTTCCACTGTACTGTAGGAAGAAGAGTAATAGAGCAGTTGGATGACTGGGTTATAACCTCCAGATTTGCACAGGAGTAATTCGCTTGTCTGACAGAGTTGAGGGTAGCACATCCACTTTGTGCCTCCTTCTTTTTGACCTCGTCATGCTGTACATCAAGCCAGTTGGTTGTATTGACCAAGATAAATTTTGCACGGAGAATGGATGCAACAGAGCCTTCTTCACAACGTTGAACAAGAAAGCATAACTGCTTACGATAGGTCCTGCTTTATTTCACAGCATCCTTAAGAAAGGCTGGTGAGATGGATGCCTAGTCAGTAACAGAATAAAATGTCATTTGATGTCTTAAAGCCCCCTCAGAGTTCAAAGAGTGCATGCTGAGATGTAGTTTGGTACATCCTGTACACTGGGGGCTGAGAGCCTTCAAGTTCAGTTTCACAGGACTACCAACTCTTTGCCTCATTTTCTTGTTACATTGACCAAGACATTTGCTAGTCCTTGAGCTTGGGATAACTTTTGTACTGAATGTATACCTGCTTTCAGTTACAGTATTAAATAAATAGGTCTGTGTTATCTGCTCAGGTGTTCAATCCAGAAAGTTCATACAACTTACTTCACATCATAGTGAAGTAAAGATTATTCAGAAATAATGTGAAGCTTCATTATGGAACCATCGAGCAGCATATGTGCTTCCTAAATAAGTCTGGGTTTAAACATTTTGTGCTTAGCTTTTTATTCACATTTTCTCTTTACATTCTACTGAAAGAATTGGGATTTTATATATCATGTTTTAAGAAACAGAATTTTGAAATCATTCATATAATTTGAATTCTTTTGTAAACCATGTCATTTTCTTTGAAGTCACATTCAACATGGGGAGTGTATTTTGTTCTAAAGTGAGAAAGAGGTATGAGGGGAAAAGACTTTATAAAGATTAAGAAAAGGCAGCAAAAATGGTTGCTTCTAACAGTCATTTAAACTCACTAAACAATTGAATTCATCTGTGAGTACAGAGGATAGTGTCTGGAGTAGTTATATGGCAACAGCATGAGTACTTAGGCATTTCTCCCTGTGGATAGTTTGCAATGGTTCTATGCTATTCATTTAAAAGACATTTGCTTGGGAACAGAAGTATATTATTTCATATATCTTACAAGCCTGCAGAGGCTAAGAGTGGTTCAGAACCTATACCTTCATCTCATTCCCAGTGTCTGGTTATTCTGGTTTTGAAAGCAAAGGTTAAACACTGGAAATCCTTTGCCAGATGTCTATAAGTACCTTCATGTTACAGTTTCATTGTTAAGAAGTTAGCTTTCCATAGGTCTCTTCAATTAGTTGATTTGTAAGTCTGGTCTTGTATATTTTTTCATTCTTCAACTGCAACATTTCTTACTAGTGTTGAAGGCATAGTGGCTGTCATACCTTGCTTGAGCTCATGACAGCAGAGTTACAGCTCATGTCTTTCTGCAGCAAACATCAGATTTCTTTGTGGCCCCTAGCAGAAAACTCCCCGATATGTGAGATGATGGGGCACTTTGTGTCTACTGACACTTCAAAGGGCTGCTTTTGGCCTCTTAAAACTGGTCTTATTTTGGCTGCAGCACAGTACATCCCACCTGGGGTTCACTGATCCATTTCTTCCGATATGTGAGAGAAGAGACTGTGGTGTTGCCTTCCCAAAATATGGGCCAGAGCCAGACTTCAGAACAGCAGGACTCAGCTGCGTGAGTCACGCAGTGCTGTGACACAATAGGATGCTCCTGCAACAAGAGTATTTCAGCAATCCAGTGAATGATGTGGCTCCACATGAAGTCGCATCAACCCAGTTGACGGGGTAGAACCTCCTGCGTCTGGCTTGACATTGAAAAAAATATATCTTGTAACTCTGTTTATTTGACATAACAGGTTTGCAGTATCCAGAAAAGCAGAGACGAAATGTTAATCAAGGGCACCTGCTGTTTTGGTCCTTGAAATAAAAGGAGTCTTCAGCGATTAGTGAGAAATCCCCTGGTACATTTCACCTTGTCTGTCCCTCAGAGCTTGCGCTAAATTCACAGAGTTGAATTCTGTAGGAATAATTACTTTCAGTTCCTTAATGGTCCCAGTTTTGGACAACCTTTCTGTCCCCAGATGTGCCAAAGTAATGCTGTTGTAGTTCCTTCAGCTTGGCATATAGTTTCTCTAGTCTGAGTGATCTTAAGAGAATGTGGAAACCTGTGAGCCTATTAAATTACATACATCCAAGTCATCCAGAATCTCAGGTAATGGAGTGGAGGAATTTCTCAAGCACTGGTCATGTTTTTCTTTCCAGAGAGCATGAAAGGTTTGGTTTGTGCCCATGGATGATGAAGTATACTTCAGAGATAAGCACGTCAATACATTACCTTTTTTTTGTCTGCTTTTAGAACTGCAGTAGCTTTTAGAGAAGGAGGATGCATTTTGCAATTTTTTCCCTTAAGAGATGCAATATTTATTATAAATAATTACAGAATTTTCAACAGCAGTTATAGCTGGCTGAAATATACATGAAAGAATAATTTTATTACATTATAAAACATATTTTATGGTCAACATACATCTTTGCAGATAAATTAAATTAGAATTTCTATAGGACAAGTACTGTATTTAAAGGAGGCTTTTGCATGCAGCTACAACAATGTCAGTCTGTTGGACTCTCAACATTATCAGAACAGGTGATGAGACAAAAGTGCAGAAGATTCAGTAATAACAAAGTTTTTTGCCCTTCATTATTTGATGACAATCCATGGGACATTATTTCATGACAATCCTTTCAAATATTTCTGTATTTCAGCAAAGTCTTAACCATGCAGACCCAACCATCTCATTTCTTGTGCTGTATACATATTCTCAATCTGGACTCCATAGGGGCAAAGGCATTCTTATTGCTTGTTCCGAAAAGTTGACTTCATACTGCAGTCATGGATCACAAATCTCTTTTCCTTTACATTCTTCAGCCACACTAAGTTGCAGTTAAAGGTTAAGATTATTTTCTTTCATGGTCTGATGGATATGTTACAATGGCAGGGCAGGTTATAATGCTTGCATCTTACATCTTCATTCTCTTATGTCCCACTGCAGAAGCTCAAGCAACTTTATGGCAAGTCTGGGTGTAGTCACTCAAACTAAGCATTCAGAACTGATGGCTCCCAAAAAAACAAGTGCTTGCAATAAGTACGGAAAGCTTGGCTCTGCACAGTATTTCCAAGTGGGCAAGAGTTTTCCATGTGTTTTTGGGAAAGAGATGTAAACAGCTTCCCTGAAAAAAAGTTAATGATGCGCTAACCTAGCATATAAAGTTTGTGGAGTTGCCTTTAAATATGCTAAAGACATTATGGCTTGAGAAAGAAATTAGCATCTGGCAAATTATACGTTTGCATGTAAAGAACAATAATGTCTTAAAACAGAAAGTAGACTTATGGGAAAATCCAAGCTGTGCACATCTGTGTGCTGCAAGTGCTGTGATGAGGGCAGACTGAAAATGCCCTAGAGCATTTCTGGAAACTTCAAGTGGAAAGATTATGAATAAGTGCAGAGGATGATTGTGTGTAGGAGCACAGTGCAGAGCATTATGGAGACTTAACTGAACAAACAGTAGAGAGACCTATGATCAACTTGTACCACAATCATTTTCTTCTTCTCATTAAATAGAATTTGGGCCCGATTATAATCTTGAAGTAACATGACTCTGAAATTACCACTAACCCAAGTTTTAGAATGGCTTTCTAGACAAATTCTAGTCTTTCACCTCTTACATTGGAATCTCTGCTTCTCAGATCTGGAATCTATGTAACCAAAGAGGAATGCTTCTCTTGGTCAAGAAAAATTAACCTGGAGCCAAGGAGAGTGAAGGCATCAGTCTAGTTTCTGGCAGAATCTGACACTTCCATTGGCATTTTTTATCTTATTTGGGGTGTGAAATATTCCAAGAAGCATAAAAATAGAAAATTAAACACCGGATTTCGGTGCTAGGATCTGATTAAGACTTATTGGTCTTATCATAAAATCTGCTGTTTGAGAGATGCTATTAAAGATGCTATTAATTTTCACTATAAAGTTTATATAATCATGTTTATTGACATTACGTTCCCTAGAGTCACTTACATTTTGTTTAAGCAAAATACATAAAAAGTTAAATATTGGTCTGGCTGGGTAAAGGTGCTTATATGCTAGGGTCCTTTCCTTTCCTCATTACATTTTTATGAAGATCAAAAGTTTGTCTATTGCAGTGAAGGTATATGTTCAGGAAAACTTTCCAAGGATCAAATGCAGTTGTTTGCATTGCTTTTTCCTTACGGCTACACAAAATAAGCATGCATGCAATGAATGGTTAATTTTGTTAGACAAAGTCAACCTTTTGATGCTGAATATTAAACCTTGAAGCATTCCTCTTTAAAGATGTATTTTAATAAAAAAGTGTGCTAAAATTGCTGTTCAGCGCCATCTCTTCCACCTAAGAGGCACATGGAAGAGTCAAACTCCAAGAGCTTTCGTGGCTTTCTGTGGAGTGTTTTGGTTAGATGAACAATTCCCTGAAACAACTTCACTTCAACTGACTTCTTTCCAGGGTTTAAACCACTGGACAGGCATACACTCCCCTGGCTCTCAGCATACATCTTACCTCGTACTTTAGCAGCATTCAAACTCCACTTCAAAGCAGTACTCAATGGCTGTAAGGCAGCAAAAGCTGCTTGCTGCTGCTTTGGGGCTCTGCTTAGTGCTGCTTGATGTTGGAACTAAATGCAACTAAAAGGACACTGCCACATAAGTACACTCTAGGTAGATTAATCACTATGTGATTAAGCACTATGTGATGTGTGTAGAATACAGGTAACTACAAGCCATGGTGCTGCCTGGGCACACTGCTGCAGCATTCTGGGCACTGAGGGGGTACCTCTACTGCAAAAGCTCAAGTATGTGTGTGAGTGAAAAGATGCTGAAGGGGGAAAAATATGTTCTGGGAAAATACCACTGCAGAATTGTTCTGTAAACTGTGCAGAAACACTACAACTGTAGTATAGACTGCCTGGTAACTCTGTCTGCAGTGCTGGAGCAGATGTGGTAATTTAATTAGAAGATCATTCTTCCTTCCCATGCTAGCATCCTTTTCCTTTTCATCATGTGACAACAGCATCTTTTGCTTCTTCATTCACTGGAAATTAATTGCTTTTTCTACGTCAGGCATTCCCAGGTTGGGGCTTCTGTATGTAAACTGTTTGCGTGAGTCTGTTCCTCAGCTTCTGTTGCTTCTCATGCTATGAAGAGAGGAGCTGTTTCTTCTGTATTATATTTTTCTTTTTCCTGAAAGTAACAAACAATAACTTTTAGATCTTCTTAGTATTAAACCTTATCTTTCCTTACTATGTATCTACCACAGTTCTGTTTACTCATCCTGAGATTTGGATAGCTGGGAATATATCCTTTCTTCTTGACTAGATTTTAATAAAATTCGTGTCAAATACCAACCATTTTCTGGATGTTCTTATCTTTGAGGACCTTATGGGGAAATAAAATTTTCCTTGTTTCCCCCATAGTTCTTGTATAACACTGGAGGTGGTCAGGCATGGATCACAACTCTCTGGTATGATTTTTACAGATGGTCTTTGGCTGGCACGAAAACACTGTCAACTTTGCCTACCTCAAAATTCACTTGGAGTGATGCTAGCTTGAGCCATTGGGTGGAGTATAGGTACTGAGAAAGTTGTTTCCAAAGTTTAGTCTAAAAATTATTCTCCCAATTCTCCATACTTTGGGAAGGCCCTAACACAGGTGTAGTACTAGCAAGCAGAGGAGCATGTTTATGCACTCATCACACAGGTATTATGAGTTAAATCACCAGTTCCTATGTGTATGAACTAGGTCTACTTTACCTTTATGCTGTTGTCAGAAAAATGCCTGTCTCCTGCTGTTTTTTCTCCCTCTTACCTTCAGAGGTGTTTATTAGGAAGCCTAATATTTACACACTTAAGCAATTGACTGCAGATTATGTTTTTGGTCCTAAATGCCAGATTGCCTGTTTACAGCTTAACCTTTTCTTGACCTGGTTCACAGTTTACTTTCTTGACTTATGACCCTCACCAGTTTTTCACCACCATTTGGCTCCAGCTGTTCTTATATAAAGATACATTTAATTGCATCTTCCAGTCAACTTTAGGGATTGGGAACACTCATGAGTTTTATTGATGTTTGCAATACTCTATAGAAGACACAGTAGCTCTTAACACTTTGCAGTATAATGTGTTTTTCAGTCCTGTATTTATTGGAAGTGGTAATAATGGCATTCTTATAGGATTTTAAAACCATGTGGGCGGGGAAGGAAAGGGATTTAAAACAGCGACGTAGCTGAGCAAGAAGTATAAGCATTAAGAGTAGGATAGGAGGAGAGGTTAAAGGTCTTGTTCGGCAAATGCTGCTATCCTTCAGCTAGAGATTGTGACCATCTTGTGTCCATTTGTTTTCAGCCTGTCTCTTCTGTAGTTCAAGAGAATAAGTGGGGTACAGCTTTTTAGTGCCACTTGGGACTGTACAGATCTTCGTCATATTTTTTCAATTGTCTCTCTTCCTGAGTGAAGAATGTTTAGCTCTTTTTCAAGCAGAAACTGTTCCTTGTTGCTGCTATTCCTTCTTATTTCTTGCTCTCAGCATCCTTCTCTGGATTGCTTCTGCTTATACTAAAGTGTTTTGAGAGGAGAGGACCAGGACTGTACATAGTACTTGAGTTGTATTTTCACTTTTTGATGACTGTTTTTTTCCTGTACTTTATTCCTTTGGGAATAAAAGCTTTTTTTGTTTTGTTTTTTGATTTTTGTTGTTCGGAACAATACTTACATGAAACTATGGTATGTGGCTGTCCCTTTGCTATTCCTCAATGGTAGTGGTCAGCTCAAAGTCTTTCACTTTGTATGGAAAATTGTATATCTGTGTATGAGTGTCTGAAAGATTATCCAAATTAGTTTCATTCATATCTGCATTAAATTGACAACACAATATGATTATGACAACAGAGTGTGATGATTAAGACTTTTGTGCAGTTCTTCAGAGTAGTCTCACATCTTTATCTCCTTGAATATTTTAAGGCATCAACCATTACATTAATTGTTTTCTTATTAAACACATTTTCTAGATTCCTTATGAGCATATTAGACTGTCTGGAGCCTCCCTTTAAAGGCAAGAAGCAACTGACTTTATTTTCTCTCCTTATAAATAAATAAAGAGCTCATCTTTGAGATCTTCTCCTTTTGGCTGCCCAGTTTCTTTCAGGACCTTCCAGGCAGACAACTGAGCGTCTTCTGGAAACTCGGTGGACTACATGCATCAAATCTTTCTCTGTCCCTTTAGTATGCTGATTTGTTTGAGGATGCTGCCTGCAGAGGTTTCGTTTGTTGCCTTATAAATAACCCTATGTTTTTCGTATTTTGGCCCTCTATTGCTAGCTCTCTGAATGCTCATTGCTGAGCTCTGCAATAGGGTGAGAGGCTTTCTGACTGAAAGGCCAGTTTATACAGCTCAGTAATCAGGCAGTTTCTCTTCTTTGTCCCTAGCTGATGGAATTTGGGTAGACTCCCTTCTCCAGCTGGATAGCTTAAAACGTGCAGAAGGAGGTGCTGGTATCCACACTCTATAGTCCAGCAGGATTGTTTAAAGCCGTATCAATGGGAACAGTTCCAGGTCAGTCTCTGCAGCACAAAAGAACTACTGTGAGCCAGATCTTTGTCCAAGATGTATTCACATTATGCAAGTATTTCCTGTTCAAGATGACTATTAATCCAACCAGACAACTCCTTTATAACAAAAGCCTTCTATAAAATTCATATTTAGGACATAGCCTAAAGTTACTCCATAAAAATAGTTGTTGAAGGTTTTTTTTTGTATTGTTTTGTTTTAGAAAAATGAGGATTGGGGAGTAAAAAGATTGCTTCTGGAAAGTAGAATGGCATTTTACTTTTGTATGATCTCATCTTTCTGCTTTTCATAATTAATACTTCATAGTTCTACCAAAAGATGACTGTGTTCTTTTAACTTTGAACACAGGTTCTACAAGAAAGGAACTTATTTTATTTCAGAGGCGTCTTGTTGAGAGCATAATGCATCCCGCCTCATGAAAGATAAGCTTCTTTATTATAGCTTGACAAGTGTCATGAAGTCCCATTGCAAGATCTCTGCTAATCATATTTGGACATAGAAACTGTATTAGGGAGTGTGAGTGACTGCCTTATAAAGAGCAAAATGTACTTTCAGCCTGCACATGACTGCTGGTTTCCTCTTCCTGCACTGAAACACTGAATTTCAGAGAATAAAAGTCACCTAGGTGACGGAAGACTGCTACACGGAGAGCAAAGCAATGACTGAACATCACCCAAAGGCATGAGTTTTCCCTGTTGTACAATTAAGAATGCCCTAATTTAGAAATGCATTTCACTTCTGAACTGTATTCTCATCAGGTTTTGTTGAACAAAACAACAACCCCCTTCCTACAGGGGTTTTTCTGTGCTGTGTTTCCATTCTGTGCTCCAGCGGCTGATGATTGTACAGTGAATCTGCGCACTGAGCAGTTTTCCTTGCACCTGCCAGCCCTTCATTCCCTTCTGCTGCACAGTTCTGCAGCACTTAATTTATTTAGTTGTTCCAAGATTAAGTTCAGCTACTCTAGATCTGTCCCACCTTCCTCTCTGAGAAGGACCTCTATGCGTTTCACACCTGAGAGTGAGATGGAGCGTTTCCCTTACCCAGGGCATCTCATCTTAAAACACAGTTAGTTTCAATCATTATTGACAGTGAAGAGGAAGGAGAAAGGGGGAGGAAAGGGGGTGATAGATCACCTTACTATTTCCTTTCTTTACTACTGCTGTGGCTTTTTGGGCAACTAAGCTTTCTTTTTTGTTAAGTTGATGATTTCAAAGTCTCAGTCTGGGTGTTACTTTGTGTAGCAAATGGCGCATGATGCAAATTCTGGAGAGGAAGGAAGGACCGTAGTCCTCAGGGTAAAAAGCCAACTGGCTGCAGGCCTCAAGGCTGTTCAGGTCTTAAAGTCTTGGAGTTACAGGAATGACAGAGATGATATGTAGGATCATTTTTCTGAAACCATTAAAGGAAATCCATCTATGCTTAATACTCGACAACTCACTGGGAACCACAGTCAGGCAGCCAAGTGTACTCACTTAAAGACCTAGAATGTGGTTTATGTTGGCAGTATTAATTCTTGATAGAGCAGTGTTACAAAGATCTATTTTATTCTTTTGGAAGTTATATTTTAATCCATTCTCTAGGGATAGCATGGTCTTTTTAAACCCTCAGCAGTGAGTTTTTACTTTCCATCTCATCTGAACACACTGCAGAAATGCCAGTCAAATGTTCAAGCCCTACCCTACTGCACATTGACAGTGAGGTACTTTTGACTGATATGTACTATGATTTTTTTAATACTTTTTTTCTTTAAAGCAAACCCAGCTCTCTTTAGAATTAATTTTATAGAGGTGTAAAAGCAAACTCTGTATCTGTTCTTCCGAACAATTTCCTTGTCCAGCTCTCATTTCAACTGGAGCAAGGCTTGAGCACTTCCTTTCCCTTCTCTCCTCATCCATTGGTTACAGCAGAGATTTACTCTCATTAAGTGAACTTCAGATGGAGCCCATCCTGAAATAAAAATCCAAACATTTTGTTTTGTTTTGGGCAAAGGAGGCAAGGAGGCATTTAAAAGACAAGAGAAAAACAAGTAGTCTTTCTAAACAAACAAAGGATAATTGCTCTCATAAATGTAGGTCCTCATAATTTAAGAGCAATAGCTTATATACTTAGTAAGCCAAGTAAACAGAGAGGGGAGACAAGGGCCAGAGTTGTCTTCAAGAAAAAGGTCAAATTCAACAAGGCCCTTGATTTTTAAGTTGTGTATTTTTGTGAGCCTCTGCCAAGTTTACTTCCTAGCAGCATTGTGCTATGTGTGCTGATAGCAGCACAAAGGAGCATGTGCTGAGAGTTTCTCTGGAAAGAGTTGCAGGATTTAGAGGGTGCTGTGACTGAGAGAAGCTGGAGGCACAAACAAACCATCCTATGGATGGCAAATCTCTGTTGTGATGTGCAATGTGATACGTGAGAGGGTTGCAAGTAGAAGGCTCATATACGAAGCTTAAATCCGGTGTGTGTTTATAGCACAGTGTGTAGAAAACTACAATGTATTGTGTATTGGATGAAATGGTAGAAAGCAGTGGTAAAAGCTTTAATTTCAGCCTCACTATGGGCTCTGACAGTAGGTAACTCTGTGTTTTAAAGGAGGCTGGTTAATTTACCTGGTTTGATTTTTCTTTCTAATTTTTTTTAAGTGACATCAAGTAAGTCTTTCTTCGTAAGATTTCAAAACAGTTACTGAGTAATGTTTAACAGCCTTCCTCTTGAACAGAGTCTGTTGTGACTATTGATTTACTAGCAGAATACATAGCATGTCTCAGCTTGGATGGGTTCTGTCAAATAGGTAAACTGAAAATTGAAACTATTTCAAGCAACTAACTTTAGTGTTGCCAGGTTTTTCATCGTTGCTTGCGATTCCAAACTGCATACTACAGTGGTATGCCCAGAGTTGTATATCAGATCTGCCAGTATTTTCAATTTGAGCTGTTTGTGGAGCTTATGTTCTATTATGTATTATCTTTGTTCACTAGCACCTGCATCCATTTGCTTTTACTTTTTTTGTTTAAAGCCAGAACACTTTGTCTCTGCATATTCAGATTCTGTCTGCTGCAACTACTGTATGTGAAGATGGACGTGTTACACACAGCTCTGGTTGCATGATTTTTACTACTACTGCTGGGATACAAAAGATTGTGTTTATCAGCAGTATCTGAATGCTAAGAGTTGTAGAAGGACCTCAGAACAGAGGAAGATGTGTTGCACGGTGAGCAAAGCTATTAGATGTATTGCTCACTGTGGTTTCCAGTATCATCTTCACATTCAGGTTGGTGGCCATGTGGTCATGCCAACCTGTAGTGTTCCGTGAGAAATCTCTCTACAGCTCTATGAGTCTCACTTGCCTTTAACGCTCTGGTACTGGAATGTTGTAAGGAATTGTGATTCAAGGAAACAGACCTCTTTTGTGAACAGGCTGCGCTTGCCATATAAGAGCTGCTTTTCAGGCTGCTAAATGATTATTGGTGCCGGTGCAAGTGTATTAGTGTATGAGTATGAGGTCAAGCAGCTGAGATATCCTTATTCAGTCACTTATTTTCACCAAGTAGTGAATCTGTCAAATGCAG
Source organism: Coccyzus lansbergi (assembly GCA_033558105.1). Classification (NCBI taxonomy): domain Eukaryota; kingdom Metazoa; phylum Chordata; class Aves; order Cuculiformes; family Coccyzidae; genus Coccyzus; species Coccyzus lansbergi. The sequence goes on from JAUMJK010000113.1 coordinate 4,139,955, forward strand.
CAGCGTCAGGTCTGTTGCCTAACCTTTTCAACTACCCTGACTTGTAAAATTTGCCTAGATTTCAAAGCGTGTGCTGGGAGATTTATAACAATATATTAGATGTAGTGTTTCTTTTGGGTACAGCTTTCTAAAAGTAGCAGAATATGGGTTTACATCAAGGTTGCCGAGATATGCAACAGCATCTAAATTTCTTTTAGGGTAGTGAAATAGTCAACAACGGCTTATTTTAAAATACACAGTTAAGTATAAACTAAATTTCCTAATCTAGTTTACAGTGGTTAAAACGTAAGAGTAAGCATCTGGCTTCATCCTCCAATTCCACTTGTCATTATCTGTACAACATTTTTAACATCATATGTGCAGCAGAGTTCTGGGTTTCAGCAGAGGGTATGCAAAAGGCAGTTTAGTGAAATGGTAGCACTTTTATACCATCAGACTGAAGCCAGCTCAGTGCATGTGGTATCCTCTGAAACCACTGTGCTTCCCATAGTTTGGGAATTTGTTCCATTTCTGCAGCATGTCTCCCACAGCTGCAGCTGCTGCCGGCTCTGGGCTGTGCTCCGCACCTCTTGCAGTTGGGAGTTCTGGTTCTGCATTAGTATGCCCCAAGGATGCATTGCTGCACGGGTTGAACTGGAGCTCATCTGAGGACCAGATACAACCCAAAATCATTCTCAGGGTTTATCACGTCTGTGCTTGTGCCAGTCTGCTGAAAGGGGAGACATGTTTAACAAGGGGCTCGAGATCAAGTGTTACAAGGAGTGGCTGAGGGAACTGGGGTTGTTTAGTCTAGAGAAGAGGAGGCTGAGGGAAGACCTTATCACTGCCTACAGCTACCTTAAAGGAGGTTGTAGAGAGATGGGTATTGGTTGTTTCACCTGCCTCATAGGTGATAGGACAAGAAGGAGTGGCCTCAAGCTGACCAGGGGATGTTCAGATTGGGCATTGAGAAAAAACTAAAAAACTTCTTCACCAAAAGGGTTATAAAGCACTGGAACACGCTGCCCAGGGAGATGTGTAAGTCACCATCCCTCAAGGTATTTAAAAGACAGGTAGATGAAGTGCTTAGTAGTAGACAGGTATGGTTGGACTTGATGATCTCAAAGGTCTTTTCCAAACTAAGGACAGTATGATTCTACTAAAGGAGAATTTAGTTAAAACATAGGTAGGAATATAGTGCAGTCACATCGCTTATAGGTTAGTACAACTCCAACCAGCATTGCTTCCAGGAAAGTGAGAAGGACCATTGTCTGGTTGAGTTACAAGGGTGCACTGGACACATACTGGAAGCTGTTTTCCTTGTGATGTAAATTTACAGGTACAGTATTTCAGTAGCTTGAAATCTCTTGGAATTTTACAGATCATATGTATCTGCTGTCTGAGAACAGTGTCTCAGTTTTAAACACAGCAGATAAAACCTGTGTAAGTGCCTCTTCTTGCAAATTTATATCAAATACTTGTCAGAAAAATATATCTTGTGGATTATGTAATTAATTTTTAATTTATTTTGGCATAATGAGCTAAATTTAACTCAGCCTAAAACCAGTTATTACCAGTGTGCCTCTGGTTCTTTTTTTAACATGGATAGTAAAGCAACTCATCTGTGAGTATGCAAATTCCTGATCTTAAATATTTTAAGACAAAAAGTAAGAAAAGTGAGAAAGTTCATAGAGTGAAGTCCTTCTGGTTTAACTGTGTGATTGGAACATCTTCATAAGTAATTTGACACCATTCCCTAGAAAAATATTTTAAATAACTTATCTAATTGTCTTTAATTTGGTTTCCTAATGATATTAGGTGTATATAATTAAATTTTCCCTGGTACAGACTTTTATGAATTAAATGCAAGCTTTTCATTGAATCATCTGTGGTTTCCAGTATTTTCCATATTTAGTAAGAAAATTCAGAGCCGCTGTTTAATTTCTGGCCATCTGTAGTTGTAGCAATCTGCCAATAGATATAGCCAAATATAGCTGTATATGAAAATAATACATACATACATACATACATGTGTGTAGACATAATTAGATTATACCAAGGTTGTGATTCCCTGCTAGAGAACCAGAGTCTGAATCAGCTGCAGTCCTTGCCAAGGCAGAACATGATCCCCCAGTGCAGGTGTTCAACATCTTCTTATTTCACTACACAGCACTACCAGTGGTCTGCAAATCTGCAGTGAGATCTCGGTTGCTTTTGGAGTTTCTCCACACCTTTTCTAAGCAATAGCTTGTTGCAGCTAGTTTAACAACACTCTTCAATTCCTGGCTTTATTTTGAAAGTTGTGGGCACCTGCTAAAAGTCAGTTTTCTCATCCTTAAGAATATAACAGAAACAAACAGCAGTGAATCACAGCCATGTGCTGCAATAGACCACTATTTAGTTTGCATATTTTAAACCAAAATTAGGATCAAAGTAGTTTAATAATGACACGTAATTAATCAGTAGTCAATAAACTGCATATTTGGGATCAGTACCCGTAATGTCATAGGTAAACCACAACACTGAATAAATGCTAATAAACACCTGCATATAAACAGCTTTTACTAATCCCCAAAGTTCTAGTCTGTCTTTTGCAGGTACACACAGACACACATACTCTACTAGCAGGCATGGATTACAGTGTCCCTCTACCTCATCACCTACAGGCTACGGGTGCTTTCATCTCCCTGCATCTGTTAAGGCAACACCTATGAGCTCTTATGCACCCCATGAGTTGCAGGTCTCTGCCTGCAGCAGTCTGCCTGAAACCAAACAGCTCATGGCATCTGACTGGGAGGCTGCTCTGCCTGGCTGACAATTTCTTTCCTCTTTAAGGTGACTAGTTGGAGGGTGATGATTTTCTTCCCTCTTAACATAATTAGTTTGGGGAAGCACCCTTGGGTTTTATGTATTTTTTAGAGGCATCATAAATGATTCACTTGCAATCCTGTCTTAAAGGTGGTGTTTGTTATGCAGACCATTTGCCAAAGTTGGACCACGCTATCATTCTGTGCTCCTAGATCTTGTTTTGATAACAGGAGTAATTCCGATGCTGCTCAGGAAGGTTGTAGAAGCACACCTTCCATCCATAACTTTGCATATAGCTAGGCTGCTAAATGGAGTTCAAGTGAGATGAGATTGCTTCATGCTCTTGACGTTTTGGAGTTTTTCTGTACATAAAAATCTAAAGTCCCTTCAAGGATCAAATAGCTGTTCACAGAAAGGCTGGTGAGCTTACTGCAATGTACTGCAGGCAGGTGAGGCATTGTTGTATTAGGACTTAAGCAATTTGCCAAAGGAGCAGGCTCTACCGGCTGTAGAATCATAGAATCACCAGGTTGGAAAAGACCTCTTGGATCATCGAGTCCAACCATTCCTATCTGCCACTAAACCATGTCCCTGAGCACCTTCTCTACCCATCTTTTAAACAACTCTAGGGATGGTGACTCAACCACCTCCCTGGGTAGCTTGTTCCAGTGCCTGTTGACCCTTTCTGTGAAAAAAATTCTTTCTGATATCTAGTCTGAACCTCCCCTGGTGTAGCTTGAGGCCATTTCCCCTTGTCCTGTCCCTGTCACTTGGGAGAAGAGACCAGCTCTCTCCTCTCTACAAGCTCCTTTCAGGTAGTTGTAAAGAGCAGTAAGGTCTCCTCTCAGCCTCCTCTTCTGCAGGCTAAACAACCCCAGCTCCCTCAGCTGTTCCTCATAAGACTTGTTCTCCAGCCCCCTCTCCAGCTGTAGTCTCAGCTAAAATAACTTGCTCTGCCTAAATTGTTCCCCAGATACAGCTGCACTAGCATGAAACTCATTATACTCAGTAAAGATGATTCAGTAGCATCACTGGTGAGTGCTGCAGATATAAAAAGTAGTGAAATGATTGATTGGCTGGGGTGTACATGAGCCATGGCTCAGTCCCAAGGCAAACAACCCACCTTTGTTTTGAAGGAAGGAGAAGCTGATGTCCATTCTTAATGATCAGTGCTTTTGGGTGGGGGCACTTGCATGCCTGACTGAAGCATTTTTGAATGTGGGGTTTTCCAATAACTTCTATTTTATAACAAAGAGTATCGTTTGGGAATTTAGATTCCTTTCCTCCAGAGTTTATGAAACAGGGATTTCTAAATTAACAGAGGACATTCAACATAAAAGCCTTCTGTGGCAAGTGTTGCTTCAGCAAGGTACATGTTTGTTACCTCATTTTCAGTGAACTCCAAGTCTTATAAGGTGTTTTCCAAAAAAACAGGATAGTGGAAACAGGGTTTTGTTCAATATTTGGTAATATTCCATGTGAGCCTTTTGACCATTTGTCTTGTGCTATAATAATGTAGGCCCTGGCCACAGACATCCTGTGGAAGATAGAAGCTACTTTCATGCTAGGAGTTTATGCAGTCAAATCACAGTCTTATATTGGCAGAATTCAAACTGCAGGAGCCATGTGCAAAGAAGCTTTGTGGAGAGACAAGCCACTGATACTTTGTTTTCCATCTCCAGACTGATGTACAGACATTCCATTTCAACAAATAGAATCATAGAATCACCATAGAATCTCTGGAAGAGACCCACCAGGTCATTGAGTCCAACCATTCCTATCAAACACTAAACCATGTCCCTTACCACCTCGTCCACCCATGCCTTAAACACCTCCAGGGAAGGTGAATCAACCACCTCCCTGGGCAGCCTCTTCTAGTGCCTGATGACCCTTTCTGTGAAAAACTTCCTTTTAATGTCCAGCCTAAATTTCCCCTGGTGGAGCTTAAAGCCATTCCCTCTTGTCCTGTCCCCTGTCACTTGGGAGAAGAGGCCAGCTCTACAACCTCCCTTCAGGTAGTTATAGAGATCAATGAGGTCTCCTCTCAGCCTCCTCTTCTCCAGGCTAAACAACCCCAGCTCTCTCAGCCATTCCTTATAAGTCCTATTCTCCAGCCCCTTCACCAGCTTTGTCGCTCTTCTCTGGACTTACTTCAGAGCCTCAACATCCTTCTTGTGGTGAGTAGCCCAGAACTGAACACAGGATTCAAGGAGCGGCCTCACCAGTTCTGAGCACAGAGGGAGAATAAATTCCCTGGACCTGCTGGTCACACCATTTCTGATACAAGCCAAGATGCCATTGGCCTTCTTGGCCACCTGGGCACACTGCTGGCTTATGTTCAGTCGGGTGTCAACCAACACCCCCAGGTCCCTCTCCTCCTGGCAGCTTTCTAGACAGGCTTCCCAGTCTGTAGCACTGCACAGGGTTGTTGTGCCCCAAGTGCAGGACCCGGCATTTGGCCTTGTTAAACCTCATGTCATTGGTCTCAGGTCAATGGTCCAGCCTGTTTAGATCTCTTTGTAAAGCCTCCCCACCCTCCAGCAGATCAACACTTCCACCCAGCTTAGTGTCATCTGCAAACTTGCTAAGGGAGCACTCGATGCCTTCATCCAGGTCATTGATGAAGACATTGAACAGGGCTGGACCCAGCACTGAGCCCTGGGGAGCTCCACTTGTAACTGGCCTCCAGCTGGGTTTAACAGCATTTCCCACCACTCTCTGGGTCCGGCCATCCAACCAGTTTTCCAGCCAGGAGAGTGTGCACCTCTCCAGGCCAGAGGCTGACAGTTTCCGTAGCAGAATGCTGTGAGAAACTGTGTCAAAGGCTTTACTGAAGTCCAGGAAGACCACATCCACAGCCTTACCCTCGTCCAGCAGCCGAGTCACTTTGTCATAGAAGTTGATCAGGCGAGTTTGGCAAGACCTGCCTTTGGTAAACCCATGTTGACTGGGCCTGATCACCCAGTTCTCTTGCAAGTGCATCATGATAGCACTCAAGATCATCTGTTCCATGACTTTCCCTGGTACTGACATCAGACTGACAGGCCTGTAGTTCCTTGGATCTGCCTTGTGCACCTTCATATAGATGGCCAGCCTCCAGTCCAGTGGTACCTCCCCAGTCTTCCAGGACTGTTGGAAGATGATGGAAAGGGGTTTGGCAAACACATTCACCAGTTCCCTCAAAACTCTTGGGTGGACTCCATCCAGCCCCATAGACTTGTGGACATCTAGCTGGGCAAGCAAGTCTCTAACCACCGCCTCTTGGGTGGTGGGAACCTTGTTGTGCTCCTCCAACCCCTAGGGTTGTGCGCAGAGGGAACAACTTTCTTTACTATTAAAGACTGAAGCAAAATAGGCATTGAGTACTTCAGCCTTGTCTTCATCCCCTGTTACTGTTGTTCACTCTGCATCTAGTAGGAACTGGAGATTTTTTGCTGTTGATATATTTGTAGATTTTTTATTGTCTTTCACAGACTTGGTCAATCTAATTGGGCCTTAGCCCTCCTGATTTTTAACATGCAAGTTCTCGCTTCCTCCCTATAGTCCACCCAGGATGCCTGCCCCTTCCTCCAAAGCTCATAGACCTTCCTCTTCTTATTGATGTCTCTCATGACCTCCCTACTCAACCATGCTGGTTTCTTACCCCGCCGGCTACTTTTCCGGAACATGGGGACGGCTTTCTCCTGAGCTGCTAGGAGTTCCTTTTTGAAGAGTGCCCAGCCCTCATGGACTCCCTTGCCCTTAAGGAGTGCCACCCATGGTACTTTTCCGACCCGCCTCCTTGAACAGTCCAAAGTCTGCTCTCTGAAAGTTGTGCACGACTGTTCTGCTGACCTCCTTCTTCATCTTCCCCTGCACTGAGAACTCTATCATCTCATGATCGCTTTGCCCCAGGCATCCTCCAACCCTCACATCCCCCACAAGGCCTTCTCTGTTCACAAACAGTAGGTCCAGGAAGGCACCATCACTTGTCAGTTCACTCACTAGCTGCATGAAGAAGTTGTCTTCCACACACTGCAGGAACCTCCGGGACTGCTTCCTTTCTGCTGTGTTATACTCCCAGCCAATATCCAGGAAGTTGAAGTCTCCCACGAGGACTAGAGGTAGCGATCTTGAGACTACTCTCAGTTGTTTGTAGAAGAGCTCATCAGCTGCTTCTTCTTGACTGGGTAATCTATAGCAGACTCCCTTCACTATATCGGCCTGCCCATGGACTCCTCTGATTTTTACCCACAGGCACTCAGTCGCTTCCTGACCATAATCCAGCTCAAGGGTATCAAAGCCCTCTCTAACGCAGAGGGCTACTCCGCCTCCTCTTCTGCCTTTCCTGTCCTTCCTGAAGAGTTTATACCACACCATGGGTACACTCCAGTTATACAAGTTGTCCCACCACATTTCCACAATGGCAGTGGCATCAAAAAACTTTACTGTTGCAACTCCCACCTATCTATTTTCCTATTGCATCTTCAATTATTTAACCTTCCTCCTGTCCGTGCTGTTCATCTCTGCAAACCCTGCAGTTCCCCGCAGGGGAAATGAAAACACATTTTCCCTACCGTGTCTGCCACCCACTGCCTTCCCAGGCAGTGCCACACAAAAGTACTGGCCCGTACGGGGATTGAACCCGCGACCTTGGCGTTATTAGCACCACGCTCTAACCAACTGAGCTAACCGGCCATACAAATAGTGAACAAAAGACCTGTTTCATGTGATATGGAGATGGTCCTATGGAGAATTTAACTCCTGAAATTCAAATGGGAGGGGTTCAGTGCTGTAACACTAGAGAGACCTCTGTAAGACACAAGCTGCCACATGCACTTCTGTTAGTGAAAATGTCCTGTTTCAGAGGGAGCAATAATTTTGCCACCTCCACATCCCATATCCTTCTGTGTCCTATATCAAAGCAGCCAGTGGAAACTGAACAGGAGGGATGGCTTGTGATGCACACAGGAATTGTCAACAGATTTCACTGTCTTCCAAACTGGATAAGATGTTAAATAGTGAAAGTTTCAACATTTTGTACTAGTTCTTGAATCACCCTCAAGGCTGCAAAAGGTTTTTTTTTTTCCTGAATCATGTGTAACACTAGTATTATCACTGCCTTTCACATGGCTTGTGAGTTCTGCAAATGGAATTAAAATGAAGGATCAAGAAAATATCACTATAATTGCATTATAGTAGCTTAGCAGTCCAATATTTGCAATCTCATCTTACTTCTTAATTCATCATTTCGCATACTTAGACTTTTGCAGTGTCATGTTATATGTGTCATGGTGCTTGCTATAAATAGTTACAAATCCAGCATGAGTGGAGTTTAGCTCAGTATAATGAACTGAGAAGAATACTTCCCAGGCAATTACTAATGTAGAAAATGCCTCTTTGCCACAAATAGTCAACCCAGCAGTGTTTCAGATTTAGCAGGGGGTGAGGGAAATTGTCCTGTGAGATGCTCGCTGCTCTGAACTTGCCACTGGTACTCCACACATCCAGATATTGCCGCATCAGCCTCTTAGCTTGTAAATCCAGTAACATGGAAAATGTGAAGTCACTGCAGGTTTCTAACGTGTTTCCTAATATGAATTCTTTTTATGTCCTCATTAGGAGTACTAAAATGTGGCTTTGTGATCTCTTGTTATTGGCTGTGCTCCATGTTTCCAAATTATACTGCAAAATCCTAGAAATAGATTTTTATAAATTTCATTTTTGTTTTAGTCTTTTGCTTGAAGTCTTGTGCAATTAAGAAGATGAAGTCATTACTATAATTTGTCCACTGAAACTTCACTACCTAGGAGAACTGTAGTGCAATGTTAAATGCTTTCTCTTGAACCCAAAGCTCAATACATGTACCTTAATTTACATCACACACCCTGTAAACACAACCTTGTAATCACTTTGCTGCTTAAATGTAATAGTAGTACAACAGTTGGACACTGCTTTGCTCTCTTTGTAGCGTAACAGAACTTAACTTTCACCCGTGATTTTTGTCAATCAGTCTGCCCTCTGAAGTTAGTAAAGTTTCAGCTGAACTGAGGGTAGTCTGAATGTGATCACTAGGGCCTCACTGCCAACTTATTAGTTCAGGTAGTCCTTGTGCTCAGCCTTAGCATGGTTCTTCCTACCAAGAAAACTGTAGCCTCCACTCTACAGAGAAGGAGTATGCATGCTACTTTTTCTGCACCTTGAAGGAAGACTAGCAGTGGAATATGCTGCACAGGAGTCTAAGAACTGAGGCTAGCAAATGGTGTCCTTCATACTCAAGTTGTAAGCTACAAGAATCTTTAGTATATTCATTCTATTATAGGAAAAAAATAGAGAGCATCTTGAGGAGTTCTCAGCCCCTCACCACAAGAAGCGAGGTGAGCGAGTCCAGGGAAGAGCAACGAAGCTGGTGAAGGGGCTGGAGAACAGGCCTTATGAGGAACAGCTGAGAGAGCTGGGGTTGTTTAGCCTGGAGAAGAGGAGGCTGAGAGGAAACCTTATTGCTCTCTATAACTACCTGAAAGGAGGTTGTAGAGAGGAGGGTGCTGGCCTCTTCTCCCAAGTGACAGGAGACAGGACAAGAGGGAATGGCCTCAAGCTCTGCCAGGGGAAATTTAGGTTAGACATTAGGAAAAAGATTTGCACAGAAAGTGTCATTGGGCACTGGAACAAGGAACACTTCCTTGGAAGTGTTTAAGGCTCGAGTGGACAAAGTCCTGAGGGGCATGGTTTAGTATTTGATAGGAACAGTTGGACTCGATGATCCAGTGGGTCTCTTCCAACCTGGTTGTTCTATGATTCTATGAAACAGCAGTCTCACCAACCCACATGAGCAGGATTTAATATGCTTTTGTGGATCCTGTGCATTGCAGTGAACTTTATCTTCTTTTCTCTCAAAATGGAGAAAAGTCTGCATATTAAGAATCAGGTATACAAAATCTGTAAAAGTCTGTACTGAAACAACCTTGAAAGAGTTGTAGCGAGACCATTGCTTTTCAGCACAGAGTGTTTATCTATGCCAACCTGATGGAAAAGAGTGCCACACATTTGCTGATGAAAGTAAGCATCAATTACTCACTGTTATTCTATCATTCATTCTTTATGCACCATTAAAAATACTTTCAGTAAGAGTTATACTTCCCTGTTTTAGAAAGTCAAGGATGGCTGACAAATCAAGGCTGCCTAATGATAAAGAGTGGGAAAGTTCTTGAATCATCTCATCTAATCAGCAGTCTACAGCAGAACTTTCTTCACAGATTAATTCTTCTATTGTTGTGTTCTGTTCAAGTTTTGCTTTTTTATCTCTGCTTCCTAGAAAGCTCTAGATATCAATCCCAACTCACCCTCTCAGCAGCCTGTTCCTTGACCATATTGTGTATTGTGTGATAATTTTTAACCCTCAACTACAATGTTTTCTTTTAGTCTCAAACTGCTACTACTCCTTATATAGCTTATCAAGTACAGTAACCTTTCCATCACCTCTGTCTTCTGTCTGCATACATTGGAGGTAATGGTACATATTACCATATCCATTTTGGTCTTCATCTACTCAGGTCAAGACTACTTAACCTTTTCACTTAGGTATTGTGAATTAGCCCATTTATTATGACATTTCATGAGGGTTTGATGTGCTTTAATTAGCCATAGTTTCTTCTTTTATGCAAGACCTCAAGGACAACAGGCTTGATGAGTTAATTGAATTGGTAATCACAGAATAACTGAGTTTAGAAGAGACCTCTGGAGATTGTCCAAACTCTGGCTCAAAGCAGGGCTGAATACAACATGTTGCCCAGGACACCGTCTTCAAGGATGAAGAATCCACACCCCTCTGTGCAACCCAATCCCCTGCTTGACCCCCATCACCATGAAAAACTTTGTTTGAAGAGGAAATTCTAGCATTTCAATTTGAACCTATTATCTCTTCTCCATTCACCAGCTACCACTGAGAAAAGCTTGACTCTCTCTTCTTTACACCCTCTGTTCAGGTATTTATGACTTTTATTAAGATCACTCTGAGTCTGCTTTTCTCCAATGTAACCGATCCCAACTCTCAGCTTCTCCTCAGTCACCCTCACTATGAAAAAGTGTTTCCTGATGTTCAGAGGGAACATTGTGTGTTTCAGTTTGTGCCCCCTGTCTCTGGTCCTATCACTGGGTACCACTGAAAATAGTCCATCTCTGTCTTTTTCGCATCTTCCTTTCAGGTATTTATATACACTGATGAGGTTGCCCTACTAGTTCATGTTTGTCTTGGGTTCTGTAAAGAAGAGAACCTTACTCTATTGTCAAAATGTCAAATATTTCTTGATGCCAAATGCTACTGCTGTTAGTGCCCTGTCTTTATGTCTGCTCCCTAAGATAATTCGATAAGCTGGTGACACTAAACCTGAGGAAAAATATGAAATTGCATATATAGCTAGAAACTGATGATGGTTTTTCATATAATTAGGTTAGGCTAATACGAAAAATAAGAAGCTGAAGGATTTAGATAATGTCATAATTCTTGCTTTGAATAACTCTTTCTGTGATTGCGTAGATGTAAACATCACATTTTCTTTTTCTGCATATTGAATTTGATTTAATAAAATGAAAACGACATGAAAATAATTGGTGAATAATTTGTGTATCTCATTTCAGTAAATTTAAATAGTAATGAATCAAAAAGAAATACTTACAGTCCATTAATATTTTATGCATGAGGCAATTATTTACCAAGGCTTTCAGTAGTCTGGGAAGTTATTGAAGTTAACATAAATACAGAGTGCTGAATTCTTGATTTACTTGCATGTATGTGCTTTTAATACTCCTCAAATGTCGGAATACTATATATGGTTGTATATAAATCGCAGTCCGCAATTTATATATCACAAGTTCCAGAAAGAGCAAGCAGAACTTCAGGCGATAGGGCTGTTTTTTAGAAGATAGCGCTGCTTTTGCGGTTATAGGTGCCACCTGTTTTGACACAGTCTGCCAGTGCTTCACACTGATGGTCAGGAATCCACATAATTTGGGCTTCAACGAGTTACATTTTGTAGCAGGAGAAAGCTGCCAGTGGCCCCATCTCTTTCCCAGATTAACTCCCATATTTCTTACAAACAAACTTTTAATCCTTGTGGTACTGAATAAGCACTATGTGTTTGCTCAGTACATCATTGTGTGAACGTTGCACGTGGTTGTAACAGAAGAGGGGGCTGCTGACTGTCACTCCAGGACTCTTACAACGTGGAATGTTTGTTGTGAAAAATCCTGTTTATGTATCTTTGTTAGAGAGGTGTTGGATAAATTCAATTGTGCTGGTGTCCTGGGTTTCAGAGGCCTACATTCCTTTTCTTTCATCCCCTCTGGAGTGTTCCTCTCACTCAGCTCCCAAAGGCAATTAGTGGGGAAAATTGGCTTTGGCCAGCTTTTTGCTGAATTTATTCCTTTGTTTGTAAAGGTAGTGGTAGTGTTGTGGATTTGTAAGAAATGTAAAACTGTGGTATAGTGATTTTTTCTAACATTCCTTCAGAAGACCCTGGAGACCAGCTTTGCTTTCTCAGTTTGGCTACATGTCAAAGGGGAGGAGGGATGCAGTCCTAGAACTGAGGCATTTGCCTACAAAACGAGAGAACGCTTGCCAAGATGTTAGCAGGTGTTTTTGAAAGAATCTCATTCCTGGGAAAGAAAATAAACTTTGGAAACTGAAGTGTAAATGGATCTGAGCTGATCAGGCACAGGTGTTGCAGGTCAGCCTTCAGTTACACTTTGCACAATTTCAGTGATTTTCTGTACTCTGTGGCCATCCTTTGGACTCGATGATCCGATAGGTCTTTTCCAACCTGGCGATTCTATGATTCTGTAGGCACAGGCAGGGCTCTAGATGGAATCTCTCCTAGTCTGCAAATGCATCGGTCTAGGAGTAAACATTTCAGATTGCAAAGTCTGGAAAACACTTACTGCCTTGGTGTAATTCCCCTACACCTTTGGAGTGAGCAATGACATGGTAATTGATTGAGAAGTTTTTAGAGAGCAGGGTTGTGCTCCCTTTTCTATTGTTGTTTCATTATCACTGCCATCCTGAGAATTTAGGTGATAGAAGGATACATCATCTGCTTTAAAGTACAACTCTTCAGATGAATCATCAAGGCACCTGCAGGTGTCTCACAGGACAATCCAGAACCAAGCCGAGGTGGGATTGGCTCTACCTTCTCATTTGGTTTGGGGAGGTTTTCTTTTTGTTTGTTTGTGGTTTTGGGTTTTTTTAATCTAAAAGTCTGTGTTTTTAATCTTGTGCTGTATACAATTCTATCCCGTAATTTGAATGTTGGGAATTGTCTTGTTAAAAGTCTCTGCCTACAAAGCCTGAATATATTTTAGGAAGGAGATTTGGACTTTTCTAAATTACATTGATTTAACGGATTTTTAGCACCTGAACTTGACTGTTAAGAGAGGAGCACAGCTTCATGGCTTAAAATCTCTTGCTGTTGTCCTTCCACTCTTTAACTTATTGCTTACTATTCATTTCTTCAATTTTAGAGGTCAAATCCTGGTTCCTTTGTTAATTTGAAAGTCAGTCGACAGAGTTGTGCACTTTTAAAATGCCCATGCTTGATTATGAAAAACAATGTTCTTTTACATGAATAATTCACTTTTGGTGAATATGCTGGAAACAGTTGTTCATTGGGGAATTATTTGTCTGCTGCAGGGTTTGCTACCAACTGGTTGCAAGTTGTCTTGATTACACAACAAAGTGATTACATTGTCAGCTTGCCCCAGAGGCAACCATTCCACTGTTTTGTATATTATTTTCCATTTAGAGAAATGCATATCTATGAGAACTACATTTCTGGGTTCTGCACATCCTCTTGGTTTTGATCCACATGAACAATAGGGATTTTGAAAAGGTTTCCCTCCCATAAATTTATGTCTAACAACTTACCTTGAAGTTTTATAACAATGTAATCTGATACATCTTTTATTTTAAATTCTTCCATTTTTCAGAGGTGAAATAGTGGACCAGTTGCAACCTGACTGGAGCAGCTGATGAGATTTCTACATTCTGAAGTTGGGAGCCACTAGGCATTTGTTCCAGTTTTCTATTTAAATTGCAAAGATACATTTACATAAACACAAAATTCATGTCTGCAGAAATTAAAAGACACAGTAGGATCTATTTTCCGCAGCTTACTGTCACTCTAAACAACTGGTTCTGGCCATGTGTGTATAACTTGAGAGCCACTATTAAGCAATTCACACTCATCATATCTATATTTGTATGAAGTAGTTTTTAAATTAAAACCAAAGATCAACATATTGAAAAGTAAAACATGGAAATGTGAATGTTGTCTAGTCAGGCAGGAAAGTGTTTTACCTGACATAATTTTGACCTTGGGATATGTCAAAGTACCTCAAAGAACAGGTGAGCATTCAGGTTTGGGGAAGAAATTAGACATAGTCCAAAAGTTAATACCCATTTCCCAGGCCTGTGGATATTGAGTTTTCAGCGTTAACAGTTTTGCTCCACAGATGATCTCTTTCTAGGCTGCTAATGTAGACATAAACTAGATCAACTGGAGGAGCTCCCTGACATACCACAAGTAGTTGGGAGACCATCTGACCTGAAAGGGTTTAAGAAGAGCTTGTACTTAAGTGTGCATGCAATTTATTTTGGGGCTAGGTATTTACTGAATGTGAGGAAAACACACCATCCAAACTATCTTTAATTTCCCAGAAATGATGCACTGACAAACCCTCTCCTCAGAACTGATCTGCTAGTGGTACAGAAGGCAAAATTAAGATGCTCTGACTTAATAAATTAATAAGTTGACTACTTTTTTTTTTTTTTGCCTCCCTTCCCCACCCCCGCCTCCCTCCAGTCTTCATATTTTTAGCTCTGTTCAAAAATATGGGGATAAAATTAATTCTTGCAGAGTGGCAGGATACAAAGTCATTAGGGGGGAAATTTATTCTAGATTTTGACAAATACACTGCAAGGAAGAATTATTTGCTTAATAAAACTATTAACAATTACTTCATTTGCAGTGCTGCTTGACTTTAAGCATTTAGTGTGACTATGCCAGGAATGCAAGATCAGGTCTCCAAATGTATGTGGAGGAGTTTATAGACTATAGAAAGCTGGAGCTCAACATCACAGGGAAGTTACACCAGTATAATCCAAGGTGTAAAATGTCACACAGAAACTACCGTAAAATGGCTTCAGATTTAAGTTAACATATCCCTCTTCCACATGGTCTTGTAACAAAGTCTCTAGTCTTGTACAATGGGTACAGTTTCTTATTACATTCTATGGAAGATTTTTAAAAACTATAAACGGTTATTTTAAGTTCTGTGGCACCATTCTTTCCAGGAGCATATGGATGCAATTACTTCGTGAGATCCAAGGCTGCTCATTCTCACACAAAATCAAATTTTGTCATAGGTCTTTACTCTCAAGAAGAGATTTGCAGGACATACAAGATCTCAAGAAATAACTTTTCATCTTTACTGATGTGGTTTTGTTCCCTTGATCTTACTCTTAAGTTTTCAGTCTGTTTCTCTGTGTTGGTAAGAATAATTTGTCTGGTGAGAAGAAACCAGTAACTGTAACCTACCTCATGTTTATTTAGACTTTTGCATGTCTGTGTTGGAAACAAGCTGATGAAAAATTAACTAAATCAAATCATCAGAATTGTCTGACACAAAAAATCCCCAGGACTAACTCTATCACTTGGGAACCAAGAGTGGAAGGGAAGAGACAAAGAAATTATTAAAGAACATGTTCTAAGGGACTGTCTTGAGGGACTTGGTTTAGTGTTAGATAGGAATGGTTGGACTAGAAGATCCGATGGGTCCCTTCCAACCTGGTTGTTCTGTGATTCTGTGATTCTAACCTGTCACAGTGAGGGAAGCCTCAACTTGATCCCTTCACTCAGTACAAGTGGTTGGGTGTTCAAATATAAACATTTTGTTACCCTTGATCAGAAAATTTCAATGTGCGGGAGTGAACAATAAGTTTATATTAAGACAATGCACTGGCCCACAACACTGTCTGTGAAGTAGTTTTTAGCTAGTAACAACCTGACTGTGCTTCAGCACCCACCCTATTTGCCATACCTGGCTGCCTGTGACTTCTACCTCCTCCCAAAGATCAAGTCGGTACTCAAAGAAACCCATTTTTTTGTTGGTAGAAGATGTGAAAGCAAAAACAGTAGAGATACTCAACGTCCTTTCAGAAAATGATCTGTGTAATTGCTTTGAATGTTGGCAGCATCATATGCAGCTGTGTGTCAATTCAGAAGGGAATGATTTTGAAGATGATTGCAGTTGATCTCCTTAGTTTGTGAAATAAAAAAGGTTGCAGGCACAGTCGTGGGGCTTATTTTGTGTCAGACCTCCTGGTATGTTGCATAGTTATCACAGAGTATCTGTCAAGTGTGATGATGTGTCAAGAAGGTCCCTTTAGGGATCTACCCTCCTGTACCCTACAGTATTTGTTACTAAGTTGCTAAATTTTTCCATCCCACTGCAGAAGCCATCTGTTCAAATCAAACAGAGACACAAAACTACCAATATGCAGTGGAGTGCATAGAATTTATGATAGTCAACCTGCAGTATGTTTTGAAAACTGATAGTGAACACAATTTGAAAAGGTTGCTCAGTACTCAAAATGCTCTTGAAAAAAAACCCAGAAGATTAAGCACAGAGAAAACATACTACTTTGTAAGGAGAAAGATCTGGGGAAGATGGATAGTTCATATATATAAGCATGGATGAAGAAAATAATTGGCCAGGGATCTGTATGATACATGGGAATCTGGGCAATACATTAGATCACGTACAGAATGGATCGTCCTTCTGACACTATTAATATGTGGAAGGTGGACAATATGGTTTCCATTAAATATAGGTGCAGACAACACCATCTTAGCTGCTGCTGATGAGGGGCAGTGGTGTGCAGCGCTCAATTTGGAACACCGTGTGTTAAGGGAAATACATTCAGATTGGAAAAAATCTGAAGGAGAAACTGTGAGTATTAGCAATGTGACTAGGAAGAAAGGGCTAAAATTTGAGCAAGTGCATTTGAGAAAGCCTTGCAGGAAATGTGGAGACCTCTTGTTCTTCACAGTCACTAGGAGAAGAACAAGAAACAACTTCTTGTATGCATTAAGGAAGAGGAAAAACTTAGCAACTTGAAACGGTGACGACACTGGAACTGGCACCTCAGTAAGCTAGGTAATATCTGTCTCTGGAAATTAAGAACAGGACAGGCGTACGTTAAAGATGTTTTAAGTGTATTTGATGTATTTGGAGGGGCGGGGGGGGATCTCTTCCAGCTCCGTTCCTCATTTGGTATGTCCTTTAATGTAAAAGACTGCAAAATCACATAGGTATTTCTGCTGAGCAACCATTTCTCTTTGGAATTCTTGACAACCACTCCCCCATGCAAGTTTGCACAGTGAGTTTTATTCCAGATGCCCCTTTGCTGTCATGGACTTTACTGTTCCTCCTTGCCTCCTGGAGCTGGAAGCAACCAAGGTAAAAAGGGTAACTTAGCCTGAGGGAAGCACTTGAGATTGGTTGTGATGTGGAAGACACTCTTTTGTCGGTATCACTTTTGGGGGGACTTTACTTGTTCCCAGTGCCTTAGAAAGCAAATGGCCCTGTTGCAGCCTACTCTCCTAGATAACTCCTTTTCCTAGTCCCTTCTAAGGGCACGCAGTCATATTTGACATCTGTCTGTCAAATTCACAAGTCTCTCCCTGAATGAGCTTGCAATGTTGCCCCTGTAGAAGCCTGTCACCTGCTTCTGTTCCCCTTTGCACAGTGGACTGTAGCTAGTAAAGCTATTAAGACCCCACTTTCCCCAATCTCTGTAGAAGTAGCACTTCCTTGGCATGCGCGAAGTTGATGATATCGTGGTGAAAATGTGAAGTCTGTGCCCATATTGCACCTAGTAAAATATGCAGTACTTATGCAACACTGTTACTGAAGGGATGCTAAGTGACATTTCTGTACAACACATAAATGCTTCTTGTACACTTTATTTTGCATCAGTTTTTTTTAAAAAAATGGCAAATATGTTTTATTTTTCTGAACTATACTCATTTTTCAGAGCCCAAATGTAGGCTTTTTTGATGCTCGTCTCAGTGTTACTAAAAACCTCAGTGGTGACAGCAGCCCAATCTGAGGGATCCTTTATAGCTGTCAAATAGGAACCTGGAGTTTGTTTGGTATTTACCAAAATATTCATTTTAGTTTTTTTAATGTGAGGAGCTTGGTATAGGATTCAATTCCAAAAAGGCACAACTGCAGTACCATAGTGGGAAGCACAGTTGAATGGAGTCACTCTTTAAGGATGGAAAATGGTTCAATCTTAAAAAGTCCATGTTGGGATCAGGACATCAAGTGTCCTGTGGTAGCATGCATTGCTGGACTAATGAAAACACAACATTGTTTTCTCTCTCTGATTCTCAAATTGGAGACAGCATATTGTTGTCAATGCCAGAAGGAACAGAGACTATATCTTGGTTAAAATCATATATGTTTAGAAGCTTCTTATTCCACATATATGTATTAAGTGGGAAACAAACTGGGGCGAGGAAGAGGGAACTGAAATCCTTTGAAATAAACCAGATTTCTAATGGAATAAGAAAACTACCTCCAGTGCATTTTCTCTCAGTGTCAGCTTTTATAGCTCTGTTTCTGGCATGCGTCTTTTGAGATTTCTTTAAAGGCTGTTAAGAAATTTTTTTCTTACATCAACAAACAATTTTCAGAGCCTGAGCAAAGCTTTAATAAAAAGCATCTTTCACAGAATGTTGGTAATCAGGGAGGGAAAGGAGTAAAAGAGGTTGTAGGGAGAGAAACACAGGGCTTCTTTGTAATTTGTTTTTTACTTTCTAAGATCACAAAAGTGTAAAGCTGCAATTCAGGCTAATAAACAATTTGGGTGGGGTTTTTTCAGGAAAAGAAATGATGGTATAGGGCATGTGTGTGGAAAGAAGTGTATTGAGAAGTTGAGTCAGTAACTTCATTTACACTTGCAGGATTGAGTTTATTAATCTTGCACTGTGATGAAGTTACCCTGTCTCAGATGGACTTAGGCTGTTAACTAGCACTCAGTAAATGGTGAAGAAAAAAATCTGAAGGAAACCCTTAGAGGTTCAGATATTGCTATGGGAAGCCCCTCCCAACAATGCTTGGAAAGCCTGGAAAATGTGCAGTAAAATAAGTGTTTTGCTGAAGCTTCAAATGCTAGCAAAAAGCTTTCCAAATTTTTACTGGCAAAAAAGCTCCTGGACTCACCTGCTATTTTTTTCTTTTCCCCTTAGGGGTGTACAACAAACAGTAACCAGGAATACCTCTGTACAGAGTTCAGCTGAGCTACCAGAAAAATTCCTGTCTGAGAGCATATTGCGTTACAAGCTCAGCAGACCAGTAATGCTCTCTCGACTCTCTTGTTTAAGTGTAATGACAACAACACAGTCTTTTTCCAAAATACTTTGGAGTAGGGAAACAGGGTGCATGTGTATGTATATGTATGTGTCTGTCTGAAATTCCATGCCCTGAAGGTGGAAGGAGTTTCAAATGACGCACCTTCAGGATTGAAACTAAAGGAAATACAGGACATGCATCTGGAACTACTATACTAATCAGAGAATTAAGGAAGCATGAAGAGAGCACAGAGCATACCCATAAAACAGAAGATCAAACCTTTTTTAGCTCAAAGTCTAAGTAAGTCATTACACGTGCAGAATGTCTAAAGTATCAATTAATCACAGAATGCCCAGGAGTGAGTAAGGAATGCCACGTTTGATCCAAAAGGAGTGGAGATGAACCATTTTAGCTTGGTGCTTTGATCACCAGAGGAGGGGATGGAATCAAGGAGTATTACATGCTTTTTTTATACTTAATTAGGAATGGAGAATAGGGAAGAATATAACCTTACATTCTAAACAAGTTTAAGTGTTTTCAACCATAACTGCCTGATATTATGTGTTTTCAAAATATGCTGGTAGATTGTCTTACAGGAGATAATCATTCCAACTGTACTAAAAATTGTTTATAGTAGATGTTAAAAATGAAACTTCTTGCGTTTGATTTTAGTTCCATCTGTTTTGCAGTGGTTGGTTCTTTAAGTTTTACCTGTATCATTTTATTTTCCCTTTTTGTGCTAGTTTGTGTAAAAAAACAGCCAAACAACAAATGAACAACAAGCAAAAAGCCCAAAGCAAATGAAAAAGTAAAAGGAGAGGAAATACAAATACATGTAGTAGTGGAAGATACATCCAACAGTTAAAAAAAAAGTATTCTTTTGTATCAGAAGCTTTCTTTTCTAATTTCAAGAAAAGAGCAAAAAGCAAAGCTCTGGGTCTGCCATTTCTTATGCACATGTGTAACTTCAGGCATTGTCATTGGTTTTTGTGGTAATGTTGGAGAGGTCAGATGTGGTAAGTCCTTGCAAAAATTAATAAGGGGACTGTTGCTTAAGTGGTCTTTGGAGTCAGCGCTTGTCTGCAGGAGCCTGGCTGCTGCTGGTGGTTTGGGTTTGTTTTTTTTTTTTTTTTTTTTTTTTTTCCCAGCTGTAAATCTCATTTTTGAAATACCAGTCTGTGCCAGACACTCCTCAATGGAATTAATTGCAATAGCTGCTGAGGGGGCATTAGGAGGTCTCAAAGGGGAGCAAAGTGTCTGCAGAATCCACTCTAAGTTAAGATACAGTTCGTGCTCAAAACTACAAAAATCCCCAGGTTAGGTCCACGCAGTGTAAGGCTCAGAAGCCTTGAAGAAAGAGTTTTTCCTGTGACTTGCTGAAATACTGTTTCTGTCTAGGTAAAACAAGATACAGAAAATGAAGGGGGAAGGAGATGGATAGTATAGGTTTTTTTCTTCACTGTGTGAGATGATGATTTTGATCTCTTTCCAGATGAACCTGGTAATCTTAAGCAATTTGCTGGACTTTGTATCTTGAACTCTTGGGTTCTTTACTTAAACAATTGTGCCTCTCTTGCTTGCCAAAAATGCTGTGAAAACGCAGGCCCTTGGTTGCTGCTGTTGTAACTAGTGAGAGCAGAGTGTGTCTGCACTGGGCTAAGTAAAAGATTGATGGGGAATTTGATCAAATTCATTGAAAATGTAATTTTTTTTAAAAACTGCCTAAAACCAGGTTTGAGCAGGTTTGTTGAATGCAGTTTTGGCTCTAACCTGATTAGTCCGTATCTATGGTGTCACAGTCACAGAGCTGTAGGTCAGTGTTACTCAAGGAGTTGGCTTTGCATGTTTCCATGAAATGTCTGAACACAGAAGTAATAGCAGATGTGTTGTAGAGGAAAGCTTGGTGTCCTAAAGCCATTGTTCTTACTCCATTCATCATAATTTTTTATTCTACTGGTCACTGAACTGTCTTTCCTGTATTCGTCTTTGGATAGTGCTTTCATTCATAAAGAATTTCTGTTGAAATCTATACTGAGAGGTTGGCGATGGAATAAGTCTGCTCAGCAGCAGCATTCGTCTCATACACTGGTTGCATTTTGTATAGCAAACTGCTGAAATATCTCAAGGTCTCTAAATGTATTGCCCATAGCATTTTCTTGACTATCAAAATTATAACCTAGTTGTTTTCTAGTCTTCTGTTTGCTTCGCTTGGAAAACTAGGAGCAGGAGTGGAAATTACTTGTAAGCAGCAATGTCAGCACAGAAGGAAAAGAGTTACATGATTTGGGAGGGGGTGATGGGATACAACAGCTCTGTAACAAGATTCCAGGCATGCTGTTTCTTCTCTACTACTTTTCTAGGTTTGTGTTTTCAAATCCAACTGAAGTTCACTTTAGTTGGAAAGGAGTGCTTTCTGCATGCACATGAAGAAGCACATCCACCGTATTCAAGAACTAATCTCTGTGCTCTTGGTTGGCCTGCTGAGTCCACTTTGCATGAATGAAGAATAAACTTCTTTAATGACACAATGTAAATAAGCATACAGGGTTGCGCTTTTACCATTTGCTCATCTCTGGTGAAGGAAGTAGCACTTACCTTAAGCGATCTTCTTTGGGCTCCCACTGAATAGCCAAAGGAGCTGAGAGATGAAGGACCACAGTGTTCCTGCCCCTAACAGCTCATGGCTGCCTAGGAAGTGCCAAGTTTTATGGGCAATTGCTCTCTGTTGAAAAAACCTGTCACTCAAATGTACTCATTACTTGCAGTGTTTAGTTGGGAGTATGAAAAATTAAAATCCTTGGGCTTCCACTGCTGTCTCCTTTTTGTTAAAGGGCTCAGACCCACAGACCTCCCTTTGCAATCATGGCTTTGACCATGCAGCTAGGACTCTGTCAGTCCCCAACACGAAGATAGTCTGTTTTCAGAGTATATTCTAAGATAAATTTTGTAATATGTATTTCTTCACTCTCACTGGAATGGCTGCTTAGACCCCAACAAACCGTGAAGCCCATCATACTCCTTTAAAAATAGGCTAGTGGGGTACTGTGCTGCACAAAGAGCTTTGTGTCTACCCACTGCTTACTGAAATCATGTGTTTTGTCTTCCAGACTCTGACCTGAGCATGCGGACGCTCAGCACACCCAGTCCAGCATTAATATTTCCACCAAATTCCCCTGGCTTCCAAAATGGCAGAGGGTCATCAACGTCTTCATCCTCAGTCACTGGGGAAACTGTTGCCATGGTCCACTCACCGCCTCCAACCCGTCTTACTCATCCTCTCATCCGGCTGGCGTCCAAGCACCAGAAGGAGCAGGCCAACATAGACCGGCTACCTGACCACTCCATGATCCAAATATTCTCCTTTCTGCCCACCAACCAGCTCTGCCGCTGTGCCCGTGTGTGCCGCCGCTGGTATAACCTTGCCTGGGACCCCCGACTTTGGAGGACTATTCGCCTGACTGGTGAAACAATCAACGTAGACAGGGCTCTGAAAGTGCTGACCCGAAGGCTTTGTCAGGATACACCCAACGTATGTCTCATGTTGGAGACAGTAATTGTTAGTGGCTGCAGGCGGCTCACAGACAGAGGACTCTACACCATTGCTCAGTGCTGTCCAGAACTGAGAAGGCTGGAAGTGTCTGGCTGTTACAATATCTCCAATGAAGCAGTCTTTGATGTCGTGTCACTGTGCCCAAACCTGGAACATCTAGATGTGTCAGGTAACAGGAAATATTTCAGTATGGATACCTCTGGTTCTAAAACCTCGTGCTTGTCAAACCCTTGGGCCCACAAATGTACACCTTCCCTTTCTGTGTTGTCTTTTGAAGTAGGAGTGCCAGTCTCCTAATGCTCTACTGGTGAGAATCTTAATGCCCCAAATACCAGCAGCACTCTTGAGCAGCCTGGCCTCCTCTGAAGGGATTGAGCTAGCAGACATGGCCTGTTCAGATAGAACAAGTACTTCTTACAGATCTTTTGCACAGAGCACCTATACAAAGGGCCCACATTGCAGTCAGTGCTACATCATATGGTGAAGGCTAGTTACTTCAGCGAAATTTGTTTTGTCTGTGTATATATAATTTTTATATATATTTTTACGTAATTACATATAAATTATATATATATGTATAAAAACCGTGCATATCTGTGTTCTGATAAGTGACTTGAGGAGGAGCTCAGATTCAGTGCTTTTGTCTGGGTATATGTATCGATTGTCATCCCTAGTTAAACTTCCAGATCCCCTTTTTTCCACTGCTATTTTAACCAGACTTCACTAGCTTGGACTGTTTTTATTTTTTAATAGTATATATATTTGCTTAGTGGCTTTCTCCTTTTCCTTTCACCCAGCCAGTTACAATGTAGCACTTGTTGGGATCAGTAGAGATGTTTCAGACAATTTTCCTCAGACCTGCTCTGGGGAGACAAGATGTTTTTTCCCCAAGATCAACTACACAGAATTTCCTCTCTGCAAATAGGTTGGCACGTAATGGAAATGACATAGCCAAGCAGAGCACAGAAGGAAATTTGATGTTCAGTTCTTATTTTGTGATCTCACTTGTTATCATTCTAATATTGTTATTAATCAGCTAATCTAATATTGTTCTAAATCAGATTTGCTATTGCAAAAGTACTAATGGTAACAAACAGGGTGAAATGGGATTAAGAAGCAATGGTATTGAGTCACTAGTACCCAGATAAACTGATTTTTCCAAGGCTTCCTATCTGCTGTAGACTAATTTCCTTTCTTTTTTTCTGCTTTTGATTTATTTCACTGGTTTTTCCAACTCTTTCACCTAATATTCCTAGGATGGCAGAATGTCATGGAAGGCATAAAACCAAACAGCAACAAATCAGAATAATTTACTTTTTGTGATTGCTCTTTCCAGTTACCATGTGGTAAGAAGTGTGTGTGGGACACTGGGAGTCCTATCCCATGGACTCTGTTCACAATGGCACTGCACGTGAATTCCTTATTGTCAGTACATAATGACTTGAGCTCTGGATGCATGTGCCTCTATGATTTAGACTACATATTTTCAACTACATTTAGATACATATCATCTGAAAGGCTGGCTGTATCCGTGGGATATTTATGCTTTTCTTACCACATCCTCTAGGGTGGCATGGAGGGTTCAGTGGCCTACATGTCCTGGGCCTGGAGAGACAGGACAAGTAGAATTACTGAGCTGAGGGTGAACTGACTTGATGTGCCAGTCTGTTAACCAATACCCTGAGTGCATTTGCACACTTCCCATCTAGGTGGCTGAAAATGCTTTGGTCCAGATCTCCTGCTGATAGATATGATATAGATTGAAGGTAACAGGGAAAACTGGAAGATTATACCAGGTCTTGAAATACATTCGTTTGGAGGTCTGTCTTCTTTTGTGGTTTCCCCAAGCCTGTTACATTCATACCTAGAAGACAATATCTGCCTCTAGGAGCTCACCAGTTTAGTCTGAAGTATGTGGAGGGTGAGTAAAATTACCTGCCTTCCTTGAATTATGCCTCATCAGTGGGACAGGAAAGTAATTTTTATCTTACATTTTCCAAATTGTACTTCCTTTTTGGAGCAGGTGAGAGAAAAATCCTGATTATGAACAGGCTCAGAAATCAGGACATTTGGGTTCAGACATGGCTTTTCCTGCATGCGCCTGTATATGAATTGAGGATAATTGATCTCTGGAGTCTTGTTTTGAGTCCATTTTTTTCATTCTGACATGGGTAATTTTGGAGGATGTTTTGGAAGCAGGATTCCATTTTGCACTCCTTCTGTCTATGGTTAGGAGGACAAGGCTTGCACCTACACACTCAAGTAATTCTCAGGACTGAAGTGCTTTGTTGGTTTGGTTTCACACTGAGCAAGAGAAATTTGGTACATGTGCTGTGGGATAATGCTATACTTGTAGCTAGTTAATTAAAACACAGTTCACAGTTGTACGTCTAGTTGAATCCCTCTCCCCCTTGGATGGTTACTTGGCAGCAATAATGTACCAAAATTTTTAATGTAAAAACCAGATGTTCATATTAACTTTCAGAGTTTTTCACAATGTAAGTTCTGTCACTCTCAGCATCCACTTTGTGAGCAGGTGTGAGATATCTCTAGAAGTTGGTTGAGCTTGACTGCAAATTATTATCTAACACACTAGCCAACATTTTTTTCAATCTCTTTGGAAGGTTTTCCTCCCTTTTAAAAATCAGTTGTACTTATTTTATGGAAAATTCTGTTACAAGAGCTTGGGAAAAGTGTTGCAGGCCCAGAAACCTGTCATTTTGCCTAAAATTCAGGCAGTTCTATGTCAACATGGACTCTTTTTTTTCTGTGAAACCATTTTGAATATCCATCTCATGAAATTCTGTACATTGCAGCCAAAGGAACTAGATAAAGCAATACCGAGCTTATCAAAACAATGATCACACACTGATGTATGTGTCTCCAATCCTGCTGTGAGACTTATGCCCTGTTCATTTTTTAATTGTGGTCATTAAAGTATTCCCCCTCCTTGGATCCTCAGCAGACAGAACATTCTTCTCAGGCTTATAGACTCTTAATTCTCAATTAGCAAGATTTTTAAATTCAATGTAAAATACCCAGACTGACCATTTAATGGTGTGAGGCCTATAGTAAAATTTGCATATTTTCAAATTAATTTGAAGCCTAAATTAAAAATTCATCTGCAGATTCTTGAGGCATAAGCTGCATCATTTAGGCATAAGCTGCAGTTTCTCTGAGCAGACATTTTTGGCTAAAACTCTTGGCCTTGATCACAAGAAGGCAGACCCTCCTTTCTTCCTTGCAGCTGTTTCTACCTGTGCTAATGCAATGTGACCAACTGAACTAGGAGTAAGTAAGAATTTCCCTTTAGGAGCCTGAAACTGTGAGGCTGCAGTGCAGAAACAGCCCTATCCAAAACAACTTTCCGTTGACTCCATGCACGTAGTCGAGGTTTAAAGGGGGGGAAGTCTGTGACCATGTTTTTCCCTTAAATCTAGCTCTTTATCTTTCCTTACAAGGCCTGGTGTTTCTTCTCTAGTCTAGTTACCTCCACTCACGGCCAAACTTTCTCATTTGAAACAGTCCTTTTCTGTGTTTGTCCATGTCCTCTCATGCCCTCATCACTCTGCTGGCTCCTGCTGGCTCTCCCCATTCTTTTTAGGTTACCCAAATCTCCACCCTTCAGCGAGCACATGCTTTTGTCATAGTTTTGCATCCTTCCCACATTACAGGCTTGGGGCTGGATTCACATCTGTTCTCCAAATGTTTTTTGGAGGGTGGGTAGGGGTTGTCTTTTTTATAATGGGTTTGGATGGTGAAAGAGCCTCTGATGGTGGTTTACAAACTCAACTAGTCAGCAATGAGCCCGCCTCTGATCAAAAAGCTGCATTGGATTGCCATGTAGAACTATTTTCTCAAATTGTCTCTGAGTTTATGTTACAGTAATAGATCATAACCTGTTCCTAAATAAACCCAGAAGTATAATTTTACATTTGGGATATGAACAAAATTGATCTGTTGCTTTGCTGGTGCTCAAAATCCCAAAGAAACCTCACTAACTCCAGTGGAGTTTATTAATTCCTCTGGTGTAGGGACACATCATGCGGATTGGTACCGTTTAGTATCTTTATCAATTATATTGACAGCGAGATTGAGTGCATCCTCAGCAGGTTTGCAGATTACGCCAAGCTGAGTGGTGTAGTTGCCACAGCGGAAGGATGGGATGTCATCCAGAGGGACCTGGCTGGAGAAGTGGGGCTGTGAAAACCTCATGGGGTTCAACAAGGCCAAGTGCAAGGTCCTACACCTGGGTCAGGGTAATCCCCATTTTCAATACATGATGTGGGATGATGTGATTGAGAGCAGCCCTGCAGAGAAGGACTTGGGGGTGCTGGTCAATGAGAAGCTTGACATGAACTGGCACTGTGTGCTCGCAGCCCAGAAGGGCGAACATATCCTGGTCTGCATCAAAAGAAGCATGGCCAGCAGGTCACGCGAGGTGATTCTGCCCCTCTATTCCTCTCTTGTGAGACCTCATCTGGAGTACTGTGTCTAGTACTGGAGTCCTCAAAGTAGGAAGCATATGGAACTGTTGGAATGGGTCCAGAGGAGGGCTACAAAGGTGATCAGAGGGTGGAGCACCTTCCATATGAGGACAGGCTGAGAGAGTTGTGATCGTTCAGCCTGGAGGAGAGAAGATTCAGAGGAGATCTTATTGTGACCTTCCAGTACCTGAAAGAGGCTTGCAGGAAAGCTGGATAGGGACTGTGCATAAAGGCTTGTGGTGACAGGACAAGGGAGAATGGGTATAAACTGGAAAGGAGCAGATTTTGGCTAGACATTAGGAAGTATTTCTTCACCATGAGAGTGGTGAGGCACTTGAACAGGTTGCCAAGTGAATCTCTTGAGGTGTTCAAGGCCAGGTTGGATGGAGCCTTGGGCAGCCTGATGCAGTAGGATGTCCTTGCCCATAGCAGGGGGGGTTGGAACTAGATGATCTTTAAGGTCCCTTCCAACCCTAACTATTCTGAGGTTCTATGATTCTAAATCCAGGCTAGTCAGTCAGGATGATTCCACTCTTGCAGCATGAAGATGTCTTCATTATATTCAGCATGCAATTTACCTCCACCTTTTTGTTTTTACTGCTTGCTTAAATTTGCTGTGTTTTCCCACTTAGGCTGCTCCAAAGTAACATGCATCAGTTTGACTCGTGAAGCCTCCATCAAACTGTCTCCTTTACATGGGAAACAAATCTCCATTCGTTACTTGGACATGACAGACTGCTTTGTTCTGGAGGATGAAGGACTGCACACTATTGCCGCTCACTGCACTCAACTGACCCACTTATATCTGCGCCGCTGTGTCCGCATCACCGACGAGGGTCTCCGCTACCTGATGATTTACTGCACGTCCATTAAGGAACTGAGCGTGAGCGACTGTCGCTTTGTCAGTGACTTTGGCATGCGGGAGATTGCCAAGCTGGAATCACGCCTCCGGTACCTTAGCATCGCTCACTGTGGCCGCATCACAGATGTGGGCATCCGTTACATAGCCAAATACTGCAGCAAGCTGCGCTACCTCAATGCGCGGGGCTGCGAGGGCATCACGGACCATGGTGTGGAGTACCTCGCCAAAAATTGCACAAAACTCAAATCACTAGATATTGGCAAGTGCCCTCTGGTCTCAGACACCGGCCTGGAGTTTCTAGCTCTCAACTGCTTCAACCTGAAACGCTTGAGCCTGAAGTCATGCGAGAGCATCAGTGGGCAGGGCCTGCAGATTGTAGCTGCCAACTGTTTTGACCTGCAGATGTTGAATGTGCAGGACTGCGATGTCTCTGTGGATGCTCTGCGATTCGTTAAACGACATTGCAAGCGCTGTATTATAGAGCACACCAACCCTGCCTTCTTCTGAAATGACACCCTACCCCTGTCGTTACAATGCAGTATTAAAAACACTGATGTATAAACACACACTCCCATACTCAGTAATGCTGTCTTTTCTATAGCTCACGGGAGTCAGCTTTTCTTGTATGTTGTGGGTGAAGGGGACGGGAGGGTATCTAGAGGACTATTTTGTTTGCTTTTTCTGTGATCACTTTTTAAGATGTGGTGGGTCTCCGTGGAGAGGCCACCTTAATGCAAAAGCAATGAGTGCTCAGCATCCCCAGTGGGGTGCCATTTCCATAACAGCCATGGTCTTTTCCCAGGCTACAGTAGCTACCTCCAAAGGAAATAGCACATGATCCCTCCTTTGGAAATGCTACTATGCTGTGTCAAAGACATCTGATTTCCAGCTGTGCTCATGAAGCTGACTATGCAATATGTGTCTGTGTTCCCCGACTTCTTCCAATATGGCTGATAAAGCTTGTCTCCAGGTAGTTTCTCTTTGGTAGTCATCCATTGTAGTCCCTCAGGAAATACTGGGTAATATTCTGAAACATACTTGATGGAGGCAGAGCAAAACCCGCCAGTCATTGCCAAGCACTCTGCTGAGTGAATGTGGACATTGTGCCCATCCATGGATCCTTTTGGAAAGCCCACCTCCAGGTCACTTGTGCATCATCACTACTTGCCTTCATTTCTAAATCTGACCTCTCCTGCATATGTAGCACCCTCTTGTAGCAGATAGAGAATTTTGCCTCTGATAAGCACTGGCATGTTCACCCAAGTGAAGGAAAACAGATGAGATACTGGTGGCCTGGCAAAGGGAAAACCCAACAAGTCATCCTGAGAAGCTGCTGTAATTCTGCAATGAGCTGAGGGAACACGTAGTACACCAGGGACTCTGCAAGGCTTTGCAAAGCAGCCTGCATGAGGCAGTCCCAATTGCTGTGTTGTGCTGCTGTCACCAGAAAGTCTGCCTTTGTTCCTTCCCTTTATCTGTTCAGCAGCCATGGCACTGCTTCTGTTGATACTTCCTGAGCAAACCAGGCACGCACGTTGAGGTAAATTCAGTATGTGCCTTAATACACATAGGAACCTGATCCTTTTCTGTGGTCTTCCAGTTCAAAGGATAGATGGTTGATCTCAAGGCTTCAAAGATATTAGCCTGATGTTAGATAGCACCCCTGGGGACAGAGCATCTTAGAGTGTTATTCACATTAGATTTAGATTTTGTGAATCCTTGTCTGTTTGAACCCTTGTCTCCCTTAGGCTGGAGAAACAGCTGCAGTTCAACAAGGGAGTAAAATGCTAGCTTTGTCACTGGGAGCCCCTTGTACTCTCATGGTCACTCTTGCTCATGCAGGAGTGCTTTGAAGGTTTCCTTATCCTGTTGCCTCCTTTCCCAGAGCATGTGGTCATTTCATGGTTACTTTCTTCACAATTTTCTGGCAGCTGTTTCTCTGCATTTTCACATGCAGTGCTCAGATCTGAAAGCCAGACACATTAGGGGTGATAATATTTTCAAGCAGGCCCCCTGCGCCTGACTGACAGGTGAATTCATATGTTCAGCTCAAATGCTCTCAATGTCTTGGTAAAGAACATAAGGGAAGCACCGTGTCTGGTTTTCATAAGCAGTAGTTCCATCATCTCCAGACAACACTAATAAAACCATTGATATGAAGTGAAAATCCATATGCTCAAGAAAAATGCATAACTGCTGAGGAAATACTTGTAGCAATGCTCTCTCAAATTACAAAAAAAAGCAATGGTTTGGACATGTCCCTGCAGAGGGAAGTTGTCCTGCTTCTGCAAAAAGTCCTGTAACTTGTGTATGTTCCTCTGGTTTTGAGTTTCTTAATATACACAATGTCATCAGCTCTGAATTATAAATCATATTGTACTAAGGCAAAAAGAGAGACATAGAAAATGAATTTTTCATTGCTACTACTACTGGTCAGTGACTAATAGGGGGTGATACTATCCTTTGGCCAGTCAAGATGATTTTGGTTTTCCTTCCTGTATTTTTAAAATTAGAGATTATTCTCCAGCAAGTAGTACAGTATATTTTATCTGAGCCAGCTATACTCTCTGTTTATCCTTTAGCTCTAAATGGCCCCAAGGGTAGTTATATGTTAAGCCCATTCCTGAGGATGGTGGGATTTTGAGCCATTTGCACTCATGAAATATAAGGCCTCATTAGTAACATTTAACTGTTTATTAAAAAAAAAAAAAAGCTACTTTTCTGGCTATGCTAAATTGAGTGAATAGTGCTACATGGTTTTTAAAGTTTCTAATGTTTAATTTGGCCTGTACTGTACAGATCTCACTATAAAGCCTTAATTTGCTACCAAGAAATAAAGCAATATATTGGTAACTGATGAGCATGCATCGTCATTTGCACTAGTTGATTAACTTCTGGGGAAAAACAAAAGATTAAATACATTAGGTAGGTGAATGAGCACATTAGCACATCAAGTAGGTGGACAACTATATTAAAAAGGGAAAAAAATATTTGTTATAGATTATAACCTTACCTATCTGTCTCTTTAAAATTTTATTTTCCTCATGTGGTTCTTCTTGACCCTGAAATGTGATCAGTAGCTGGAAATGTAAGTAAAAAAAACCCAACAGTATATAAAAACCTCATTTATAAAAAGTTCTGGAGGGCCTCTGCATTGGTTTAAAGGCAAATTAACGTATTTGATGTGAAAAGTAAAATGGAATGACTGAAAAGGTAGATTACGTACTAGTGCAGTCTTCTAAATGCTCTAAAAAACCCTCTTAGGGGGCACTAGTGGAAAATGAATAAAGGTAATTTTTCTAAGCCGAATATTTTTAAGTGTATAGTCTTAAATGATCTGAGATGGCATTTTGAGACTGCTACTTATATCAAGAAAATTTGAATTTAATTTATTGGTACAACTTGGCTGTTTGGACTTGCAACCTTTTTTCATATGTCTACTTGCAAAATGACATGACTACAAAAGAAACTGAAATAATGCACGTGGAGCTGAGTTTGCTGGGAAGGTTGCGCTATATGAGTGATGTGTCCTCATTCCAGTTTGGGGTTGGCGAATGCTATAAATTTCCTGAATGAAAACATTTTTGATTCTTGAACCATAAATTCAGGCTCAGGCACTGAGGCTTCTTCTGCTCTGCAATAGCATGTGGTGATCTCATCACAGAAAGCAGCAATGAATCACATCAGTTGAGCTGGCATGTTGTTTATGTCTTTGGAATAACTTGTGTCCTGTAGAGAGAGATGTCTTAGAAAAAGCACTTCTAAATTACAATGCACTGTGATTAAAGCCAAAGCTCTGCATCTAGGTATTCTTGCTTCTCATTGCCTTGGCTTTTGTAAAAAGTGGAGCTGTGTTTTACCCGTTAGCAGCATGAGATTGATGTGAAGCACAACCTTTTTACCTTTTTGAGCTATGTTTATCTGGCTTCCTACAAAATGCATAACAGCTTATGTTGGATGTCTTGGAATCAGAACTGTGGTACGGACTGTAACCTTCAGTAGTGTCTTGCATAGTCTCTGAAAATATCTAGCCTTTGAACAGGCAAATTAAAAAGCTCATAAAACCCCTAATTTTAGCACTAGGCTTGAAGCAAGTCCAAACTGTCATTAGAAAGAAATACAATGATCATTTGAACTGCAGACTGGCTGCCCACAACTGCCGGTGTTAATCTAAAGGGGAAAAGTTCTCTGACAGACTTGGTGCACTGCTCCTCTTCCCTTGGCATTCCCCAGGAAAGTAACCTGCCCTTGATTTTTTATAATTTTGTCAATTTAGCTGTTTGTGCTGAAAATTCCCACGCTGGGCTTTGAAAATGTCAGTTGAAATGGTTCATGTGGTTCTGTAAATAAAGATAGGAGGAAATGTCATTTTGCTCATGTTAAACTCCCGATGACCTTTTCTTTGAAAATGGTTCATTGCTGTTTATCTCCTCTAAGGCCTTCAGAGTAAAAATGTGAGCCTGGGACAAGGGTGTGCCTTACTGATCTCCCAGTTAAAATTCACCCACATTTAGCTATGTTATATGCCTTTGAACACCTCCAGCTCTATGACCAGAGAGAAAAGGGGCACGCTCAGATATTTTAGAGCTTGTAGTCCTGCAAGGCTGAGATTTGGCAAATCTACAAGGCATTTTTCACTCTGGCATTGTGAAAGAGGAAATGACCTGAATCATATGGAAACTGCCTGGAAAGTCAGGGCAGGGTTGAAAGATGGGGTTTTGTGAACTGGGACAAGAAGGATGAAGGAAGTTTCCAAGGGGAAGGGGACTGGATCTGGGACAAGAAGAAATTGTATTCTTTTCAGCAAAGAAACTGAGGCTGGGTTTGAGAGAGATGGGTTTGTGTGACTTGCTGAACAGTGAGAGTTGATCCAGTGAAAGTGTAAGTACTGAAGAATGAAAGTTTGGGGCAGGAGCAGAAGTATGAAAACATGGACTGAACATCATGTAACTACAGCTTCAGCAAAGGCTCTAAGAAAGGCTGACAAATTGTTTCAGTGAAGATGTTTCAAATTTGAAACAACCTTTCAGAAATTAAATAGTCATTATGCATTTAATGCATCCAGTACCTACCCTTCCTTAGATTTTGTGAAGCCAGGAAACCTTTACAGACAGAACATCTGGCTTTACCAGAAAATATGTACAGAGCCTTGAGACATTGTCAACTTCAATGTCTCATTCCTTGCTTTACACTTTTGCACCAGCTAGTCTACTGAGGAGAACAAGGCAAGAAAAGTTTGTAACAACTGTCCTTCCTTTTGCATTGTATTTCAGCAAGACCTAGCTGTTCGGTTTTGCTGGGGTGCAGGCATCAGTATGGAGCCAAATCCATGCCCTTTATCACCATTAAAGGGCATAATAATAGGTTCAAGTTACTGCCAGGCCATAGAGATATACTTCAAACTTAGCTTAACAAAAATACACTTAACTGAACATTACTGCCTGCTATTAGACAGATTAAATCATTTTTCTCCATAAAAAAAAGCTGAAGGATGTTTGTTTTCATGCACCACTGCTGTACAGCTGTATGCTTAAAAGTAGGTTGGGGTTTTTTTGGTCTTCTGTGAAAACTGGACAGAAACGTCACATCATTTTTTCCGTTGTCCTCTGGATGATCATAGAAGTGTGTCTGAGAACTAAACTAGTTAATGGAAATCTTTTCCAAGTAGTCTCTGCTAATACAAATTTTTTTATAAAAAACATTATGAGTGCAAAAGTCCAATTGGCCATAGATATGTCAAACTAAGCCATTGTAAATATAGGAGTTACTTAACAGACACCAGAGAGAGACTCAGAGAGTCCAGAAGGAGGGATCTTTTTTAAAAGAAAAGGACCTTGAACTTTTATAAATGACCCCAATGCTTGTAATACAGAACAGAAATCTTAGCCATTCCTTCTAGCACTAAAGATATTGCGTTCTTTGGGGCAGAATAGATAAATTTCTCCTTGTTTTTCAAAGAAACATTGCATGCTCTAGCCCCAGGCTCACATAAATGGTAGAGATGGAAAAAGTCATCTTAAAGAGATGAAAGAGAATGCAAAGAGGGACTTGTGTCAAAAGGAATGGGTATTTTTAACAGTTTCACATTGCATAGTCTGTCTTTGATAGCTCCTACAATGATAGTGGGGTTTTTAAAATCAAGTAAATGACCGTTCTTGAGAAGCTTCTATTACTTCTTGAATATACTCCATTCACAGGGTTGCTTGAACAGACAGGCAGCACTTCAGGAAAACTGAATTTCTAGCTATGAAAAATAAGTGTAGATAAATTAGTATTTATAATGTGCCTTATCAAGTGTTTTCACATATTTATCACTTGTCATAAAAAGGAAATATCCTAAGCCTTTTCAGGACAACTGAAAAAATATTTCTATATATTTGTTAGCAACAAATCCTATTTTTCTAACACTCATGTTTTGCTCTAGTTGCCTGTACCTGGTCAGCTGTATGCTGTGAAAATACTTTGAAGAATACAGCTTATTTCTGGACTTGAATTACGCTGTATTGATTACTCTGTGGTCATGTATCTCGTGTGGTATTACAGTTGTTGATTTGTCTCTTGTGGCATGACACTGCAGACTGGCTACCTGTATTTCAGCACGGAAACAGAATTGCCTAACACAGGATATATGTGACACTTAACAGTTGTCAGAGCTCATGTGCCACTGGCTGCTAGGGGTCTGCAGTAGTGTCAGTACTTTTGTAGTGATTTGTCCCTTCTGTTTTATTAGGTGTCAATTGCAGGAGCAAACTCAAAAAAATTAGAAAAGCAAGGAAAAATCACTTCAAAACACACAATAAAGAGAGTGAAGTAATTAAGAGCTGAAAGCTGAACTGCAAAATGGTGATGTGTAATCTCTTGCTTAGACAATATTTTCTCCCTCAGGACTCAAATGTGATCCTGTGAAGACAGAGGGCAAATTGAAAGCTTTCATAAAGATTACATGTAGTGGGCACATAGATAAACATGTCAATAGGGAAGAAGCAACACAGCTTTTCTACAAGAAATCTTCAATAGGATCAACAAATATAAGGGGGGGGCTGTCAGGTTGAGGTGATTTGAGGACAGCATCTGTGTCTGGCATTACAGCGTGGGCTAGGATGCTTTGTCTGGAAAAGAAAGAAGCAAGGTGGGATATGGCAGGTAAGACAAAGGTCACTGAGTCATGGATGGCTTAAGAAATGAAGGCACTGAATGTTTACCATGACTGCTAGTTTACAACAAAAAAGTTAGAAGGAATCAAGTGAAGCCTGACAGTGATGGATCCATAGCAAATTAGAGTAATTCTTTGTCGCATGTTAAAGCCTTGGACTTTTGCCACAGAGTGTTGCAGATCCTAAGTGCTCACATCAGTTAAAAAGAGACTGGACAAGTTTGTGGAGATGTCTGTGTTCAGCTATTAAATACAACAGACAACCTCTGGCTCAGGAAATGCCCAAGGCACAAAGTGTTGGAGGCTGACAGGCTGTCCTGGGAAAATACACTTGCTCTATTCTTCTGCTTCTCTCTAGGCATCTGGTTCTTGGCTACTGTCAGACTGTTCAGCTACACGGCTGACAGCAGCTGTTTTCATATTTGATATTTGCCTCAGCTGATCCCTGACACAGAGCACACCCTCACTTCTTGCTCGCGACACCACTAGTCAGAGTTGCTCAAGGTCTTCCAAATTAAATGGTTTTTGACACTCTCTTTTCTAAAATCCTTATGATCCAGAGCACAAAACTCCATCTTGTCAGAAGCTAACATCTTCATCTATTTACTTTCATGGGAGTAGGTAATACAAATTTTGCTTGGAGCTTGGTACTCTGAGTATTTGGGCCCTTTTGCTGCAGACCTGCAACAAAAACATCTCTGTATTTGGAAGAGAGACCAGGGAAGGAGAGAATTTTGTGCTCTTTCTAACTCCTGCAAGTCAGGAAGCTGGCCCTGGAGGCACATTCCCTTTTCAGCTCTGTCTTACTCCTCTCATACACAGGGAGACTTTGGGAAATGAAGAAACCTCTTGATTTCTTTAGGACAGCTGTTCTGCATCTTTATAATCAAACTAGAACTTGCCTGTAGCCTCTGCTCAGCTGAAGAAGTTTAAGCATCTCTGCTTCTCTGTGTTAATTTTTGAAAGGGCCTGCCAGTTGCTGCGGTTATTTCAGATGTGAGAATCTATTTAAGGGCAATTGACTGCTCAGTAACATATTTGGCAGTCTTCAAAAAACTAACTCTGATGTTTGACATCAAAATTTAATCTGCTTTAGATGCCCAAAAACCAGAGCAAGATTAGTGCACATACACTCAGTAGAAATTGTACAGTCACTCAGGGTCACTTCTTGGGGGTGTGGTTCCAACTCAGCTGGAGGAGGCAGAAATGCTATCTAAATTGTCAAAGCAGAGTCTCTTCTCTTCTTTAAACCCTTGGCCTACTTCTGGCCTTGGGCCCACACAAATACCCAAACACGGCGAGAAATATAAACTCATAAGGGTCTCAGCTTTCATAAAATGACTAAGTTGTTTTGATTTAAGAGTGCTTGTCTTGCCAAGACTGGAAAATATGAGTCCTTTCTCTTCACGGCTGGATGTCAAAGTACACCCAGGTTTTCAGACAAATACCCTAAATGTGCTCATTTAAATGAAGGACTGGACCAAGACTTGAGTGCTGGAGAACTTAACTCTTTAATATTGCTTTTAGGGAAAACTGGAGAAAAGTAGGAAAGGCAAAAACCATTATCAACCTAAGTTAAAAACTGAGTTAAGGAGGTGGGAAATAGCGTCTTTTTTGTCTTATCATTCTCATCTGAGGCCAGAAGACATGCTTGGCTGTTCAGGGTGGTTTTCTATAGGGCACAGAGCATCAGCAGTGCCTGGAAAAGGAGAGGGAAGAAAGAACTATGGCATTACAAGAGGAACAAGTCCTTGCTATATGCATATTTGAAGTTACCTATGTTAAACAATAAAAGAAAGGTGCATACAGAACTACTGTGCTGAAGTTAGAGAGGTGAGACACTATTTGAAACATTCCTGGCCTTCACTTCATTTTCACCACAGAATTTGCCTACAGTGCTGCAATACTGCATGCATTTAACAGCTTTGCTCAGTTTGCCATTTAATACACACTGTGCAGATAAAAGGTGTAAACAACACTGGTGGTGCTTAAACATATTCTGGGTCTTTTTAAAGAAATACTCTGCTGTGTAATCTCAGCCTGCTTTTTATTTTTTTAATAAGGTGTTCCTCCTGTAATACCCGTATTGCTTAATATAAATGTAGAGTTGTGGAAAATCATAGCAGTGTAGAGTAGCACTTTGCAGGGAGAACTGTCACTGTGAAGGAATCCACACATTTGTGAATTCCTGCCAGGAATTTCTGCAGGCCTACATTTATTCCTTCTTAGAGCTAAAGTTTCAGGAAAAGTGTTAGATGAAAGGCTCAATTTTTTTGTCAAAACACAGGTATGGGATGCCATCAGAGATGCACAAGGGTATCTGAGACATCCCTGGCAGGGTTGAAGCAGTCCCCAAGGAAGGTTTATCTGCTCTTGCATGGGCAGAGGGAGGTCAGGCAGATGCCATTAGTCATCTGCAATGCTTTTAGTTGTCCTTAACATAGGCAAACATGCTTCTGGTGAAGGAAAGGAAGTTATAGGGAAGAAGTTAGTGGTTAAGGTCAGACAAGCTGTTCGCTGGGCCACAAACACATTAAAAATAAACCACAAATGACTGTACAGGCAAGTTATAGAAATTACTGTCATGTGAGAGAATGATCATTTTGTAATGCTGGATGGCACAAATTTTGGACAAATATTTACTCTGGGAGAAAGGACAGTTCAGGCTTCCTTTTCAAAACCAAAATCATGCTGATGTATTAAGAAAAATAAAGAAAAAAGTCACACAACTTATCTTTTATTGCCCAGGATTTGCAGAAAGTCTCTAGGCCCCTTTCTGGGATTTGAACTAAGAAGTCATCTCAAACCGCAGCAGTGGCTCCATCTGCAGCTGATGGGGAGGGGATGTTGAGTCACAGTCTAGGAACTGTTGAGGACATCCTACCACCTAAAATAGCTGTGAGAAGACAGCCTCACTTTAGGTTCTGCAATTAGCTGCTGAAGAAACAGCACCTCATACCGAGCCCTGGGGTCATGGGAAGAAATGTGGAGCTGGTTGCACTTTACAGTTACATTCAGGCTCCTCTGCTGCCCTACATGGAAGATGGTGCATAGTTCAACAAGCCTTGCCAAGGCTGCTGCAAGGGATGGGATGTCAAGCAAGACCTGCAGAACTTGTCTGACTTCTGGCCTTGACCCAGAGCTTTGTGTGAGTCCTAACTCATCTCCTAACTGGGGACATCCATGGGGCTAACTCCAGGAAGGCTTAGTGGCCCTTTCTTCCTCCCTTTCCTTCTCTGCACATACCAAGTTTGAGTGATAATCAGAGGGAAGAGGGATGAAGACCTAATACCAGCATGAGTTTTTGAAGCTAGGACTGTAGCACAGGCTGCAGTCCTGGAGCAGCCTTTACCACTAGTGACTGCATAACATCTGTTTGCAGTATACACAGACGCTCCAAGATGTGGCAAGTGTTGTCCTCGGTTTCTTTTCCTGTATTATTTGCTATAAGGCAATGGCAATTTGCACTGCTGCTCATTTTTTCAATTCTAAATAATTTGCTATTAAACAGTCTCTTTGTTCTGTTTGTGTGTTCCTTAGGTATATTTGCTTTGTTTCCCTTCCTTCACCTCTCCCCCTTCTGCTTTGACATCATACCTGCTTCATTTGACTAAAATCAGTATATTTCCTCTCCACCTGGCAGATGCCCCAAAGTTCTCTCAGAAATGTTTCTCTATTTTTTTTTACTTTTCCCTCAAAAGGTCAAACTAGGAAGATTTTACCATAAACCATTAAATGTATGTATAAAAGAAGAGCTAGAGCCTGATTTTCCAGGATTTCAGACTATTAAGTATTGAAAATCATCCCCGAAATATTTGGGGTTGGTTTTGGGTTGGTTTTGTTTTGGTTTTGGTTTTTCCCCTAGTAGCTACAATAGTTAATAGATCCTTTGCAAGGCTTGGTTTGCATGCAAAAATCTGATGGCTGATGACAGTAAGAAATTAATTTACTTTTGCTCATGAATGTTTTCCTTTAAGACAGTTGTCCTGAATCATTACCCAAGGTGAACACTTCATGTAAAAATGATAAATGTGCTGAACTGCAGTGTGTGTGGTACTCATTGAAGGCAATATCAGCTCTTGTTGCTAAGAAACAGTGCCTATTTAAACAAAAAGGTAAGGCTGCCTTTTCTATTTTCATAACATTGCAGAGGGCTTATTTTGTAAGAAGGAAGTGTGAATGGTTTTATTCTGCAGGAAAAATCTCCTATATCTTCTTCCTCATTTTTTCTAATACAATTAGGTTCTCTTAATGAACAAGGTGAACAAATCTCTATTTCACTTAAGTAGCAAAACCTACCCTAAATAAAATCACATACTGTCAAAACAGTATTAAATGAAAAGCTATGGCTTCTGTGACACTCCAAACTGGGAAGTTTAAATCTCTTGGAAAAATCACATCACTCATGACAAGATACCTTCTATTTAAAATACTAAATTATGTAAGTATCAAACAGCAAATACAACAGATGCAAGGAGTACTCTGGTTGCACAGCACCTAAGTATTCATACAGTTTTGAAAATTAGACTCTACTATTTATATTTCTTTCATCTTGCAAAGTTGGACTGAGGGCTTTCTGCTGCCTGTGTCTTGCTGAGAAAGGCAGCACCTCCAAGAGTACGAGAGACTTCAAAAAGATCTGCTGTCTGGAGGCAGTGGGTCTGAACAACTGTACCTCTGTTGAAGATGTGTTGGCATGAGGTGGTTCATCTGACTTATTCATTTGTTAATGAAAAGGAATATGGGGGTTTTGTTGGATTCACTTAAGATGAAGTTCAGACGAGAACCTGGGATGTTCAATTCCAGATCGACGAACAATTCATATTGTTGTATCACAAGTAACTACGTACTTCTGTAGTATCACACAAAGTTTCATAATTATGGGGGCTCAGACTTCATTGTTCACCCAATGTGAAAGTGATATAGTCAGTACATTTGTATTTATCATATTAGTTAATTTCACAGCTCTTGATTTTCCTGGAATGCTGTTGTGTTTCTCATAGCCTGACCAGATTCAAAATAGAGGGACTCTCTCATACTGAGACGTAGTTATTTCTTGGCTTGCTATTATCGATAACATCTGTCTCTATTATAATCTAGTTCTGTGCTGTACTGGCAGCCAAGAAATGTGGTGTTTCGGGATCAAAAATATTGCTGGGTTTGTTCTTGAAAAAAAAATTTTTTAGACGAAACTATTTAAGTCTCCTTGAATTGTGAAATGAGATCAGTTTCACTGACACAGAACCAAAATATTTTTAAAACAATTTTTAAACTTATTTTAAATACCAGGCTTTTTGTTTAGGGTTGGATAAAACCTGTGTTACATTCCTGTCCTTCCCAGTCTGACCTGCCTCCCAACCAACCTGACCAGCCTCCCTCCAAAAATGTCTCCATTCAATGTTAGAACGAAAACACTTAAAAAAAGTTCAGTGAAATGATAGCAGCTTCCAAATAAAACATTTGGAGTTCATCAACACATATCATTTTACGGGGTTTAGCATGATTCATTTGGATATGTAGCTCTACTCTGCGAACACTTTTTAAATTGTTTTCTCCTAGTTCGGGATAAAACAAAATTTGAAACCTGCAGTGTTTTAGGGGAAAATGGCATTTGCAGATTTGAGTTGGCTCTTTTCAGGAGACATAGCTTGCTGTGCTCAACATCTCACCATTCCTCTTGTACGGATTGCAAACTGGAATACATACCTCACCTTTGCAAGCACAGAATGATCCACAAATGCATCTTCCAGAAAGCTCAGCTGCTAATCACAAGCAACAATAGGAAACAGGATCAAAATGTTGTCAGATTTTACATGTTCCCACAGAATAGGATTTTTCCGGGCAATAAAAACATGGTTACTTGACAGTTCTGCTTAAATACTTCTAACATCTTTTCAAGTTCCTCTGCGATCCATCCTGATCCCCTGTTAGGCCAGCAGTGAGCTGCCAGTCCTGCTCTACACATCCCCGCTATCCTGGCTTCTCCTGGAATGTGCTAATAAAGCCAGCTCATTTAATATAAATCTCCCAGAGTGGAAAAAAAAAAAATTGTAAAATCACAATCTGATAAGACTGAGAGAATAAGCAGCTGAAACCTGACTCTCCAGCAGAGTGGCTTTCCCCTGGCATGGGGTTCAGCCAACACACAGGGTGTCTGCACGCCTGCTTGCTTGAGCACGGGCTCCATCTGCGGGAAAAAGACCAGCATCCCTGCCGAGGGACGTTACGTTCTTGTCAGAAGAAGGGAAACCTGAGGGTTTCCCCTTATCCAAATGTGTTATGAATTAGTGTTTTGCTAAAAATGCATTCCCTGCAAAACTCAGGCAGAAAAGCTCGCTCTGCATCCACGTTCGAGTAGCAAGCAAAGCAAGGCAGGCACTGCTGAAACAGTGGTGTTGATGGGTAAGGTTTTGTTTTCTCTGATGTTAAGTTACTACATCTTATGGACTTGCCAGGAACCAGTACCAGTAAAGGTTGTCTGAGTATTTCACGCAAGACAGTAAACTGGGAATGCTCCTGTGAGTGGCTCTCTGTCTGTGTATGTGTGTGTACACTGCTCCCTCTCCTTCTTATTCCCCCTCCTTTGGTTAGCTATTGCCATACATGCAAAGCATGGGCATTTGATGTTGTACAGAAAGAACATGTGTTCTGTGTGTGCCCCCTTGCTGTGGCCAAGAGTCCAACATCATTTGACAGCAGCAGCTGGCATTCCTTGTCTTACAGTAGGAGGGCTGCTGAATACTGATGCTCCTGGAAATGCCTAGCAGGGTGAATATTTTCTCACAACTTTTGTTCATGACAATCCCGCAGTCAGCTCCCTCTTACTTTTTTTTATTACCTTATGTAATTTGTCTGCGAGCTGTCATCTTCTGAGCCTATATTTGGCCAAGTGCAATCTGTCTGTTTAGCAAGGCAGAAACATGGCTTACTAATAGCTGAAGTCTCTTCTGCTGAGTGTTTAATTTCTGAGGGCAGAGACCTACACCATATAGCTGTCATCTCTTATCTCTTATATCACCTAGTGAAGGATCTCATGCCTTACCATTCCTGATCAACTTAATGGATTTTTTTTTCTTTGAGAGATTCAAGCTCAGTTGCTTGCTAAGAAAATGGAGAGGAGGTTTTGTTCAAGATCTCCATATATGGACCTGCATTTTGCAGTCTGATCTTTGCAACATAGCCACCTGGCACACGGAATTATTCTTTTGGGCCTTAGAGACTATAAATACATACCAGTGATATCTTCACGTGAGAATATTCCTATAGCTTGGCAAATGGCTTAGCATGAGGTCTGTTGACTCCAGGTGGGACATTTACTGCTGTAAATTTTCTGTGTCTTATTCTGTGTGATATTTATGCAGAAAAACAACACACCTATCAAGTTAGTAAATGTCCTTATACCCACAAGCGGCAAAATCCAGAGCTAGCTGGACAGAATACACCCAGATTATTCAGTTTTCAAACCACATCTTTTCCTACCCAGTGTTGGGCCACCTGAGTAGATCCAGTGTGTTAAAAGCCCAGGCAGACCCCCTGCCATTTTCCTACAAGGCTTTGCTTCTCTTCTTCCTCATCCAGCTCTTAGCTGAACAGCCTTGTGATGCTATGTGTGGTCTCCTACCAGCTGCTGGTCAGTTGAGAAGCAGGATCCCACACATGCAGGGTTGAGCCAGTGTTTGGCTTGGAGAATGTGAGAAGGGCTGACGCACATGTTGGATTTCCATCTAGGTATTTCTCTGAATGTACTGGTGACTCACCTAGGAGTCTGATATTGAACCAAGGCTTTCCAGGCCTTTGTTTCAGGAGGATTTGTCTTTCTCTAAGTAGATAACTTATTTCTACTGAAAAAATAAAAATCTCTTAAGCAGCTGCTGTTAAGGTATAAAAGTGGTAGCTTTTCACCTGAAGTATAAGCAGGAAGCACTAGTGCTATAACAGCAATCCTCTATGGATTATTACACCTGACCAAAATGTGACCTAATCATTGTCATTAGCCAT
The DNA here is from genome assembly GCA_033558105.1 of Coccyzus lansbergi. Lineage (NCBI taxonomy): Eukaryota > Metazoa > Chordata > Aves > Cuculiformes > Coccyzidae > Coccyzus > Coccyzus lansbergi. The sequence continues at coordinate 4,183,184 of JAUMJK010000113.1, forward strand.
TCCCCGTCTTTCATAGAAAAAAAGTCTTTCCTTGCAGTAGTAGAGCAGTTTCTGAATTACACTGTATATTCCTTTCTGGTTTAAGTTTTCTTGCCAGACTCTTCACAGAAGAGGTAGAAAATACTTTTGCTGCTGCCCTTCTGTATAGATAACTGCTTGCTTATGTTGCAAAACATCAAGGCTATAACCATCAACAGCTCACTGCACCATTTCCCCCACAGTGTTACCAGAGTAAACATTTCCGTACTAGGTATCACAAAAGCTCCCTGGGGAAGAAAAGTATGTATTGTAATGCAGGAAAGTTTCCTCTGCTTGCTAACAACACTGTTAACACCATATCCTTGCCCTGCTCTGATTAATTGCCCTGCTTTTATCGTGATTAGCACATTTACCATTAGTCTGGCCAGCTGTCAAGCTTTGTTCAATCACAGCAGAGAGGCAAATCTGCCTTTGCGATATTACATTTCTAACTGAACATCTCAAGAAGATATAAGGCCCAAATCTCCTAGCCCTGCTTATTCTGAACAGAAAAAATACCCCTCCTTCCCACATAGCTAAGGGTACTGGCTTAATTAACCTAACTCAAATAGGGCATTGCACAACAGCAGAATTGAATCAGTTTTCTTTTTCTTTTAAGAACAAATTGTATGCAATTTAGGCAGTGGAATTGCTTGTGCACTCAATATTCAATTCCATTTGGCTCTAGAGAAGAAAACACCTATCAGACAAATTGAATGCCATTTTGCTTACTTCTGAAATGCACACAGCAATACTGACATCCAACATGAAGTCAGGATGCAGGGAAGAGGGAGAGGAGAACTGGTTTTCTTATAGACCTTTTCATCGGTCCTCATCATTCCACTCTTACAATGGAGAGAACAGATACAATTGTCATCCAGCAGTGTCATTTGAAAAACAAACAGAAAACCCAAACATCCTCTTCTTTTTGTTGTTGTTGTTGGGAAATGAATTCTGTATTTTAACTGAGAAAATTTTGCTGTCATTCAAGAAAGTCTAAACCTATGGTGTTAGAATCCAGCCTCTATATTATGCAGCAACTTGGCACATGCTTTGTTTTACCTTCTGGACCACTTCACTTGGTTCTGCTTCACTTTGTTGTTCCTATGATTTTTCTCACTACCAGTAGTGACGTAATTCTTTTTGGGTAAAATAACTGGGGGATTCATAAGTTATTGTGGTTCATTTGGGTTAGATCTTTTTCAGATTTCAGGTATAAACAAACCCATTCTGCAGAACTGTGATGAAAACCTCGGACCTTGTTTGTCACTGTCTCTTTCCATCAATAACTTTGTCCTGTACTAGCTCGACCAACTGAACTGAAGAGGCTTTGGGCTGTATTTGTGATTTCTTCAACCAGTTAATAATTCACAGTGTCAACATGTTTGGGGTTGGGGTTTTTTTAATATGTAAATACCAAACTTACTAGGCATTTAAGGATGGATCGATATTTTTTTTAAAAGAATCATCAGATTATAGGCATCAGTGACTTTCAAATATGAAGAGAAGTACATACTAAACAAATTGTAATAAAAAAGAATGAAAACCGGAAAAGTAAATCTTGTATTTTTTCAAGGAAACATAATCCCCACCCCTCACTGAAATCCAAAATTTTCTGCTTTCTTCAAGCTGACTCAAGTTTAAAGTGAGAGAAATTTCTCAGTTTAAGGAGGATAGCCAGGAAGCTAGCTAGCATCAAGAGGACACCAGAGGACAGAGACTCCAGAGCCTAAATGTTTTCACATGCTTTCCTGTACTACATCAAGAAGTTACTGGAGAAGCTGTGTTATGGAACATGGTGAAAATTGTACATGTGTCAAAAAGTAGTAGTTAAAAATGGGTGCAACAATGAAACAAAAATATCACTTCTAAAAACTTCCCAGTTCTTTATATGTAGTGAAGTATTCAAGATGATGCACTATAGTAGGCTTAAATATTAGTATTTCACTTCACCATAAAATATGTTTTCTAAAACTGGCTGTGCTGATCATCCAAAGTATCCGTTTAAAATCACCTTTTGTCAATCTGCTGCATTTTTCACTCTGGCTGTACTTTTAGAAGTGGCTTCCAGCTCTTTGGTGGTGGCATCTAGGAATCTTCACAACAATATCTATAAGTACCCAGAATCAATGACGTAGTCCTTCTGGGCAATGTTCCTATCTAGAAAGATAAGCAGGGAGAATTAGTCACCCTGTGGCTAGTGTACATTACTCATTTCTAAACAAACGACAAGTAAAGAGAGAGCATAGACAACAAAAAATGTTACAGCTGGTCCTCAAGCTTTATTGCCCTGCCTTCCAAAAGATTAATTTGATCATACTTGAAGAGGAAACAAAGAAAATGGGAAAGGGGAAAAAAAAGAAGGCAACACAGAAATACAAAATGTAAATATAAAAGGTCTGGGAACCCTAGAAGTTTGGAAGTTCTCATATTTGGGTTGCCTTATACCCTAGTCAAAAAACTGGATGTTCTACTGATATGAAAGAATCTGCCTTTTTTGAATAGCTCTGAATTTAAATACGTACTACAGATTGGAGGGCTAGGGCCACACAATAAATCAGGTTTGTAGCTTTGTAGTTGTCGGAAAACCTCACTTCAAAATCAATTTTCCTTTGTATAAAGGGATGTGATTTCATAGCTTATATCTGTTGCCCATGGAAAAACTCTTCATAATGGAGTGCCTAACAAAGCTTTATTGCCTTGTTGAGAATTGACTCATAACTAGACAAGCAAGTATTTTATACAGTGTCAAGATAGAAATGAATTGGAGAAATCTTATAAAACAATTAGTTAAATATCTGAATTAGTTTTGCAATAAATAGCTGTGCAAAAGTTTTGTCATGACATTGGAGTTTTTAGTGTCTGAATGGCTGCACAAGTTGTACACATCCTTTACATCCTTGCAATCTCCAGAGCAAAAAGCAAAAGCTTTGCAGCATGTTCAAGATTTCTTAGCAAAAGTAAGATTTTAATCCCTGGCTCCTATGGTACAAAACAGTCAACTAATGATGGAGCTCCTGAGTGTCCTTGTGTCGTGCTCACTCAGGTAGAGACACTTTGAGAGTATTTATTTTATTCAGCCCCTATGTGTGTGGGAGGAAGAGGGACAGTAGCCTACAGCTTGCAATGGGTATTGTGGATAAACTTTCCCGTGTTACCGTTGGTAAGTGATAAGGTCTGAGCAGCTGTCATGGTGTAAATAGACCTCCCTTATCTGAATCAAAACATTTTAGACTCATATGATAATAAAACATCAGGAAGGACTTAGCTAGCCACTGTGGTGGTATTAGGCACCTGAGATAATTAACAGACTCTCTCAAAGGTCATTATGAGCAAACTGAGTGATCTTCATTATGGATGAGGCTCAAGATTTAGTGCTAGAACCAGGACTCTCACACAAACCTGACTGTGGGGGTGTGCTGTCCTCTGGGCCAGGTAGCCACCAAATCTGAGATGAATCTGAAAGAAATGCAAGATTCCACTAAGTGGAGGAGCGGAAAGAGGAAAGCAGGCTTGCACTAACTGTTAGAAAGGTGCTTGTGAGCAGCAGCAGTGAAGTTAGATGAGGAAATTAATAAGAACAAAATGCTAGAAACAGAAAAAGAAACAGAAAAAGATAACATGATCTATAAAACACAATATATGCAGCTAGAAAACCGAAACTAGAATCAGAACTGCATCCTCAGTTCACAGCTGATTCTCACTTGCATAGGGATCATTTACTATAGTCTACTCAAACAGACCCTGTTAATGTGAGAACTGCTATGTATTCCAAGGACAATGAATAGTCAGAAATTGTAAAACTTGAACCTGATTCTCCTAGCCCTCTTCACCATTATGATTCAGATGATTGAGGACATCAAAAGGCCACTGTGAGGGCTACATGCATGAACTACCCTTGGGATGCCTCATGGATACAACTGTGACATTTCTTCTCTCATGCTTGATTTAAAGCCAATCACTATCTTTAGAGCCAGGAAGGAAGTCTCCTTAGGTCACAGTGACCAGGACAAGGCAGGTTTTTCACCACCCTTTGCAGCATGGAGCACCAGCTGCCTACCACCATTGCTTGGGTCCTCCTGCTTCAAGTCACTTCGCATGTAGGTAGACTCCTTGTGCCCTGCTCACATCTTACCTCTCCACATTTCACACATCAACCTGGGAAGAAAATTTTCTCTTTTTTTCATATTATGTTTTTATCTCAATTTGATTCAAACTGTGTCAGCTAAGAGTTTTCACAAAGAGGTTTTTACTCTCGATATAAAAAGTCTCTGAGCTTACACATAAGAAACCAGTTGGTGGTATCAAATTGTCATATGTCATTGCAAGCATTACCAGCAGACGTGGGTGAAATTGCTGAAGCTTTACCTTGGTTAAGGGAAGAGCTCCATGAATGTCATGAGAACAGATTTCTTGTATTCTCATGCTAGATGAGGATGATGGGAGCACTGTAAACACACGTATCATAAGGGTGGTGGCACAGAGCTTATCAAGAGATTCTCCCCAGTTAGCTGCAAGTAGGGAGGGAACTGAGCCCAGGATTGGGAGGCTGGCTGTCAAGGAAGGCTGTCTGCTAGATTCATCAGGGTCTACCTCATTCAGCCCATTTCCTGGTAATCAAGAGGCCTCAAACAATGGGAGACTGCGTCCTTCCACAGGTCACTGGCAGAGGCTTGTTCCTGCCTTCTTGCACATTTTCCTTTCAATAAAAGAGTGGAAGATAAATCAGTTTTCCGTTTTTGGACATCTTGAGGATGTCTTTTAAAGGAAGAAAATCTGTGTTTGAGAACATCCTGCACATAGTAATGCCTTCTACTCTTGCCAGGACTACCTCCAAAGGAAAAAAATTCCCTTAAATTGGAGGAGGGAAATGATCAGTGAATGGCAGAAGATACTAGTGGTACAACTACTGAATACCCATCTGATGACTGGTAGCTCCACAGGTTTCAGCATTTTTGAGACCTGAAAGGTAATATATCAATGAGGCATCATAAGGGAGAAAGAAAATGTAACAGGGCTTAGTAGGACAGTGTTGGGAACAGATGTTGTGCTAGCAGTGAGCTACAGTTTAGACAGTATTACAGGCTTATACTGTCACAGTGCACTCAACATATGGTACATCCAATACTGAACCCTGGCTTTCCCCACCCAGAAGTGAAAGAAGGGCAGGTAGCATCTGAAATCCACAAATGCATGTGCTTGGGGGACATTGTTGTGACATTTTGCAAACAGATTCAAAGAGAATAGCTAGTCAATGCCATTTTGCTGCCTGTTTCCTCTTGAAACTAATCCAAATCTGTGTCAGCTTTGTGTGAAGTATCTTCTGCTAGGATTACTTTTTGTCCCTTCTGCTGCCACCCCCCCACCCCACCCCCCCCCCCCTCTGGCTGCCCAGATATAGCCTTTCCTTCTCTGCATGTACTCTAGTTTCCAGGTGGGAGTTAGATAAGCATCACCTGTGTTTTCTGAAAAGCTGCAATAGAAGAGGAGATGAAGCTCTTTTCCCCTCTCACTGGAGGCAGTGAGCCAAAGAGGTGGACTCTGCCGGTCGCTATGCCCCAGAGCAGGTCAGTGAGGTATGAGGGATGTCCCAGGCATGGGAGGAAAGGATCCTAAATTAATGACCTACAAAGGTAATAAATGCTTGATAAATAAAGATAAATGTTGAATGTACCCTTGGGTTTGGTTGTATGTTTTCTCCCATCTTTTTAAAACTGGAAGGGCAAAATTTAAAAATGAGGGAGGAGAGAAGTGTTCTTTTCTTGAAAACTGATGGTTGTGTTCAGGCTTAGAAACTGGGAAATGTGGACTAATTATTCAATGAATGTTTTCCTTTCACAAGTTTGGTTGTTCCTCTAATGCATAGAACAAAGTGAGGATTCTCTGTGTCACCAAGTCACCACTGTCCAACCACCTTTGATTTACTTTAACTCTTGCTCTTGTGATGACCTCAGTGGCATTTCTGATCTCTGACCATGGCTGATCCTGTGTTCTGGCATGGACTTGCCAGCATAAACCTGTTTAATCACTATTTGCTTGGTGTTAAAATAAGGTCCATGATTGGCTCCAGCTAGATGTCTCATGGTGAAAATACAATTTTTGAGGATTTCACAAATATTCATCAAGTTGATACATCTTTTATCATTCAGAGGACAGCCCCTTAAGCCCACTGCTAATCTCTCCTGAACTAGGAGAGCAAATGGTGACAAGTCAGGATCAAATTCAGCCGCAGTTAGTACATATGGAGATTCCAGAGGAAATTTTTGTTTCAGTTTGTCAGGGGAAAACTGATTAAGTAAAGCAATGATCATAGGTTTCCACATGCCTGCAGGATAGCTAACTGGCCACAGCAGGGAAAATTTATGCTGCTGATTGCTATTTTTCCATTATCTGTGGGTGATCTTTGGAAGATGTTTATGCTTCTCAGGGGATCATCTCCTAGTGTTTCCTTTTTATTTTTTTGCCATGAAAATAGTTTTAATGTATGCACTAACTTTATTTCAGACTGTAGTTGCACTTTGCAGTGCATTGTAAATCTCTCCTCTTAAATCCAGAAGAAATGTCAGTATCCACCAAGTGTAGAAAGATTTGAAACCTCATTTCTGATTTTTTTCTCAGCCTTGGACACTGCTTTCTCTTCTCTTCTCTTCTCTTATACAACAGCTTAGAGGTGATTCTAGGAACTGGTAATTCACTAAGGTGTTTTGAAGTTGTTATGAAGTTTATGAAAATAAATTCTTTTATGTAAGGCAAACAAGAAGGAGGACATGCTTTAAAGAGCATCTTCATTTCTATTCAGAAAACTTACTAACAGTTCCTATTTTTCAGGCATTAGAAATTTTTCATGTATTTTAGTACATAGTTATTGGAGCCATGGATCTGACAGGTAATAACAAACTATTTTCAAATTCAATCCACTCAAAATCTTCAGTTCTCTTTAAAACATTTGTTAAGGTTCCTCAAGATAGTAGCCTCTGCTTGCATTGACCTTTTCTGCCATACATAGATTTGGGGTAGATGTCAAGATTGGTAATTATTCCTTGGATATGTCATTTTATAGAATAATAATGCAATAAACTAAGATATTCTGTTCTTAAAGAAAGCTCGAAACATCGTCAAGCAACTAGTATGAAATGCCACCAACCAAACCACATACACTCTTTCCTCAAAGCTTCTGTTGAAGTGGAGCCCTTGCTGCAAAGCAGCTCTTGAGTAGCTAACAGCAGTTTGCTTTGCAGTCATGATGGGTTCAACAGTACCTTGTCAATGGGCTTAAAAAAAAGTCCTGTGAAATTACTGTGGCTTGGTCTGGATATAATCAGGCTGGCAGACCTCAGTACATGTGCTGCCTATTTCATGCAGTGCTGTTTGAGTTGCTAAATTTCATTTACATACTAGAGCAGGCTAATACTGGTGATGCTCGGTTTCAAAAGAATGTGTGAAAAGGCTGGCTTTATATATTATATATATGACATGACTTGTTTTAATGATAAGTTGAATTTGAATTGATACAATTCCAAAGGAAAGAAATCAGAAATCAGGAAACTATTCTGTGTAGATCCCATCAGATTAGTCGTCTATGATTAAGAAATTGTTTATGAAATAGCTTTATTTTCTATAATTGTTTCCACATTTCTAAAGTAAAAACGGACTTTCTATTGGTTTTATTTCTGATTTTCAAAAGGGCTCTTGAGCGTGTCCAGTCTAAGACCTCTGCTGAGTTTGATTCCTTAAGCTATACACTTCTAACAATAATCTAATTGTTATAAAATTGGTGCTTTTTTTTTCTTTTACTCCAGACATTTTAAAACCTTCTGTGTACAGCAGTGACTGGAAATGGCTTTGTCCTTGAGAGCCTTGGAAGTTTGCGTTTCATCACTGACAGTTTTGGGCTAGTGATCTTTAGTTCAAGCAGCAAGCATTGTTATCCTTGGTGTTAAAACAAGGTCCATGGTTGGCTCAAGCTAGATGCTTCATGGTGAAAATATCATTTTTTGAGGATTTCACAAATATTCATCAAGTTGATACATCTTTTATCATTCAAAGGACAATCCCTCAAACCCACTGCTAATCTCTGAGTGGAATCTTGAATGGAATGAGTGGAATCTTCATATCATCACATTGATATGAATACATGGGTCATTTCAAGCAGAATTCTTGCTTTTTCTCCTGTGACTCCAATAGGGAAACTCCAGAGTTTTCCTTACACTGCCTGTAGCTCATTATTTTACTGTCAGTGGAGACTAATGCAAGGAAAATGTGAAAAAAATCTGACTTACCAGAGGTGGTGGTGCAAAACCTTTAGTTTGTGCTGTACCTTGATTCTCTCCCACTTACAGTCTTAATATTCAGACAGGATGGTGACTGAAATTAAAGTTTTATGTGAGATCTGATTTCCTGTGTTGTTACTTTGTTTGGAACTTCAGGCGAGACCCCACCACACATTGTAATCTGGTTCTGTGGTTGAGCAACAGCAGTTTCTTGGTGTCTATTAAATATATACCTTTTACATAACTTGATTAATTCCAAACGAGCTTAATTGTTCAGAGGAGACAATAAAATCTTCAGAAGAGGAGATGTATGCATTTGGGGTACATAGAAATGAGCACAGAGGAGGAAGGGTATTAATCTCAGTCTTCCACATCAGTTAAGTAATAACTTCTTAATTACTTTCATAAAGTAATCAAATTCAGGTTGTAAGTTTTGTTGGCACTGTTTTTATCTGGAAGTTGTTCCTGTAACTCACTGTGGTACTGTTAGGAAAGACAAGCAGGAAGGACAGGCAGGGAAGAAACAAAGGAGGAGCACTCTCATTGAAGGCATCTGGGATGTATGAAACTCTCCTGTAGGATGGACGAGGATCTGGTGAGAGCTCATGAGTCATATCCAAGGGCAGGCCTGGGAGGGCAGCAGCATCAGAGGAAACATGGGGTCAGGGTGAAAGAGGGGACAAAACCTTCCTTAGACTCCTTGAGGAAGTCTGGGGAGGGCAAAACCTGGTGCTTCTGTTGTCCAGGAACCCCTCTGTCACCCTTTGGAAGGGCAGGATGATGGGACACACACAGTGCTGGAGATTTCTGGAGGGCATCAGAGACAATTTCTTGATACAGAGCCTGGTTGGGCTAGTTCAAGGGGTCACACTGTTGGATCAGCTTGTTGCTGCCAAGGTGGCTCCAGCAGTGGCTGGTGACCCATGGCAGCCTTGGTTGAGGGAGGAGCATCACAGAATCCTGATGCTAGGAGCCAGGTGAGCAGCATGTGGCTTCTCCAGACAATGGGCAAGAGAAAGGATAAGATAGAAGGAAATACTTTTTCACTCAGGACAGTCAAGAACTGGAGCTAGTTGCTTAGAGAGAATGTACTGTTTCCACCCTTTGAGAATTTAAAGACCTGACTGCTTAAAGCCCTGAGCAAGCTAGTGTGACCTCAGAGCTAACCCTGGAGCTTGGACGCACTGTCCTTCCACGGACCCTTTGGATTTTAATTGCTGTCTGTGATTCACCATATGAATATTTTAAAACTACCTTGAGCTTCCAGCTAAATTTATTTGTGATCTATTTGTGTCCTTGAGCTCTTTCGCTTCTTAGGCTTGCTCCTTGCCTGAAATAAAATTTATCTTGCAACATATTAACTGAGAACAATAACATACACTCTCAACTTCTGTTAAGCCAAACAAGCCTTGCTCTTCTAATTTCCTCATGTGAAACAGAGTCCCTGCTCCTTTTTCATCCTCATGTCCCCTCTCTGTACCTGTTCTGATTTGAGTTCATCTGTGTTACATGTAGATGATAACAGCACTGCAGTACAGCACAAATCCAAATACAAGGTCAATGAAGAAATATTCATGTCCTGCACTAGGCATTCTTGCTAATGAAAACATTCCACAGCAGAAAGTAGCCGTAGATTTAATTTTCTTTCAGAACTGCACTCTGCCCACACTAATCCTGTCACTGTTTATAATTTCCTAATTTTGTTTTTTATATATATGAATATATAAATGCAGCTATATGCCAAATAATCATGCCATAGAAATTATTAATGATGACAAATCCTACTACTTAAAAGGCTTTTCTGATTTTTGTCCTAAACAATTCTCTAACTACTAATTTCAATTACTCTTAAATGAATAATTTCATTTTCCTTTAGAAGCTGTTAAACTTTCTAGACTCAACTATCTTTAAAATATTTGTACACAGAAATCTTTTCTCTTTCAAATCACATCCATTGACCTTTTCTGGTGAGTCTTTTATTTCCAGCATTCTATTTATATACATGTGAGAGAGAAAGATTTCTTTACCACAAAATGTTTTAGTATAGCTCTCAATTTTTTTTTCAGGATCTTGTAAAAAGACCACTGAAAGAGTCTTTAAATCCCAGAGATCACATGTACCTAAAAGGGGTGAGACATAGGTTTTAATTAATTATATTGATCACAGAATGCTTCATTCTCCTTGTATTACAATTGCTTTTGTGATAGTAACTAAGATTTCAATTCAGTCATGTGTAATTGCGGTCCTTCTAGGAAAGTGGGTGTTAGTTAAGTTGTAATTAAGAACAAGAAATTCCCAGTGATGCAGCTAGTTTCTCCTCTCATAGTTTCTCTCATCTTTTGTTTCTCCAGAAATTCCTCCTTTGGGAAATTGTTTAATCTGGGTGTGAACTCTCAGAGTTCTGCAATGAAGTGGCCAGTCATACATTGGTAACTTGCCATGCAAGAGATAAATTTGCTTTTTTTGGAGATGGTACTTCATTTTTTATGATTTATGTACTGCTTTTCACATTAATTGTTTAAGAGCAATAAGTCATCTGTATCTTTAGTAAATGCAATACAGAATACAGGGTCTTGTGTAGAGTTCATTAGCTAAATCCTATGAACGTGGAAGGAGCCCTTAGCTCCAGTGCTTAAATTATTTCTATCCCTCTTCCAAGTACCCTTGTAGAAGCTTCCTGTGTCTAGTCTCAGCATGCGAGCTTCTTAAAAAGGGAAGGTATGCACTGACTCCAGCACCATCCAGATGATCCCTGAGAGAGAATTTTCCAGCCACTGCACTCTAGCTACTGCACAAAATAACTCTAAAATTTTTCAGCCACTGGTTACAATATATTGTGAAATAGAAAAACGTTTAACTGTGTACTGGGTGCAGGTGTCCAGGTGGGAAAGGCGGAGGTGTGAGCTGCAGGAGCAGCCTCTGTAAAAGGAGGCTGGCCAGCCCTAAATCAGATACAGTTGATCCCAAGCAGAGATTGCCCTCTGACTCAGGAGAGATGCTGGTGGAACCAGCATTGTTCTGTAACTCCAGGAGAGACCACGGTGGAACAATTATCTCCAGCAGTGCATGGAGAGGAACATGCTGGAGCAGATAACTACATAGCAAGCCCTGGAGGACCTCCACACCACAGCAGGTAGACGTGCCCTGAAGGAGTTGTATCCTGAGGAAAACCCACACTGGAGCAGGGAAAAGTGTGAGGAGAAAGGAGCAGCAGAGATGAGCTGTTAGGACTGTCCATGGCCACCCATTCCCCTATACTGCTTGGGGGCAGATAGTAGAGTAGACAGGAGTGAAGGGGTGAAGCTGAGCCTGGGAAGAAGGCTAGATGGGTGGAAAGAAGGTGTTAGGTTTTGTTTCTTATTATCCAACTCTATTTTAATTGGTAATTAATTAGTTTTGCCTGTGTTGGTTTTTTGGGGGTTTTTTGGTTTTTTTTTTTTTTTTTTTTTTGCTTGTGACAGTAACTGGTGAGTGATGCCCTTGTTTTCGTCTCAATCCACAAGGTTTTTCATCTTGTTTCCTACCCTGCCCTGTTGAGGAAGTGGAGAGGGAAGCTGAATGGGCACCTGATGGCCAGCCAAGGTCAACTCACCACAAACTCTTTTAAATAATCTAGAGTTCTGAGAGTAATTTCAGCCCTACTTTTTCATCTTGATCTTCAACAGACTTAATAATTAACTTGGAAATTATTTCCATGTCCATTTGATTAAATGATACTAGAATTTTTGCCATGAGACTAAAGCAGAGCAGAAAACTTACAGCATTGATTAGTTATCATCATAAAGATGAATATTGGATCATTTTTAGTATTATGATTCATTACATGGCAAAATTAAGGCTCTGAATTATTTCTAGTTCAGTTTCCATTAGGAATTATTGTTATTCCTGAACTAGAAATGAACATTTCTCTTATTTTTTTTTTAAAAAGTGGTGTCAATATTCTATAATTAGAACGGTATCAGAAATTCACAGGCTGCTAAATTTGTCACCACTGCTTGGGAGGTAATGTCATTTCTGGGCACAGGCACAGCACCAGTACTCTGTAGATCTTACAGACTCAAGAGGAATTGCAAGAATCTTCCCCTGCCTGTGAGGTCCTTGTGTCTGACATCTTGCACATCCATGTGGGAAAGCTAAACGAAGAGTTGGCCTCTTCCCTCATGTTCTATTGAACACCTATTGGACTTCTGCTTAAAGGCAAGAGACAATATATATTTTACTTACTTTCATACATCTGAACTGAGCTAGAAAGAGGAAAATAAAGACAGAAAAGAAGAATATTTGACTAATGTCAGCAAGCTTCTTCTTTTTGGAAGAAGGATTTTCAGTTTAATCCTCATGAAAGTGGGAAAAATAATACTATTGGATTAAAGTCAGACTTTAAGAAAATACACTTAAATATATTTTTTACTTAAAAATAAGTTTCCCCATCATTCAAAGACCTAAGAATTAAACTATACTGCATACACCTCAAGTATAAATTGACAAATATATAATAAACCAGACTATATAAAAAGCAGGAGACTCTTTTTGTCCCAGAAAAATGTATTTGTTTTTTAGCTGATCATATAAAAAGCATTAAACTTTAAAAAAATGTGTATATATTTTTTCAAGTGTTAATGGTTTCACCATTTGATGTAACTACATTCCAAAGCCCTGTGACATCAGGGCACATTATCCTTATCTGTGTAGCACAGTGAGCGTAATCTCTACACTGAAGTCACTCTCATTACTACTTCCCCAGAGCCATTATCTTCTGACGAATCTTCCTGAGGTCTCATGCGGTTGAACAGATGAAACAATACATAACCACACTGAAATCTTGGTGAGGTTAACTGTGTTGGATGAACTAAACTTCTGTTTCTAAATGCAGTCAGTGGTAACCACAATGTCCTTCCTGCTGAGGGTTCTCCTCGATTGCTCTCTTCTATATCTGTGGCTTTATCATAATTTAACACATCCCAGTGTAGATTCACGGCCCTCCAGCGCTTAAACACTCGATAAACAGATGCACCTTCATGTACTATCAGTCCTGAAATAAAGAAAAAAAATTAACTTGTACAAAATGTCACTGGACACCATTTTGAAAGCAAATACAGATGTAACACATTGTAATCAATCTGGCAGTTACCAGAGCCTATGAAATTACTTTGAACTCTGATAATTCAAGTAAATTACACTTATGCAATATAACTGATTATTCATGTGTTTAAGACTGGGAGGCGAGAACACATAGAGGAAATAAAACCATTTTGAATGAAAAGTTGACCAACACTGGAATAATCTGAGTATGCCTGATTAAATAAAGTATTTAGGTTATATAAATAAATATAAAATAACCTTACTGACAGTTCTGTAAATCGACTGTTTATGCTACTGTAACCCTTGTCCATGGTAAGTACTACTCACTGAGATTTGTACTGGCCTAAGTAGATCTTAAAGTAAGTTAGACCTTCTGTCTTAAATGGTCTTAAATTTCTTGGAGAGTGTTTATATAATTTAGTGCATATGCAAACAAATTTAACTGTTTTCATAGTCTTAGTTCAACTTGTGAGCACAGAATGTTTATAAAAACCTTAAACAACTTTATGCATAATGACTTTCCTGTCTTGCTTCAGTAAAACAAGAAGAAATCAAATGTTAGTAATAACTATGATGAGTATGGCGAGGATGATAGGTTTTCTTCTTTCCCTTCAAAATTCAGATGATAAAAGTTGAGAAACATCTTTTTTGTTGAGACACAGGAAATCTTTTAAAAGATCCTTCATAGTAAATACAGGAGTATTTTAGTATGTAGGTACATATGTATATGCTCTTGTACACACATTATTTATGTGTGTTTCAAATTCAGATTTACTGGGGAGACACATTAGGCTTAAGCTTCCTACTACATTTTCCCTCTGTTCCTCAACCAACCTGCAAACTTATATGGCTCTGAGTAACATCACAGGTTTCTTCTGACTCCCTGCCTTGGGAGGAGAGAATATGCCAGGCCAAACACATGTATAAGTTTTATGTCCAGTGTGTTTCTTGCCTAAAGTTTTCCTATAGATGGTCATATCTATGATATGATCTGTGGTGTCACAGGCTATATCCCTTTATCCAAAGATAGTGTTTATCACCTGTCCTTACACAACAAAATTGTGATTTAAGTGACTGAAGTCTCTTAGCATGGTTAACTGATACTAGGTAAGACACATTCAAAGAAAGTTGACACAAGCAGAAAGGATGACAAAAACATCTATATGAACAGCAGACGTCAGATTTAAGTGCAATGATTTGCAGATAGCAATGCCTACGCTCACACATTTTCAAAGATAGTTACACTGAAAGATGGAGAAACACCAAGACTGCCTCCAGAAGGATAGAACAGCAAATGTAGCATCTCTTTAAGGGTTCCAAGTTGCCTAGAATTTGACGAAGCATCTGATAAAGCAAAACTAATACCGTATAAACTTAATTAACTGTTAAATAGTCTAAATATATTTTGTATCAGCATAGCATTCTAGTGGAAAATTTTCTCAATTGAAATATGTCTGTCTTCAACTTCCCAGACATATATATCGCAACCCGTCCTAAAAATTTAGCAGCCATGTTAATACATAAATGCACCCTCAAGCCTGGCTTTATTCTCTTAAAAATGATAAATGCATTTGATCGTGTTCAAACTCTACAAACAAAAAAAAGCTGTGGTTTCATTGCTGTAACAAAGATATCATCTTTTTTTTTTTTTTTTTACTATTGGATTTCCTATGGAATTATAAGAGACATGAGCACAAATTTCCCTCTACTTGTCACTAGTTCATAGTATTCTTTGTCCCACTTTCCCTCAAGACAGTGAAGAAGCAAAACTGAGAAAACATATATACCCTAATGTAAAGACTTTTGATACCTTCCTGCACTCAATTCGAACCTGAGCAATACATCTCAGAACAGAGAAGGAAGCAGTTGAGAAAGGATCATTGATGTGCATATTAAGTGTCAAAAGGATCCTCCAAAAATTATAACAGCAAAAGATGTATAACTTCTTTTAGGGAGCTCTTTTTTTTCCTATTTATGAACTTTCAGTATTGACTGAAAGAATGTTTTCAAAGTTTTTTCAACAATTGCAAGGAAGAGAACTTTTTTTTATGAAATGGAAGTTATTCAGATATGCTGTAAAAGAGCTACTGAACAAAAGATCAAATACTGCAAAGCTTGAAATAAAGATGTCAGATTTGAAGAAAAGGACTACATTCATAAGTCCTCCCATAAAAAAACTTTATTTCCCATCTGATAGAACTGCAGATTGAAAGAGATCCTGGTAGAAGCAGCAAAAGAATTCCAATAGGTCTTTTGTCCCTCTGAAGGATATCTTCCAGGGAGTGGGGGAGAAAAAGTTTCAGCACCACAGTTCCAGTAGGAGGGGAAATATGGGTAAGATTTAAATGCTGCAGATTTTCCAGTTCTGGAGAAGTTCTGATGCTCAAAATATAAGTAGTTAGCCACTAAAGTGAAACTGTAAGAAAATGACAAATAATCTCCTTTTTCTTAAGAGTTCCTGAGCAATGAATGAGGATATAACTGAGAAAACCAGGATAAATCCATGAATAACATTGATTTGTTCCAAACACCACAATTTCAACAGAGCAGAGGACATAGTTGCACAGTCCTAAGGAAATAATAATAATAAAAAGTTTACCCAGATGATACGAAGAAGTGCTAGAATTCAGTACTGTTAGCTGTTCTGACATTCTTTTTGATTAATATCTACAAGGAATAGAGTCTGGGGATGATGGACTTGGCAAAAATGCCCTAAGTCTCTATGAAGACTTTGCTTTCAGGATTTATTTCTAAGATGTAGGGATTTTAGTGGGATCCAGACAGAGAGATCACAATTTTCTTTTCTTTATTGTCAAGTATGTTACTATGAGATTCTTTCACTTTATCCAAAGGATTTCTTACCCTGAGTCACAGCAATACTTGCATTTTTTGTACTGAATGTCTTTACAAGCAGTCAGCTCATCTTAGTTTGTTCAGATTTGGTGGTATTAGATTACAAGGTTGTCTTATTTATCACACTAATCTTACTTATTGTCATTTGGGAAAGATCCTCCTAGAAACATCACAAACTTCTACCAGGGAATGAAAGAGCCTTTTGGGAAACAGGGTTGACCTCTGTACAAAATTCCATCTCTTAATACTACTCTGTGGCCCACAGATATTAAAAAAATGCAATAAATTGCTCAAAGCATTACAGTCAAGTATGTCCACTCTAATAGTTGTAGTGTATCTCCTTCTGAACTATTTAGAATTTGACCTAATGTGAAAAAAATACTCTGAGTAGAGAAGTATTAAGTGCACATACACATCTTTTTAAGTAATTTTAGCCTGTACATTTTTATTAAGGTGGTGCATCAATGTTGATAGGCATCAGGTTCCTTGGTTAAGAAGAAAGAGGTTTACAGAGGCTACTCACACCTTACACCACCTCTTACTCCCTTGCCATAGTGTTACTGGCACCACATATGTTTCTACTGCAATGTTTGCAATTGCTTTCCATACTCTAAAGGAGCTGCATTGTTGCTCTGGGATGGCAAGTTAGCTGTTACTATTTGAGAGAAATTTCTGTTCATGTCAGAACCACTTATGACTAGTAGTTATGATCACATTCCAATAAAAATATATAAAATTAAATTAATTCACTGTGATGCGAAATAATTACTAGATCTAAAAAGCAGAATGGCAAAGGCTTGGTGTACTGTCCTTCAGTGGCTAAATAAGGGGTTTACATTATTCATTCCTTTCATATTAGCTAATGAACTCACTCCCATTGGTAATCCCTACATGGATGGTCTGATCCTAGCACTGCTACTGCAATAGCTCTGAGTTTCAGAGGCAGCAGTTTGACAATTCAAGTGTTCAAGGTTGGCCTTAAGAGAACTTCCACCTTCAGCAATTTTCAATGAGAGTAGCTTTATGCCCTGATTAGGTGTAGAAATGTACAAACTAGTAGCTCGTAGGGTTGAAACTAACACGGATAAGGAAAAATGATCCTGTTAGGAAGAACTCTGGAAAAAATTAGAATAGAACAAGGACGAAAATGGATATCAACAAAATACATGCACTGGAATGAATAAAACATATTATTTGTGATCTGTAATCTTTGATTTTTTTTTTGTGAAAAGTAAAAGAAGACTAAGAATTAAAATATAATTACATATTACACTTAAACTAGAAGAAAGTGGGTGGTATGCTATGTATAGTATGTAAATCACTACTTGGGAAAACAAATTAATATGTGTAAGTCTTCAAAGATGTCATATTGATGTGTTGGTATCTTTAGTCAAACTGCTTTTAAAAATAATGACAACATAACATTTTGAAAAGTACAGGTATTTACACTTCACAAGTGACCAGAAATATTGGTATTATTTATGCAAAGCTATAGGGAGGCATAACTGAAGGCAATTAGAGTAAGTCTTGGTCATACTACCAGTAACCCAATCACTTATCTTGAAATATGTGCTGCACTGGAAAACTCATATGTCTGCATGGATTTTATTCATTGGAAAAAAAGAGGGATTCCAGTGGGAGGAATTCACTCTCTGTAAATCCTGTTGAAAACTAGGAGGATGCCATGAATCACTAAACAAAAATGGGAGAAGAGGAGATACTAAGTGAGAACTGTGTTTGGCTGTAAGCATTACGAGTTTTATGAGATAAGATTATATGTAATATGCAATGGTAAAATTATATGTTAATGCCTTTGGGAAGTCATCAGCATAATGGACAGTGTTGGGTTTTCTTAAATAATTCATGAGTAATAATTACATCCATCTATTAGAGAACTTAGTTCAAACATTTTAAATTAAAACTATCAATCTCAAATCCCTCACTTTATGATGAAAGAAAAAGATAAAATCTTGTAAGACCCTTGGTCTTACAAACTTACACAATGCAGATTACTTGAAATTATATGCAGAATAAGTGGGCTGAATCAATCTGGATCATCAGAATTCTACCGTTACCAAATCTCAATATGGCTTTCTAAATTTCCAGATATAGTTTGGCAAACTACAGTTAAGTTTAGAACTATAGTTAAGCCATATTTGCACTGAACTTTGCAATTGCAAAGCAATGTCCAAGTATATTTATTTATAGTCAGTTTCACATAAAATAATTCCATGTGTTATTTATGACAGGAATACAAAATACACATTTACGTAATTACAGGCAAGTCAGCTTATCACTCTGATGGGTGAAGATAGCTGCATGTCTGCTTTGCTCTTGCACGGTGCTAGTTAGGTTAGAAACTCCATTGCAATGTGAGGTGCATGTTAGTTCAGTAGCTTCCAGTTGAGAAGTGACTTGAGCCTGAAGCACATTTTATTTTCACTTATGTAATTTTTTGAACAAAAAAAAGCTGGAAAAAAGTGGCATTCAGAAATCAGCATGTAAGAGGACACGCAGCAAAGCCCCCCCTTTTTTTTTTCATTTAAAGGCTGAGCACTTGTCCTAAGTATGAAAGACCTAGATTTTGTTCATTTTTCTGAGTAGATTTTGGTCCATAGAAGAAAATCTGTGTTCTGAAATATTCCAGAATAGGCTTCTCTTAGAAAAATTACAGAATGATCAAGAATGCTCATCCAGCTGAAATACAAATACTCTTACAGTAATGAAATGGTTTCAATAGAAGATGATATGACTTTATGGTTGGAGTAAAAGCCTTGACATTAGGAATCACTCTGTTTCTTTGCATCCTACTAAGCAGAATTCAGCACTCTCCTTCTGAATTCCCATATACGAGACTGGGATTACATCAACATTTATCACTCAGAAATCTCAAAGCAAACATCAGATGGCATTTGATTTACGGATTTTCTTGGAAATGCAATACTAGGAATGTTGCTCAATGTTTACTGCAATTTTTATATTTTCTCTGCATATAATTGTAGCTATTCTAGAAATTGATTCAGGGTTGCTTTACCACATACTAAAGGGATTTCTGTTTCATATTTCTCTGTGCAATATATTTTCAGAGAATTCAAAATGGGTCAAAATAGTTTTTCAGTAAATTACGTTTTCTTTTATGAGATTTCAGCTGGAGTTAAACAAATTGAGACTTTTTAATACTATAGTAAGTTATTACAGTTAGCATTATTACAGTGTTTCATAACTGTTTTTGGTGTACAAAGAACTCATGCTTATCTTCTCTGTTCTTTTCTAGCACAGTGACCTATGTAAATCAATGCAACTTAATTTGGGGTACATAGTTTGATGATATCCTCCAGGATGTCCTTTTGCGCTTCTTGATGGTACGTTCTAATGCAAAGTAGAAGGCTTAACAGCACATAATTTTACTGATTACTTTAATAATGTCATTGTTATTTTCATCTATTTAACTTCTTGAACTTTACTAACCATATATTTTTTTCAAGAAATTGAAACTGTCACTATTCTCATCACTAAGAACTTGGAGAGACACAATGAATCTGAGAGTAAAGTTTCTTTGGCTGTTTTCTCTTTGCAGTACTTTTAACACTGTAAAAAGCATTATTTCCCAAAGGTACCAGCTTAGAATAAATCTGCAAAGAACTGGAGCAATAAGTTAGAGTGACCAATTAGAAAAATAGATAGAGTCACAGTCTTAAACCATAGTCTGTGCTGTTTAAAGATTTTGAGCTTACCTATGCATACTAGATCCATAAAACCATACATTCCATAGCAGATTTGAAAAAGGATGTCCTTTCTTTGCCATACTGCATAAGGGCTGAAGGCTGACCATAGAAGCCAAGTCACACTTGCTACTAAGAACAGAGATCCTAGGATTACAGCAACCATCTGCACTTTCTCAACCAGTGTTATAGTAATGCTTTGCCACTAAAAGAGAAACAAAATTGTGTAAGAGAAAAACATTACTTTCTGTGATTGTACATTCAACTTCACTTTTTTCCTGAAATCAGAAATTAATTTAATATTTAAACATATCTTCATAGATCTTTACTAACATCCTTGATACTGACATACTATGTATGGGTTTTTTATCTATTTCACTTGCAATTAAAGTGAAACTAATAGTTGCTTCCCCATCCCCTTTGGCATCACTATCATTATCACCTAGCCGTGAATGTCAGAAGAGTTAGTAGTTTTGTTTCTGTTTTGAATACATAGGCAAAAAATGCTCTAGTCTTAGGAGTGGAACTCAGCCTTTCATATTTGTAGGCTAATGAAGAGAATAAAAAAATACTGGCAAGACAATCTTAAATATGTTTTATGTTAGAGTGACAAGTTCAAAGTGATGAGTTCCCTTTCCATTCAGGCACCCTCAAGTCTGAAGCCACTTTCAGCTTTCCTGCTGTTCATCAAAGAAGTTCCAGGCTATCTCCAGACATATCAAGGGAGTGTTGTTAATATTACAAGGAGACACTTGCAGCCTACTACAGAAGAAACCTGAAGATTCAGCTGGAGCCCTGAATATAAGTAGCATTAAGATTCCTTTTAGGTGCACCTCAATTATGCCTGCCTTTCCAGGAAAGGTTGTATCCTGTTGTATGTGAGGTGACTCATTACAGTGTGACAACATTTAAGTATAAGAGCATGTTTGCTGAACTTCGTCAAGATAAGAATAGAAATAAAATTATGTTAAAACCAAAAGTCACAAAAGCAAAACACAGCATCAGGGAAAAAAAGCATTCTAGGTTACCTCACATATATGGTCTTTCTTGACCATAATTGTCTAAACTAGCTTGACAGACTCCCCACTGCAGCCCCATCACCTATGTCAGAACTTGTATGCAGGCTTTTTACAATGCCATTGTTCCTTTTCCGAACTTTCAATGTACCTGACCCCCTTATATGGCTGCAACAGGGAATAAGTAGAAAAACAGCTACTGAATTAAGGGCTCTATTACCTCTGTTCCCATCTGACAATATTTTTTTCATTTTTCCTGTTACTTTCTGAAAACTTTCCCTTTTTACCAGCAGTTGGGTACCTAGTGCAGTGTGATCGTAGGATGCTAGAATAATTCAGGTGGAAAGGAACTGTAGGAGGTCTGTAGTTCAACTTTCTGATCAAACCAGAGTCAGTGATGAGATCAGACCAGGTTGCTCAGTGTTTTACTCAGTAACACCGTGAAAACCTCCAAGCATGTAGACTGTTCAGCCTCTCTGGGCAACCTGTTCCACAGCTGAATGTTGCCAGGCTGACTCTCTTTTGTGCCAATTTATGCTTTTTTCCTCACACTAAGTACCACTGTGAAGTGCCTATATGAGCAGTGAGGTCCTCTGCCCCTTTCTTCTCTTTCAGCTTTTTCCATTAGCTTTTCTACCATTACCTGCCTAAATTGGACATTTGGTGCTGCATGTCTTCTCTTGTTGCAGCATTCTGAATATAATAGCACAAAAAGACAGCTGTGTAATGATTTTTAAATTCTCTGTCATGAAATGTTATCCTTTTGTAAGGAATTTATTAAACTCATACTAGCTATTTCATTGAACTTCAGGTTTTGGAATGGGGCTATTCATACTAAATAATACCTCTTTATGGTAAAGCATCTATGGATGCTCATTTCCTTTCTTACTGTTTTTTTAATAAGGTCAAAGAAGGTCATTAACAAGTGATGCATGATTGAATATTGCGAGCTTCTCATGACTCATATTACTTGTATAAAGGATTCAAATGTCAGGACAGAAATTCATAGAACTCTCTTTAGACACTCTAGGGATATGTTCTATATTTTTTTTTTCATTTCTCAGTTGAAGCCATGGCGTGACTTGGCAGAAAACTGTCAAAAAAAATGTTATGTATCTCTTTCTATCCTCTTTCAGTACAGACCTGTAATAAACTTGTTAAGAGTGCCTGAAATCCAAGTACACTTACATTAGGTAAAGTTTTAACTGTCACAAAATATTAAACTGTCAAATCTATGGAGGAAGCTGGCAATAAATTGAAAAACCTGTAGTATCACTGAAATAAACACCGATCTTTCATAATGCAATTCAGCAATGCAGAAGTTCCTAAACTCACTTCAGCTTATTTTGGTTTTCTTTTTTTTTTTTTTTTAAAAAAAAAGCTTAGATTACTCACAATTATCCTGCAAAGACAGCACTGAACAGAAGGAAAAGTAGTCCAGAAGTCTGGGAGAAGTAAGTAGCATGCAGTCTAGATATAAAGCCCATCTCTTCTTTTGCTGTTCCTTGACAGCCAATTTCTATTCTTATCTCTCACTCCTATCATCATTATTCCAGCTCATGAGGGCTTTTGTTGGCTTAACAAAACTTCTTTCTAGAAAAACTTGACTTTGAAAAGTACTAAGAAACACAGATATGATCCTCACCTTTTCTAGCATTTCCTCAAGAATAGATTCTAGTTATTTTGCTATTATCTGTCAAGAATATAAGCAATGGAATTTTTGAACCTCAATAAATTCATTCATGAATGAATACCACCCGTGAAGGGGAGCCTCTCCAGTTACTGTGAAACTGCTCCAGCATTACAGAGATTGTAGTTCCTGACTCCTTTGCCTTTAAAAATCAAAGAACAGCTACAAAACAAAAGAAAAACTACCAAAACCAACCAAGAACCAAGTATTATCTGTTAGGCAATGAGAAGACCTCAATAGGACTGTATTTTTTTGGTGGCTTTGCACTTCATAGCAAGGCCTGAGAAGAGGAACTGGAGTTGTGGTCATACTGTTTTCTTTGACTTGAAGTCTGACTCACAGCATAGCTAATATGTGCGAGTCTCTGATAGACACCCAGGAACAGAGGACTCTTTTTTTATGAGTAGGAATCTTTTTATACTATCAAAAGTCAGTTAAACTTTGTTGGATTTCTCACAATCATTACCTTATTACATACCCTGTTACATGTTGTCATAATCACTTTCACCTTTTAATGGCAAACTAACAGCTTACAGTAGGTAGGTCACAAAAATTATATAGTAAAACTAATTAAACAATATTTAATATTAAGAAATTACCTTTAGAATTTAACAGAATTAATTATTCAACATTCCAAGTTGAATGATCTCATTTATTAGTTTGTCGTAATTTAAATGTATTATTTCCATTAAAATGTTTCTCATTTTTTCCATTTAACTTGTCTCTCAACTCTTAATTACTCATTATTATAAATTATATTATGACTTCCTAATTTTTCTTTGTCATTTGGTGACTATATATTCCATAATCAGTAACAGCTTTTTTGGCTGAGTATTTTGGCAAGTTAGAAAAGCTCTACACAGCCTTTTAATCACAGAATCACAGAATCACAGAACAACCAGGTTGGAAGGGACCCATCGGATCTTCTAGTCCAACCATTCCTATCTAACACTAAACCAAGTCCCTCAAGACCTCATCCACCCGTGTCTTAAACACCTCCAGGGAAGGTGACTCAACCACCTCCCTGGGCAGCCTATTCCAATGCCCAATGACCCTCTGTGTGAAAAACCTCCTCCTAATCTCCAGCCTAAATCTCCCCTGGTGGAGCTTGAGGCCATTCCCTCTCGTCCTGTCCCCTGTCACTTGGGAGAAGAGGCCAGCTCCCTCCTCTCCACAACCACCTTTCAGGTACTTGTAGAGATGTCAACTTCTGAAAAGTATATGACCCTAAAAAATAAATATGGCAAAGATTAATATTTTTGTTTAAAAGTAGAAATTAAAAGAAAATTTAAACTATTAACATTACTGTGAGTAATTTTTCAAAGACAGATATCTATGAAGTAGGATCATCTTTCATATTCCTTCCCATCATATCTGTAGTGTCATGTTGTGCCATCACATCCATGTTGCCCATGAAAAGAACTCATTTTAATATAAAATGATGATGAAATCTTCCTTTGAAAATATAAACAAAATAAAGTTTGTGCTTTTGTATTTAGTATAATACTATCTGTCCCTTGAAATCTTCCTACACTTTTACTCTTCTGGTATTTCATTATGCTTAGTTCTTTTAATCTTTTATTTACCACTTGACTTCCTTTCATGATTCATTTGGGAGTCTAAGTGATTAATGGTACACTATAGTTCCAATTATGCTGACCCCAGAAACATTGTTCCTCTTCTCTTCCAAGGGCTCTGTCAAGCAGAAAGACTGCATAATTTCTGATTTTTTGAGGTTGAGACTTTCAGAATTTGAAAGAAACATATTGCTTTGATGGACTAATTGTTGCTACAGTTATATTCATGTACTTACTAAGGTAAAGATGGATACAATATTCAAAGATCTGTCATCTTTGATATAAACCGATATTAACTTGGGGTTTTTAATGGTTCCTTCTAAAAGGTTGTTATAAAATACATGGCAGAAAAATGATCTAAAAGGTACTGACTGAGACTGCATATACTTAGAATAAATTGCTTTAAAATTCTCTGCAATGAAGCTACAGGTTTTCCCGCATCCCTAATAAAGAATACAGTTAATTCCTTATGGCTTCCCAAATACTTGTCTGTTTCAACTTTTGTAGTTTGTAATCCACCAAAATTCCTTACACAAAAGAGCTGTTGGGGTTTACCTCGCTGTTCTCTCAGAATCACAGCTTATTATGGACACTGCCGGCTGAAGACT
Source organism: Coccyzus lansbergi (assembly GCA_033558105.1). Lineage (NCBI taxonomy): Eukaryota > Metazoa > Chordata > Aves > Cuculiformes > Coccyzidae > Coccyzus > Coccyzus lansbergi. Next base: position 4,208,020 of record JAUMJK010000113.1, read on the forward strand.
TTCATTTCTTCTAGTCATTCTGTAATGCATATTTTATATAAAAGTAACTAAAAATGGCTGACAGAGTCCTATTATAACATGATGTAATCAGTGCGAAGATGTATCAGTTATATGACTTCAAAAAGTTTTGTTAGGGTGCTCTGATTTCTCTGATTGCTAGAATCAGACAGCTCTGGCAAGAAAAAGTTTCTTCCTACAGTCATTCAGTATGCATATAGGATTATCAGTCTGTATACGTGTGAATAAAACTCTTGCAGAAGCAAAAGAATGCAACAACTTTTTGGAGCAAGTCCAGAGAAGAACAACAAAGCTGGTGAAGGGGTTGGAGAACAGGCCCTGTGAAGAGCGGCTGAGAGAGCTGGGGTTGTTTAGCCTGAAGAAGAGGAGGCTGAGAGGAGACCTCATTGCTCTCTACAAGTACCTGAAAGGTGGTTGTAGAGAGAAGGGAGCTGGCCTCTTCTCCCAAGTGACAGGGGACAGGACAAGAGGGAATGGCCTCAAGCTCCTCCAGGGGAGATTTAGGCTACAGATTAGGAGGAAGTTTTTCACGGAAAGGGTCATTGGGCATTGGAATAGGCTGCCCAGGGAGGTGGTTGAGTCACCTTCCCTGGAGGTGTTTAAGGCACGGGTGGATGAGGTCCCGAGGGACATGGTTTAGTGTTTGATAGGAATGGTTGGACTCGATGATCCGATGGGTCTCTTCCAACCTGGTTGTTCTATGATTCTATGATTCTATGAACTTAGGTCCAAGTAAGTGTTTTTAAAATAACCGTTCCTTACTTTATCTTGTTGGTAGTCTAGATGATTAGATAATTAAGTTTTCTAACATGTTTTGCAGTAAGCACACATTGACTACATGATTTAATAAGCAGTGACATCATTAATGCACTGATCAGCCTGGATAAAAAATGCCTAGTTTTGAGTGTATGTGTGCATACAATTATATATATGTGTATTATATGTATATGTATTATAAGTATATGTATGCAAACAATTGAAATATCTTTTTTTGCTATAGGGATCTATTTTTTTAAAGAAAATAATCGACGTCACAAAGATTGCATTAGTGCTTACCTATTTTGATAAATCATTAACACATAGAAAGCCTGTAGTGACAACACCCCTTATGTTTTCAGGTATCAAAGAGCTCATGAATTCAGACAGTTTGGCTTGTATACAACTTCTCAGTCTGCTTGGAAGGGTGTACCAATATGTTACTTGGGTCAAGTATAATATTTACTGTGGAGACACTGTCCACTTGTGCATACCTCAAGCAATTTATTTGCTAGTACTTGGAAGTGTTTGCTTACCATATGTACATGACAGAGTAGAACAACTGCACCTACAATGGATCTATCTTGCATTTCTGAGTGCCCAGAATCCTGGACATCCTTAGCAAGGTATAAAATCTTCATGTTCTATTCCATCCACCTTTCAAAATCTTACTACTTACTAAGCAGAATAGTTCAATATTTTATTTTACAATTTAAAAAAAATATGTTAGAATCAAGCTCTAAGACCACAAGCAGAGCTGTGATGAAAACTGTATTAGTCTTACATTATTTTAACTCTGAGAAATTATTAGCAATTATCTTTTGCTGCTGATCAAAACATAGAATCATAGAATCATAGAATCACCAGGTTGGAAGAGACCCATCGGATCATCGAGTCCAACCATTCCTATCAAACACTAAACCATGTCCCTCGGGACCTCATCCACCCTTGCCTTAAACACCTCCAGGGACGGTGAATCAACCACCTCCCTGGGCAGCCTATTCCAATGCCAAATGACCCTCTGTGTGAAAAACTTCCTCCTAATCTCTAGCCTAAATCTTCCCTGGTTAAGCTTGAGGCCATTCCCTCTTGTCCTGTCCCCTGTCACTTGGGAGAAGAGCCCAGCTCCCTCCTCAACACAACCTCCTTTCAGGTACTTGTTGAGAGCAATGAAAGTAATGAGGCAAGACTGCATGACTGTGGGCCCATTTTCACTCTCATAGAAACAGAAGTTGTGTATTCTGTTTCAACAGTACATGGAGATTAACTCCTCCTCCAGTTTGAGGCATTCAGAATTTCTGGGAACACCAAGTCCTGTTGATTAAAATAAGGATATTAATCCTGTGTGTTAATCCTCTTAGCTATTAAAATAAGGATTGTAATTTTATCCAGTCACAAAAGAAGGTCTGGCTCCATACCTGAAGTACAAATCACTACAAAGTAACCTAATACTCTACTTTGCAAATAATACATTCTCAGCACCTAAAAGTGTATGAAAAAAATATGAAATTTGCTAAATGTCCACTTTGTATCAAGTAGCATTTTTTTTCTAATTCCTGATTTCTGATTTTCATTAAGAATTGCTTATCAATCTACCAGGATCAAATTCTGCCCAAAATATATATCAGAATACTTAAAAGCCATGATGTGTTGTAGAGAGTTGTGGGAAATTTCTAAGATTAAAGTGAATTATCCTCAAGTCAGGTTTTAACTCATATGAGATTCTAACCAATTTTTGTCTTAGTGGCTTAGTTTGTCAGTATTTTGAACATTCCATGGACATGTATATTGGGTGAAAGCCAGTGAATGAAGATCACCATTCTATGTGAATAAATAATATTCCTACTGTAAAGCAGTAAGAATACAATTTACAACTTCCGTTGCAGTCTTATTAGAAACTCAGAGTTTCACTGCAACCTAGCTGTGGTCTTGATAGCATAATCTGAAAATCAAATATTAATGAATGGAGGAAATGAAAGCTTACCATGTTTGTTGCACTCTCTGCTACTTAAAGATAATCTGCAAAATTAAGCTAAAAAATGGCTCAAACATAGGCTGAAATGTAATGGATAGGTCCCCATCCCTGAAAGAACATGGAGAACAAACATTTATTCTAATTAAGTAAGTCTAGCAAGATTACAAACTAGTTGTGTGAAAGAGGTGTTAAGATTTTCCATGCTGTGTAGGTACTTAGGATGGTTAAACATATTTTACCTGGATAAAAACAGACAGTATCCAAAAGGGTTCTGGAGTTGTTTTTTCCTTCTGTCATGGGAAATTAACTGTTTGTAAACACTAGAAAAATGTTCTCTTGAATATTTTTAACTGACAATAAATACTGAGTACCAGGCTAAGATTGTGCAGCTTCTTATGATATTAATGTACTTGTCAAAGATATGTGAGAAATTGCTCTGCACCAGGGGGGCAGAACAAGACTCTTCTGACCTGACCACCAGTCAGTATATAGAGGGGTCATCTGTTCATGACCATTTCTGTTAAGGTCTTCTTTTTTATCTTATTGAAAATATTCAAGTATTAATCCTAGTTCATTTACTGCAACTCACATTTCATCTGACACCTGGGCACATAGAGGCTTTATCTGGGAATATTCTGCACTGCAATCATTGGTGCATTTTATGGTGGGAGATCTTGACACAAACCCACTGTTCGTTTTAACACTTCCACCTCTAAAGGCACTATTTTAGTAACTGAGATTTACATGGTATTCAGGATATTCAATAGTAGAACTCCTTCAAAGTAATATTGGAACTCTTCCAGTTCCCTTGTAACACATAGATGTTCAATGAACCAAAGAGAAAGCAAATGCAATCGATAATACACATCAACTCCATAGAGAGGAGTAGGGAGATTACTTCAGTACAGTACAAAGCATCAGGAACTATTTCTGAAACTGGCCTCTTTCAGTGAGTTCTGAATACAGAAAAAGAGGCCATACAAAGACCTTTCCTGGAAAAGAGCCATATAAATGATGTGAAGGTAGAAGAAATGCCATGTAATTGGAATTTTAAAGTTCAAAGTTGCCAATTTACTGAAATAAAACTGAAAGGTGACTCTTCTAAAGCATTTAAGTACTGCAAAGGTGGTAGAAAATTCTAAGTATTACTGTGATTTTCTAATCCAGGCACAACACAAAATGATGGTTAGATGACAGAGCTAAATAATGTAGATATACAAATAAATTCAACTGGATAAGCACAGTTAAGAAGTTGTAAAGCATCAATTGACAACATTTTCTTTGAAATACACAGTGTTTAATGCTTTCCACTATCTGCTTCTTGGCAGTCTTTGGCAGTTTAGGAATACAAAGATGCACAATCCAGTAGAGTATCACCATCTATTGTCACTGGATTCCTCTGCATACTGCAGCAACTTTTCACAACTGAGAATCTGTGACTCCACAACAGTTTAGGCACAAAACAACTTCATACCCTGGATGAGGTCCAGGGTCTGAAGAAACGCCTCCACTGACCAGTCTTCTTCCTGTTGCTATATGGCAATGATGATTTTCAACAGTGAAGGGTACAACCTCACAAGAAAAGTACTGAGGACAAATATTTGTCTCTGATGTTCTCAGCAATGAGCAAAAACTCATTCACAGAATGGGATCAGAATTTTCATATGAAAATCTGGAGGATGCACAACATGAGGGAAGAGATAATCCTGTTTTCATGTGCTTCTTTGTAAGATATAAATAAAAAGGAAACTGCACATGTTGAGAGCAACAAAAAGACTAGAGAAATATATCCTGAGTTCAGAGGTAAGGTTGTTGCCTTGTCTAATCCCTAAGCAAGATTATGTATATACTGGGCAAAGGTTAAAAGGAAGAAATATCAAGGTATTATCTAGAGGTGTGTAATCATTATGAAGACAATCCTGATTCTGGATTGTGCAAACTCTGGCACAGATTGCTGTGAAAGTCAATTAGAATTTAATGTATTAGATTTACTAAGTAATCAATTAAATTAACACTAAATCTTCACTTCAAAACAATTTAGTCATAACAATTTAGACTGTGCAAATGAATATGGCAAGTAACATACTGCTTGAAAACTTGGCCTACTGAAAGTATTAACTTATTTATTTATTATAGTTGTTTTATACATGACATATTATGTGTAATAATTAAAATTGATATAAATATGGACAATACATTTATAATTAGAAGAATTAATATAATGTATGCTTAGCACAATTATTAATAACAATTATTTTGATAATTAAGGAGGGGTTTAGCTCTTGGGAAAACACCCTAGTGGTCCTATAGGATATAAGTCCTGAACGAACTTGTTACTCACTTAGAAAATTCTTTTACATGACTGCTGCTCTTTTTTGTCTCTCTGGAATGGATAGAATCAAGCAACTAGGTCTTCAAATGGCCCTGGTTCTGCCATAGTAGTAAGACAAAAATATCTTGATATCCAGAATTTATCAGCAACTCATCCTTAAAAGGATGTTACCTAAACAAGAAAGCAGGGAAGATTTCTCCATCTCAGATGGAATTCTCACCCACTAGACTCTAAGAAATAGCAAGACTATAAGATGAGAAAACACAGAGCATCTAAGACTGGTGACTGCAGGCAGGGCTAACGGAACACGTCTCAGTACTGTGAAATAGCTAGTACAAGACTTAATGGCTCAAAGCATACAGAGAGATATCTGGCTTAGACATGAGCGAGGACTAACACTCTACTTCAGGCAGGTTTGACCTGGCTGACTGTCAGTAACTTAACCAGCATCCAGACCTGAAGTAGAAAATATCAACTATAGCTTGATATCCTGAAAAGCTATATGAAAAAAAAATCAGGAAAATACCAGTGTTCTGACACCAGACACTTTTACAATGCTGTAGTGAAGATGATAATTTCTGTTGTATGGATCTTAACTTGTAGAGGAAGAATAGAGATGGAAGAAAGAAATGCATAGTTTTTCCAGTCAGAACTGGGAAAGGGTGGACAGCTTCAATGGTGAAGAAGAAAGGTTGGTATTTTTTTTTTTTTTTTTGTGAATATTAAAAGAAACCTCAGTAGCTTTCCAACAGAAGAACAGCTTTTAGAATGTCATTTTTGAATCCCAGCTGCTTATGGTCCGCCGAAGCGAAGCAGTGCAGGTTCTCAAACCACACAATAACCAAGTTCAGGGGTGGAATTCTCTAGCAGGCAGTTAAACAGCTGCTACTTTGGACCCAGAACACCCTGCAGAGCCGCTGAGTGCCACAGACTGAACAGTAGGACCACAGCCTTCCAGCACACAAAGAAATTTCCAAGAAAGTACTTTGCTTTATTAACTAAAATGAACATCAGAGATGCAAATTCATTACCCCTTTGGAGCAATGAAAATTCCCACGTAAAATCGAGTTTGTAAATAATGTTATTTAACTTTCTAAAATATTTTTATTTTTCATATCATAAAAAATACAAGATCCCCTTTCCACTTAAGGGGGTTTACAAGAAACCTGGGGAGGGACTATTTATCAGAGTGTAGTGATAGGATATGGGGTAATGATTTTCAACTGAAAACCAGTGGATTTAGATCAGCTATTAGGAAGAAATTTTATACTGCAAGGATAGTGAGACACTGGAACAGGTTGCCCAGGGAGGTCGTGCATGCTCCATCCCTGGAGGTGTTCAAGGTCAAGTTGGATAAGGCTTTGAGCAACCTGATCTACTGGAAGGTATCACTGCCTATGGCAGGGCAGTTAGAACTAGATGATTTTTAATGTCCCTTCTAACCCAAACTATTCTATGATTCTATGATCCCATGATTCCCCTGAAGTGGATGGAATTGGGCTTTAATTACCAGGAAAAAAAAAAAAAAAGACAGTACAAGTCCTGCTGAAGCAGGTCTCCATCCCAAGATTTTTTCTGGACTTCTCTCATGATACTGGAAAAGGAGTAGTATGTTACTGCAGGGAGTAGAGAAATAGTCACAAATTTGATGTCATAACCAAGGGTCATATTCTTAAGGATTCATAGATCAGAGGCAACAGCAGTTCAGTACTTGGATAACCTGTCCAATTCACTCAACGAAGTTAGAGAAAGATGAAAAAGAAGGAGAGCATGACACTGGGATGAAAACAGAGCATCTTATTCGGACTTCAGATATGCTAATCCAAGGTCAGAAGACATAGCACAGTGGAAATACTCAGTGATTTTTAAGTACATTGACTTGAAGCCTGTACCTCTAAACAGAAACAAAGTAGAAAAGAACCTCTTTGATGTAATCACAAGGACCTGATGCATGAGAGTTGTACAATGAAGACAAAGATTCACATGTGTAACATGATAAACAGCAAGATATCTGACAGTAATTTTGTACTACTTTCTCTTCTGACATAGTTTATGCTAAAATATTATATCAGCAAGATCTACAAAAGCATGAGGAAAAGGTCCAAAGGTAAGTTTCTAAAATCCCCACAGCCATAAACCCTTCATAGTTAATGCACAGGTTTTCCTCAGGTTTTTTTAAACATATTCAAAGATGTTGTAACAATACCAGCACTTAGTGGAGAACTTCTGAAGTAGACAGATTTCCCTAGAACAATCATCAATTTCATATACTTCCTAGATCTTTCACCAAAGCCTACACGAAGGAACAGACAGGCTGAAGTAGTGGATTTTGAAATCCTTGAGATGTATTTGATGGTTGCTCTCCTTATACTGAGTAACGGATAATATGAAGATCTTTCCCTCAATTTTGGCAGATATCAGAAGGTATCAGTAATTCATCAAATTACTAGTTGTCGCAAGCTTCCAGAAAGCAGTGAGATGACATGCAATACTCTGTGAATGCTGTTTGAGGAGAAAGCGACTTTTTTTATTAGTTCTTCAGAGGATTTTAAATCACCGTTGTACATTTACATACAGGCAATGCGTCCTTTTTGGAAAGTGACATCGTATGACTAGAGGTTCTGATGATTCTTGCAGTCACTAAAGAAGCAGGTTATGTGGAAGACAGTGTTGCAAATGCAGGAAAATCCTGCGAGTGTAAGACTCCTATATTCTATTTGCATTATTCTGATGTGAACCGATGAGCTCACATCAGCTGTTATGCCAATTCCTTCAAGTAAAATATGTCATATTTCTTTCCTCCTGTGAAACTGAGGAAGAAACTGAGAAGAAAAATTTAGCCATCCAGGGAGGAACACAATGTGCTAGGACTAACCACAAGTTATAGTAGACTGTAAATTGCAGATTGCTCAGATAATAGCATTTAGAGATATATAAAGCATTCCATTAAGAAGCAGACTGTTCTCACCTGGTTAGCAGAGGGAGTCTCCTAAGCATGAAAGAAGAGAAGACATATTGAAGTTTACTCTCATTTTCTACAGCTACAGTTTCCTGAATGTCATTTTTATGGAATTTGCCTTTTTCAAGATCCTTGTAGTGTTTGGAATAATCTTCTTCTAGTGTCAGTAGATACAAATGAAGCTACAAAGTCTTAAATATTGATGGCAAGGTTCATGACTTTCTGAAATTCATAAGGAATTTTTTTAATTATAATTGGGTTTTGGGCATAAACCCTCAGAATAAATGAAGTTCCATTCAGGAAAAAACTTCACCCAATAATATAGTTCATGTGGTTATCATCATGTGCCCCTCTATTCCTGTCTTGTGAGACCTCACGTGGAGTATTGTGTCCAGTTCTGGAATCCTTAAGGTAGGAAGGGTATGAAACTGTTGGAATGGGTCCAGAGGAGGGCTACAAAGATGATCAGAGGGCTGGAGCACCTCCCATACTAAGAGAGACTGAGGGAGTTGGACTTGTTCACCCTGGAGATGAGAAGACTCCAAGGAGGGGCTACAGGAAATCTAGGGAGTGACTATTCACAAAAGGCTTACAGTGATACAACTAGGGGCAACGGGTATAAGCTGGAGATGGGCAGATTTAGACTAGACATTAGGCAGAATTTCTTCATTATGAGGGTGGTGAAGCACTGGAACAGGTTGCCCAGGGAAGTTGTAGCTGCCCCATCCCTGGAAGTGTTCAAGGTCACCCTGGATGGGGCCTTGGGCAGCCTGATCTAGTGGGATGTCCCTGCCCATGGCAGAGGTGTTGGAACTGGATGATCTTTAAGGTCCCTTCCAACACAAATTATTCTATGATTCTATGGTTCTATGATTCTGTAATCAATATGGTGTACTGTCTTAACTTTCAATGTATTTTTAATGTAAATATATAATTTATGCTAATAATTCCAGTAATAACTTCTATTAAATATATTTTGTCTGAAAAACAACATGACACTATGTCTCATGCTAGCCATTTTGCCCCATGAAAATCTTGTTCTCAAAAGTATCCATTCTTTTTCCTGAAGTAGTTAACTCACTCTTTAATACACTAAGGTAATGACACTCTTTAAACCTACATCTGTAACTATATATATCTTACTACTAGATCAGGATCACACCAGTAATTAAATCTTAATTTCCAAGTATAGTTCACAGTTTACACTGTGCTAACTGTTGTTTTGTATTAGGCAGTCAAACTGCCCTGAGCATAATTTGCACATTTCCAAAAAAAAAAAAAAAAAAAAACCCAAGAAACCAATTGGCTTTTTTAGTAAGCTACAGGAAATAAAAGAGTAACATATGAAGGACACACAATTATATAGCTTTAATGTTTTGGGTTTGGATTTTTTTTAAAAAAAATGCTCCCTCTCTCTAGGAACTTGGTTACCTCAGTATACTCTTTGGAAGTGCAACAGAACTGCCTAAGTGAAGATGAAAGAACTAGATTAAAATCACTATTCATATGCTAGTACAAATTCGTTCCTTATGATTAGTTACCATTTCTCTGCCTAATCGATTTTTATCGATAAGCCCCTACCTTAAATAAACAGACATGGCCACCAGTGTGGCCTGTCTAGCTCCCTGAAGGTTGTAGTTGACGCTCTGGAACAACAGATTTCCTGAGTTCTACCAAATGTTCCACCTAGCAAAGCATGAACACAAAGTGAATACGGAAAGCAGATCTCAAGTGTTTGCTGGAGGCACTCCAACCCTTGTAGCAAAATCCCAAATATTAACTACACCTTCTAAATCATGTCTTCAATCTTCATCCATTTTGATCAGCAAGAAAGCATAATTTTTATCATACAACATTAAAATCCTCGTTGGACTTTGACACCACTGGCCTCTCCAACAGCTCTGCTATGCTTCTATTTCTAAACTCATTAAGCACAACACTTAGTAATGGTAATCACCACCTTCCATCCAGTGTGTGTCACAGAAATTGCTCAAAGTGTATCAGATCAAAAGGTCAATATAATGTCATAATTTCTCCCTAGAAGAGGTCAAAAGTAGGCACTTAGGAAAAGAAACAGCATGAGAAGCACGACTCCTATATCTATGCTGATGACTGCCAGACTTACTTTTCTGTTTAAGAACCAAAATATCTGTTCCTACCACCTTTAGTATGGACCTTACCATATATTTAAGTTCATTGAAATCTCCAGTATTTTCATGTCCCAGCCTTCCTCAAACAGTATGGATTTGTCCTCCAATCCATGAATCAGTTCTCTAACCCAGGAATTACCTTGAATGTAAATATCTATTTGGATCTTCCTGTTCACAACATTTCTAAAACTTGCAGGTGTTTTCTGTGTAGCATATCTAAGACTATTCACATATAAAAAACTTAATCTCATCATCAATTTCTGTCTCAATTACTGTAACACAGCTCAACTCATGAGCTCATGACAAATATAATATTCTCAGTGATCACAAGACTGCTTCAAATATAATTTTTTTTTAGTCTGCTACTTTTGACCATGTTAGCACTCTTCTTTCTCTGCTATGTTAGTTACTCTGTTCCCCATCACATGAAAATAAATAAGACTTGACCTCATTTTTAAAATACTTCCAGGCTTTTACTGGCGCATGAATGACCTTCTACTGACTACTGAGACACTGAAAGTCATCTCTGTTCAGTTCATGATATCTATCTCAACCAAGTATTTTGTTTTTCTAACTGGCCTTCTACATTGTCTTAATATTCAAAGGGTATCTGCAAAGCTTCATTATTTTCTTTAGAAGAGGCATCCTAAAACTGATCCCATTTGAGTCACCCTAAACTGTGATAGTTAAAAATTGTTAGTGCACAGAGAACATGGGTTTTATATATCCTCATAGACTTTTCCCTTATCTCATGTTCAAATTTCTTTGCAAATTGTCCTCCAACTCAGGGTTAATTCTTCATGTTCTTTGTGTTGTTTGTGTGTGTTGACATAGTGAAATGTATCTTCCTGGACCTTCATGAAAGGTAGTGTAACAGCAGCAACATTAGTAGATTGTTTAGTACATTGTGTAGTTTAAAAAGCACAATTAGAGATTTGAGCCTTCTCCCTCTCCCCTTGTTAGTTATGCTCATAAAGAACAAACACTTCCATCCAGCTGAGCATAGTCACTAGCAGTAACTTTTGCTAAACATTTATTCACATTTTTCTGGACATTGGCCTCCGTACTGAAGTATCTTAAGAAACCGATTTTTGCCCTTTTCAATATAACATGCATATACATACATGCAGACTTGTTCATGCTTATCCAATTGATGCCAATTGCTTACATGAGTGAGCACTACTCACATTAACTAAACTTTCAATTTGAATGTGTAATTCATGAAAACTGTTGAACACAGTAACTTTTATACTGAATATCTCAAACATTAATAACCACAATCTAGGCTACTGAAATCCACTGAACTCATGAGCCACGTTCTATCTCCAATAACTACATTACTTAAATAATGCTAAATACAACTATAATTTTTTTTCAAATATATTAAGAAATCAGATATAACAATGAAGAGTTTACTTTTTAAAATAACTGTTTGTTTTGCAGTTTTTCTGATGTCAGAAAACATGTTGAATTGCCATGCAATTAGCTTTTAAATTTGCACACCAGTCTCCTGTATTACTTTTGGAATAGGTCTAGTTCACCTAACATACCAGAATATGATGTTCTATAAAACAGAAGCACAGGGTATATTTAACATCTCACATAATACTATGTTATGGTAGACTACAGTAACATTCTAGAAAAGACTATTCTCTAAATATATTTATTACTCATTTCTTAACAAATAAAAAGAATATTTTTGCTTGAGCTTGCTTTCTCTTCGTTGATCAAAAATGTAATTCTAACTGGGTTTAATTTCCAAGTCAGACACGCAATGTTTCACTTTCCTTTTTAAGTTGTTTCTAAAACCTTCCAGAACTCCCTGCCTTTATAGATTGGGGTTTTTTTTTAAGTCAGTAACATAACATTGCCAATACTGGATCAAATTCCACCCTGCTGTAAGGAGCAATTCCAGCAAGGTGAATATGTGCTTTCATTAATGGACTGGGATGATGTTAAATGTCTTTCTGATATTTTCCTAAGAAAGACAGTGATAAAACATCAAATTCCCATTTCTCTGTGAAAGACCATATCAAATATAATCAATTTTTCTATGTGCTCATCTTCCACTGTTATTCCATTGGTTAATTTGGGTTTTTTATGTTTTAAGAGCTATTCTTATATCAAAAAATCTATGTGTTTCCAGAACTGGATTCTTAGTAGTGAACTTAGTAGTTGTTGAACTACATGAAGTGGCACTGGAAAAACTTCTATTGGAACAGTAACTTACCATAGTAAATTTTGTTCCTTGAATGTACTGCCTCCAAAGAGGCTCCCCTTTGGGATTACTTTCCCTGCCATGAAGCAACAGAAATCACAAAAAATGTTAGATATTAAATGGAATATTCACATCTATTCCAATGTCCTGAAAGAAAACATAGGATATTTTCTTACTTCTTACCTCCCTAAGCACTGTTATATTCCGTAAGTACCTGAGGTAAAAGTAAACCTGATGAGCTGATGTTATCTCCACAGACAATTCACTTGAGAAAAAGTTCTGTTGTTAAACAACTTAAATTTTCTCTCTTCTGATGCTGCCTACACAGGTCTAATAAGCAAAAGACTGGTAGAGACAATTCTGTGAACAGGGACTGAGGCAGACTACTAGTTGCAACTAGAACTACTGTTGTCTAAATATTATGCCTAATGTAGTGCAAGAATTCTTGCTAGCTTGGGAACCTTTAAGTACATTTGCTACCTCAGTGAAGGTGCTGCAAACTAGATTGAAAAGATATAACCCTTAACTTTTTACCAAACCTAACTGAAAAAAGGCCTTTTTGTAGTCAAAGAAATTATTCAGAACCTGTCCAAAAGCTTAAAACAAGACAACTATTACTATTATAGTCGAAGATATGGAAGGGGAGTGAGAGCGTTTCAAGACTGATCATCCCTATGAAAATACAGACACAAGAGCAGTTTTGAGAATTCCCTTTAGATTCTGTAACCACAAGAGGAATATTCAGTGTAGGAGAACAAGAAATGTACTATGACTTGATTCTGTTGTCCATAGATACATGTTTAATGACATTTCTGATGCCCTTTAATATCCTACTTGGCTTCCAGCAACAGTTCCAAAGTCTCTTATAAATTGTGTCATACCTTCTATTCTCTGTATATACTTTGACTGCCTTTGGATGTCTCAAAGAGTACTACAAGCCTCTTTGTGGACAAACACCACATACCCTTGCACTCAAACAAATATTTTTAGAGGCTGTCATTGCAAACTGTTGATAATGATACAGCCTTTTCTAGGAAAAGGATGAGACTGTGGTGGATACGGAGGAAATAAAGATTTTGAGAAAGTTAAAAGAAGTCGAAAGGATCAAACAGATTCCCATGCCAAACTGCCAGATAAAGTCTATGTAGAAACTCTATCTACCACCTTCATTTCCTGGAGCATTTTACAAATCCATGACTTTTTGATGTCACAAAGGAAATCTTATCAAAAACTTTCCTTTGTGGATTCATAAAGAAAAAAGTTGAAGTTCCAGCTTACTCTAGAAGTACTTGCACCTAATCTGAACATTTGTAAGCAAATACTCCTGGTATGCTGCATCCAAGGAATGCTTATCACACTCACACAATTGTCATTCCCATCCAAGCATGTCTTTTCTATAAATCTCCAGTGAAATTTAAGAGTGGAAAAATAACCTGAGTGTTCTGACCTTTGAGAGCTCCATGATCTCTGGGCTCATAGGATAAAAAAAAAAAAAGATACAATTATCTTACTGAATGCACTCCTCAGATGCATGAGATACAATTTTGAGGATGGAATTTTAAGCTTCTAAAGATTTCTGACATGGAAAGTGGTATTAAGGCTTCCCTAACAGACCTGAAAAACCTTTGATTTTCCCCTCCCGTCTTCCTGATCATGCTACTACTATGATATTCTAACTTCCAATTGCATGCTGTGATGCTGATAAAAAGGAGTTGTGAAAAATGTTGCTACATATTTCAGCTTCTGAAACCAAAAAAATATTGGTGGACAAAATTTGAAGAGCATTCTGCTACTCTGGATTGTGCCAAGACTGAAAAGCCACTTCCTTTTACTTTTTTACAGTAGATGAACACACAGGCAACAGAAGTTTTATTTGCACCTCTCCTCTGGGCCACAGGCTTGAAGAATGTATGAAAAGCAACCTTTGACTGAGTCTTTAAAAAACTATAAAATCATGTTTATAGTTTAGAAAGCAAATCAGGGAGACCCAAGTTGTTCTGTCATGTCTCAGTATGACATCTAATTACAGATTTTAACAATGTCTGAAACCCATTTTTATGGCAAGTGAAAAGCTAGAAGAACATAAATTCAATGACTGCATGTTTTAATACATAATGGGTCTTAAAAATCAACTTCAGGTGGATGCAAGTGCTAACTGATGAAGCATATGAGCTCTTCTGCTGTATTTTCCAAAAACCTTGAAATAAATCTAAGTATAATTTTGTTTTTAAAAAAGACTGTAAAAACATGTGTTCAAAATTAAGCAAACAAATTACCTGGCAAGGCTTCTTCATTTTAATTGCTATAACATGGTATCTGTAACAGCAGAGTTCACAGGTCCATGACCCTCTTTCACTTATCCACTTTAGCAGGCAAAGCTGATGTGTGTATCGTACTGACCCATCACAGCGGCAAGGATTTAACAGTTCACCCTGAAAAGGCAGCACAGAAACATTTTTTTTGAAGGAATCTTTCAAGTACAGGCATACTCAGAGGCAAAATATTTACACGTCTGTAATTACCAAGAGGTCTCAGTTTTAATACTTTATAAAACATACAGGTTTTGCTATAAAAATTCTCAAAATTCCAACTGCCCTAAAAGTATCTAAGTGCTTCTAATGAGTCAAAGTCAGGTAAGTGTCTATGCACGCATGTGTATGTATGTGAAAGAAGTGAAAGATCGTCAGCCACCAGACAACATCAAACACCTCAAATGGTACCAAAAGTGGTTAGATGCATTTCTCCAACAGTAATTTGCAGTCATCAGTAGGAACGAAACAGGTGACGTCACAGAGAACTGTGCTCTTGAAGCAGCGTTCTGTGCTGCTCAGCTCTCAGGGAAAATCTCAAATTATTTAACTAAACACTTCCCCCATAACTAAACACTTCCTTCCACTATTCACATAGTTCTATAATATACAAACTGGCTATTCTGTTCTTTCCTCTAAACAATTTCTCGTGGTTTTTAAGCTAAACTAGCAGACAAGCTGCAAAATGCTAGTTAGAGGTCAACAGTTGATACTGTGCACAGTGATATAATGACAGAGAAGACACTCGGAGCTCTTCTCAGCATTACCTGCAAGCTAACGCTCTCAGGTTAAAGTCTAATAGAAACCTGAGACATTCATTCATTCAGCACCAAGGACAGCGCTCGGCGCGGACGGTGCGAGCCTCGCACCCACCCCCACAGCCCTCGGCCGCGGGGGCCCCCGCGGCCGAGGGCTGTGGGGGTGGGTGCGAGGCTCAGCCGGGATGGCGGTGCCCGCCGCTGTCCTTGGTGCTGAACGCTCCGCGCTGCCGGTCCCCGCGGTTGATGGGTTGCGGGTGCGGGTGCGAGGCTCGGCCCGGGAGACAGGCCGGCGGGCGCCGGGCGCTGTCCCAGGTGCTGAACGCGGCTGGCAGGGTGGGTGCGAGGCTCTGCGGGTCCGCGCCCTCCCGTCCCGCTTCCCTCACCTGCTCGGGGCCCTGGAAGCAGATCTTGCAGATGGGGCCGGCCCCGCCGGGGTGGCTGCCGCTGCCGCTCTCGCTGCTGCACACCGAACGGGTCTCGGGTTTGTCGCCGCCGCCGCCGCCGCCGCCGCCGGCAGCCCCCGCCTCGGCGCGGCCGTTCTCCGAGCCGCCGCTCTCTCCTTCCTCGGCGCCGTCCCCGCTCGTCTCCCCGGCTCCGGCCGGCAGCTCCAGGGGGGTGACAGGGTCACTCTGCGGCTCCCCGGCAGGGAGGACGACGCTGCCCCCACCGCAGCTCATGCCCGCGCCGGACCGGGACACCCTCTCGCCCCGGATGGCGGCGGGAGCGAGGCTCGGGGAGCGAGCGGAGATGTCGCCTTTCTCGCAGGCGGCCGCCGGGAAGGTGACCCAGCGCGGTCGCCTGCCTCCTTCTCCGCCTCGGCCGCGCTCCGCCAGCCGTGCCCGGAGCCGCCCCGGCAGCGTGTGCGAGCGAGCGAGCGTGTGGGTTGAGTGCGCGGGGCTGGAGGGAGCCGCGTGGGGTCCGGCCGCCGCCAACCGCCCCCGAGCGGCCGGCAGGGAGCGAGGGAGGACGCCAGCGGGGTCTGGGGGGGGGCGGTGGCCGCACGGCTCGGGCACCGCAGAGGCACCTTCCTCGCCTCCCCCGCTCCGGCTCGGCCAGAGCCGCCCCCCCCCTGCCGCCGAGCACCCACACATACAAAGCCGGGGGGAGAACCCCTCGAGTGGAGGAGGTCCCCCTGCCCCAGCCCGTGCTGCCCCAGGGGAAGCGTCGCCGTCCTCCACCGCCCTCTCCCCGGCCCTCGGGTCTGGCTCCAGCCAGGATGGGGACAGGTTGTTTCTCCCTCCTCGGTTAAGCCCAAATCCTGATCCCCTGACAGCACTCAGAGGGCTCCTCAGACCCGGCGCCCAGGGGGACCTGAGACTTTAAGGCCCCTTTACTGACCCTTTTACTTTATTGGTCATCGGGCATTGGAATAGGCTGCCCAGGGAGGTGGTTGATTCCCCTTCCCTGGAGGTGTTTAAGGCACGGGTGGATGAGGTCTTGAGGGACTTGGTTTAGTGTTAGATAGGAATGGTTGGACTAGAAGATCCGATGGGTCCCTTCCAACCTGGTTGTTCTGTGATTCTGTAAATCTCGAGGGAACAAATATTCAACAGTTGGTTCTTTGGTAGTGAAGCAATAGTCCTCCCAGTCCTCTGTGGATGGCTTTTTCTTTTTTTTTTTTTTTCCCCCGAAATTCATTGCATCATCTCATTTTCAAAATTAAATCTGCTAAAAGCATCATGATTAAGTATCTTCTAAAAACAAACCCACAGTAGTTAGAAATTCTTTAAAGTTTGACTGGGGCTGCTAGATGAAAGATTGTGTGAATTTCAGCATCGAGTTTAACACCAGCACACATTTCATCTCATGAAAATGACAGCAGCGGTCGATGTAGAGAAAGAAAAAAAGCTGAAAAAACAATTGTGAAGCCATATGGTCTTCCATTGGCACATTTAGTTTCCAAGTGTGATGAAATCACCCACCATCTTCATTGGCTGCTTCATATGTAGTCTCAAGATGAGGATGTACCTAGATAACCTCAGACACTGCCTTCACCAGCCGTGCTTTGGTAATAGCGGCTTTCTTGGTGTGGGCGCTTTATTAGAATGCACAGAAGAAGCACACAGAACCAAACCAGCACTCCTTGGCCCATATTCACATGGCTGTCAAGTTTTCTTGAGAGATTTGCTGAGTATTCACCAAATACTTGGTCCAACCTTTCAGCCTGGCTGGACACCAGCTCAGGCAATAACCTATATGCAGAAAAGCAGCAACCCCATACTGCAGAAGAGTGACATTCAAACTAATTGAGATAAGGCACTTGTGCACTTGGGGCACAACAACCCTATGCAGAGCTACAGAGTGGGAGAAGCCTGGCTGGAAAACTGCTAGGAGGAGAGGGACCTGGGGGTGTTGGTTGACAGCTGACTGAACACGAGCCAGCAGTGTGCCCAGGTGGCCAAGAAGGTCAATGGCATCCTGGCTTGTATCAGAAATGGTGTGACCAGCAGGTCCAGGGAGGTGATTCTCCCTCTGTATTCAGCACTGGTGAGGCCGCTCCTTGAATACTGTGTCCAGTTCTGGGCCCCTCAGCACAAGAAGGATGTTGAGGCTCTGGAGAGAGTCCAGAGAAGAGCCACGAAGCTGGTGAAGGGTCTGGAGAACAGACCCTATGAGGAGCGACTGAGAGAGCTGGGGTTGTTTAACCTGGAGAAGAGGAGGCTGAGAGGAGACCTCATTACTCTCTACAAGTACCTGAAAGGAGGCTGTAGAGAGGAGGGAGCTGGCCTCTTCTCCCAAGTGACAGGGGACAGGACAAGAGGGAATGGCCTCAAGCTCCGCCAGGGGAGATTTAGGCTGGAGATTAGGAGGAAGTTTTTCACAGAAGGGGTCATTGGGCATTGGAACAGGCTGCCCAGGGAGATGGTTGAGTCACCTTCCCTGGAGATGTTTAAGGCACGTGTGGATGAGGTCTTGAGGGACTTGGTTTAGGTGTTTGATAGGAATGGTTGGACTAGAAGATCCGATGGGTCCCTTCCAACCTGGTTGTTCTATGATTCTATGATTCTGTGAAGGCACAGTTAAAACCCTTCTGGTCTTCCTACAGTCTGCATCCAGTATGGAGGCCACATGATGGATGCATTAAGGACAAAGAACAACAGTGCTATTTACAGCATCACTCTAAAAAAAGGCATGTAATCAGAGGTTGCTTCCTATAGTGGAATAGGAGGTATGTATAACTATATCTCCTCTTATCATCTACTAGTACCCATTCTCTTGAAAACAATTGTTGACAGCTTTGCATTGGCTAAGCCATTGCTGGCCAATTAGCTTAGTGTTACAACAAGATGCTCCAACCTCAAAATTACTTTTTTCACGAGATGTTTTTAAATTAGATAAGTAACATAGATACATCCAGATTTGGTAATATAAAGCAAAAAATAAAAGTCACATCGACAGTGACATTTTGATGAACTACAGACACTGTGGAGTTAAGAGGTTTTTCTACTTGTAATTTTTTTTGCAGCAAAGTAATACCTGAAGGGGCTGATGGATAGACTAAACAGAATGGAAGACAGAGTTAATCAAATAGATTCATTCTAAGAAATGAAGGAGCAATCACAATTTAAAAACAGGAAATGTCAGAACAAAGAGAGTTCAAAATACTGGGTAGAAGAGAACTAAAGCAGAAGAAAAAGACAGTTGAACTAAAGTAGTGAAGTGGGAAAATTATGCTAAAAAGTTGCTCATCTGTATCAGAGGAAGATAGCATGCCCTTGACATTTGCTCTGTGAGGAAATTTGTGCTGTTTTTCTTTTTCATAATTTGTTTGTCAGTAAAAATTCAATAAATAACACGGCTTTTGGAAAGGATGTAAAGAGAAGATAAAAATGTCAACACATAAATGGAATGACTTCTTAATATCAGGAAAAGGAAGAAATATGTCTCTACAAAGAGTAATGCAGTGTATTAAGAAGGTCATAGAATAATAGACTCATAGAATAGTTAGGGTTGGAAACGTCCTTAAAGATCATCTAGTTCCAACCACTCTGCCATGGGCAGGGACATCCCACTAGATCAGGCTGCCCAAGACCCCATCCAGGGTGACCTTTAACACTTCCAGGGATGGGGCAGCTACTACTTCCCTGCGCAACTTGTTCCAATGTCTCACCACTCTCATAGCAAAGAAATTCTGCCTAATGTCTAGTCTAAATCTGCCCCTCTCCAGTTTATACCCATTCCCCCTCATCCTATCACCACCAGACTTTATGAATAGTCCCTCTCCAGCTTTCTCGTAGGCTCCTTTCAGGTACTGGAAGGTTGCTATAAGATCTCCTTGGAGCCTTCTGTTCTCCAGTCTGAACAACCCCAACTCTCTCAGCCTGTCCTCATAGGAAAGGTGCTCCAACCCTCTGATCATCTTTGTAGCCCTCCTCTGGACCTGTTCCAACCGCTCCATATCCTTCTTATGTTGAGGATTCCAGAACTGGACACAATGCTCCATATGAATCATAGAATAATAGAACAACCAGGTTGGAAGGGACCCATCGGATCTTCTAGTCCAACCATTCCTATCTAACACTAAACCAAGTCCCTCAAGACCTCATCCATCCGTGCCTTAAACACCTCCAGGGAAGGTGACTCAACCATCTCCCTGGGTAGCCTGTTCCAATGCCCAATGACCCCTTCTGTGAAAAACTTCCTCCTAATCTCCAGCCTAAATCTCCCCTGGTGGAGCTTGAGGCCATTCTCTCTTGTCCTGTCCCCTGTCACTTGGGAGAAGAGGCCAGAGGAACAGAGGAGCAAGGTCAATCTTTTCTACTTAATTTTGCTCAAAGTAAACGTGTAATGTGACTCTTAAAAGGAAACACATCTTAATACAAATTAGAGGAATGATTCTTTCACACATACATAGGTCATTTGGAGAACTGATTGCTAATGGGTATTTCATAGACATTAGTTTTTTAATACATCACCTGTTTGCCTGCCTACCAGCAGCTACTGGCCCAGTAGCTAAAATAAAATTGACAGGGCTATTGATCCCCACATTTCAGAGTACATGAGTGTTGTTTGGCATGCTGGGGGTGGGAGGAGATGCCGACAAAAGAGCAGAAGGGGTGGTGAGCACTATGTAACACAGCCTCCAACTGAAGCGGTGTTCAGCCTTCTGCTGAGTGAGAGAGGGGGACAGGAGCCAAAAAACCAAAGTTGGGAACAGAAAGAAGAAAAAATTAAAGCAGGAAAGGATATTCTGCTTCATAACAGCAGTAGTGTAGGTGGTTGGAAGAAATAAAAAAATGAAAAGCTGAAGACAGGAAGGACTAATTTGTGATTAAGAGAGCAAACTGGAGCTCATGGGATTTATGTTCAAACACAGCTTTGCTACTCATTCCTTAAACGACCTCAAGCAAATGACTTCAAGTGGGCTAACAGAGGCATCTGGTTACCTATACAAATGCAACTAGCTTCACTCCCAGTTGTGTGTCCAACAGCCTCCAGAGGACTGCAGCTGTTACATCTGCAATCTCATTTGGGACCAGTGGGACATCCAAACTGGCACTAGACTGCTAGATGTAGGCACATCTCCCTTAATTCTCTTCCTTGTTCTCTACGGAATATTGAAACAATGTTTACTTTCTCTGTTCTTATTCCTGACTCTGACATTAGAATTTGCAGTATTTTACTGGCAGAATCAGACCATATTTGTATAGTCTTGATCTTGGCTGAGCTATCTAGGCATTACAACAAGGCAAATAATAACGAACAGCATTATAGATAAAAATAACACTAAGGTAATAAGACTACAGGACAGTGAAATGAATTGAATTTTCAGCAGGAAAAGGCAGGAGAAGTACAACCCTGAGGGAATGGAAATTCTCTCTCCTCTATTTTCTCCTCTGTCCTACTCCAGGTACATTAATTCTCCCACTACACCAGCTCAGCAAATAAATTAATGGAATTCAAGCCCAGTCTTTTACCTAAGGATGGTCAGCTGTAGGTAGAACATCCAGGAAGTAAAAAGAGAGTAAGGCATTTGAGCCTTCATTATTTATCAGGATAAACACAGTGAGTAAGTTTTTATGCACAGAGGAGGCTGCACACTATGCAGATACCAGACTGCATGGGGAATATTATAAGAATGGAAGCATGGTGCTACTGCGCCTTTTGAAGACAATTCCTTTTTTAAAAATGTTCCATGATACATCATTCTGTACCATAAACATAGTAACAGAACAGGCCAGTGATGGGTTTGTTCAATTTTGCCACTTCCTGAATCTCTGAGGAAAACAAGATGATATAGTTTTAAAATATTAATAAAGGAAAAAGAGAATAATTTCCAGTGTATTACATTCAAATCAAAACACTAACAAGATAGTAGACAGTGAAATCTACCTAAATAACAATACAGAAATGTTATTATTCTATCTACTGAATAGCACGTCACTTTCAGAATAAAACTGATGGTGATCCCCTGTAAACAAAATTAATGCATTTTGGCTGTAAGTGAATGCTGCGGTTTAACTTGAAATGCACTGTGTATGTTTAATGCAACATAAAACGTGCTTGTGAGTAATATCCCCATCTGTTAAATCTCCATGTTCAACTTTATTACACCAAAAGATCTGCACAGATGGTTAATAGCCATGCTAGTGACTGTGTATTATTTGCTGGTTCACTGAATGCGCCTAATTTTTGTTATGAACACACACTCATCCTACAGTTGAAGCTGTTACAGCTAAGCCAACCAATTAAAATCTCATGCAGACAGAAACCTATTTTCTAATGAAAATCTTTGCTTTCATATTGCTCTCTTGCTTTTTTTGAAAAACATACTGAGGTTCCTATTCATCCCAATATTGTTCAACACCAATCAGCCTCTACATAGTGGAAGCACCCAGTCTTAGCAGCCACTTGTATTTCTTCCTTAAACATTCATAGGGATTGCCCATCCATACAGGGGCCCTGACCACATTCTCTTCTCCTGGAGGGTTGGTTTTTGAGGCTCAGGGGCAGGGCAGACTCAGTCTGTCCCAATCCTTCCTTCTATGACTGGGGATGGCAGGGGAGTCACAGTTGGGGCCAACTCCTGCTTGTGGGAGCTGCTCTTAAGCTGAGCCTCTGATGTTTGGCTCCTACCTGAGCTACAGCTCCCACTGTGTTATAGTTCATGCCCCAGCATAGCCACACCAATCTGGGTCCAGTCATGGGACCACGTCCTGGCCTGGTCTCATTCATATCCCCAGGGAGATGCCCAATGCCTGAGGCTGCCCCAGTGCCACCATGCACCTGGAGAGATCCTGGCTTTCCTGGCACGGGACCCCACAGTGCCCTGACAAGTCTCTACAGCACAGTTTCTTCTGTATTGTCCAAGAAATGGTGATTGGCATCCTTTTCATTTCACACGGGATTTGCAAAGATTCTTCTAATGTACTTTCAGCTGCTCACATGGATGATGATTTATATTTCTCACATTTTTATTTTAATATATTTTTTCTTCTTGTAATATTCTCACATAGTTCATAATCACTATGTTATACTTACTGAAATCCTGTCTTAATTGCTAGTAGGATGGTTTTCTTCAGAGATGCTGATTTATTTATAAAGCACTTGTAACTATCTATGATTAATTTTTCTCCACCATCAAATATAGCTTCCTGTAAAATACAGTCTCCCTTTTGATCTTTAAATCTTTGGAATTGTTTTTTTAACATTTTTCCTTGTTCTAGTTGTTGAGTAGGGGGAAGGCATAGTATGGCTTCCAGAATGAGGTAATCTTTCTTTGCAAATAAATTCAGTTCTTTATTTTTGAAACAGATCAGCTGTCATGGATTCTAGAGGGCGACATCATTGAGTTCAGTTTATTGAAACAGAAATAACAGAATGTCAATTAGCTTTTCCATTACATGTTATAAGAGCAAAAGCTACTGTGCAAGACCAAAGTGAATTTATTTTAGTATCAGCTGTACAGATCCCTTTTTATCTGTTTACAAGATAAAGATAAACGAACTTTTTTCTTAATAAGTGCTTTCCTAGGTTTTCCTTTTCATAAGAATCATAATGAGTGAAATATGCAGTACAAGCAACACCGAACCTTGAAAAGCAGTGGTGAGACATCAAAAATAATGTAACAGCTTCTGAAATCCTCATTATAACAGCTTAACATCTTGGTGTCAGAACTCATATCAGATACCCATTTCTTGATAAACGAAACCACAAAGTGCAATAAAATATTCATTTTACTGAAATCTTTTCTGGTTCTTCATGAGGTGAAAGGAAAAGGGCATGCATCCAGATTTAAGATGTTCATTCCTGGCTGAGGAGCTGTTGATCTAGTTGTTTCTCACCATAGGTATTTCTTGGCTGTTTTGCACCAAGGACTCAGTCTCATTCTGGAAGTAAAAATACGAGCCCCTCTTACTTGAACTGAAGATCACATCTTCCACCATTGATGCATCAGCACTTGTAAACTTCTCTGTGTGGTCTAAGCCACAGAAGGTGTCACGATAATGATAAATCAATGTAATTTACAGAATTACTTAATCTAGTAAGTGTTTTCTGGGGAAATGTGGCAAAACCACAAGCTGCCAGGTTTGCTTCTGGTTGGACTGAGAGTTCTGCAGCTCTGCCAGAAGTGACCTGTGAAAGTTAACAGTTACCTATTATATCTCTGCTAAGAAAAAAAGAGACCAGGTCTTGCAGATGAGAAATTTTACTTCCACAAGGGTTCCAAAATATTAATGTGAGTTGACAGAAGAGCTGGAGATAGAATTTATAATCTCAGGTTTGCAGCTTGAGTGTGTTTTTCTCTGAAATAATCTCTTGTTCTCTTTATCTAGCTACCCACCAGCCCTCCAAAAAGAAAATAAAGAAACAAAACACAAACATCTCATGAAATTGCCTGTATGTATCAGGAGCCAAAATTCTACTTCTTGTAACACATTTATAAGAAAAGATTTAATAATCACCACAGGCCATGCTGGACTAAATTAGGAAGGTGTTACATCATTAATGAGGGTCTTCTAGTTCATACAAAATCCACTATAGTTGCCAGTTAAATAATCTCGTTTCAGAAAGTTATATAAACCAGAAGAGGTGGCTTTTTAAATGTTTCTTAATGGGAAACCAGCAAATACTCCATTCTTGCTGATCGCACAGTCCTGCCCGATGACTACCTTATTGAATCAAGATGTTAGCTAAATCTGTTATTTTAGCAGTTTCATTTTAGATTTCTTCCTCTGAAGACACTTGAAGAAAATGTGAGGTAATGTAGGAGCATGCCATCTGGTGTGGGAAAGGGAAGGCAAAAGGAAATGGGTGAATTTGGTGGAACTTCATAAATATTTAAACAAGGTCTGTGGCCTGAAATCTATAGTAAAGTAACATAGGATTTCCTACTCATTGGTGATGAGTCCCAGAGGTGAGTGTTGAGTAGAGGTTTGTGCAGAGAAATGAAGGATAGTTTTTAGGGAGGATGCTTTATTTATGGCACTGTGATAATTTGCAAGCAAGGCAGGACAGGGAAAGAGTGGAAAGGGAACCATGGACAGGCTTACACTGCAGGAGCTGGCGTATGGCAAGAGTTACTGTCTTCCAGTGAAATTCTTTCACTTATGTACTCCCATCACAACAAGAACACAAGGGCTACAGCATGAATCCATTGGATAGCTGTTTCCTTCACTGCATACTTTTTACTTTGACTGGTCCTGCAATCGGCTTGAACATTCCCTGACTGTTAGACCTACAAAATGAAACATATCCGAGTGATATACTGGACAGTGTGGAGGCACTGGGACAGAAGTGGCTCCAAATCCAGTGGTAGACACTTCAGTAAAACTCTTAGGTGTGCTTATCCGAAATCTGTCTCCTTTGAGTGCAAGCTATCATTGTATTCCTCTGAAACATTCACACAGAACTTGTAAATAAGCCATGGGACTTGAAAGAAACCTGTGCCCTTCTGGGGCAGCACCTGGAGGACTGTAGGTCAAGCAGGGTACCCCAGGGCATTCAAGATGGCACCAAATAACTGTGTGCACGCAGGTAAGTAAACCCTGAACAAAATTGCCTCTAGAGAAATAGGAATGAGGCAAAATCAGATTGTACTGCATTAACCTCTCACTATTTCTCTAGACTTCCTGAGTTCTAAAGCATTACTGCTCTCACTTTTGCTTTTGGCACAGTTCCTTTTCTCTGTCATTTAACGTTCCGGAGTGGTGATGGTAGAGAAGGAGATACGTGGGCCATGCTAAACTAGATGAACAGATCTTGGATACAACTTTAAAATGTTCCTAGATTAAACCTATTCCTCATCATGAATCCACAGTTAGTGAACTTGACCCTTGTTCTATTGGTAATAAACACTTATCTCTGAAACAATTGCTTGAAAAACCACCAGCAATTACTGTCCTCTATACATTTGATTGCTAATTTCTTAGCAGAATAATAAAAACCAAGTCGCTTCTCTTCCAGTCCTCATATTATAATTTCATTTCTGCTGCCAAAGCATGCCTGGCTTCTGCTTTGTATATTTAATGTGCAGCTGTGGTAGGAAGCCACAAATAGCAGCACAGCATCTTTAAGAGCTATGCTACCAAGGGTAAAGGGACCCCACAGGGCAGCTATTTTGAAGAAACCATCCTAACTGTTGGGAAGTAGCAGATCATGTTGTGACGAGAAAGGTGCAGAATTAACTAGAAAATAATTCTTTTTTCCAACTTTTCTTATTGCAGCGAAGAAAGTAGCTTTTGGTCGACATACACAAAGGGAATCAGTACCCTTTCTTGCCAGTCTGCAAGGTAGCCATAGGCTGCTCTAGCTGCATTATATATTTATGGGGGCATGACAGAATATATAGTATTATACCATATATTGCTGTTTGGTTTTTTACCTAGATGAGGGGTACTTACAAAGCAGCAAATCTGTAGGATGTCTTAGGATTAACTAAAAGGGGGTTTTATCATTTACAGTAGGTATGGACACATGGTATTTGTTTAACTGAAGAACATTATTCACTCAAGAGAGGAAGAGAAACATCCTTAAGCTGTGCATGCCAGAAACTAATTACTATCCCTTCTTGAATTAGAATGCACGAATATGTGTGGGCTGCTGTGCCCGTCTTCATGTGAAATAGGGCAGCCATTATGAAGCTTATATGACTGGATGCAAACTTTTCAAATTCTGCATATCCCAGAGCCTCCTGTCTCTTTTAAGACAGGTGCTTGAAGCAAAACTTTATTTGAAAGGTAACCTTGGGTGTTGAATTAAAATCTGAAGAAATATACTTCCTTCAATTTCAGCCCTGTTTCTATTCTCATTGACAGCATTGGCTCTTTTGAGAGTGTCCTGTTGATGTTTATTTGTAATGTGCATTCCCAACTCTTTTTTTGAAAATATTACAGTGAATCATTCAGAGAGGGGAGTGAGTTTCATGATTTAGCGCAGAATTAGTCATAATACCTATCAATCTCTATCTGTTTTTTGTCTGGGTCAAGTTCATACGAAACACAGGGAAAATGGGTTTTAGCATCTTTAATAAAAATGTTTGCTTGGGATGTCTACCCAGTTTACAGTCACTGTCACTTACAACAGCTGATACAGATATGAGAAGTTACAAGCTAACCTTAATTAGTGTTTTAAAGCTGTAGGTCCTGGGAAAAAAGTTTGGTAGTGTAATTAACTGATCTTTCTGCCTATGTACGTATTGTATCTTTTCATGCTCACATACACTCATTAGTAACCTTGATAACAAACAAAAAATATTGCGCACATGTTCATATCCAATTGGATGGCATTAGGTACTTTTTATAAATTTGATATTGCTTTCTGAATAAACAGGAAACTGCAGCATAAAAATCTCTAAGGGATCCCAGGGCAAGTATGTGAACAGAAACCTGTGGTAACTTCAAATATTCATAAGGATGTATATTTCAAGAAGCAAGAAAAGATGGAGAGTCTAAATACTGAAACATCCTGCCTCTGGCAACAGTCTTTAATTATTTTTCAAAGAAAGTTTACATGCTTTATTTCCACATGGAGTCAAGCCTATCTGGATAAAAATATGTGTTCAAATAATAGTTATATACCCTAAAGCACTAGATTTGCTTTTCAAAATCATTCTAATATGTTTGCTGTTCTTATTGCTTTGTACCACACTCCTTCCATATCACCTCTGATACTTAGAAGAAAAGTGGATCGAAAAAATTAGATTCCTTTAGCTAATTTTTTCCACATGATTTTGCTCTATATATTTATTTTTCATTAATACGCTGGCTTCATTATAGAACATGAAATATTCTAAATATTCTAGAATTTTTTTATTCTAGAATAAATAATATTTATTCTATCAAATAAATAGAATTTAATTATTGTACTTATTCCTCAAGGAATCTTCATTGTAATCTGTATTGCTACTATTACTGCCTTAACTAACAACTTTAAAGAGGTCACATGATAGGTCAATATCCTGCAGCTACAGTGTAGGGAAATCTGCAGCACTAAATGCTACTATCTAAATAAACTAGACAAAGGTAGTAGTGCTATGCAGTGCTGATGAGTTTTTGCACAAAGATGTTGACATTAACCTCAACTGCCAGTTCATTTCACTCTGCTTGAGTTTAATGTACTGAAACACTGATAACCAAATCAGGTCTAGAAACAGAATGTTGGCCAAATAATTCTTTTAAGCTGAGGAATTTCTGAAGGTGTCCATCTGGAGAGAAGAATGTCCATACCAATGAATTACAGGTGGTCTCATCCATTCTGATAGTCTTCACTTTAGATACTTTTACTTTCACTGTTCAAATAGACTTTGTGAAGATTTCTTAGTTTATCTGTTCAAGGAAAAATAAATCACAAATCCTATTTTGACTTCAATACTGTTTTCAAATCTTTAACAGAGACACTGATAGTGTCCTAAATTATGCTGTACTCAGAACTTGTAGAGTATGGCATACTCAGTCAGCATTTCCTTTCCTGCCAAACCTAATAGCCAAATATCTGCATATATCTTCTCAGCTATCAATCAGGAGGATTCTTACAGTGAAAACTTTGTGGAATAAAGGAATTGTCCTTCTATTTTTAACATGCCCTTCTTGCTCAGTCAAAATAGTTCCCATAGTCCTTTGCTTGTGCGTTCACAATTCATTATTATATGAACAAATGGGATCTTTGTTGCATCTTGTAATTGTATGAACTCATTCTGGAATACAGAGTGGAACAATATTATTCTCAGTCTGACTTCTCTTATATTCTTCTTGATCCAAATCATATAGCAACTCTAAAACTTATGTCCCGTCACAATTGTTAGCATATACCTATAAACCAATCAACTAAGAGATCATACACTGATCATGCACCTATTTACTGTTAACATGGTGTTTTGGTATTTTCCCACTACTATCAACAGGCAAGGCAAGTTTCACAATAACCAACAACCTTCTCATTCTAAAAGCTAGTGGTTGAATTTATTTAAAACACTTATGTAAGCAAAGTCACAATGCTCTATGCACTTCGTTGTGTGTACTGAATTCTTGCTTCCTCATCCCACATTTTTTGTTCCAAAAAGCATAAGAGTGTCCTTCTCCCGAGGCCACCGACATATTTGAGCTTTCTCTGGAAATCCCCATATATCTTTGTTATATATACTGTACTGCACAGCTACACTAATATAGGTGATAAAGTTACTAAATGTCTTTTTCATTTATGTATCATGCGTAAGAAACGGAGGTATGAAAGTGCAAGAAATTGACTGGAAATGTGAAAACAAAACTTCTATGCCCAGTAGAGTTACCCTTCAAGGTGGTTTGGGATTTTTATTTAGCTAAAAGTATTATTGTTTGGTTTGGGGTTTTTTGGTTTGCGTAATTTTATGTTTTAATGTCTTCTGAGGAAGAACTGCCACTGTTGCTTTGTATATATGGACATCTTGCTCTCCAGAGTTCCAGTCATTCTACCTAGTAGAATTCTACCTTAACTGTTTTTCATAGTTTCTACATATGACTGTCTTCCAGTACCAATTATAGCAATAATCCCTCCCAAAGTATTAAATTGACATTACCTGCTTTATCAAATATTGGAAAAGAGCAAATAGTGCAGGAGCTAGGTTTGTAACATGCTGTGTAATCAAGCAAGAAAGCATAGAGTCTAACATAATATACAAGATTTTGTTCAAGGAGACATTAGCATTCTCATTGTCTGTGAAGTTCAGAAATGGAGCAGAGAGAATAAGATATCAAGAACATCATTTTCCTGAGCAAAGCATATACAATTGCATTAAAATCACTGTACCTTGCACAGAAATGAATACATATGGTACTGGAAATTTCCCTTGCCCTGCAGGTCCTAGTGTAACATTATTTATATGAGAACTTTCTGGTTGTACAAGTTAGGCTGTCCATTTCCAGAACATTCACCATATTAAAAGTCACTTAAAATTTTACAGATGTTGCACAGAGCACAGATGGCCATGCACACAAAAACGGTGCTTGTATCATTTACATCCCAGGTATTTTGGGAATGCCACCATCTTGCTTAAAGCTCAAAAATGTGCACTCTACTACCTCTGTGCAGCTACTAGAGTGTACTTAAATTTTCTGTATGTCTTACAGTGTTACAATAAAATTTTGAAATAGATGACAGCAGAAAATAAGAACACAATACAACACTTAATTTCTTAGCTTTCTTCCACTAAACAGTCACAATACTCACATCCTATTGCACTAGAGTGAGATGGAAAATATTACAGTTTATCGAAGCATGTACATGCCTCATCTCTTCATCATCTTTGTGGCATTGTCTTTACCAGTGAATCATATATGAGAAGTGACTAACTTGCCCCTACAAGGTCTTGGCAGTAATATTCTCAGTTCCATTTACGGGGCCAGACAAAGGGCATAAATGTCCTGTCATGTTCCCAGCAGTTTGAAACTTCTTTTCTCTTAGTGGCAGCTGTTATCAGATTGTTTGATGTTGCCCATTCTGTGAGCAAATAAACCTCATTGTAACTCCACAGATTTCCACCATTGCCAGAAAGCTGCCTGGCTTGTTACTGATAATTAGCTTTGTTAGTTGAGTGGTCACTGTCAAGGCGAATATAGCACCTTTGTGTTCTAGGACGTGTACTGAACTGTCTGATATAATTTCAGCACTGTTAAAAATTACCTTTCACAACATATGGCAAGTGGATGGCATTCAGATAGTGGGAAGAGTAAACATTTTGCAAGCTTTCAAAAGAAAGGAAATCAGTTTGGCTAGTCAGCTAAGCTTCTGTTTCTGGGAACACAAGTACTGGAACAAGTAACTAGATGGACTTCTTGGAGGATAACAAGGAGTGAAAAACAGTGTCACTTTTTTGTGAGAATAATTTATATCAGTATAATCCACTTTCCATCTATGAAGGGTAACAGATTTTGCAGACAAAGGAAAAGCAATTTCTATCCTATTTCTTCACTTCACTTCAGAAAGTATTTTGATGCTGTTCTTCATGACTCTCCTTAGCAAATTATAAAATATGAGATAGGTGAGTCTAGAAGAAAACAGACAATCCGCATTGGAAAAACTATTCTCAGAGTCAGAGAGTCTACTGAGGGACACAGTTAACATGGACGCTCATATTGAATTAGTTCCATAAGGGTCCAGTGATAGTCAAGTGATATTTTGCATCAAGATACTGCAGATTAGTTCCTTGAGAAATCTTTCCTGGTAAGAGAAAGGATAGAGATATTAAATGCAAGTTTATTCAAGTATGAAAAAAGTATTTCCTTTTGTTTAAATTTAAACCTGTTGCCTGATTATTCCACACAAGTTATTTAAACCTTGTATGCAGTGAGTAAGAGAGGTATGACTCCAGAGATGCTGGAGTTACTGCTACTTAACCCAGACTTGCATTTGTTCAGCCTTTCAAGAAATGTTAGTGTACATCTGATGGCAAATGTCATAGTATCAGCTAAAATTGCCCTTAATTTCATTCTTTGAATTTCTTACTCTTGTGTCTCACAAATGGAAGTCTCTATCTACAACATAGTTAGTTCACCTGTTGACTAGAGTAGCTCATCTAATGGGGCGATGAGTTGCAAGGAAGATCAATTGGTCATTGTCTTTTCCATGTCAGAAATTAGGGAATGTCATGTGAAAGTAGTGGGAAACAGTTTCAGAGCAAACAAAAGATAGAAGTTCTCCGCACCCATAACTTACACTGGCTGTGGTGCTCCTTCCTGCAGTATTTTGCAGGTGCTAAAGGTTTTGCACTGGTTTAAGAGAAGATGATTCAGTTTCATGGAAGAGAAATCCCTTGAGAATAATTAAATACACAAGAACAACATTTATCTTTAGGAGTCCCTGACTCTGAAATGGTTAGAGGCTGAGGTAATACTAAGAAGTTTCATATAAGCTTGTCCAGTTCTTATACCCTTCACAAAGCATCTGGATTTGATCGTTAGCAGAGACTCTAACTGGCTACATGGACCATCAGTCTGACCCTTTATGGCTCCTTCTGTTACTGCAAATTAGTACAAAAGTAAAGTATTGTTAGCATGCATATAAATCTACTGTTGGATTCATCTAAAGACAATGTCTAATACTGGTTTACATATTATTTTCTGTAACAGCTGTGCTGGTATAGTGATAAAACACGTGAGTCCTGCTCTCACAAATTGCAGACATGACCACTGATACACACAGTGGTTGCGTCTATGCCTAGGGGCGTAAATGCACTTCACAGTGTGTCTCTGTTTTGGTCTAATGTTTGTTCAGATCTAAGCATTTGCTGGTGTGCACTGTATCTGCCTTCCTGCCTACGTTTCTGGGTCTTTGCACAGGAAACCAGACATGTGGGAGGGGAAAGTATCACCAATGGCTTATCCTAATACAGGATTGGGCTTCTCCTGAAAAGTCCACCTGGTGTATCCTCTTCACATTGTCAGCACCAGTCTTTGTGAGGTGATGTAACCACTGCTTGCCACGTATGACAAAATATACTAGATGATTCCATCAGCCAGAAAGCAAAGCTATCTTGCAGTGTTGATGTATCCACAATTTTCTCTTGCCACAAATAGACTTGAGACATCTATGAGATTATTAATATTTCTCTTGTCATTTATACTGTCTTGCTTCATTATATGTCTAGATTAAACATAATAGATGTGTAGTGCAATTATCCAAATGCTTCTGTACATCTCTTGGAAATATAACATCTTGCAATGCTAAGCTGGTATACAAAAGAGCGAATACACTACTGCATATTATCATTTCCCGCAAGAAGCTTCATCAGAGTTGTACAATGGGATTTGGGACAAGCCTTAGTACAGTGTTTTGCCCTGTGTCTAACCTCTGTGAGGCAACCATTCACATCAGTAATGCTCTGCCAGAAGCTGGTATCAATCAATGCACTTCATGAACTTTGAATTAGGACTATACTTGTCCCTATTTATATTTGCTGCAGCTTTTAACTGAGGTAGTAACTAACTACCATTATAATATCAAACTTCTATGTTCCAGAATATCATAGAATCATAGAATAATCAGGCTGGAAAAGACCTTTTGGATCATTGAGTCCAACCATTCCTATCAAACACTAAACCATGTCTCTGAGCATTTTGTCTACCTGCCTTTTAAATACCTCCAGGGATGGTGTCTCAACCACCTCCCTGGGCAGCCTGAGCCAGTGCCCAATGACCCTTTCCATAAAAAATTTCTTTCTGATATCTAGTCTGAGCCTCTCCTGGTGCAGTTTGAGGCCAATGCCCTTTGTCCTGTCCCCTGTCACTTGAGAGAAGAGGCCAGCTCCCTGCTCTCCATGACCTCCTTTCAGGTAGTTGTAGAGACCAATGAGGTCTCCTCTCAGCCTCCTCTTCTCCAGGCTAAACAACCCCAGCTCTCTCAGACGTTCCTCATAGGGCCTGTTCTCCAGACCCTTCACCAGCTTTGTGGCTCTTCTCTGGACTCGTTCCAGAGCCTCAACATCCTTCTTGTGGTGAGGGGCCCAGAACTGAACACAGGATTCAAGGAGCAGTCTCACCAGTGCTGAATACAGAGGGAGAATAACCTCCCTGGACCTGCTGGTCACATTTCTGATACAAGCCAGGATGTCATTGGCCTTCTTATCCACCTGGGCACACTGCTGGCTCGTGTTCAGTCGGCTGTCAACCAACACCTCCAGGTCTTTCTCCTCCAGGCAGCTTTCTAGACAGACTTCTCCTAGTCTGTAGCTCTGTATAGGGTTGTTGTGCCCCAAGTGCAGGACGTGGCATTTGGCCTTGTTAAACCTCATACCATTGGTCCCAGTCCATTGGTCCAGCCTGTTTAGATTCCTTTCGAGAGCCTCCCTGCTCTCCTGTCTTTCCTGCTTGCAAGTATACAATGTAATAACATTAACTAGTACATAAATAATCTTTATTTCTGTCACAGTTTAGCCCTGGCTCAGCCAATTTCAACAGCTAAAACAGAGCAGTTGGGCTCCCAGTTTCCTTCTCCACCTACTTCTAGTGAAAGAGAAATTAAAGATTCATGGGCTGGGAACCAAAACAGCTTTAATGAAACACTATTATTAATAATAAAAATACTATTAATATGAGAATAATAATAAAATATACACAAACATATAAAATTGTAGTCCTACCCCACTCCTTGATGACTATTTGTCACCACAGATGTTGGAGAGCAGGCAGGATGAGGGGCAGGAAGGAGGTTGCACCCAGGAACTGGATTCAGGAACACATGGATCCAGGATAAGGGGTAAATAGACAGATGAGATCCTAACTGGGTGTTTGCCATAATAGAAGAGAGAGAGGGACTGAATTCTATGATCTCTCAGTTTCATACTCCGTATGACATACATGGGATGGAGTACTCTGTGGGTCACCTTGGGGTCATCAGCTCTACCAGCTCCAGAAAGGCCTTGGTTTCTATAGGAATTGAGTATAAGCAGTGGCCTTTCTGCATACCAATGACCCATGTTATCACTTCTAGAGAGAAACACTGCCCTGAAAACATGCAGTTAACTTTTAGAAAATGAAGTTACTTAGACAACATTTAGGTGAAATTAGAAAATTGATGCTAGTTTAGCTGAAACCAGAACAATTTCTTTTTGAGAAGTTAAATTTTGCCACTATTCCAATGGGTAAGCGCCTTCTTTTTGGTTTCATTTTCATTTTCTTGTTTAGTAATATGGAAAAAACATGACTCAACAGGCATGGGAACATTAGAACATAGGCTACTGTAACTGGGGAGAAACCTAAGCTCATTAGAAATAAAAACTAATATCAAGACTTGGTATCAAGATGGAACTTCTTTAAAGTCGATATACATTGTAAATCTAAATTTGACTGAGAGTAAGAAAACATGAAGTTGGCATTGTTCCAGCACCCTTAGGCATCATAGTTTTGTGGAAATGTCTCTTATAGGTAGAAGTACTTTTCCTGCACACGTGTAACGTGGCTGCTTGGAGTGCTGCAGGTCCCACTTTGTTGGACACATAACTCTTAGGCATTACACCACTGAGTTTCACATTCATGCATTTCAGCCTAGCAGACTGAAGTTATTAAAGAGATATGACATAACTTTTATTGTTTTGGATCAGCTCTCCTTGTTAATCATCAACTGACTAAACCAGGACTACCCTTGTAAGAGTTTGCAGAATCTGCTTTACGCAGCTCCTGCAGCACTAACCCTTTGAAGATTGTTGTTGTGAAATGCTGTTCCCAGATGATCTGGAATAACTCAGTAAAAAATGATGGATGAATGCCAGCTGATATAAACATAAAGTATCAATGATTTTTTTATTCCAGTCTTTGAACTATGTGTTAATTTCAAAAAGATGTGTAAGACTGATGAAAATGTGGAAAATGCAGTCTTCTGGGCTGTTCTGTACTCTGATAAAATCTATGTAGAACCAAGACACCTGTCTTCATTTAATCTTATAATTGCCAAAAGCAGTTCATCAGCCCTCTCCAACTCCCTTCAAGTCTCTCCTCAAATTCATAGGCTGCAAAACCTTCACTGACATGTTTTCTGTTCTGCCAATTATAAAAAGACTTGTAGAACCTTCATGTTGTGACTAGCAATATCATCTCATGTTACACCAAAGGTACAACTTATGTTCATGCTAGAAGAATGTTGTACTGTCAAATTATATCTCAGCTGAAATACAGATCTTGGAATGTCAAATTTCTAGGACGACTCCTTCCCATTTAGCACATCAATATCAGGGAAACTGGATATGATAGCTACCATTTTGACCAGACAATTTTAAGCAGGCAGCAATGACTAAGGTAAATTTGATCTGTACTCTGTGCTCATAGCTATTTCACCAGGGAAGTTCTTTTCCAATTG
Organism: Coccyzus lansbergi; assembly: GCA_033558105.1. NCBI lineage: Eukaryota > Metazoa > Chordata > Aves > Cuculiformes > Coccyzidae > Coccyzus > Coccyzus lansbergi. Next base: position 4,243,760 of record JAUMJK010000113.1, read on the forward strand.
TAGCAATACTGGAAATTACTATAGAAATGAAAATCAAGTCCATCTACCAGACATCTAAGCCTAACTTGAGCAGAATAACATGCAAAGCAGTGAAAATCTGCAGGAAAATTTCTTTTTGTATTCCTGAAAATTTTAAAAAAACCTTCAATTTTCTCCTCTAATTTTACTTCTCTCAATCATTTCACTGAAACAGGTCTTCCTGGAACCTTTCTAATGAAAGCCCCATATCACTGACCCTTTGAAATTTTGTGGTGTTAAATATGGTTTCAGATCAGCATGTGACAGCTACCCTGAATGGTCCTGGAACTGGATTTGGGGTTTTTTTTATCCTCAATACAACTAGTATATAAAACAATACTGTGTTTTTTTAAAAAAATCAAAAGAAAACCTTGCATCTCCTTCCTCATGTCTTCAAGGTCTATGAGCTGCTTTCACTTTTTCCTTCAAGTACTGCTTCTACAGCATGACCCACAAATCTCACCTTTCTCAGGCACTTCCTGCTCCCTTTATTACTCTCCCATAATCAATATAATGAAGAAAAGGCAAGTCTAAAGTCAGTGAGTCCCAGGAGACCACTCAAACATTAAGATAATGCTGTCTGGGAAGGTGTGGAGAGGTGGTGTTTGACCTCACTGAACCACCCACATCAGAGAATATGGTTTAGCAACAGGCCTTGTGTGCAGGGACTACCTGTTCTTTAAATCTGCTCTTTAGAGTTACCACCAGTTATCATGACACTTCCCAGGATCCAAGTCATTTAGTGTCTCAAATATATAGACATTCATGCAGTCCTAGATCAACCCCTCCCTCCTGTTCTGCCTCTATCCATGGGCATTCAAGCAGAAGTTACCTACTCAAATGAGATGGTAGCCAAGGAGCTGTCTTTGTATCCTAACTAGATCAATCTGGCCCATGATCCTGAATTTCTGCTGAAGAGAGAACTTGTCTCTGTCCTCTGTGCACCTCCCTTCAGGTAATTTTATACATTAATAAAATCCCCACCCCCTCACCCATCCTCTCCACTTGAGTCTTCACTTTTCCAGGCTGAACAGGTCCAGCTATCTCAGGTTATCCTTACAGGAGATATGGTTCATTCTCATCATCATATTTGCAGCTCTCCATTGGCTTCTCTCCAGTGTGTCTAAACCCCTCTTGTACCAAGGAGCCCAGATTTGGATGCAGTACTCCGGCCATGGCTTCAGCAGTGCTGATAAGAGGGGAAGGGCTTTCAATGAACCACTGATAATACTTTGTCTAAGGCAATCTGTGATGCTATTACCTGCTTTCATGACAAGGGCACATTGCTGGCTCATGTTCAACCTGGTGCCCATCAGTAGCCCCAGCTCCTTTTCTGCGAAATTGCTTTCCAGATGGGCATTCCAGCATGTATTGGTGCATGGGGTTGTTCTTCCCTAAGTACAGGCCTTTTTCACTTCCCCTATCTGAGATTCGGGAGGCTTCTGTTGGCCCGTTTCTCCAGATTGTCAAGCTGCTTCTGGATGGCAGCCTGACCCTCTGGTGTGTCAGCCGCTCCTCCTAATGCTGTGTCATCAGCAAACTGGCTGAGGGTACAGTCTAGAAGTATGCTGGGTTCCCCTCATCTTAAAGAAAGAAGATAAAAGATGAAACTTACTAGGGTTGTTGAAACCTTGATCCTTGGGTTAGATGCAATTTTCCAGTTGCTTTGATCAGTAGTTTTCCTTCCCCATGATACAGCTCAGTGGCTCCTAACCATGTTCCCTCAAACGGAGAAAAGAAATTGGGCCCCTTTGTACTATACTCTTTCTTCATCAAGTTACTTTAAAATGCATAAAAATTCTGTTACAAAAATATGGACACAAACATATATTAATAGAAATGTATATATATGTAAACGTACCCTCTGAGACATGCAAGAGTAGATTCTAAAAGCTTAAAATACAGTATCAGGGTCTCTCTCAAATCTCTGCAATTTCAATATGTGTAAGATTACAAAAAATGACTGTAGTGATGACAAAAAATATTTATTATTGCTATGTATTTACTATATGTTACCCTGCTTAATTTAGTCTTAAAGTCTCTCACATGTATACTTCTGCTAAGCCTAGCTACAGGGACAGATAGCTAATATTTTTCTCATAACATGCTTTGGAGAGGAACTATGTATTCCAGAAATGAAAATCAATATTATTAGTTTAAGCTCTGTAAGTCTCCCTCCTACCTGTCTTTAAATTGCCACAATTTACTGAGGAAATAAAAGCATATGTGGCTTCCTCAGCATTTTATTCCAACTTTTCCTCATCCAAAGGGAGAAATGCACTCATCACGATCAGTTTATCAGTTTACTCACATCCTCAGATGTGGCATCATCCTGGCAGGAAACAAACAACTTCACATGAATTATAACTGATCCCATACTTCAGATAATAAAATCTCAAGTACTTCAAGGCAACTACTCCAATAGTAATAGGAAGAAGGAAGCAGGGTGATGAATGACACTATCTAAATGCAGGTTTGATGGAGTTCGTCACTTATAGCTATCCTGAAAGATAATTTTCTCATTGCTAGCAAGGATCTGCTTACAAAGTAAGGTGAAACATCACCATAGGAAAACTAATTGCTTTAAGGGGAATGAGACTAAATTAATCTAGTTTGTAAGTTATTCATCAGAAAATATTTTCTCAACTCAAACCATGGTTTTTATTAGTGCCTCTTCTTATATCTATTAGATTGTTGAGATGATGAGTGCAGCACAGAGAGGAAGCAGCATATCTGGCTTGGTTTCTAAAATGAATGCTTCCCAAAGCCCTGTATGTGAATCCTGGAAAAGAATGGTTTTGATTTTCCCTTGAGAAACAGGCTTAAGCATTTTTGTCAATAGACATCCTTTTCAGATAGAAACCTAATTCACTCTGGCCCTGCTGAATGTTTTCAGAGCCGTGCACCCTGGCAGTAATAATAGTGTCAGATTTACTCTCATAGTAAATTCACACTTGAGGAGCTGTAAATGATAAATTTCAGATTTATCTAACCCCTGATGCTATTTTCATTTTTTGAGTAAACTAAAGCAAAAGATGCTTGGTAAAGGGAGTTCATAAGAGTCTGTCAATAAGACTATCAATAAGGGTTTGAGCCTTGGGTGAAATGTTACATATATAGACATCGGATCAATTAATCTATAAGTAACACAATGGCCTCCCTTTAGGCAAACCCAAATCAGATATTTTAATGCTCTCTCTCTCTCTTTCCTTTTAGGTATGCATATGTACTACATTCATAGAATCACCAGGTTGGAAAAGACCTCTTGGATCATCAAGTCCAATATTATATATACATTTCATTTTATATATATATACATATACATACATATATATATATGTATGTGTGTGTATATATATGTATATACAGTTCAGAAAGTCTCAAAGAGAACTTGCATTAGGGTCAATTAAATAAACAAAGGAGGAATCTGGTACTCCAAGTACAGGACAACTAAGTTGCCTTCAGTTTTAGCCTAAATTTTAGAATGCTTCTCCACTCTGGTATGCATTGATCTCAGTGGGGACTGGGAGGGAGGAAGTTTCTGTGCCTTGCGTGTTTATACAACGCCTTGAACATTTAAACAAGAAGATGTGCCCACTCAAGATGTAAGCATGATTGCTTTACACAGTGACCTGAAGCCCAGTGTTTACATTTCTGGAGAGAGCACCAGATTGAAAGCCCAGTGTCCAAGGGATTGAGATCTGAGTAGGAGCTGGCATGGGAACCAGAACATTCAGCTCTAGTGACAAGTCAGAAAAGCAAGTAAGGGACAATCCTGGCACAAAGGGCTCACGCACAATTCAGAAGCAGAAGTTTTCCACAGAAGAATTTGTATCTTTGATGTTTTTTTCTCGTACCTATTAGCATAGTCCTACTAGCCTATATACAGATTTCCCAGCTCACTTGGCATACTTACTCTTCCTTGAGTGCAACTAAATTATGAAACAGAGGTAAGGTGTGGGGTTTTCCCATTCACCAAAGAAAACACAAAGAAAAGACACATTGGGAATATACGATTACCTTACAATTCTGCTCAGCAGCATGTTGGGGTTTTTTTCCCCCTTCTTGATACAAGCTACAAACTCTCCCAAACCTTTATAAAGTCTGTTCACTCAGTCCATCAGAGATTTCTTCAGAACTAAACATTGCATTACTGGGAATGAACTTCCCAGCCTTGCCTCACCATAGAAACAGGGCTGGATCCCAAGCAGGTTCCACCCAGAGGTTTACTTTCCTCTTTAGGTCTCTTTCTTTCCTGGGAGCTATACCCTGTTCCTGATTTACTGAACCCAGCATTTAGGCAGAGTATAAGGGCACCTTAAGGTCATTAAGGTGAATAGTAAAAAAAGTCAGTAGGTTTTAGATTGCAAATTATATCTAAATTAAATAACCTTACAATATTCATTATTTAATATGGCTTGTTCAAGAGAAGTTTAAAATAAATATGACAACATCATTGCAGCATGATCATGGAGAGAATTATATGACCCGTCCCAGTTTTAAGGAAATTAGACTCAGTGGGAGAAGAAAAAAATCCTCAGACATAAGGACCAGCTGCAGCAATAAAACATGGGAAATAAAATAAATTACCTCCTTTTTTTTTTCTTAAAAAAAAAAAAGGTCACAAGTGTGTGGGGAGATGTTTCTTTGGAGTAGGGATGCAGGTCTGTGAACACAGGTCTTCATCAGCACATCAGTAAGCCCTCCAAAGCTATTCGCTTTGAACCTGAAATAAGCAGAGTGGATGCTTCACCTCAGCTTCTGGGCACCATTCTTCATATCTTTCCTTTTACACTACTCAGTCCAAGCTGTAATGTCGTCTCTCAAAATCCAGACACCAGAAACACAAACCCAATATGTTATCTACTTATCCTACATTATAGGATCTGGCTCCTTACCAGAGGGTCAGAAGTACCTGAAAGTACTGTTGGAAGATACAGCATTTAGTTGTATCATACATTAAAATGGAAAGCATTGCAATTCACTCAGTAAAAAGTAGAGAGTGCATAGAGAAGTCTTTCCTCAAAGCACCAGATTCAGGTTACTCCAGCCTAATTCCAGGCACTGAAGAAAGCCGAAACATGCTTAGTTGCCTAAACCTGTCTTAAACCTGGTAGCAGGCATGTTCTCTATACACCTCAGATGTAAAGATTTTGCAAAGACAGTAAAAGATTCCTATTGCATTGCAGTCAACAGATGAGGGAATCTCAGAACTAGGCACATGTGCAAATGCTGTACTTGCCAACACAATGGAAGTCCAAGAAGGGAAGAGAAACAACGAAAGAAACAGAAAAGGGTTCTGTATACTGAGATGGCCCCAGACAGCATCAAATGTAGAGAACCTTTAGAACAAATTTCACACTTGAGTGCACAGTCTTGTCACTGGTGTTTGTAGCATATGGATATAAAAATAAATAAATAAAAAATTATCCTGTCACTGAAATAATCCTCATTCGTAGATGTTTGAGGTACTCCTAAATAGCAAGATGTATAGATATCCTGGGTTAAATTGGTGAAATGCAGCATTCCAGGATTCAACATCACCACTGAATGGTAATAATGATCACAAAACCACTGCATTGTAGTTCCTGCTGGGCATTTTACAACACAATCACTCATTCACTCTGCTCAGCCTGACTAGAGACAGAAATGGCGCAGCATCAGGACAATACTTACTCAATAATTGGCTCTTGTTTTGTGGTTTTCTCCCTCTCCGCATTTTAGCAGTATGTAGCTGTTTCTATTATTTCCTGATCTGAGTCCTCTCTGGGTGTAGAGATGTTGCTAATGGCTAGTTGTAGGCATTCTAGTAGGGAATGCATTTCAGCATGAAACATACTCTATATCCTGCATTTGTTCTTAATCAGGAAGCTCAGCTTCTAAGGAAGCACACTGATACATCTGATACATCTCCTTTATTTTTATGTCTTGCACCTTATAAAAAAAAATGATTGTCAAGACCTCGGTTTTTAACTCCTTCAGAGTCTTGTATTAAGGAAAGATGAATCAGTTTGAATAAGAAAGGCATCCTGGTCTAGTAGGGCAGAATTCAGAGCAATATTATTTCTGATTTCCAATGTAAACAGGATTTTGAAAATGCATCTATCGCCAAACTACTCAAAATTGAAGGTCTGTATCATAAAGTTTCTTAATCTGCCAGCTAGATATCCTGATTACAAGAACTTCAGCTGTAACACTGAAGTTGATGCATATCTCTATGCCTCTTGTAGTTTGTGGAACCTTACAGGGAGGTCCCTGAACTGAGAACATCTATTTAGCTTTCTTTTTGAATGAGACTTGTGAATTTCTCAAGAGGTACTCAAAGACCCCAGAAGTCAAAATAACCCAGTGGATTTTAGCCATTTCACTGAAGCTGTGTCATCATATATCAGCTTGGGCATAACTGCTGGAACAAGCAGCTAACTTTGGGGTATGGAATTTCAGTAACACATTACAATTATTGAGATATTATAAAAGTACTTTTCATGATGAAGTGGGTATCAGTGCAACCTGATATTCGCTAGCAAAGAATAGGGATCTAATACAGATTCTTCTGAACTTATGGGGAAATGTACTACTGTTTTTATCAGATCCTCATTAGGGAAATGTTAAAGAAAGCAGAAGTGGAGGCTTTTCTTGGTGTGATGCAATGGTGTATTTTCAGACGTGTTGTACATATCCACTTTTTCTATCCCTCTTTTTTAACTAAAATATTAAAAATAACTTGTAATTTACAGAATTTTCACCGTAGAATATTTTTTTTCCTGCCACAATTCATATAAAACTTCACAGATTTCAATGGGCAGTATCTGCTCAAAGCTTATTTGTTTTTATACAGGTACAAGTTGGAAAGGTCACGATGCACAAGTTGCCATATTCTAATATAAGCACAAACTGACCAAGTTAGAATCTGTTCTGTCAGGATGGATTTGATCAAGTCTTATAATGTGTCTTTTAACCCACTATATTAGTCCAGTTCATTAATACTTATTTGCACAGAAATCTAAAGAGGCAGCTACTGTTTAGAATGGCAAGTGTTGGTGGGAAAATGTTTATATATCTACTATTTGAAATGGAAAAGCAAGTATCTGATGAGAAAACGTTCAAGTTGTCTGCCTAGCACTGACTCACAAAAGGGTGCCCTGAGTTTCAGTGCTGGAAATCACCACAAACTTGTTCCTGTTGTCAGTACATGTCACCTGCTATGTAAGAATCAGAGGTAATGTGCAAGGCAGAGTTGCTACCTCTTTCAGAAAGATTTGCTTAGATAAGGTCAAATAACCATCTGAAAAGTGAAAACAAGCCTCTAGTAGCATGTTATGCCTTCAGAGTTTCAATTTGGCCCTGATAACATGAGTTCTGCTGTTTTTCTAAATGGGTGCTCTTTATCTATAGGCATTCATTAATAGATGGGGTCCATACTGGGACTAGTGCTGATTAATATCTTCATCAATGATATTGACAGTGAGATTGAGTGCACCCTCAGCAAGTTTGCAGATGACATCAAGCTGAGTGGTGTAGTTGCCACACCAGAAGGACAGGATGTCATCCACCGGGACCTGGGTAGGCTGGAGAAGTGGAGCTGTGAGAACCTCATGAGGTTCAACATGGTCAAGTGCAAGGTCCTGTGCCTGGGTCAGGGTAAGCCCCATTTTCAGTACACGATGGAGGATGATGTGATCGAGAGCTGCTCTGTGGAGAAGGACTTGGGGCTGCTGGTCAATGAGAAGCTCAACATGAACTGACTGAGTGCCTTTCAACCTAGAAGGCCAATAGTATCCTGGAATCCTTCAAAAAAAGCATGGCGAGCAGGTCAAGGAAAGTGATTCTGCCCCTCTGTTCCTCTCTTGTGAATCCTCAATAAAATAAGGATATGGAAATGCTGGAATGAGTCCAGAGGAGGGCTACAAAGATAATTTGAGGGCTGGAGTGCCTTCCATATGAGGACAGTTGGGGTTGTTCAGCCTGGAGAAGAGAAGGCTCCAAGGAGATCTTATAGCAATCTTCTAGTACATGAAAGGAGCCTACAAGAAAGCTGATGGGGGCACTATTCATAAAGTCTTGTGGTGATACAATGAAGGGGAATGGGTATAAACTGGAGAGGGGAAGATTTAGGCTTGATATAAGGAAGAATTTCCTCACCATGAAGAGAGTGGTGAGACACTGGAACAGGTTACCAAGGGAGGTTGTGAATGCCCCATCCCTGGAGGTGTTTGAGGCCGGGTTGGATGGGGCCTTGGGCAGCCTGATCTAGTGTGATGACCCTGTCCATGTCAGAGGAGTTGGAACTAGATGATCTTTCCAACACCAACTAGTCTATCATTCTATGATTATCGTATCACATTGGACCATACAGCAACTTAAAATATCAGAAGACTATTTCAATAATAGTGAAGACTGGTATGAACAATGATATTGTGTGTCATTGTTGCCTGGTAAAGTACTTAAAAACAAGTGAAAAAAATAATTCATTGTATATAAGAATGTGTCCTGCATCTGGAGAATTGCATCATATGGACTTGTACCTGTAGAGACAGCTGCATATATTAAAAAAAAAACAGATTGGAAAGCATCTAGAGACTGAGAAGGAGGGAGCTAGAACACACAGTGGTGGCAAGAGATTCACTTGCTCAACTCAGAAAAGGGATGAAGGGAATCGAGATTCAGGCTGTCCCAGAAAGACTCCGCAAAACTTACCCTGAATTCTTCCAATTTTTAGAAAAATATAGTGGGAGGTGTAGGAAGCTACAGCTACTTCCCTTCCACTTGCTTAGGGCAGCAGCAGATCTAAGTCATTGCCTTTGATTACCTAATAGCGCTGTGTTCACTGGATGATTTGCCACACCTCAGTAATACAGCAACTCAAATATATATGATGATGCATTGTCGTGAGCTCATCTTAAGGCACAGATTGGAGTTGGGGGAGCATATAGACACTGCAAGTTCTTGAACACAGTACAAACTGTTACCATCAGAGCTGCTCCTAAAATGCAACCACAGCTCTAGATAATCTATGCTTTGGCTGATAATCACATTAGTATTTATGGGAACTTCTGTGCACAGTTACACATGGTGTTCCTTGCCAAAGGATCAATTTAATGTTCTGCCCTCAAGGTGCATCAGTTGTCTGAATAGTTTCCTCTTTATAGATTTGAGAATAGAATGCAATATGAGACAGCATTTTCAGATATTCCTGGCTGGGATCCAGTTCAAGATTCACAAATACATTGATTCAGAGAAGGAAATGAAGGAGATGAAGAGAAACAGGGGGAACAGGGAGATTTGACAGTCTGTGTCAGATAGATTGAATCAGTCTTCTATTACCTTCATCAGAGGGATAATATCCATCAAAGGTATGTTTAAGAAATGGCTCTGAATCACTGAGCTCCGTTTCTAAGTAACCAGAAAGCTTATGCTTCTGTGATGTTTACTGACCTTTTAAAATTCTTCTTTAGAAATACACTTATGATTATGTCTACTACTCACCAGATTGGCACCTGTCAAAATGAACTTAGCTTGAATATTGAAGCAGCCTCCCTTTTCCCCACCTCATCATCTCCAAGCACCAGTTTCATTCCATAATATTTTGGATATTTTAATCTAATCAGTGATTCTTCCTAGGATCCAGAATGCCATTTTTCACAGTTTCTCTACCTGAAGTAGAATCACATTGAAGAATGGTTCCTAGCTTGGGTGTCCCTGCTGAAGCTAACTTATCATCTTCAATTTTCCACTGTAAGTCTTTGTCTCAGCAAAGGCAGAGAAAGTCCTGATGTTCAATTCGATTTCCCTAATGTACACAGTGCCCACTGACCTAAAACACGAACAATATAGTTACTGACTAATTATAAGAGGAGGAGATATGCTGATAGAAGCAAGATATTTGCAGAGAAGTGAGAAAGTTATAAGCCACTAGACCAAAAGTCAGTGCAGGTAGGTCTGCTTCGAAATAGACAAGTTTTCATCAGATTTGCTGATCCTTTCAGATATAAATATTTTCTGTAGATTACATGATTTCAATGGAATTTGTGTAGGAATTCTGCTAGAAACTTGTCTGCTTTCCCACCGTTCTTCTGCCCAGCTCTGGGTTCATCCCTCTTGTTGATGGACAATGGGATAATGGAAATGCTTGTTATTCAGCAACTCAAGATACAGAGTTACTTCATATCCATGACTCTGGAGTTTTCTTTCCTTTCATAAAAGGAGAGATGCCACTTCATGAAGAGATATTGGTGATGTTCATCTCTGCACAGGGCAACCCTGGATTTCACCATAAACCAAGTTTCCACCAGAAGCAGAAAATAATTCTCTCAGCTCAGCTCTCCACTGTATCTCACATCTAGCTCTTCCAAAAGCATATAAAAGCAGAATTTGGTGCTTAACTACTTAGAAAGATGTGAGTGCACAGCCAACCCACTCAAGAACTTTGTATTAGTAAGAGAAAAAGAAAAAAAACAAACATCCCACAAACATACCAGATCTAGACCTTAGGAAAGAATTTTTCACAGAAAGGGTCATTGGGCACCGGAACAGACTGCCCAGGGAGGTGATTGATTCACATTCCCTGGTGGTGTTTAAGTCATGGGTGGACCAGGTGGTGAGGGCCATGGTTTAGCGTTTGATAGGAATGGTTGGACTCAATGATCCAATGGGTCTCTTCCAACCTGGTTGTTCTATGATTCTATGAATAGTATTTGGAAAAATCAAAACTTTGAGATATGTTTGTAAGGTACAACTGAGCTGTCTGTAATTTATATCACATACTGCCTGACAGAATGCCAAGGTTTTAAGGAATTGTCTGCAAATTTAAGATGACACTTCCCTTTTTTTCTAATCCTCTCGCTCATGTCTCATAGTGAATCAGTTAAAAAGGGTTTTCTGCCATCTTAATAAATGTTAGTGGTAAGGGAGTAATACAATCTGTTGTCCAAAGATTGGGTGTGTTTGATATCTGTACTTACAAGGGTAAATTTCATGTCAGATACTTCTATTCTCTGCAGGTATTTGTTCCCTTGCATCTGTGCTGACGCTGCCTAAGTGAAAAATATAAAGCTGTCTTATGGGTGAATACGTGTATTTCTCCTCTGACTAATTGTTGTTGCTGCCAAAGCTGCATGTCCACCCTCTGCTGGAAACTGAACTTTTTCCACTTTTTGAAACTGAACTCTCATTAGACTTAATCTCATACTGTTCCATCCACGCTGTAACTCCTGGGATGAAAGAAAATGCTGAAGGGTGGAAAGGGCAAGACAATAATAAACAGACATACTTATAAGCTCAAGGTTCATCTTGAGCCAGATGAGCTCAAAATGGAAACCAACAATGTTGTTATTCTACAAAAATACATTGCAGAATCCTCATTTTGGTCATAAAATTGCATGATCCCTGCTGTTACATGTATCTGCAGACAGTTAGAATTAATAGAATGGGAAAGAGATATTTAAATTCTATCATCTACTGTAGAAGTCTGTCCTGTCTGCCAGTCTGAGGCACTTGCTTCTTTGCTGAGGATGAGTGGAGAGTAACCTCTCACAGAGACCACGAATACATCTATACTAATTTCTCCATATAGTAATAAGCTCAGCCTCTCTGAAACGGACAAAAAATTAGCACTTCTCTAAATTAGTCACACTGTCAATAACAGCTCCATCACCTAAAACATCTGAAAATGTTCTTGGAGTGAAAAAACACTTTTGGTTTATCAGCATTGCTTTCAACTAGCAGCACTACTGCATCCAGAAATGCTTTCTGGGCTGATTTCCTACTCCCAGCCATCTGTTACAATGGCATCCAGAGGGCGCAGAAGTCCTTGGTTTTGTTTCATTGATGTGTGTGTGCCAATGTAACAGTAATAATAATAGTAATAGTAATAATAACAGTAATAACAAAACCAACAGGTTGACGTGGGCAGGCTATCATAATCCTGCCAGATAGAGACTTCCCCTGTTAGAAGTCTCGAGGAAAGGACTGCCAGCTGCCTTCCGTATTTCCCTTATTTTCAATTCAGCACCATGGTGATGAATGCACAGTAAGGATCAAACAGTGCTTTGCTATCAGATGAGAAATCAGAATCCTTTCAAGCAAGAGAAAAATATGTCCACATCATTAAAACACATAAAAAGTGCAAGAACTTGTTTCCATTTTACAGTCTGACTCTGAAGCCCATTTAATATTAGTTCTCAGGTTATTTCCCTGGATAACTTCCATAAAACCTATAGTTTTGTCTATTAAAAAAAAAAAACGAACCCAAACAAACACAAAAGAACAACAGTCCTGAAAAACCTGCTCTTCAGTAGCAGTAAATCAAGGTCAACAGTCACATGAAGAGCATTTAAAAAAATATCAGTCAAATGGTGCGTTGTGTAGTGTGTCAGTGAAAGGCAGCCACCTCTGGAGTGGACCTTATGTGCTGTTAGGGACATTGAAACTAGAGAGGGCGACCATTGTGTACCCATTGAGTTAGAAAAGCATACACGGAAGCCGTAATTTGAAGAGGTGGTTTATACTGGTTGTTTGTTAATCATAGCATACATCATAGAATCATAGAACAACCAGGTTGGAAGAGACCCATCAGATCATCGAGTCCAACCATTCCTATCAAACACTAAACCATGTCCCTCAGGACCTCATCTACCCGTCCCTTAAACACCTCCAGGGAAGGTGAATCAACCACCTCCCTGGGCAGCCTATTCCAATGCCCAGTGATCCTTTCTGTGAAAAACATCCTCCTAATCTCTAGCCTAAATCTCCCCTGGTGGAACTCGAGGCCATTCCCTCTTGTCCTGTCCCCTGACACTTGGGAGAAGAGGCCAGCTCCCTCCTCTCTACAACTTCCTTTCAGGTAGTTGTAGAGAGTAATGAGGTCTCCTCTCAGCCTCCTCTTCTCTAGGCTAAACAACTCCAGCTCTCTCAGCCGCTCCTCATAAGGCCTGTTCTCCAGCCCCTTCACCAGCTTTGTGGCTCTTCTCTGGACTCACTCCAGAGCCTCAACATATATACAGATGTTCTCTCACTCTGTGCACCTTTGGTCTCATCAGGTTTTTTAGCAACATCTCCTGGAAGACAGGCATCCCGGTGGAAAAAAGATGTATTATGTTTGATGAAATTTGCCTTCCAGCTCATATTAGTGTCGTCTTGCACTGAATACAATCCATTGGAAAAGGGGGCTTTCAGGGACAAGAAGATTGTGATGGTGATGGGTTTATTGATGGAAACAAACAGTTAAGTTTGTGAAGCTGAGAGGGCAGCACGGCAACTTGCTTGCAAGGCACCAAGGTAGTGAATCTTGTTGCCCAGGGAAGGTACTTAAAGATATCAGAATGAATTTGCATATGTTTAGGTATGCTGGTAGCAAATGGTAGGAAAGAGTTGGAAGGTAAGCTATAGGATAAGGTCTGTCCTTGAAGAAAGAGAATGAATTCCAAAACCTCTATCCTGGCTTTTTCTGAATACTTCTGATTTCCTGGAGGAAGGTAGAGGTCCTGAGTGTTGGTGTGTGAATAAGTCTTGGTGTAGAAAAGAGGGATTTATGTCTGTTAAGACCAGGAGACAGGAGTAACCTGCAAAGAATGGATGGGCTATACCTTAACAGAAAAAAATTCAGTTTGTTGGTGCAGGAAACCAGGGCCAAGGGAGCTGACCGGCACAGAAAATTCTCTTTTGACAGCTGGCATACTCCTTAGAAGGGACATAGATAATACTTAATGGGCCTCTGAAAAGGCCAGAAGGGAAATAAATAGCACAATCACAATGAACAGAAAAAAATCAAACTGCCTACAATGCCAATACTGAGTGACAGAGCAAGGGCAGTACTTGCAAGTGCGTTTACGCCAACACTAGAAGTTTAAAAATGGCATGAGGGAGCTGAAACAGTTGGCATCAAATAGCAATCCAGATCAAACTGGACCTTGGCAATGCAGTGGGAAGAAGATAATCAATGGTAGCTCCATCACACTAGTCACTTTACAGGAATGATAGGTTGGAGATGCAGGTGGGGAAGTGAAACCTTACATGAAAGACTGCAAAAGAATAAATATATCATAGGAAAAAGACACACTGTAAAATGCTTGTGGTTTGAAATACTGTGACGGTACAAACACTATGATTAGGCATATGATGACATTTAGGAAATACTATCTCAGATAAGAAAACCGAATTTACAACTGTGACTGTAGAAGTTTACAACAGGTGACTGTAGAAGTCTTCAGCTACCTCTACACAGAGTGAATAAATGCATTGTCAGGATGAGATACAGAATGAATAGTTTCAGCAAGCATTTTAAGAACCTATTCCTAGGCTCCCCAAGGGGTGTGGGACCTAGTTCATTACATACTAGGTAAAGGGCTGGTCTGTAATAGTGCCCATCATGCTACCAGGTGTAGCACTACAGAGGGAAAGAACTAGCCAAATAAAGTCAAACTGTGGCTATTCGGATGCAAATAAGATATGTAGACATGAGGGAATTGATCAAACATACAAAGACCAACTCAAATGCTTTCCATGAACCTGTTCAAAAATGTTATACTGGAAACTGTTCAAAAATACTATACCAGAAGCCCAAGTAAATGTGAAAAAGAGAACAATAAAAACCTTGAACAGAAGTAGAAATAGAAGGAAATAGAAAATAGGAAACATTCCATAAAGAAATCAGGTAGGTTACTGTGGGGGGCAGGGAGGGGAGGTTGACGGGGGAGGGGTGTGGTGCTCTTGTGCTCAGATGAGAACAAAAATGGACATAAAGCAACTCAGGTCAAATGTAAACAGGAAATTAGGAGGGCTAAAAAAGAACTTCAGGAACACCTTGGATGCTTACGCTGACAGTATAAATGTTATGTAAATACTCAAAGGCAGGAAGCACTAGGAAATGTGAGACGGTTGGATGACCGAAGTGTAAAAAAGGACATTTAGGAACAAAAAGGTCATGGCAGAGAAGCTTAGTCAATTCTTTGCTTTTCTTCTCCCTGATGAAGAAGGCAGGAAGATGCAAGCTCCCACCCATTCTCAGTAGCAGATAGGTCAGAGAAGTTTGATATAAGGCAAACCATCAATAAGCATTAGATTAAATGAGTAAATTAATGTTAGCAAGTCACTGAAGCTAG
This sequence comes from Coccyzus lansbergi, assembly GCA_033558105.1. Classification (NCBI taxonomy): domain Eukaryota; kingdom Metazoa; phylum Chordata; class Aves; order Cuculiformes; family Coccyzidae; genus Coccyzus; species Coccyzus lansbergi. Next base: position 4,258,876 of record JAUMJK010000113.1, read on the forward strand.
CTGTTGCTCACCTGGGAGTCCAGTGGGAAGGGGGGTGTGAAACGTATCCCATACCTTGGTCAACAGTGCTGCAATGCTGCACTAAGACGCATGTGGTATGCCAGGATAAATCCCATCTACAAATACAGTCCAGAGGACCTTCTGGGAACCACAGATTCTTGAGTCTCCCTCCCACTCCTGGTAAGAGGGAATCTGGTTTAGAAAATAGGATCTCAGAGCACAGGATGAACACAACCAGCTGGGAAAGAGCCAGTGTGGCTTCTGTAATGGAAAACCTCTCCTCCAAACTGACAGACTGTGGGGGTGGGGGTGTTAATAAGCATCTAGGTAAAGGAGATCCAGTTGGTCTCACACATTTGGATTTTCAAAGGGTCTTTTTCAAGGTTCCATGTCCAAGCTGTTTAAAGATGCTGAACTGCCTTGAAGGAAATCTTCTTCTGTGGATTTAAAAGGTAAAAAGCAAAGGGTTAGCTTAATGATGACTACTTGCAATGGATGTCTGAAGGGCTCACATAAGAATCAGTGCCAAGATCAGTGGCTTTTTAACATTTTCATCAATGCCCTTGAAAAGAACACTGAAATCCCCCAAATCATGTAGTTACTGAGAATCTTTCCAATAGCAAATGCCAACCTGGTGATGAGGACTCTAAAACTTGTAAAACTGTGTGGCTGTGTTGTGGGAGCAGGGGCACACGAGGTTCAGGGTAGATAAATATATGTTATGCATCTAGCTAGAAAATAATCTAATCTACATGTATATGTATGTGATTATGAACTTGGAACACACAGTTATAACTCAAGAGAGATCTTGAAGTCATTGCTGACAGTTCTCTGAAACTGTCTTTCACTGTCTGCTGCATATTCGCCAATAACATACGAAGAATCATCATGAAAGGACAAGACTTTGGGCCCACACTGTAGCAGTTTTGCTGGCAGGGTTTATGACCTGGAGGGGAACTCATGCTGAAGAAGTTTGTCAAAAACTGTAGCCCATGGGAAGGACTCACATTGGAGAAGTTGGTGGAGAACTGTCTCCATGGGAGGGACTACACACTGGAGCAGTGAAAGAGTGCAAGGAGTCCTCCCCTTGGGGTAGAAGGTGTGGCAGAGACAACATGTAATGAAGTGACCACAGTCCCCGTTCCCCATTCCTCTGCACTGCTTGAGGGGAGGACATAGAGAAAATTACGAGTAAAGTTAAGCTTGGGAAGAAGAGAGGAGTGAGGGAAAGGTGGTTTTAAGGTTTGGGTTTATATCTCCTTATCCTACTGTGATTTGATTGGTAATAAATTAAATTAATTTTTCTTCAAGTTGAGCCTGTTTTCCCTGTGACAGTAATTGCTCAGTGATCTCACTTTGTCCTTATCTTGACCCATAAGCCCTTTGTTAGATTTCCAACACTTCTCTCCCCCTGCCTCTGTCCAGCTGAGGAGCAGGAGTGGTAGAGAAGTTTTGATGTGCACCTGGCACCTAATCAAGGTCAACCCACCACAGGCAAAGATTTACAACATGAATAATGACCATGTGCAACTTAGTATGTTTGGTAACTTAGAAGAAGCTAAACTTACTGCTCAGTCAAATGAAAGGCTACTCCCAGGATTTTATCTGCTTACTCAGCAGCTACCACACATATATGGAGGAGGAATTGTTGTAAAGAAGAACCAGGCAGCTGTTGCAGAAATAATCTTAAATTTTTTATTCCACACAGCAGGGACCGAGATAAGATATGTTTACTGTGAAAACCTGCTTCTGTGGCACTGGGGCCTCCTCTGTTCCTCATAGCTTTTTTACAGTGCCATGTGAAAGGAAAGAAGTTAATCCAGCTATGCATTGAAATATTTTAAAGGGTTCTTGCAAATTTTCTGCCATATTTCCCTTTCTCCCAATTAAAAATGAGAAAACATCGAATCAGGATTTGGAGAGTGAAGAACATGGTAAAGTGCTGCTGTTGCGAGCACATATTGAAAACCAATCACCACCAAAACAAGGAATTGCACCAGGTGCATCTTTGTTCTGTACAATGTTGAATTTTATTAGTAATGTGAGAAAGATGAAAGCAATCTTTTGTAGTCTTTCTTCTGAAAGGACTGAATCTCTTCCAGTGCTGCAGATATGTATTTTAAAGAATATAAAGTTCACCAGGATAGATTAGTCCATTAAGACAAGAGCATAGAGTTCTTCCCACTAAAAAGGAAAAAAAAACCCTTGAAGTTTGGACTCATCATTCAAGATGTAGGACCAATGCACTTTTAAGTAGACTGTTAGTATTCCTCTCCCTTGCCTTGGCACTCTTCCAATTGCAAATTAAGCCTGTGGGCTTATAGAGAACAGACTTTACACACGAATATACGTCATATGTAATTCAGTATGAGAGGCTGATTCTTCCAATTAACATTAATTTTAGCTCTCTTGATCAATGGTCATGTCTCTTGCCATTCTGTATTATCTGTCACTTTTCCAGGGATGCTTGCATGGCAAGAGCAACCATCAGTAAGCAAAATGCTGCTAAAATGCTGCACAATGTCTTGGGCTTTTCTTTCTGAATTCAGCCTAGACCTCAGAGGAAGAGTTTTTATTCCTCTTAAGCAGGTTTCCTGTGGACACGGAGGATAACCAGGTTCTAAGCTGGATGGAGCCATTTCTCCAGTACGACTTGGAGTTCCCTTCCCAAAAGAATCCCCATACTGTTTTATGCCTGTAGAAACGGTACAGAGTATAAGTTACGGTACTGGACAAAGCTCTACTATTGACAATGGAGCCAGCTTATTTGCACAGATAATGGAAGAAGCTGTCAACAACTGCAAGTACAGAACATATGAAACGGCACTGGAAAAAAGAGAACGTCTAGACACTCAGTCCACAATATTGTGCCTACTGTGATAAGGTGTTTAGCGAAATTCCCATTCACAAATAATTAAAGCTGATCAGCTGGAACAGCATAGCTCTTGATATTCTGTATGCTTCTCTTCCGCCATTCAGTCATTAACTGCTTTCAGCTTGTTTAACCATGCTAATAATATGCAAAAAAGGGTTTGATTTACAGGGCTGTCTTCTCAATATGAATATTTTAAAGTTCATTATCACTCACAGAATGGGGCTCCAAGCGAGATAAAAACTTCAGCTGATGAATATTGTTAATAAAGCTCTGTGTGCTGATGAGCTGAGCTTCTCCATTTAGAAGCCAAATGAAAAAGCAAGGCTAGGTGAATCAGCATATGCTATACTACCGAGCTATCTAGAACTCACACAGTGACACTACTGACTCCTGTTTAATCACACAAGATCACAGTACTGAAAGGAGATAAAAACGAAAAGAAAGGGTATTTGGAAGGGGGCAACAAATCTAAGAGCTGTTGCAGTTCAGCTGGCACTCAGCTAGACCCCAAATGTAGTTGTGGACAGGCTGTAGGAGCAGAGGTGGAGTGGAACAGATGGAGACATTATGTGTGGAGCTAAAGAGGAGAGCGGGGGCAGGCAGCAGTGGAGAGTGAAGACGCATGGCTACGGAGGGTCCCACAGAGTGGGTGCTAGAGGGAACATGTGAACTGCCTAAAGCACGTTCCTCCAGCTCCATGCAGGAAATCTCAACGCTTCCCACCCATATGGTGCCTGAGCTAACATTAGAAGCATTCGGCTTGCGCGAAGTACTAGCTCAGGAAAACGTAACAGGACTACTCCTAACAAATGTGAAACACTTCATCCACCTTGTCCCTGCATGCCATTTGGTTCAGCACCTGTGCAAGTGCAGACTGGAAGTAAGTTCCAGGGCAAACAGCCTAGTGAAAGCAGGGAGAGCAGAGGGGATGCTCTGTTGGCATTGTTTGGCAGACTGGCATTACAATTAGTGCCCATGTTTTCTGAAATACTCGTCTGGATGTTACTTACTGAAGACTGGTTTTCAGCTACAGTGGCAGGTAATTTGGTCTATCAATCAAGGCCTCCTATGTCCAGAGTAACACTGACATGTCAGCTGAAAGGGGCAGTATGACTGACCTGAAGTCCTGGTCTTGTCTCTCTGCCAGGCAGAAATGCAGTCGCCTTGGATGAATAAAGGTGAGGTGGTCTTTACCACAGCACACAAACTTGTATTTTTCCAGCCATGGATCTTCCCTTCATGTTTTGCCCCTTTCTCTTCTTTTACCTGCTTACCCCAGGTCTCTCAGGGAAAATTTTCCCTTATCAAAACATCTGCTTATGACTGACTCTTTTTTTCAAGCACACACAAGGAAAGTCAGGGGTTTTTTTTATGCTTTCTGCTTTCAGCACAAAGAACTGAGACCAAAAAGGATCTGGCATTACACAGCAGCCTCTGCTGGATTCTGCCTCTGCATGTGCAATGCCTGTGCCTAGGTTGGATGCAGAGGTGGGATTTCCTACACAAGCCCCTTAACTCTGCAGCATGCAATACATTTTCCCCAAGGCTGCAGGAAAGAGCATTTTACCCCTCATTCAGACTTTCTGCAACATAATAGGTTGTGATGGATTTTGTTGGAAGTTGTCAAGGTCCCGCACTCCTAATATGCTGAACTGAGCTGCTACCAGTCAGCTGGCTGCGATACACTTTGTTGTGGTTGACTTCTGGAGTCAATTTATGCCTGTGGCAGAAATGTTTTTGCTTTTTATTAGCTGTGCTGCAGATCACTGTATTGCAAAAAGTAATAGTCTGCCCTGTCCTCTTGTTTCTGCTATATATATGGGCTATATTTGACTTCAAGGCAATTTGTGTGTTTGCTGTTAGAAGTGGACCGAAGCTGCATTTTCTGTGAGGGTGGTGCACGATCTATAACATTTTACATCTCTGCTCAAAACTGTTTAGCCTGGAGAAGAGGAGGCTGAGGGGAGACCTCATTGCTCTCTACAAGTACCTGAAAGGAGGTTGTGGAGAGGAGGGAGCTGGTCTCTTCTCCCGGGTGACAGGGGACAGGACAAGAGGGAATGGCCTCCACCAGGGAGGTTCAGGCTGGACATTAGGAAAAAAATTTTCAGAGAAAGGATCACTGGGCACTGGCAGAGGCTGCCCAGGGAGGTGGTTGATTCACCTTCCCTGGAAGGGTTTAAGGGACAGGTGGATGAGGTGGTTTAGTATTTGATAGGAATGGTTGGACTCGATGATCCAATGGGTCTTTTCCAACCTGGTGATTCTGTGATGCTATGAAATGCTTGGATGTCATAAAGGAAGTTCTGTCTCCATGAGATGCAAGGAACTCAGCTATAGAAAAAAACAAGAAACTATTTGTCCCTTTTGAAGCCATTCTGAGTGTACTGGGTCCTCACAAAGGTATCTTCCATAATTGAATGGATGAGACATTGTTGAAAGTAAGCTTAGAGACTGCTGAGGGACTAATCCAGCAACTGAATCAACAGGGTTTCTCTGTATTTTAGTCTCCACATACACAACTAAATGTCCTAGATTTTAGTCTCCAAATGCATGTTTGTAAATAATAAAAATTACATTAGGTAACCTCAAAGATCAGCTGGAGTCTGAGCCCTTCTGAAAAGCTAAGCTTTCGGGAAGAACATCCCCAGTGTTGTGTGACCCTGTGAACTGTATAAGCAACCTTGGTCCCTACTGTAAGATTTATTTTTTCCTTCTGTCTGGATAAATTTACTTCTTTCCTGCTGTAACCTTGATCTGTAGCTGTACTTCAGCTAAGGCATGTCAGATAGGAAGATGAATAGATGTGAGGCTTTTTGCAATATCATCACCTTGGCCAAGGAGGAAGACAGTTTTCTGAAACCTGCTGGATAGTCATTCATAAATCGATGCTGTTTTATTAATAAAGCAATTCCAGTTTAGTCTTCAATGGTTCCATAAAATAGTTAGTTGTAGGACAGTACAGAGAGAAAAAGCAAAAGCCCATGATAACTAAGAAGTAAGACAAGCAAAGAAGCTAAAAAGGAACTAAATAAAATATATGACATCTACTTGAGATACAGTTCCATAGCTGGAAATTGGTTGAGTGGCTACAGTTAATATTTTTCTGAAACAGTTGGTTGGTTTATAGGAAAATCACCTGCTCCATTAATGGACTTACAGAACATTAACTAACTACTCTGTAAATGTTAACCTCTAAAGTTCCACTGGGTCTCTATTCTAGCAGGCTGCAAACCTTTAGGAACTCAGTATGCAGGGGTCTTTGACTGCTAGAAATCTCCTCCCCTCCTCATAATACTTCTTTCTTTTTCTCCAAGCCCTTTAAGTTGTACTGCATATTTCAGGTTTTTTTTTTTTCTCTGATAACCTTGAGAGCTGCTCTTAGGCAACTAATGAATTAAAACAGGGCAGATAAAGATGTGTGCATTCCTGAGAGTATTCTCAAGAGATTCCCCTTGAGATAGTAGCCAAGAGGAATGAATGCCTTGAGTGAATGTCATGCAGAGCTTGGAAATACCCCAGATGTAACTGGTACACTATAAAAGCCTTAGAAGCAAAGATTTATTAAAGGTGTAAGGTCTTAGCAAGAATGGAATGCTAATAAGAGAGAAAAGCCCATAAACTGCTCTCATAATATTGCTTTTAAACAAAACCACAGAGAGAGGGATCTAATCAAGAATTCGAGGTAACAGTTGCCTTTTAATCTTCTCATTATATTTTTTTGTTGAAGGTTTGAAAGACTTACAGGAAAATTGTAAGTGCTACTGACAATGTGGGCAGGTGGGGCACAGTTAAGATGGATGCTCCTGATGTGCAGTTTAATGAAATTGTATGACCTTCAGTCCTAAGCATGGTGATTTCTTGCACTTGCCGCTGGACGTGAAACAACCTAGGATTATTTCCTCACAAGCAATGAGCCAGTAAAATGTTATACAGAATAACAGAAGATTTATTTATTCTCTCTGCTTGAATGATTTGCTGTTAATAGCTGCAGCTGTCACCGACAGGCATAAAAATGAGCGTGGAAGTTCAAGAGCCTGCATGCTGGAATGCCTCGTGCAAGTGAGGATGTGAGAATGTGAGCTGTGCTCTGCTCCTGCTGACACAAACTGCAGGAAGAAAAATATGTAAAAAGTTATTTTGCTATCAGATTTCCTTTGGTTGTTTGCTAGAGTAATCAAGTAGCTTCTTTTCCATTACTTGGAGTCCAATCTCCTAACAGGGCTGGTGTCAAGGAACAAAGCATAGATTTGGAGCTAGTGGCCAGATTGAGATGCCCTAGAAACAAGGTGATATAAGCAGAGCAAGGGCACCGTGAAATGGTATCTGACCATTGGTAAGAACAGGTGGATTTCCAAATTATTTAATGCTTGATGACCTTCTTAAGCCCAGATGATCCTGCTGGTGAGACATGATGAATGTTTGAGGAGGGCTGGCTGCAGTTGCTGGCACTAATTTCCTGTGGACATGACTCTGAGCAACTTAGGTATGTGTGTACAGCTTTGGCTGTAATCCTGCTGAAAGTACTTCAGTTATTCTTAATGGCTGTACTGGGATCGCTTATTGGAGCTATGCCACAGTACAGAAAAAAAAATGGATGATGATTCATGGGGCCAAATGACCGAGTCATTTAAAATAAAACTTCAAAGGCATCTGGCTGATTTCTATATTTAACTGCCTAGGAACAAAGAATTTGAACAGCTGGCCTACTAATTAAGAAGTAGGGGCACCCTCCTGCAAGAACTTAAAGCTTCAAATCAGTTCTGATCAGTTATCTGAAAAACACCTGCTCTCAGGAGAGGACTCTGCTTCAGATTACAAGTGAAGATAGGCGCCCAGATGCCGGGGTGAGGTGAGATGTTGCATTAGATCCCGTTGATTAGTTCTCTGTAGCTCCTTGCTAGAGGGTTATGTGGCCACAGCTGAGCCACTTAATCCTCTATATGAGCTCTGCAAATGCCTACAGGAATAAGACAGGATTGCACTGCTCCTCCCTTCTACCTATAAAATGCTGATTTTTCTGTCAGGAACCGTGTTGTGGTAAGAACTGTGGTGACTTGGGTGTTGGACGAGTCAATGACAAACTTAAGTGTAACATGCTCTCTCTTCTGCAGCTATGGCAGGCATGGCTGAGCTAAGAAGACAGTTGTGCCAACAAAAATAGACTGTACAACGAACTATGGGGCTTCTACTGACACTGGTCAGCCAATCTTTAAAGCATTTGAGGATGATGGATAGAGCTCTGCAACTTAGTGGTCACTTTTCCCTTCACTACAGGATAATAAACCTTCAGTTGTCAGTAGAGCAGATGTAGCTGGCATGTACCCTGTATTAAAGATGAAGAAAGACAACGCCACTTATAAGGCACTTGGATGTAGAATAAACTTACAACACACCATCTGAATGAAAATAACAGTCTAGGTTTATCCCTGGTCTATGGCCATAGTCTTGCCTGACACTTAATGGAAAAAAAAAACCTTGAACCAATTCTTTATCTGCTGAGATTTGAAAGCGTGTTCTTCATCAGAGCCACGAAGCTGATGAAGGGTCTGGAGAACAGGCCCTATGAGGAACAGCTGAGAGAGCTGGGGGTGTTTAGCCTAGAGAAGAGGAGGCTGAGAGAAGACCTCATTACTCTCTACAACTACCTGAAAGGAGGTTGTAGAGAGGAGGGAGCTGGCCTCTTCTCCCAAGTGACAGAGGACAGGACAAGAGGGAATGGCCTCAAGCTCTGCCAGGGGAGATTTAGGTTAGAGATTAGGAGGAAGTTTTTCACAGAAAGGATCACTGGGCATTGGAACAGGCTGCCCAGGGAGGTGGTTGATTCACCTTCCCTGGAGGTGTTTAAGGGACGAGTAGATGAGGTCCTGAGGGACATGGTTTAGTGTTTGATAGGAGTGGTTGGACTCAATGATCTGATGGGTCTCTTCCAACCTGGTTGTTCTATGATTCTATGATCAGCGCAGTTTAGTTAAAATACAGCAGGGTTTATTGAAAAACATGATGGTAAGGAATTCAGTGAGCCAGGTATGACCGCACCTATGATTAGATGTCAGAAAATATCTGGATTTGGGAGCACTTCAGTGAATGTTTTATCCAGATTTTCAGTCCATATAATGTAAGTGCATAATTGCCTTACTGGTTAGGGTGATGGTGGTGGTTAGTGTAGCAGAATTGTGTGAGACCAAAGGCACATCTTGCCTGGGAAAGCCAGATTGCTTTCACGTCTGTAAAGAGCAGATATTTAAGGGTGGAAATCTACCCAAGCCAAAAAAAGAAGCCAGTATATCTTTAGATGACTGTACAAACCCTACCAAATCATTAACAGGCATTGGCAGAGATAGAAAATGTGAAATTGTTTCTGCATGGTGGGATTTGGTTGAGGTGGAGCAATGTAAGGCAAATTTGCCTTGAGGTTTACAAGCATGTCCTCTTTTCTAGGTTAAAAGAACCACAAATAGCAGAGGAAACTGAGGCAAGAACACCACACTCAGGCCTTAGTTGGTATTTGGGGCTGTACCTGTGTCTGTTACAAAGCCTGACATAGTGTGTTGCAGAGGTTGAAACCTCCTCTGGAGCACTGTGGCTGATGTGCAGCAGTGTATGTGCTGGGGAAGACACTTTTTCCTTCCAAGATTGCTGGAAAATGTCCCCAGAGCCGAGTACTAGCCTACCCTGCAGCATTATTCCTTTTTAACTCAATGTCTGAGGTGTGTGGTTTACCCATTTAGTGTAGGAATGCAACATCTATTGCTCTGGTGACTATTTACCAAGCCACTTAGTTTTGTAAACTTCTCTCTGGATCTTCCAGGCACACTTCAATTATTTAAGAAAAAAGAAGGTCTCACTGATTTGGCAGAATAAAGAAGGAAGTGTTCCAAGGAGAAAAACTTCTTGCTATAAATTTCATTTAGTAAAACATTTGGTTATTCTTTGTGGCCTCTACAGCTCATAAGAAATTTAAAGATCCCCTGTCCTCTTAACCGATTACATTTGCTGCTGCCAATTCTGTTATTCTGTCTGTAATGCCTACCCAGACCTGTTTCCTGAAGATCCTTCAAGAAAGGAATGTTAAGATATGAGGTCATCTGATGATGTGAACATGCACTCCTTTTGAATTCTGGTACATTCACTTTTGCCTATTAACACACAATGCAGGAGTAGCAAACCTCCTATTTCCACACCCAAGGTTATGGAATTTATCACTGTAAATTGTCAGCAAAGATAAAAAAGCTGAAAAAATAAATCCAATAAAGTGGGAAGCAAATAAGACTCCAACACAACAAGAGTAATGAATGACATAAAACATATCTTAGTGTTTGATAACATATTTTCTTGCATCAGAGAACTGCACAAAGCAGTAAAAGTTTATTTGGTAATGTCATTATTTTAAAACCTGTTTAATGATCCCTTTTTGATTTTGGGAAGACTCACATAACTTTACACTGGGAAGTGCTGACTACTTTTAGAGGAGAGCAATTCCAACTCCCTCCCTGGTCCAGCTAACATTTATCATTCTGTTTTTAGTCTGCTACCCTAGACATGTGCAGAAATCCTTAACACAAAACTGGCTACAAGTCTCCTGTTACTGCTCCTGTTACTGCTATTGTTCTTGAAGTGCCTGGCTGCAGCATCTTATGCAGGGTAGTTCGGGATGTAGTGGAAGACAACAGAAATTTCTTCTGGGTCAGATTCCTGACACATGAAGTGCTGTCAGTTGATCATCTTAACTATCCAGGCTCTGCTGACTGCTGAGGATTCAGGATTTGATGACAGTCTGGTGAATGCTATTCTTCAGATGCAGCATGGTTGTCAGTTGGCCTAAAGCAATTAACCACTAACATTCAAAGCTTTTAAGCTTTTAAAAAAGAGCAAGTCAGAGAAGAGCAACAAAGCTGGTGAAAGGGCTGGAGAACAGGTCTTATGAGGAACAGCTGAGAGAGCTAGGGTTGTTTAGCCTGGAGATGAGGAGGCTGAGAGGAGACCCCATTGCTTTCTATAACTACCTGAAAGGAGGTTGTGGAGAGAAGGGAACTGGCCTCTTCTTCCAAGTGACAGGGGACTGGATGAGAGGGAACGGCCTCAAGCTCCGCCAGGGAGATTTAGGCTGGACATTAGGAAAAAGTTTTTCATAGAAAATTTCATTTCATTTTCTAAATGAAATTTTTCAAAAAATTTTTCATTGGAACAGGCTGCCCAGGGAGGTGGTTGATTCACCTTCCCTGGAGGTGTTTAAGGCACGGGTGGTCGAGGTGTTAAGGGACATGGTTTTGTGTTTGATAGGAATGGTTGGACTCGATGATCCGGTGGGTCTCTTCCAACCTGGTGATGCTATGATTCTAATTTTCAGCCAGATGTGGCCTAAAGCTTATCTCTAACTTCTCATACTGGTCATATAGGTCATACTGGTATAAACCAACTTGTGTCTCTGAAGTGCAGTTTTCTACCAGCAGTTTTATGCAGATAGTATATAAGATGATCAAACCCCTGTCCAAAATGGACAATGTCCAATCTTCCCTATGCTTCTTCCTAGCCTTTTGTACTGGGAGTGCAGCAGCTTGAGAAGGGATCATCTCCTCTGGGAACAGCACACCCTCTGAATCACAGTCTCACCAGGAAATTCTTGCCCCAGAGTACCCACTACACCCAGACTGTCTCAAATTACTTGGTTGCCTCTGGACTTTACCTTCTTCTCATTCTCACCCTAAGAGCCAGAAATTGTAAGGTTAGAGCAGAGGAGCACAAGTGCAAGGCTAAGTCATAGCTGGAAACAGAGCTTCTTAACGGGAACCATCATTATTTAGAATTTCTTTAGGAAACAAAGAATTGCCCTCTATCTGTTGTACAGTCTTTAGGATTTAAGCTAGGGAGGTAAAAGATTAAACTATAACACTGAAGCGTGTTTAATAAAAGTACTCTCAGATCTTTGACATAGCTGGAGTTACCTGCAAGCTGTCCAACTGCAGCACTGTTGCTGGATATCATACACTGTCTGCACACTTGCCCGAGTGCCCTTTGCCAGCAATGCTCTCCCTGTACTAACATAAAGATATGAATTGCAATTCATCTCACACAAGTCTATCGCTAATTTTAAGTCATGTTAGCGGCAAGCTCTGTCTTCTCACCTTACCTGTGTTTGATATGAATGTACTCTTACTATGTTAATTTATTTTTGTAGTAAACCCTAGGAAAAGCTTTCCTATGCCCTCTGCTGGTTTTCCAAAGGACTGATTTTTTAGCTTGGAGTTAAAACTTCGTTTAGAACACCAGTAGGTTTCCATGCCTCTCCTCCATGGTCTTCTAAACTGCAGTAAGATGTATAGGACAGAATCACAGGTATATATGATACAAAGTGCCTCCTTTAGCTTCCCTGTGATTTGCCAAACAAGTAGCAATTTTCATTTTTGCTTACTTGCATTTCTTTCTGAAGCAATCCTCAGAATTTCCTAAGCAGCAGGCTTCTTGAAGCAAGTCTGCACAGAGGAGTTTCCTTTGCACTCTTTCACACTGAGGAGAGCAGCAAACTCCATGCATTTATGGAACGGTCTGCCCAGGGAGATGGTTGACTTGCCTTCCCTGGACAGGTTTAAGGTGTGGGTGGATGAGGCACTGAGGGGCATGGTTTAGAGATTGGTGGGAATTCTTGGACTCAATGATCTGGTGGGTCTCTTCCAACCTGGTGATTCAATGAGTCTATGATCTTCAGCCTGAACCTTGCAGACCCAAAGTCATTTGTCGTTGGATCAATTATCTCCTTGTATTTCTGCCTTCACTGCCAAGACTGTTTTAACACCAGCCTCTAAGACCTTTGCAGCTGTACTAGGTTAAGCTCAGCTCTTCCAGGATAATAGTCCTGTCCTTAATGTGAGTTTGGGATATTCCATGAGTGCTTTCCAAAGGCTCCAGACTGAACAGCATTCTGATGCTCACTGCAGACTTGTGCTGGTATTCAAAACTAGTTCAGCAGGTTTCAAGTTAAGGTCCTGGTTAAGATGTGTAACCCCTTTCTACATTTCTGTGGCATTTCACTTTGCTCTGTGTGTAAGGAAAAATCTAATTTGTCCATAAGCATTAAGACCCTTCGATAATAATCTCTAACTTCAGAGAAGAAGATACAAGCAGTTTCCAAGGGACAGATGCTGAGACTTGACAAAGAAGTGCAATGTACCCTGAGGGCTAAAATCTATACCACGGATTGCCAACCTGGCAAGTTGTGCCAGGTTATGAGCGTAATAAAAGGTTATGAGTGTAATAAAGGATATGACATTAAGATTCTCATAGCTCGAGTCATACAGATGAGACTAGATCTCTTACTTCCAACTTTGAGAGTGAAGTCCAATAGCCCAGAGCAAACTGTCTAGAATAAATTCAGATGTGAGCTACATGAAGCTATAGGTGCACAATGGTGGTAACTCTGTCTTGTCAGGAAAAAAAATATTCACTCATCAACCCAACTTTAGTTTAAGATTTTGGGTGTGAATCAAAATTCTTTCTTCAAAATTCTCTCTGTTTTGGTGTTCCCTTCACTGTGCCTTTTTTAATGCATTAGTCACCTGATTTACAACAAGCTGTGTCAAGTCTATAGTCTATATTACTGATCAAGTTGCCTGCTCAGTAAAAACAGGAAGAGTAAAAAACTTCCAAGGCAGCAGAATTTACCAAACAGCAAAAGAAAATAACCAAGACACAAAACATCACAGACAAATTCACAAAACAAAACTACACAGCATGCACCTCCATTGAGAGATGATCACTTTCTTAAGTTACATAAATCTCGCTCTTTTAGCAGTGTAGCAGTGCCGATATGCCAACAGTACCACTTTCATCCAAACTTAATTCTTAGGCAGAATTTAGTGGATTATTTTAAGAGGTCAAAATATAGTGTTAATTGACAAAGTCTCCCCCTGCCATCCCCGGTGATAACTGTGCACATACCATGCCCAGGAGAGGAAGAAAATTTATATTAAACATACCAATGAAAGCCACTTCTAGGGAATCCTGCAATGCTTAAGTGCAGCCTGACTATAACCAGCTGCAGCTGCCTTCACAATGAACACACAGGCAAACAAGTAGCAGTTTTCCTGTGGCGCACACTCACAGTGCTCAGCACAGGGCATCTCAGAGCTTCAGGAGTGAGTCTGCACCTTTGTGTGTAAATGCCCACTTCCTGGTAAGGTCATGGAAGCTTTTAACTTCTACAACACACCAGGAGTGATACTAGTGCTGCTGCCTCAGCTCTTTAGCAAGCAAGTTTTCTCTACATCTGCCTGTAACTGTTCACCTGCTTCAGTGGGAGAGGCAGCCTCTTTTACAGCCAATGTGTCTTGGGTCACTTGGCTTCAGGAGATCACATGGCACACCAGTACACAACAGGGACACAACAAATATTGCCACAAATAGTAACTTTAGAATTTAACCAGGAAATCTTTTCAATATTAGGGTTAATTCTGAGCAGTTTTTAAGTAATGAAAATTCATTCAATTTAACATAAACCAAGTGCATTGTAAATTACTAATCCTGCACTGAACTGGAGCACTAAGCACATACAGTCAAGGTTAATCCTGGAGTTGTTTTCAATCAGTCAATTTCTTTAAACAATTACCACTTAACCTTCCCAGAATTTCTGCTCTCCAATTTTCTCCTCAACAGTGCCAAATAGAAGTCCAAAACACTCAGCTAACTCATGTCTGGCACTGCAAGTGAAAACCCTCAATACATTCCCATCTCAGCCTCTGTCCTCTACAGGCTCCTAGATCTAGGCCCTTCTCTCCCCAGGACCTCAATCGTTTTGCAGAACTGGCAATCAAACATACTTACCAAAATGACAATGCCAACTGTCCCACAGAAAAGCACTGCACAAAGATAGGCTGCAAGGGTATGCGTTCATCTTTATTCATAGCAGTGGCTACTTTACTACATATTCCATTTTATTTTTTAAGTTAGGCCAATCATCATTTCAATGGAAGAGACAAGCTCCCCGCTATTTTTCTCACTGACAGGAAGGCACATCAACCTATGCACCCTCACTTGACAGGCACCAAGTGAATTTTAAGAATAGAATCCTCGGCCCAGAAACCATTAATTCCCCCTGCCCAAAACCAGTTGCATGCAGCTCTCTTGTGGACTCAGAATCTGACTTGCATGCGGAAATGCATCTGCTTTGTAGCATTGTTTTTCATTCCTGTCTTGAGCATCCACTTTGACTTCATTCTCTGCAGGTACTGCATATCACGCTGCTGAGCAAAGGCTGCCCCTTCAGGGAGAGAGGAGGAAGAGAACAAGAAATAAATGCCTGGAAGCCTACTTATTATTTATATGCAAACTAGCTCATCTTTCCATTTACATCAGCTGTTAGCTGTGTTGGAAAGGAATCCCATACTGGCACACTATTGCATAAAACCCCACAAATGAGAAACAAGCTCGATCTCTTTGAATGTAGAGAGATGACATCCTAGAGCCTCTTCCTCTGCAAAAATTCACATTGTCACTTACCTGTCTGGCTTGTCCAGCCCAAAGCTCTGTACTGCTGCAACACCCGACCCACTGCTTTCTTATTTCTTGCAACAGCCACTGTTCTTGACAGACCAAACCGCTGCTTGTAGTATATCATTAAAGAACGATGACCCACTCTTGCCCCTGTTCAAAGTAGGGGAAATCTTATTACTCATAATGAAGCAGTTTCTGAAATGCACTATTCAAGCATATTGTGAAAACTGTGGGAAATCCCTATGCTGAAAAATGCTTTTAAAATGCCCAGAACCTTAAAACTTTAGGACTGCTAGAAACTCTGTGTAGTTGCTGTAAGAAGTGCTGCACTGCACTCTAACTTGAAGCAAAAAAACCCCCTCTATTGTTTGAGAGGGCCTTAGCTCAGGTAACAAACAGGCAGTTATCAGAAAATCCTAATTAGAGGAATGAGCAGAAAAGCACTGCTGTTTCAAATAACTAGGGAAGTAACTTGCTGACATTCAGAAAATCCGTAACCGTGTAGCCAACAGCACTTCTCAGAATAAAAGGGCTTAAGTCCCCTCATACTAAAAACATTTAAAAAAAAATGCAATCATGAGTGCCAAATGCTATACAAGACAGGAGTAAGGTTGTTTAAATAAATTAATTTTACTGAACTTGTTTACTAAGTTAGTTACCAGGCACCTTCTCTGTAAAAATACTACACTAGATAACCTAAGTTAGAGCTTCTCCAATGTGCACTAAAACAAGATATGGAATCACTTGGAGAGTATCATTAGAGTCACATGCTAATGAAAAGGTAAAGCGAGCAAGAGAAGCACCTGCCCCAGCCCACTCACATTAACACTGAAGAAACCAAACTACTTGGAAGTGAAAATATTGAGAAGTGAGACCAAAACCCCAAAGACAGGTAGATGCAAAATTTCCCTTGCCAAAGGAAAACACTTACAATGATGACCTACACTACAGGTCATTCTACAGCCATGAGAAACACAGAGAAAACACATTGTAACACAAACCCTACGCCTACCTGAAGGAAGGATCAGTTCCATGGTGTCATCATCATAATCCAACTCTTTCACTGCTGGACGCTCTCCAGGCACCTGTACATCTTCGCCATCCTCATGATCAGGGTAGCTGCTCCTGCAGAAGAGTAATGGTACATGGTTTGTACACCGTGATCAGCCACAGTCATCCTGACCCCTTACACAAACTGCTATGCCCAGCTATGGCAAGCCACGAACATCGTCATGTTTCACTTGACCTGGTCAGAGTTCTTCCTAGTAGCACCTTTCACAGGCTGAGGACACAGACCACCCTTCTTCTACCTGATTCTATAAAACTCACAATGGTTCTGCTGCTGCATGCTTAACATTGACTAAAGAGTGAAAAGCCACCATGGTGCAGCCCACCAGCTCTGCAAAGCTACTGAATGAAAGCTCCAAGAAATCCCGCTAAATGTACATGTTACCACAACAGAAGGTATTTCTGACCATTGATGGTGCAATGAAATCTAACTCAGTAACAACAAACACACAAAACAGAATTCAAACTCTAGTTTCACACAGAACTGGTATAAGTGGTCACAGGAGCAGAGTTGTTGTTATACTTAGGTAAAAAAGTGAACTAGCTGGGCAAAACAAGCATCAGAATCAGAAACTGGACTAAATTAATTAAATTAATGAGAAAAAGAATGAATCATAATATCTGATGTAATACTCGACTGTCTTTTTGTCTGTCCCCATCTGTACTCCCCTCAGAGAAAATCATCCTCACCTAAAATCATAGAAGTCAGCAAATTCCAAAGCAGCATCTCCATCTGTGAAGAGTTTGCAGTGGCTTTTATCATTCATGTGAGCCTGTACTGCTTCTGTAGAGTAGAACGATTTTCCTTTTTCATTGCACCAGATGCAGATTTTCCCAACGCCAACTTTCTCTCCTGCAGAAAATATTGACACTTCTGTTGGTTTTAATAGAGCCCCTTGAGTCAACAATTAGCATTTCTGCAATGCAGCCTTTTCAGCTTTGCAGGCAGGAACTGAGGAAGAGCCTCGAGCCCTTCATTTCCATAAAAGTCCTGCTGTTCCTATGCCTTGACCACTTGATTCCATCAGGGACTGGTGAAGCACCTTAAGATTTCATACAAGGTATGGATTATCTCTCAGTAATAAATTTCATATTTCAAATACCGTTTTCTATTGCATACTCCAGAATTAATCTCATCATTATTTGTACACTTCTAGAAGATACCTTTTCCTAGGCTTCAGCTCTCTCATAAGTATTGTAAACTGATGAGGCAACTACTTGCAACTCATGACTAGACTAACACTGTTCATACCCACACTTTAGTAAAAGTCCTAAACTTCACGTTCGTAGAATCATAGAATAGCTTGGGTTGGAAGACACTTTAAAGACCATTTAGTTCCAACCCCCCTACCATGGGCAGGGATACCTCCCACTAGATCTGGCTGCCCAAGGCCCCATCCAACCTGGCCTTTAACACCTCCAGAAATGGGGCAGCCACAGCTTCCCTGGGCAACCTGTGCCAGGTATTCACCACCTTCATCATGAAGAACTTCTTCCTAATGTCTAGTCTATATCCTCCCCCCTCTCCAATTTAAAGCCATTAAGCCAGACAACTTTCTCAACATTACAAAACCACATGAGACGTACTGGGCACATGACCACGTTTACTCAAAGGGGTTTTCTCTCGCTCCCCTCCTCCCCCGAAAAACCTGCATTACTGTTCATGATCAAAATGCTCAAATAGACATCATTCAGGTTTTACACCCACCCCTTCAAAAATGTTTAAAGTCATATCCAAGTAAAAATGAATAACATCAACAGTACGCAATTATCCAAAATCAGGAGAACATTTACAGGCATACCCAGGTACTTAATTAGTCCTCTGAGATCCACAAGGTACTCTATGTCTGGAATGAAGAAACTGTGAACTTTTGTCATATGTGCCACATTTTTCGTGAGAGATCTTGAATGGTGAGGACAGAACAAGCAGTCAGTGACTGGTATGGCCCCAACAGCGGAGGTGCTATCAGCTTCTGCCTGCTCTTCCTCTTCTTCTCCCACACTTTCCGTCTCTTCTTCAGACCCGATGTCTTCATCAGAGTCCATATCTTCCCAGTCTTTTAAAGGAAGTTTAAAAAAAATATATATTTATTTATATGATTAAGCAAAACTATAATTAAGTTAGAAAAGTTTACCATAGAAAACACTGCATTTTTTGTTCTTAAGGCACAGTGCCACACAGTCACTTCCAGGTGCAGGAATAAGCCATTGCCAGTATAACAAATTTCTTTGTAAGACGCACAGCAATGCTCAAGTCTGCTCTTAAAAAAGTTGAAAGATTTGATATTTTTTCCCCCTCCATTTTCTCAGCTATTAACACTTTATTGTTGTTCCAAAGCCTTAAATTTAATTTACCAGAGCACTAGAATGTATGCATGGCTCATTTAAAACAACACAACTCTGTCAGGATCATGAAAATACACACTTCCAGCAGTGATGGAAAACAGGCTCCTGTTCACACGCACATCGTTAACAACAGAGAAGAACAAAGCCAGCTGTCACAGATACACTATGTTATGTTATATGTCACTATACATCAAGATTATACACATTTTACACATTTGCAAGAATACTGCAAAGCTCATTAAAGGATACATGAACCAGCAACTTGATTATACTGCTAGAGAGGTCTAGAAAACGTTTTTAAGTTCAGTTCCAGGGCAGCGAGCATTTCCCAGTACTCTATCCCTACTGGTCCCCTTCACCACATGCACAGAGTGTATGAGAACAGGGAACACAGTACTACCTAGTGTTGCAGGCTGCTAGTTAGCAATTTTTGCCATGGGATATAGCTTAGTAGTTTTAAAGGTTTGGCACTGAATTAACAGGACTTGTAGGAAATGTTACCACACAAATACTTAAAAGGAAAATTAACATTCAGAAACCTACTGAGATTTTAATTTTACCATTACAATTTATGGCTAACACATTAACACAAAGCAGGTGCAAGCTGGCTTCTTCTTTAGATGTTAAGTTGTACTCTAAAAGGTAGACATTTCCTCTCCTATAGAACACATTCCCTGAATTGAAACTGAAATCTTACCAGCATAAAACTGCTGTAACAGATGTAATAACATGACACAACGGCTTCAGTAGTGAAGGTAGCCTAGTATGGTCCCACTTGATACCTATCCCCTTGTTGCAGTTTAACCACTCCATGCAACTGCTCCAATAGGTGCATCTGGAGCTGCACTGTAAACTATAGCACTGAAAGCATCCAGCTTGAAAATAACCCTCTTCTGGGAATCCTGAAGCTCTGATCTTTTCAGTTGTTCACTTTCCAGGCTGACCTTAAGAAAGAGCTGTAGCCACACAAGCAGTATGGGTGAAGCAGGAAGAACAGGCAGCTGAGGTGGCAACTCCTAAACCGATTTCAATATTGATGTCAGAAGCTGTGCCACAGTGTCAGGCTAAGGAACAAACTTTCTCCTCTGGTACTGATGGGCAGAGAAAAATGAAACCATCCCCACTCCCACCCCCCTTCAACAGATCAGTAAATTGACTGATGAGATAACAGCAAATGATCAGGATTGGATTTTCTGTGCATCTATTTTTTACAGAAGTTTTAGGGTAAGCTTTTTTGTTAGCCTTCCTTAAAATAAACTTCCCCTGGAATTTTTCATGGGAAATGGTGCTCATATTTTTCATATGCATTACTATCTTGCACAGCTTGCAGTTTAGGCACCAACAGAAATGCCACAACTGCAAGCATGGGCCAACCTTAAATCCTTCATTAAGTTGAGACTTTAATTAACAGGAAATGTTTTCCAGTGGAAAAGGCTGTACTGCTACAGAAACAGAACAAGGCTTTTACACAAAATTAACAGCTACATAGCTTACACTAAGCCACCCCTTATCAGTATGTTTATCACCTTACCTTCTTCCTCATCTTCTTCTTCCTCTGGTTGCTGTTTGGCCAGCTTCTTTGCTTGCTGCTCAAACCATTGTAGCCGTGGAGGTTTTTCTGATCGTTCTCTACTCTGTGGTACACTGCCACTGCCCTTAGAAATGGGAGAGCTGCTTGCACTACTAGGAAGTAAAGGTGTCTTCTTCGGAGACGAAGAAGGCTGAGCTCTGATGGCCAGCTGAATAGCTGCGTTCATTTCATCTTTGTTTATACTCTCTGGGGCCAGCCCCTTTTCCAGGTTCTTTTCATTTAATATTTTCACTTTCTTGCTGACAGCTTGAACAGCCTTCTTCTCCAACTCCAGGTGCTTCTTGGACTTCAAGTGATTCTCATAGGCATTGAAAGTGGAGAATCTCTTGCTGCAAACTGTGCAGTAAGTGGCAGTGATTTTGTTCTGCTCCTCTGCTACCGCCCTCTGGGCTAGGACTCTCTCTTGGAAATTCTCAGCAGTGACAGGAGGCATGTCAGCAACCTTACGCTTCAGGTTGTATCTATGCCAGTCGGTTTTGTAATGGGCACGCTGAATGTCAGCATCCTTGAAAGCCACACGACAAGTGATGCAAGTGTAGGTTGCCATTTCTAGAATGTGGGAAAAAAATAATAAACGTGCTAACAAAGACAAGTAACAGCCATACCTCCCACATGCAGAGTTCCCTATCACATTCCTAGTCCAAGTAGGTATTTTGCTGCCATAAACCAACTGATGCAGAATCACGTTTGCTGTTAATCACAAACTCCTAGCAGAAAACTCAAGGTCAGAACAGTCTGATCCAGTCCACTACAGGTAGGACCAAAGAATCACAGAATGCTTTAGGCTGCAAGAAACCTTTATGGGTCGTCTAGTTCAACCCCCCTGCAGGAGCAGATACGTCTTTAACTAGATCAGGTTGCTCAGAGCCCCATCCAACTTGAACTCCAATGCTTCCAGGGATGGGGCCTCCACTATTTCCCCAGGCAACTTGTTCAGTGTTTCACTACCCTCATTGTAAAAAATTCCTTTCTTATATCCAGTCTAATTGTATCCCCCCTCCCCATTTAAAACAATTACTCCTTGCTCTGTCACATCAGGCCTTGCTAAAAAGTAAGGCCTATCTTTCCTCTAGTCCCCTTGAAATACTGGAAGGCCACTATAAGGTCTCCTTTAGAACCTTCTCTTCTCCAGGCTGAACAACTCCACTCTCTTAGCCTGTCCTCATATGGGAAGTGCTCCAGCCCTCTGATCATCTTCATGGCCTTACGTTAGACATGTTCCAAAAGCTCCATGTGCTCCTGTACTAAAAGCCCCAGAGCTGGACACAGTACTCCAGGTGAGGTCTCACCAGAGTCAAGTGCAGTGCCATAACCTCCCTCAACCTGATGGCCACGCTTGTTTTGATGTAGCCTATGTGGACAGTAGCTACATGTCAGATACATATCAGTAGCTACGTAAAAAACCCTAAAACAGATCAGAGAACAGGTACATAACTGAGAGGATCTGAAGCTCATAAGTCTTTATATCGCACTACTGAACAGAGCAATAATGTTTACAATTCAAGGCACACAAAGCACATAAAGAACCTGCACAATCCCGTGCAGTTATGCCAGCCATTCTCATCATCCTCGGGCATTCCACCCACCATTTTAACCCACAAAGCCAGAGCACAGAATCTTCCCCTGCATGGGGCTCAGGAAAACAAAACTGGAGCTGCTCACGAGCCTTCACTCCAAGGCTCAGCCAAGTCCTTTGAGACAAATTTATGTTTCTTCACAAGGTCTTTATTACAGCTGAGGTGGATCTTCCCCTCCACTCTGCTCTGGTGAGACCAAACCTGGAATGCTGCATCCAGCTCTGGAGTCCTCAGCACAGGAAAGACATGGACTTGTTGGAACAGGCCAAGAGGAGGGACATAAAAGGGGCTGGAGCATCTCTGCTGTGAAGAGATGCTGAGAGAGTTGGGGGTGGTTAGCCTGGAGAAGAGAAAACTCTGAGAAGACCTTATAGTGACCTTCCACTGCTTAAAGGGAGCTACAGGGAAGCTAGAGAGGGGCTCTTTATCAGGGGGTGCAGGAATAGGACAAGGGGGAACGGTTTTAAGCTGAAAAAGGGGAGATAAATAGAATCATAGAATAATTTGGTTTGGAAGAGACCTTAGAGATCACCCAGTTCAACCCCCCTGTGAAAGGCAGGGACATCTCCTACTAGATCAGGCTGCCTAAGGCCCCATCTAACTTGGCCTTGAACACCTCCGGGGATGTGGCATCCACAGCTTCCCTGGGCAACCCCGTGCCCAGTTTCTTCCTAATGTTTAGATTTAGACTAGACATAAGAAGCAATTTCTTCACTATGATGGTGGTGAGGCACCAGCACAGGCTGCCCAGGGAAGCTGTGGCTGCCCCATCCCTGGAGGAGTTCAACACCAGAATGGATGGGGCCTGGATCACCCTGACCTAGCGGGACGTCCCTGCCCACGGCAGGGGGGTTGGAACTGGATGATCTTTAAGTTCCCTTCGCCTCAACCCACCCCATGCCCCTGTGCCTCCAGATACCCAACGCGGACGCCAGCACCACTACAAGCAGGGGGCGGAGGGCGGAAAAGAAAGGAAAAAAGAAACCGAAACCAAAGCGAGTCAGAGCCGCGCTGGGCCCGGCCGGGCGGCTCCAGCACAGGCTGTCGGGCAGCGTCCCCGCTCCCTCCGCGGCCCCCGCGTAGCGCGACCCGCTCACCCGGCGGCTCGAGAACCAGAAGGAGGTGGCCAGCGACCCGGAAGTGCGGGGCCAAGAGCCGGAAGGGCGGGGCACCTTCCGGTCGCAGCGCGGGGCCTGTTGGGAGGGAGGTGGAGCGAGTGCTAGTTCCAGCCCAGCTGCCAGAGGCAGGGCCGCCTCCTGGCAGCTGAGAAAGGAGGGAATAGGCGAGGAGGCAGCAGCATCTCAACTTCGTCGTCGTTTGGAGCCACAGGCTGTAAGGGGCCGTGGGGTCATGTGTTCCCAGCCCCGCAGGATCAGGAATATCTTTATAGAATCATAGAACAACCAGGTTGGAAGAGACCCATCAGATCTTCTAGTCCAACCATTCCTATCAAACACTAAACTCTAAACCATGTTCCTCAGGACCTCGTCTACCCGTCCCTTAAACACCTCCAGGGAAGGTGAATCAACCACCTCCCTGGGTAACCTATTCCAATGCCCAATGACCCTCTGTGTGAAGAACTTCCTCCTAATCTCCAGCCTAAATCTCCCCTGACTGAGCTTGAGGCCATTCCCTCTTGTCCTGTCCCCTGTCACTTGGGAGAAGAGGCCAGCTCCCTCCTCTCTACAACCTCCTTTCAGGTAGTTGTAGAGAGTAATGAGGTCTCCTCTCAGCCTCGTCTTCTCCAGGCTAAACAACCCCAGCTCTCTCAGCTGTTCCTCATAGGGCTTGTTCTCCAGTCCTTTCACCAGCTTCATGGCTCTTCTCTGCACTTGCTCCAGAGCCTCAACATCATAAACCAGTTAGGATTGAAAGGGACACTAAAGATCAACTAGTTCCAAACCCGTGACATGGGTAAGGACACCTTTCACCAGACAAGGCTGCCCAAGGCCCCATCCAACCTGGCCTTGAACATTTCCAGGGACAGGGCTGCCAGAACTGTCCTGGGCAACCTATTCCAGCGTCTCACCAGTGAAGAAATTCTTCCTAATGTCTAGTCTAAATATGCCCCTTTCCAGTTTATATCCATTCCCCCTCGTCCTGTCACCATAAGCCTTTATGAATAGTCCCCCCCATAGCTTTCTTGTAGGCCCTTTTTTAGGTACTGGAAGGTCACTATAAGATCTCGAAGCCTTCTCTTCTCCAAGCTGAACAGATAATCTGTCAGAACCATGAGTGCACTCATGTGCCTTAACTAGCTGTGACCAGCCTCACCTGAGGCTGTTCCATACCCTTGCGTGCAGGGATTCCATTGAAGCTCAGCCCTGAGTGTTCACTCTTTGCCTGGGCTATGGCAGAGGATATTTCCAGGCATGGGGGCATCTGCCACCACTCTGGGCAGCCTGTGCCAGTGCTTCACGCTTCTTGTTAAAATGTTTTTCCTTCTACCTAGTCTAGACTTCTCTTTTTTTGTTTAAAACCATTTCCCCCTTGTCCCATCCCTGCACTCCCTGACAAAGCTTTCCTGTAGTCCCTTTTCACATACTAGAAGGTTGCTATAAAGTCTCACCAGTATCTTCTCCAGGCTGAACAACCCAACTCTTCCAGCCTGTCTTATGGGAGGTGCTCCAGGTCTTTAGTCATTTTTTGTGTCCCTCTTCTGAATCTGCTCCAACAGATCCATGTCCTTTCTGTGCTGGGGGCTGCAGAACTAGATGCAATACTCCAAGCCAGGTCTCCCCAGGGTAGAACAGAGGGGCAGAATTGCCTCCCTTGACCTGCTGACCACACTTCTTTTGATGCTGCCCAGGATAGAGCTGGCTTTCTGGGCTGTGAGTGCACATTGCCTGACGTCAAGCCTTTCATCCACCAGGACCCCCCAGTCCTAATCCACAGGCTGCTTTCAGGCTCCACAGTTCCCCCAGCCTGTATTGATACGGAGGGTTGCCCGAACCCAGAGAAGTGCAAGGTCTTGCATCTTTGTTGAACCTCACAAGGTTTTTCACAAGCCAACTTCTGCAGGTCATCAAGGTCTCTGGATGACATCCCATCCCTCAAGGCTGTGAACCTCACTGCTCAGCTGAGTGTCATCCACAACCTTCCTGAGGATGCACTCGATCCTGTCACCTATATCACTGTTTTTTCCCTGTTTCGGGAACAAACATACAACTGGATATGATGAAAGATAAAAACTAACACATATTTATTAAATGGTTTTACAAACAATCAATAGAATAATTCTGTGTTTACAAAATAGTAATCAGGCTAGGTAAAGTGCTGTGAAATATTTTAAATAAAGACATTTTGTAATTTTCCAGTTTCTGGTTACCCGGATCAGAGCTGTTTTACAGACTGTTACGCTGCTCATGTGCTGGGAACAGACACAGAAACTACTGGGAGCTCGTTCAGAAGGCTCAGACAGTCTGGAAAAAGTGCAAAACAAACAAAAAACAAGTAAAATGAGTCTAACTCCAGATCCTATTACTGTTGGTGAAAATTAATTCCCCTCCTCTGCACAGAATATTTGTTTTCACAAACAATGTGAAGAACGATAAGTGGGCATGCGGCACATACCCATGGAAAGCTCTTGTGTGCTGGACACAAGTGCTTTTAGGCTGGATTTTACACACCTAAGGACATCAAAAAAATGAAGACTGCTCCACCTGCCACTTGGATGTACTAATGCAAGAAGAGATTTTCCAAGTATGGATTGCTGAACTGCACCCCACTGACCCAGTCTTGACACATTTCCTTCCAGCAGGGATGCACGAGGAAGCCAGTGCAAGGTGAGGGAGGGCGAGCACTTCAACCACACTACCGCAAAAATACACAGCACCTTCCATTTACTAGCAGGTGAGAACACACAAGATCATGCACACAGAAATGATCCTATGGCAAGATCATTCTCTATGTTACCCCATGGCACTGGTTCACTTCACATGTCCACACTCTGTGATCTTGTGCTCTACGCTGGCTGTATATTTGACTAGAAATTGCATGCAAGCAGGCTTTCCATGGAACAAATGCGTATCTCAGCACTACGTGCTACCTCATACTTGCTTGCCTTTCTTCCTGTCCACGTATTCAGTTTTGGAAGATAGGAAGGAGATGACCAATGCTCAGTAGGAAGGACATTATGGACCACTGTGATGGAAATTTTTAAGAAGCTGCTATTTTGTGGCCACTGCTAGAGTATTGCAAAGGTTTCTTGAGGGATTTCCAACTGAAGGCAGTGTGGAAGGGGTCTTACCAAGGACAGAAATGTATTGTTTTTTTCTGCTGTCAAACTGCTGGCAGTGGAATGTACCGTGTCCAAGCAAAGTGTTTCTTACATGCAGTTGTTTGGAGGGAAAACGTAATTTTCTGCAGGCAACCCAAGCATCTTTCCACTATCTAATAAGAAATATTAAATGTTAAATAGTTACCTCCTTCTCATTACACAGTATTTTGGGGGTTGAATGTAACTGACTACCAGGAGAACAGAAAAGTTCTAAAGACACCTAAATAAGCAATTATACTCCTAAGCTTTAACGATTTGCTTGTTCAAGTTCTGCTTTGTTTTTCTTTCTGGAAGAAGAAACTGGAGAAGAATCAGTCTGTTTTTCTATCTTGAAACCAGAAAATGGATCATTGACAAAAAGTCTGAGAAACTCCTCCAACTGCTTTTCCTTCTTGATCTTATCTATTATTCTAGAAGAGTGCCCCTGTGTAACATACTTTTATAACCACAAGTATTCTTCCTAAAACAACAATAAAGTGCACGCTGTTGTAATGCCACCATTGACAACCAGCTAATTCAGCTCATCAATCCTCTCCATAAAAGCCTGTGAAGGACTGCTCCCTCCCACCCCCAGCCTGTCCCACAGCCAGTATTCTCTCCTGGCACCAGTATTCCTGCACAAGGAAGCACACGGGTTGTTTCGGTGTCCTACAACATTTCATCAGCAACTTGGAAGTTGCACTCCTCTGTCTTGAGAGATTGTTCTAAACATGCAGCAAGGAAATTTTTAACTCATCCAAGAAATTTAAATGGCCTTTAAACTTACCGGTTTCCAGCAAAAGCTTCTTTTATTTATTTTTTTTTTTTCCAAATGGGAAGGACAGGTTGGGGAAGCTAAAACGGAAACTTAACAACCAATGCTGTGGAAGTGATTTGGCTGTGTTTTTTTAATGATTTCCAGGAACTTGCTTTTCACGTTACGATGTTGTAATTTCAAAAGCTGCATCTTGTGGAATCTAGATCCAGCGTCCACTTGGTTTGTAATGGATTTGATAATGAAGGCACAGGCTCACTTTTTTACTGGTAAAGGACAGCAAATACAGTCAATATGCATTACTGACACAAAAGCACAAGCAACAATAAAGCGAGTGTCAAAAATTGTCAACATCTTTCCTTTCGCTACAATCTTTTTGGACTTCCGCCTATTTTTTCACCTCAGAAAGAAAAACAAATTAAAATGGAGTTAACTTCAAACACAGGTTTACCTACACATACATGTTAGTGGAAGATTCCTATGATCTGTTGCTGTACTTTCTGAGGGTCCTAGATGACAGAATTCACCTCTTCAAATGCCAGCAAATGGAAAAATCACTTGAATAGTAGTAGCAGCTGACATGGTCCCTCAACATTACTAACAGTTTACATCACATTATAAAAACTAGCTTTATTTCTTCCTATTTCTTTGATTACTATTGCTTGGTATTACAATTCAACTTTGTCACAGGTGAACAAAAAAGCCCTAGAAAAAGTTAAGTAAGTTATGTGTTTAAGATCCCATGCCACTCTCTGAGCATGTGTGGAGTTTTAAACAGGCAAATAATTTAAACATGTTCATTTTAATTTGTTTTAAATTACATGCCAAGAAGAAGAGTATCCTCTACAGCAAATGACCTCACTGAATGCTTTTAAGTATCTTAAAAGATTCAGCTTGCAAGAGAAATTCTGTTGCAAGTGATGGTAGCTGTCTTGGGTGGAAAAAAACTAACCCCACAGAATCTTGAATTAAGGAAGTGGCACCTAAAAAAGACTTTTCTTCTTCCTTTATTTTAATCTCTAAGCTCTATTTCAAACAATGACTACCCCTTACCTGCTCCCAAAAAGGTTGTTCTGTTTTATGCAATATTAACTTCTTAAGTATAAAAATGTGTTGGCTGACTTCACATGGGCAATACTGCCAAAGACCAGACTCCATCAAGGAACACAGCAGGCACGCCACTTTACAACTCTACAAGCCTAGAACAGCAAAAAACTTGGAAATGCATCACCATATCCAAAATAACTCAAAAGTTTTAAGTATGAAATCAAGTTCTTTGATAGTGTTGCACACATATTTAAACTAGAGTTGTGCTGGTTAATGTGTTTCATATACAGTAGATGCACCACACATAATGCTAAGTGCAGGGATTCATACTTTTTGGTATGATTGAAGGAGCTGAGATTCAGTTAATCTCATTGCAATCCTCTGATAACTCACCTTTGCTATGTGGATCATTAATTGCATTACATGGTTGGCAACCAAGAGTAAAAAAAACTACCAATGTTGAAAATTTGGCTCAGGACTCCATAACAGACGGTTGGTAAGAAGATAAAAAACCCCTCTCCCTGAACAATTTTGAACTGACCTCCAACATTCACTTGCAACCAAACTGTGGACAGATAATTCATTTCCATGCTATTACACTGAGGTATAACTACCAGAAACATTAAACTATCAGTATCAGCTGATATTTATCCAGTTAATTCACTCTGCATAAAGAAAATTATTACAACACATCTAAAGTGATAGTTAAAGCTTACAGCTCAGAATTTTCCTTTTTTTTGCATTTCATTTTTTTTGTGTATGTTTTATTTTTAATTTCTATGTTACCAGCTGCAATTTCCAGTTAATGACTTCCAAGCAGATTTGAAAGGAAGCCTGAAGATTTTTTCTTTTCCTGGGATTCTGCTTCTTGGCCTTGTGAAAGTCCCAATTCTTTCTCAATCTGCTCAAGCTCAGACTGGTCAAGCAGTTCAAAATCATCAGCTTCCTCTGTGTCTGTCTCCTCGCTCAAACTAGGTGCTGCGTGCGAAGCAGCTTGCTGTGCAGCCTGTAGCTGGTCTTTGATGGCAGCAGACACTGCAGCTGCGATGACATCTCCAGCAATTCCACTCATTAAGTTAAAGGTTTGGTCACTGGTCAAAGGCAAGGAGAGGCCTGCAGTGGATGGTCTCTCTTTACTTTGTCTGGAAGCATGATCTGCCTTGAAATAAGTTTGTTCTTTTTTCTGGTTTTGCTGGACGGGCATACCAATGCTCGAGTCATCGTCATCGTTTGTTCCGGCACCATTTTCTAAAGAAGGGAATTCTGAAAGATCTCTAGCGAAAGCTTCTTCATGATCACTAGGTCGGTCAAAATCTATTACAGGTTTAACAGAATGAAACAGTGTTAGCAAACATGAAAGACTTCCCCCAAAAACATGTGAAAATGCAATTAATAAGTGTAGTCTAGTAGTCTTCCACAGTATCAGTGCAGAAGGGCTTTGTGTGACATCTAAAGTAAAATGGTTTTGAGTACTGTAATAACACAAATCACCTGATATCAACTTCACTCAAAGTTATTTGAGGAAAGTACCTTCTTAAAAATGGTATCTATCAATATATGAAACAACCCTTGCAAATAATTAGCAGAGCTAGTTCTAAATACATCAGCAACATTAATTTATAATATGACAATAGGTCTCTAAACTCTTTTTCTTCACAATATATATAAAGTACAAATATGTAAGCATGTATGAATGTGTAACAAACTTCTGATAAACTTGTAGAATAAAAAAGGAATATTTATGTTTTTAAATAAAGATATAAACCAAACATAAATTCTTAATCTGTAACTTTTTCCTTTCTCGGCTAATTCTTGTATTAATTAGGAAACAGAAAATGGAAACTCTACAGCTGACCAGGATTGTTTGATTTTTTTTCAAGAGGATAAAAAGCAGACAGGAAGCAAATAAAACTTCATATTTTAATGGCTACATTAATGGCACAATATTTGCTATTAGAAACGTGTAAAACCTACTGTGCAATATGTAGCCTGTGGAAGAGGCCTAAATGAGCATAAGGGAATATTTTGATCTGGCATTTGAATGAGGAGGTAAAAAAAAAAATCAGTTTGAACTTTCTAGGAAAACAAGCAATCAGAGCATTCATAAGGGCTAAGGAAATGAATGCTAAAAATGTCTCATCTGTCATTTTCTCCATGAGGAGGGTTTGTGCTGTCTGGAGAGTGGTGGCTCAAATGCACAGAGCTCTGAGATGAGATGAGCCAATACTCAGATGCACCCTATCTGGTCTTGCACTTGTGTTTATGTCCTTTGTGCTGAAATACTCCATGAGGGAGAAGAGTGGATGTTGTTTAATTTTCACTTAGCAAGGCCTTCTTACGCAGCTTCCCACGTTATCTGTACAGCCAAACTGGTGAAAGAACTGAGTAAGTGAACTGTAAGGTGGGGGTAAAATTTGCCATATTGACAGACCCAAAGTCCAAATGGAGGCTAGTCATTAGTGGTCTCTCAAAGGTACTGAAGCCAGCACTCTTCAATGCTTTTATTAAAGACAGACGACTGGATGGAATGCACTCTCAGCAAGTACACGGGCAGAAAGAAATTGCTCTAAGGGAGGTGAATTTGACATTCTGGAGGGCAGAGCCCTCACAGGGACCTCAGCAGCCTGCAGAAATGAACAGACTGAAAAGGAACATAACAAAAAATCAGCAAAAGCAAATGTAAAGTCCCTCCTCTGGAATGGAATGGCTGTGCAGCAGTACAGGTTGGGGGCAACAGGAGAGAATGCATCTTTCCAGAACAAGACCTGTGGACAGCCAGTCAGTACTATGTCCTTGCAGCAAGAAAGGACAAACAAATACTGAGCTATACTAGCAAACTAAAAAAAGATATGGTCAATGGAAGGGATTTCCTCCCCATATTCATCACCTTAGAGTGCACATTTGGAGTACTTTGTCTAGTTGTGACCTCTCCAGTGCAAGAGAGACAGTGAAAGACTGGAGTGAGTCCCCTCTAGGGCCAGCATGATTATTAAGAGGCTGGAGAACAGGACATATGAAGAGATGCTGAGAGAAGGGCAATGACACTGGAGGAGTGGCTGGAGAACAAACCTTATGAGAGGTGGCCGAGGGAAATGGGATTGTTTAGCCTAAAGAAAAGGATGTTGAGTGGAGGTCTTATCATTGCCTATAACTGCCTGAAAGAAGGTTATAGCAAAGTGGGTGTTGGTCTCTTTTCCCAAGTGATGGGTAATAGGATGAGAGGAAATGGCCTCAAGTTGCACCAGAGGAGGTTCAGATTGGACATCAGAAAAAACTTCTTCACTGAAAGGGTTCTCAGGCACTAGCAGAAACTACCCAGGGAGGTAGTTGAGTCCCCATCCCTGGAGGTATTTAACAGACGAGTAGATTAGGTGCTCAGGGCTATGGTTTAGTAGTGGACAGGTACGGTTGTACACAATGAGGTCTTTTCCAATCAAATGATTCCACGATTCTATGAATGGGCTCTATGGCAAATGGGGATCACAGCTGTATTTAACTACCTAAAGGGAAGGTATGGAGAAGGTGGGACCTGACTCTTCTTAGAGGTGCACAGTGGAAAGATGAGAGTAAATTGACACAAGCTGGAACATGGAAAATTTTGACTCACTATAACAAAACTCCTTTTTTGTTATGAGGGTGAACACGGAAAAAAGCTGTCCAGGGAGGCTGCTGAATTTCTGCCAGTGGAGATGCTCAAAATTCTACTGATCACAGCCTTGAGCAACTTGATCAAGTTGAACAATAGCTCATTCTAACTTACGATTCCATGACCATAAAATGCTGTCTATTTACAACTTGAAATAGGAACCAAATAATTGAAATTGTTAATTTGGCTTGTATAATGCCATTAAGTAGTATCACCCTTCTTGTCATTTACAGTGGTCTTTTTTTCTAGAAGAGGAGAAATGCAAGAAGAGCAGAACAACAAATCCACAGCTAATAGATTACACTAAACTGCTGTAGTCTACTGTAGTCCTTAATCTTTATGCAGTCAAAGTGCTATGGTCTGTAAACAAGTAAGAACGTAAAGATCTGATTAAGATCAAGACAAATGCTTGAGAGTCTTTTCCTCCTCTTAGTCTTCGTGTCTTCTTTAGGTTCATTGCTGTATGTCTTCATCAGCATTCCAGTAACCAAAACCTAATAGTATTTTCTTCAATTGGCTGTTTAGCAGTTCAAAGTACTATAAACTTTTTCTTCCTCAGCTTTTATTTGCATAGTTTACCCGCAAAAGTGTGGGAACTAACTTAAAAAGTTTACTTGCTGACAATGTTTGGTGGAAGAGAGCACTAAACCTGGCACTTATTGACTGTGTTGTTTTTACCCATCACTACTTATTTATTTAGACACCTACTGAGGTACTTTATTACTGTAAAGATAAAGACAGCTTGTACACAAGATTTATGCAAAATTAATTTTAAATTGGAATTAATTTTAAATTGTAAAAAAAAAAAAAAAAAATTGAAAAAAAAAACAACCCAAAAAACTTTTGTCCTCAAATTTTCTAATTATTTTCAGGTAACTGACATGGCTGCAATTCATCAATGAAACAGATAAAGTGATTACATACCATCAGATGTGTCTGTCTGCGGCGAATACCCCTCGGATAAGTTAAAGGTCCCATTATCGGTCCAAGATACTTCTGATACATCTGTATCAGACACTGACAGCTCTTTGGCAACAACTGCAGGACTAACCTAAACATAAAAAGTCCCATATGTGTATTCTTATACTCAAAAAATACATGCTACAGGAGGCAAGGCTTAGAAACTGAACAAGAAGCATCTTGCATGTCCTAGCAATATAAATTGTTTCCTATTTAAGTTTTAATTGTAGAAGTACAAAAATAAAGGAGTACACAACAGAAGTGAAACATCCCTCTTTGTAATAACTGAAAGCTGCATTACACTAAAGAAGCATAGAAGATTCTAATTATTCATTCTGAAAGTAATATCCTACTGTAAGGGAAGCAGAATGAGCCTGCAAATATCAAATATGCGTAAATGCAAAGAAATGCATAAATTTATCTGTAAGACAGCAAAAAAATAGCTAAAGAAAAAACATCATGATCCTTTATAAATTTATCAAAAAATATTCAACTACATCAGCTAAAAATCTTTATCTCATGGGATATAATTTTTTTTTTCACAATACAAAACCAGCTTCAAAGCAATCACTGCCAAAGACAGGGCCTATTCACTACTGATGAAATACTGCAAAAAAATTCCTACTGAATAGATTTTTTTTATATATCAACCGGTGTTGATTATAATGGAAAATCCTTTGCCATACAGTTATTCAGAATATTAAGAAAGAAAGGAATTATTATGAGTAATCTCATACATGTCTAGAAGGATATTTATAAATAATATACTGATTTACACTATCATTGAAAATTATCACAAAAGCGATTACAAAATTATCTGACAAATTATGTAGGTTTTCTATGAACATTTCCCGTTTGTATTTTAATTTGATAGAAACAACTGCAATTTCACTGTTGCAAATAAGTAGCTGCCTTTGCTATTAAATTCTAATTTATTTTTTTCTACAGCCAATAGAAAATAAACAAATACTTAATTTAGGAAGCCAAAAAATCCCACTACCTTGAAGGCCAGAAGTTACAAGTGCAATATGTTAATTCTTATAAGACTAAAAAGAGACTATAAATCACTTTTAAAGTACATTGTTTAGTTTAGGAACATAGCCTTCTGGGCAGGTTGAAGTCTTCCACAGAAAACAGAGACAGTAGTCTAAAATATTCTATATAGATTTTAAAAGCGAGATAGGGCTGACTGAAAAAAGTCACCTTTGGACACAGGGCTGATATGTCTAATTCACTGTCATCTTCTGTGGGTTTTGTTTTTCCTGTTTCTGCAAGAAAAAAAACCAACTTTTTATCCTACTCATGACAACAGATTGTGAAGTTCACTGTGTGTTCTCTGTCACACAGCTTGCTTAGTGCAGCAAACTTTCACCTATTGGCACAGTGCATCAGTTACATAATATGCTACTAGGGTGAGGAGAAAACATTGATTGAGAGGCTAGATATTTATCAAAACATATCACACAGTAGTCAGAGTGGGAGAGAGCATGTTGTTTTGAAACACACTTAGTTTCAGATGTCTCTTGCTCACCACGATACAGTGCTCCCTAGCAATATATCTATCTTTTAAACTATGCTATTGGTACAATCCACAGTTGTAACATACTGCTGAAACAGGCAGTGTCATTATCCCAGTACATTACTTTTACATAAGGACATGCAATTTTCTGGATAATTGCATGTAGCTTTAATTCACAAAACCTTTTTTTTCTTCTTTGCACCTAGTTCCCCTGCATTCACAACATTTTTCTGCAAGTATGCATGCAAAGCATCCTCTGAAGTCTGAGAGAACGATGCCCCTTGCAGATGAACAGAGACACAAATTTTGCCTCCTTTTTCTACCAGAGAATTCTCTCATGAATGTTTTAAACCAGTATAAGCCAAAAACCACAGTGATGTTATTCTTGGTTGCCTAGTTTTGTAAATTGCCATTTCCTCTCTCGGGCCACTGCAAGGGTTTGTGAACCCACGTGGTGAATCCAAGTGGCAAAGCAAGGTAGGGAACTTGTTAAATTAAGCTGTAGGGTGAGAGGCAAGAAAGAATTAATGTAACCTCAACCATTTTTCTAGTGCTGGCTTATGAAATGTATTAAACAATAGTCTGATCTCTTTCTCTCTCTCTACCAGTTTTACCTAAAATTAGAACAAGGTGAAATACTACATGAAAGAAAACTTTGAAAGCATTATTTCTTATTTCTAACACCTACTGCATTATATATAAGAGAAGGGGAAAAGGCAGATGGTTCCTTTCATTGTGCCTAGGAACAGCACATTGTATGATGACTGGTTACGAAAAATGCACCTTTTAAAAGCAGATATCAAGTCTGCTGATGTAACACTAACTGAAAAGGGTGGGATAACTGCAAGTAATGTATTACAAAGGTTTAATTACCAAAACTGTAGCACAAACAAGAATTAAACTAAAGATAACATTATTCACATAAACATTTTTCTTGAAATAGCTTTATTTCTTAAAAGTTTCCAGTATTATAAGGATTTCAGACGAGACAGGCAAGATTCTATTTTAAACTGATTTTCTCCCCTTTCTGACTAATAAGTTTGATTAACTTGTAGCTCCTATCCTACTGCAATTCTTAAATGCTTATGAGTACTTTGGGAAGAAAACAAGTTCTTGCTGCTGGTTCAGGTAAGTAATACCTTTACAACTGGCTGCACAGAACAACCCAAACAATCTATAAAGTGAATAAAATTTTCTCTGCATAGAGGAATATGTTACTTGGGGGCTATACTTAATTACTCACCAGATCTCCCTCTTTTCTTCTGGTTGATGTATTCCACTATTCCAAAATCTACTTTCATCAGAACAGTCTTAATTTTGTTGCACACTTTCTGTCCAAATTCATTGCACTTAAGGAAGGGACATAAAAAGGCACACAATACTGTGATAAAAATGAACACAGAGAGAAAAAAATGTATTGAAATGTTGCTTTATAATAAGTTACCCAATTAAGATTAAACAATACATGTACTAGGATAACTACTAAATTTAAGTAATGCAATAAATTTTACATAAAAAGGCACTGTGAAATGCCCATGCTAGAAAAACTGTTAACGTCAAAATCCAGTTTCTAGGAGCCATTCCTGCTCATCACAGATAATACCACTGTATTCATATCAACTGACACCTTTTTTACTTCAAGTAAAGCATAATTTACGATGATTACAGCATTTCTCATTAATTTTATTCGAGTCTGATTTTGATATCTCTATCTGTGAAACACAACTATGCAATATCGTGCCAGAATCAACATTACATAAACGGAACACTCTGTGTAAAGAGACCAAATAATAAACAAACCACATACATAAATCATGATTGTAAAAGAGATTATACTTACACAGGACATAGGAGAGGACAACTCCAGGAATGTAACTTCCCAAGACAGTGAAAAATGTACATACACTGCAGACTAGTAGGCAAAACTGGCAAAAACAATAAAATTGGCTATTAACACTTCCAATGTTTAAATACTTAGAACATTTTGTAATAGAAAAATGTTGCATGCTAACTGAGATCTAGAACGCAGTGGAAAATGGAATTTTATTCTGCTTGTTTGTTTTTAAAATTAGGAAATACTTTTAACACTTCTTGTGCAAATAACAGTCCATTTTGACTAATTAGGATTTAGCCCCTCATCTATTTTCTATTTATTTAATATAAAGGTTTAACAAATTAATTGTTACTGGCAAAATTAATAGAAACTACTTCACCTTCATTACACAGGAAAACACCGAATAGTTGATAAGCAGGAAAAAAACCCCAAATCACTAATTGAAATATAACAATGCATACTCGCTGCATGCTTACAAAAGCAAATCCTTCTCATGACTACATTTCTCTCCCCTTTTGTGTTGCTCTGTGAAACTGTTTCCTCTCATATGCTGGCAAGTATTCTCTTGACGCTTGTTAGCTACTCTAGCTTCCCCTAACAACAAGACTGAGCTGATTTTCAATATAAAACTTGATTTTTGGCCTCTGCTGTGACTGAGACATATAGTGCATCTTTCACAACTGCACAGCACCGGGTATAGAGTTGATCTGAAAGTCTGAGAGTTTAAAGAAATAATCCATTTGCTTTTGGAGTTTAATTGCAATAAAATAATTAACTCAAAGAAATTTTGCACACAGCATCAGTGCCTAATTTTCTTGTAATAACAGCAGTAAAAAAACATGGCTTAAAGAATGACAGCAGGAAAAATAAAGGAAAACACACTCTCAAAATTAACTTTTCTAAATCAGGATTAGATATACCTTAACATGCAATTACTGTGCCATGTTACTGCGTATACTGATACTGCATTTCCTTGTCTCAATATACACCTGTATTCTACATCTTTTGATTTTGTAGCAAAGTGAACTGAGATGAAAAGAGGGGAAAGTCCCCTCTTAATTTCCTTCTAAATTTTTATATCTAGCAATATATATTTTAAGATATATAAAAAATGAAATCTACTATTATCATGATCTACACTAGTTATAATTTTATTTGGAAAAGGAAGGTGCCTCACTTTGGCTAGAACTATTATTCATAATAACCTTCTTATTAGGAAAGAAGAAATATTACTCTTGCTTGCTTTTCCATCAACTGGGTTATCCAGCTCAGTGTTTCAGTAAAAGTAGCAAACTATACTGGTATAGAAGAAAAATTATTCCAACAAAATATGAATGATTCTGTGCTATCTGATAATGCTTGTGCAACTGTTTCTGAAAACTACAGTTACTTGGGAAAAACACGTACATTTAGGAACTATGTACTTTTCCAGCTTTTTTCCTGCACAGGAGAAAGTTAGCAGAAACTCAAGACTATGAGTATTTTTCTTTTTTTTTTTCTTGTCCTTGCTTGTTTTTAAAAACATCTATCTCATCTTCTTACCAAACAATATAGAACTTACCTTGCCAGGGTTTTGTTCCTTGAAGTGGGACATTTCTTGAAGAAATACAAGTAAATTCATCAGTGTTTCAGAAACGCACTGATTTATTCTGGGTCTGTAGTCTTGCCTGGAATTGATGATACTCCAGCTGAGTGAAGCAAACAAAAATATCCAAGAACTTTGGTTACAGCTCATAGAAAAGTTGAAACTGGTTGAAAAAAGCATGTTGTAAAGCTATAGTCTCCTGCGATCCAGGGGCTGCTGCTATGCTACAGCAATGTGTGCTTCTTTTCCACCAATCTTATACTGGGCTAATTTGATCTTTTTTTTTAATAAATAATTTTAAAAAATCTGCTCCATTGTAGCAATTCTCAGTCCATATGAGAAATTGCTTAAGAAATTACTGCTTATTCATTCTGGCCATATGAAAACATTGGATTTAAGGCACGGCTGTCATCTAAATTAAGCAACTGAATCCCAAGTTTATTGCTTAACATCATTTTTTCCTAAAAAATAAATACAGTACTTTTCATTGCCACAGAAGGGCCACAGACACTAATACATTTAATTTCATGCACATAATCCTTGTGCTTTTTCTTTTCTATTTTTTCTTCTTGTTGTACAAACTATGATGATCCAAAATATATCCAACTTAGAAAAAACTAAATTGTTCTTGAAGTCCTGATGGTTGTATTCATTTTCTCACTGAATTTTTGGTTTTCTCTTTTACGGAAATGACTATTTCTGAAGCTTAGCTGTTTAGTCCTTTTAATAAAAAAAATTAAAAAGACCTATACAGAAGAATTTGCTGAAAGACATGAGAAGACATAGGTTATCTTACTGCAGATGACCAGTTAAAGCAATACCCTTTTTAAATGCACACACTGTAAAACTTTTTTGAGTAGACAAAACATCTACAACAAAGGTGTTTTATGAAACAATAAATGAAAGAAGAAATCTACAGAGGCCAGTCAATGCCAAATCAAACTGGCACAATGTATGAATGTACCACCGTGCAAATATTGTGAATCTGAAGTAAATTCTGCACCAGTTTAATGAGTTACCTTTGTGTAGTTCACTACTCAGTACCAATACTGTACCTTTAGTGATTAAAAGCTTCCACATTAATATTAGCCTTGTACAACAACAGATTGCTTAGTCATTTTTCTTGGCACACAGTGCAAAAGTTAAAGGCCATCATGAGCATTTGGACTTTTCTCAGCTGTTTAGTCGGTTGCTTTTATCTACCATCCCTACCGAGAACACACGCATAACCTGCCTTTGCTCTATTGTACTTTATTAGCTATGAATTAATGATCATTCTTACTAATAAGACATCCCTATATTTAGGACATGAACACATTAATGTCTTGTTTCCTGATATAAGGAAATCCACTACATATATTTGTACTATGTTTTTGCAAGTCTTTGGCAATATTGATGCACATGTACAACAGTCCTAAAGTCCACAGGGTATATCCAGACTCTACCTTGGAGTTCTGTTCCCATAAGTGTCAGACAAAGTAGTGCATATTTAAAATGACAGTGCTGCTTTTTAATTTGCTTAAGACCTAACATTTCTCAAACCAGATGTGGATCCTTAAATAGCAAATGTAACCGTACCAAAACAAGCTTTTTTTTCATAAGTATTTTCCAGATCCTTAGAATTAGTTCACAAACTTCCAAGAACTGACAAATCAAAAGTTCTTTTTCAAAACTGCTTTAAAAAAAGTTGCTCCCTCATGTTACTTTTACTTTTCCAGTCCACAAAGCAAAAGTGTACTAATGTTTTTATGTAGGCAAGAGTTCATACCCCACATGCACCAAGAACTGAAATGCACATCTTTCTAGAGCAACTGGTTTACTTACACAGCCTGTGGATATAATGGTTGAAGGAAAATAGATTTGAATCCTTGAAATTCTTAACTTGAAAGTTACACATATAATTGCACTGGACTACAAGGGAGATAGATTTTTTCTGAAAAAGAAGGGCTTCTGAGTTGCTTCTCTTTGCCAGGCTAGGATTATATGCTGATACTGAGAGGGAAGTGATCTCTCACATGGCAGCAAGCACTAACATAGTACGGAAGGGATGGGTTTTAAAGGGTCAGGTCACCTAAACTAGATAGAAGCTTTGATTAATTAATCAGAATAGCAAGTAAAATAATACATTCAACACTGTTTGCTACATTATAACATCAAACAAAAAAGAAAAGTTTTGGATTACCATGTAACCTCAGATTTCTGGTCACAGATTAATAATAAAACTAGGCAAATCACAGGTAACTATATGTATAAATGTCTATTTCATTTTATTTTCAAAATAATAAAAAAAAACTATTCATAAATTTTCAGTCATATAACCAAAAGATACAGAGAAAGCGAACTCTGAATTTCAAATCTAAAATTTCAGGAAAAGAACACATAGCTTAAGCCCTCCTTAAAATCTTTAACTAACGTTACCAAACCCCAGACAACCTCATGTCTGATGTGCAAGTCAGCAAGGTCTAAAGCCACTTTTTCTTCCAATGATAAATTCTTCCACTCATTTTTTCTAAACACGCAGGATAAGAGGATTTGGGGTCTACAATGAACCGTACACTTTGGTCCAACTGCTGCCCACATTTGTTAATTTATATGTATTTCTGTCTAAGCCAGGAATAAGTCTTCTTATACCACATACATGATATCCAGTTTTATTCTACATGGGAATGTTGCATAACTTCTTTTCTATGACACTGCAGACATACTGATTACTTGGAAATAGCTTTCCTAACATAATGGAGGTTAACCACCACCTCCTGTTTTCAGACACATAGTCTGAGTAGCAACTTTTTTGTAAAAAAAAGTAAGGAATAACTTAGGTCAAAAATAACGAGTTAAACACATGTGGAGAAACTTCATCTTTTGCTATGTCTGAACTACTGTACAGCAAGTTCACCAGGAGGTGGTGACACAGCAACGTCAGTATTAGAGCAAGGTTTGGGAGCCATTTCATACAGAATCTAAATAGCAGACATAGGCAATTCATATTCAAATATCATGCGATTGGCAGGTGCAGAATGTAACTTAAAGAAAAACTAGTATTTCAAACATGGTGCAAAATGGATTAAAGTTGAAAACCCAAACTGTTGCGCTATTTCTGACTTTATTATAGCACAGCATTTATAGTATTGTAGTAGTGTGATTTCCTCTTACGTTACAAAATATTCAGGGTGAGGGGTTTCTCCACCCCACTCTAGAAAAAAACCAGACAATTTAAAATAACGTACCTGAAGTTCATAGAATGACAGTCTCATGTCTTGGACTAGGTGACTTTTGTGAGACACACAAAATGCAACATGTTTTACAGGAATGCATGGCACTGCATTGCAGGTATTTGTCTCTGATAGAGAATGTAAATAAAACCATTAAATAACTCATGAAGAACCCAGAGAGAAAGGGATTAGCAATGTTACACACAACTTTTTGTCCACTTCCCATCCACAATAGTGATTTCAATTTCCATCTTCTCAAGCCACTAACTGTCAGAGAAAAGTGGTATACAAAAGTTTCGTCTTATGACCACTGTAATTTTCATGGGTAGGCTACTGTCCTTAAGGACACCTTTCTTCCAGCTTTTGTAAACCATATTTAAGCATTAGTAACATGTATTTTAAGATTTGCCTGTTTATTCTAGTGTTGAAAACTACTATTATGGCAGTAGTCTGAATTACAAAATCAAGTTTCAGAATTTACTCCTATCCTTTCCTTAAACCTGTACACAATCTAAGTGGATCTTACTGGATCCACAAAGAGAAAAAACAGATAGGCCAGATGTCTACAATCAAAGCAGATCTTTGAAATACTAAGGATGATTGTAGATAGTTGGCTTACTAACTTTACGTTAATTGGAACAAAAAAAAGGAGAGGGAAATGTCAAGAGCATAAACCACAATAATAATGCTAACTATTTTCATATCCACTAATCACCAATAAAAGACAATACAAAATTGAAGAGGAGGAGAAAGAGCAAGGCACACTGCTATAACTAATAACAGTTTTAAAAAAATCCATTCAAATTATGCAGAAAAATAGCACATTTGCAGAGAAATTTCTTTGGATTTGCTTCTCATCATTGTTAATAGTGCTTACTTTTACTAAGTTTAGAAGATGTTGAAAGTACGAGCTGCAATGCGAATAAATTGTATTGCTACATGGGTTGGTCCCTTGGTCTGCATGCAATACATTGATAAAGAGGAAAACAAGCAAGAGAAGTGGATGGCATCAGTGAAGTTTGCTTCAAAATATTACAAACCCTCCATTAAATTTGGTCTGCAAGAGAATACTTGCTGGTTTCGTGTAGCACTAAGCCACAAGAAATCATAAAACATCTTTGTTGGTTCCACTAGACCTACATTTTTCTATTTTACAATGAAAACCAAGACTATTTTGAGATCTTATTCTCATCTTAGGCAGCTAGAAGTGTAAAAAAGTTAGCTTGCTGAACTTCAGTACAACAATCAGATGCACACACTGCCTCTTCTTGTTCAACTACCAGCCCTGGTGGCATCTGTCCCTCCTACTCCTCTTCCCCAGCACCAACTTGAGCAGCAGTGTT
This sequence comes from Coccyzus lansbergi, assembly GCA_033558105.1. Classification (NCBI taxonomy): domain Eukaryota; kingdom Metazoa; phylum Chordata; class Aves; order Cuculiformes; family Coccyzidae; genus Coccyzus; species Coccyzus lansbergi. The sequence goes on from JAUMJK010000113.1 coordinate 4,300,998, forward strand.
ACCCAGATGCCAAAGGGTTGGAACAAGAGATCCTGGTGAAGAGGGGGGCTACAAAGAAGGAAGGGGGGCCAACATATAGTTGTATGTATGCAAAAATGGAGATTTTATGTCACACCTTTGTAGAAACAGATAAACAAGCTTTCATTAGAACAAAACCTGTCAGTCACCTTTTGTTCTAATGCAAAACATTGCATTACAATGCATACTCCAGACAACTTAATTTTTCAATGATCACATTTAAAGACTAAAACAAAAAAAGAATATCAAGTGATACAGATGATGGATGTGGAGTGCAAGACTATGGCATCAGTCAGCAAAGAACATAAAAAACTACTTCAGCTTCCTAATAAATGGCTTAAATGTGAACCCTATGCTTCCTGCCAAAACAACTTTTTGGACTCCTGTCAAGGTGCTCCTTTGATGACAGGAGCAGCCCCCTCTCCCAGAACAATTTCAAAGGTTTTCTTTACGTGATTTAGAAAGAATAAAATTTTATGCTCTCAGCACTTATCCTGAGTTTGATACACAAAGTAGTACTACACTTTTATTCTAAAACTACTGTCAATAAGATTGAAAATGTTTACAGAGAAAATTACTCACATACTTCTGACTATCTATCTATTGTGTAATTTCCACAACTGAGCAAATGCATAAACTGTTACCTAGTAGCAGCAAAAAAAAAAAAAAAAAAAAAACAAAACAAAACAAAAAAAAACCAAAAAAACCAACACCCAAAAAACCCAAACCAAAAACAACCCAACACCCTCCCATCCCAGATGCTTCAGCCCATCACAGTCACAAACTCTGGCCAGAAGAGTCGGTGGCATTACATTCTCTAAAAATGACTGATGGTGTCATGCTCTCATTTTGTATCTAGACATCTGTTCAAGCAAAGCCCCGTCACATTTCTCTCAGAAAGGTCAGTAGCTATCACGTTACGGGTTTAAAGAGCTCTTCGTGATGTGCTGGATTTTGCTAAGTTATGTGTACACAGTTTTATATGTAGCTTCACATAGATATGCTACTCAGAACTGCAGCAGTGACAAAGTAAACAATGATGTGGTGAATCTGAAGGACTGCATCTACATAAACCAAACATGAACTCGTAATTAAAGAGCTTCTAAACCTTCTTGATTGCCCAACTATAACCACACACGCTTGAATCCTGAGCAGACTCTATAATTTTAAAAGTAACTTAGAATGTATTAGTCAAGGTGGAAGAACTGAAAGTTACATTCCCAAAGATAAACAACACTATGCAGAGCTAAAGACTAGGAGAAGTCTGTCTAGAAAGCTGCCTGGAGGAGAAGGACATGGGGGCGTCGGTTGACAGCCGACTGAACATGAGCCAGCAGTGTGCCCAGGTGGCCAAGAAGGCCAATGGCATCCTGGTTTGTATCAGAAACGGTGTGACCAGCAGGTCCAGGGAGGTGATTCTCCCTCTGTACTCAGCACTGGTGAGGCTGCTCCTTGAATATTGTGTTCAGTTCTGAGTCCCTCACCACAAAAAGGGTGTTGAGGCTCTGGAGAGAGTCCAGAGAAGAGCAACAAAGCTGGTGAAAGGGCTGGAGAACAGGCCTTATGGCTGAGCGAGCTGGGGGTGTTTAGCCTGGAGAAGAGGAGGCTGAAGGGAGACCTCATTGCTCTCTACAGCTACCTGAAAGGAGGTTATAGAGAGGAGGGTAATGGCCTCTTCTCCCAAGTGCCAGGGGACAGGAAAAGAGGGAATGGCCTCAAGTTCTGCCAGGGGAGATTTAGGCTAGACATTAGGAAAAAAATTTTCACAGAAAGGGTCATAGGGCAGTGGAACAGGCTGCCCAGAGAGGTGGTTGATTCACCTTCCCTGGAAGTGTTTAAGGCATGGCTGCTGAGGGGCATGGTTTAGTGTTTCATAGGAATGGTTGGACTCGATGATCGGTGGGTCTCTTCCAGCCTGGTTGTTCTATGATATGCAAATCGAAATACATGCAATGTGGCTATTTTGTCGTCTTTTAAAAAGAAATGTCTAGAGCTTACAGATTGCTGCAGCTATACGGGATGTGGATATCTAAGGACAAACCTCATAGGCAACCAGGAATTAAGTACAAAACTTGATCAAATGAAATCAAATAGTTAAACTGTTAGCAAAGCCCAATCAAGAAGATTTGCATTTTCAGAGCTTTCACAGGCCTCTCTCATGAGGAAAGCAATCATCACAGTGCAGAAAGAGGTGTTTATAACGATGCAGTCAGCATTCTCTGAAACAAACATTTTATACCTGAAGAGATAAGCCAAAAATATACGTTAAAATTTTTCTTCTAAATTATTCAGGTACAGAGGTGATAGATATGAAAAAACACTTAGATTAAAAAAAAAAGTTTGTGAAAAACATTTAAAAATTTTTTTTCCTTTACATTTAAATTTCAGGTGACCATACACTCAAAATAACCATTCCTCTCTTTCAATACAATTTAATGTAAAAAGCACATAAGCATATTAAAGTACTAATGACAAAACCTTTAAGTTCCATTATTGAACTGAGCGGTAGAAACCAATGGAATATTGATTAGCCTTATTGCAATACAATGCAACAAATGTGTGTGTGTTATGTGTGGTATGCAGAAAGCCACAGCAAACACCACTGAACTCACAGCATAGCATCTGGATGACCTATGTGGCTAATTTAAAAGGCGATTATGTAGAATTGTGCTTTATCCTGTGCTGCATTTGGATCCTATGCGATTGTTAAGTGTACCAAAATAATTTTATTTGTGTCATGTGGCTATGACCAAATCAACAAAACTTGCAATTTAAATTAATCACCAGGCCACCATGTAAAATCCTGCTTGCTTCAAAGAGCACCATGAAAGGATGCTATATCACTGAAAGAACAAGGAACATAGGAAGCATCCACAAACACACTCTGTTCTCAGACTTTAGGGAGAATCTTCACCTACAGCCTTTTTCCCTATGAAATCTGCAAAGCTTTCACAATAGAATATCTCCAGCTTGTTGATATCCAGATGAACTGTATCTGCAATTGTTAATCTATAGATGCTGCACAGTCTTAGCCATTCACCAATGTGTAGCAGTCCAGCAAACATGCTTTAACTGAGCACATCTGAAATCCCTTCAATATTAAGGACTGGGTACACTTGGAATATCTAAGATTTATACTTGGATGGATTTTGTTTTCAAATAGAAGCTAAAGAATGAAGTTATCAACCTTGAAGAGTAATAACGTGATAGAGTAATAATGTGTAAAATGTGATAGGGGAACTCAACTTGTTCTAGAAGTTGCTTAAAAAAGGGAAAAAAAAAAAACCCCATTACTACCAGGATTATATTTTGGAAAGGATGTAGTCTTCCCTTCCATTTAAGTATAACATCAGTTGTCTCAAATTCTTAATAAGGAGCTGTACTGTCTTTCTGTGGTTAACTTCAATTGTTCTGAAGGTGATTTCAATACTCAAGTTCCTCAACACAGCAGATGGTACTAAATGTCACTGGTGTTTGCTGAATGTCCCAATAAAATAAACAGAATATACACCAACTGAATTTTAGGTATTCCATTGTCCAGTTCCTCTACAGAGCCTCTAAGAAAACTGACAAGTCAGGTCTCACAGGAAACCCTTCCTTTAATCTGTACTTATCTTGTCCAGCTCTCCTGAGAGGAACATCAGCTACTCCATTTCGAGGTCATTCAAAACACGAAATGTGATCTGATAGTCAAGTGCTAATAAGTCCAAAGTAATGAGTTAGTCAACAAGTGTAGATTTTTTTTAAACATCTCTTTGCATAAAAATTGAATAAATACTATTATAAACTTGTTTTCCATTTAGCAGAGACTATAATGCAATTACTATGTGGTTCTGTCTTTTTATCAAGACAGTGTGATCTTCCAGGTCAGCTTTCTATTTGTAACAGAAACTAGTGATGCAAAAGAGACATTTTTATTGCACTATTTTTGTTTAGAAACAAAAATAATTTCTGTCAACAGGGGCATAGAGGTTTGTTTGCAGAAGTTTAAACAGTTCTGCCTGTTAGAAGCGATTCTTTGACATTTAGTTTTCTTCTGCAAAGACAACTCTTTTAATCCTTTTTCACAAACTCAGTTCATTTTTTCTTCCTTCAGCCTCCACCTGCTTCAGCTGAGGTATTCCTAGTTCAAGGCCAAGAGAAAGATGAGCTAAGCGCTCCATGAGTTTCAAAGCAGATGAACAAAAAAGAGAAACTGGATTTTCAAGTGCCAAATAAAGAATATGTTTAACCTGCACGAAAGTTACTTTTTGAATAACATTACAAGGCCACTTTAACTCTACATGGAACTTCATTCTGACTCTTTTCAATGGGTTTTAATACATTTTGTATGAGTAGATGATAATTCACTGCATTACTGAGAGTTTCTGGCATGAGCTAACTAACGACTTGTTGCCTACATTTGTGCACTGAATTAAATCATAAAAGGAAATCAAATACTTTCAACTTTATTAACCTATACTAGCAGAAAAAACAAATGTTGTATAATTACAAATCAACATGTCTAGAGTAATTAAATATCAAGCAGATTTGACTTAAAAATGGATCTCCATTTTTCTAAGTCCAAATACATAATGAGAAAGGTCATGCACTATAAGACTGTAGTTCAAAATCAACTGGTTCAAAGTAATGTAACTTTGTCTCCTGTTTTTATTCAAGTTATAAAAAGGTTCCTGGCTAACAGTTTAGTGTAACATCCTTTTCAATAGCAGGCAGGTTACAGTACAACACAAACGTTGTTCTCACAGAGGAAGTTACATGTCAGTATCTCTGTGATGCACCCATAGCCAAGTCCTTCCACCACTTCAGGACTGATTATTCACAGTACCTTTTATATATGCTTGACCATCACTAGATTCTTCATGAATTGTTTGGGTTTGGGGTTGTTTTTTTTTTTTTTTTTTTTAAATCAGTGATATCACCTTACTCCAAAACTATAGAGGATCTGATGATAAAGAAATACTGAGGGAAAAATACTGTCCTCATGCTAAACTGTTTTCAATCCTTTACCTTTGACCACCTCTTTCCTCACTGTTCTTGATCTGCTACTGCCCAGGATCACATGACAAAACAAAACACAAGACGTGAGCGGGTACTTGATCTTCACAACTCTTAGCTTCTTTTACTACCCTCCCTAAGAAGTACTTGTCTATATATTCCTTTGCTTATGAAGACATCTAAATTCATGGTATGACTAACAGGCTATTGACTAATGCTACATCTTTAACTATGATGTTATAGTGTTCATTAAATACACTTGTGATGCAATATTACATATTTTCTGAAGTGGGACATGAATTCAAGAAGGGAGAGGATGTAAGAAGTATTCGTTTGCATCCAAGAAGCAGCTACAAGAAGTGCAATGCACTGAAACTGATCAGTGAACAAGGACCACTTTCCAGCTTCCACAAAATAACGCTGCCCTCCTTTTTTAAATACATAAAGCAATAGCTTTGATTCAGTGTGCCCTCAAAATCACCCCATTATGCGTGTACTTACATTATCATCTCTTCTTTTGCAATTCTAAAATGAATTGCTCTAGTATATTTCCCATATTGCTCCACTACAGTTCCCTTAGCTCCTCCTTCTATTCTGGAACTTCTGTTGAACTTGGAACAAAATATTCTGACCAAATCTTATTAGCACTTCTGCAGGAATGTTCTCCATCTATATCCTACTTGTACTACCAAGACAAAAAGGCAAATTAATTCCATAAAAAAACCCAGAACCTTTTGATTAAACTATATTCTCAAACATTTTTGTTCAATGGCAAAGGATGAGGGACTGGGATCAGAGGCAATTAATTTAATAGTAGTTCCAGACATGATAAATGGGGAAAGCAGGCCTGATAACCATGTTTTTGAAGGTTACTGCTTTAGAAATGTTCATGCTTTTTCTTTTTTTTTCAAAAAGGCCAAACAACTTTGAGCCATAAAAATCAAAGCCTTAAAGGTTTAGGCCTAGTAATATTTAGGCCTTCTATTTAACTGACAAAGCTTGCTACAAGCTTTTATAGAGAAAGAACCATGAACAAAGGCAGTAAGATATTACAACACTTGTGTGTTTTGCATACCAGTTGGTTTTGAAATTATTTATTTTTTTCAAAATAGTTCTTTCTTCTTGGCTGGTAAGATTTTCTCCCATCTTGACTTAAGAAAAATCCAACAACACATTTTCAAGGAAGGACATGATGCATAGCCTTTATAAAATGGATTCAAAAGGAAAAAAAAAGTTATTATGATCTGAAACCTCTTTTTTCTAATTTGTCATGCATGCTGGTTTCCTGTATTGAAAAAGAAACAATTTAAAAAATTGGAGACCCAGCTAAACTTTTTTTTTCCCATTAAAAGAAAATAATGCTACCTACTACCACAACTACTTTTATTCTATGCCATATTTAGGGCACAACTTACATCTCTGCAAATGGAAACGCACAGGTGACCCCACCCTTGCAGAGACAAAATTAGTCCATTGGGGATCCATGCACCCACACTCATCCAATTCAGGTGACCATGCCTGGACATACTCATCTACAACAGACAACCTGAAATATCTTCTGTATTTCACCTATCTTACCACAATACATTGACATATGTATGGGGAAACGTATGCAATGTTTAAATTTAAATATGTCTAGAAGAAACCAAAATCTAATTCATAAAAAATTGTCCACTTCCAATTCTTTTAATTTCTTTAACTTACTTCCATATACTGACATTTTGTTAACTAACTTTTAAAAAGAATGTATATTTCTACATACATGACAGTTTTTTTCAATATGAAATATTTCATTAACATTGCTTTAGAATAAATATTTTCGCTACCATCAGGAGAGTGAAAATTGTGACTATAGTAAGACCACTTGCACTTTAAGAATCCTAGTTTGTAAGCTCTGTCATACCCAAGTATCAATAGCGTCTACTTTTAGAATACATTAAAATCTGTCTACTTATCTAGATTTATTTAGTTCATTTATTTCCATTGGAATGTGCTGGATCATATTTGAGAAAAGAGTATTTGTAAAACTGTTATAAAGTTTTGGATCCAACTACTTTCTTTTTGTCTGGACCGCTGGTTTTATAAGCTAATTAAGATAAAAGTTTAACTTCAGAAAGACAGACATATCTCCAAGGGACACAGTGCCCTGCCTTACAGTAATGAGTTATAGTTCAGTCAGTAAAGTGGCTCCAAATAATTATTTGTCTCTCTGGCATTTTGAGGCTTCTAAGTTGTCCCATGGTTAGAAAAAGTGACTAGGTAGAAACCACCCAGTATTTTTTTTCCCTTCAGCTTTATCTTAGGAAATACCTAAAAGGTGTACAATTTAACCTCTGAGCAGACATTAAGATTTAATACTTAAGTTAGTATTAGAGGCAAACCCCTCAAGAATTACATGATTTGTTATAACACAGAGCAAGTGGATTTTAGGTTGAGAACTCAGGAGCACACAGAGATTAAAACACAAAGCCTTGGTCCATGCAGCATGAGGTGGCCATCAGAATTAGTGTACAGTACCTTTCATCTTGTCCCAGATCCTCACTGTCTGGCATTTCAGATGTAAAGGAATTCTCTCTCTCTACCAATCTAGATAATCCAGGCAACGAGCTTCTAGTCTGGTTTGTGTTTTAGAAGTAACAACCCAGGCACCTGTCCCGCTTGCCGCCGAGAAGAGTGCTTCTTGCTCAGAGAGCAAATGTTTACAAGACATCCTAAGTGCCTGCTGCTCTTGAATGAAGTTCAGAACATTCAGCTTTGATTGGCCAAGGCTAAAAATAAACAAGTCATGACTCACCTCACACACTATGACAGGGTGTTCAGTAGCAAGCACAGCCAAGAGCAAAACAGTTTTTTTTTTTTTTTACTTTAGTCATGTGAGGGAGAATCACCATCCAGTACATTTTATTTTTCTGCTTCCCCTGGAAACCTCCTCAATGTCTTCCCTTTTTTTCAGGGGTAAATGAGCAGCAACCAAAATGTTAGGAAGCTAAATGACACTAACTTCAAAGTAATGATTAAAAATATAAGAACAAAGACCTTACTGCAACTGTAAAAATATTCCTTTCCTTCCTCCACACACAGTGTTAGTCACAAGCTGTCAGAAAATCAAAATTTTTCTCCATTAGCTAAATTCACAGAAGAAATAAAACCTCAGCAATTCTTTTAAAATAATGAGTAAGAAAACAAATTTTCAATAAAGATTAATACATTAAGTTCCAATTCTGAGTTTATCTGCCACAAGCAGCCTCAACTGTCATAGGTACATCAGTAAACTGTACTTGAAAAGTACTCTAAATAAAGTATGTGGACAAGAGGAGGTTTTCTGCCAAAATACTCCTAATGCTTCTGTGAACATCATAAAGAGAACTGACAAATTCACTTGCCCCATATTGCTTTTTGCTGTGTGCACGACAGGGATTCTGTCACTCCAGCTACACCAGCTATGTCTCTATTAATTTTCAACACCCTGGAAAACTTATCTGTGCTGATGAAGCTTTGTAGTGCGCCTGAGACTTCAACGATCACGTATGTAGGTCACTCAGCACTGCTTCTTTATGTGGCTTCCTTCTTCCGTTAAACTGCATGACCTATTGCTGTTAATATATTTGCAAAATATTACATTCAGAGATCTTATCAGAGGAATCTTTTTTCCTGGGTTGCCCTAGGAAGGAACCCAGCAAGATTTGGACCTACCTCTCCTACACAAGACAGTAAAGCTGGAACACAAGGTATGTCACATTAAAAAAATCACCCCACACAACTTAACTCCATAACTTTAACTTGGTAAGCTGCACTTGATGCATTGTGGGTAAAGCATCATTTACTGGGAAAATGCTTAACTTTCAAAACTACAAAAGATTCTAACCTTTCTTCTTATTTTAATATGAAATGCTTCAAAATTACTAGCAAGATCAAGATAAAAATTGCAAAAATTCCCCAAACCATATAATCATAGATCTATTACCTTAAATCACATGATCTATACTTACTGTGTGAATTAATGGAATGATCTCAGGAGACGGTGAAAAAAAAAAAAACAAAAAACCACAAACAAAAGAGCAATGCTGCCTATCTGTGAATGACAACTTCCGTAACTCTCCTCCTGACATTCCAGTTAGTTCATTTTTCTCTTTCCTAATCTCATCCCATCTTCCATATTCATACCTTTCCTCAGTCTCTCACAAGACATGTTGTTCCTGAAGCAGTTTAATCATACTAGACTTTTAGAAGAAAGGAGGGAGAATAAAAACAGGAATATAGTCCTATGTCTAAATTAAGCAAGGCAATATATAAATATATATTAATAAACGTGCTGCCTTACTCAACAGAGACATCCTATGGACATCTACACCACCATATTCCAATATGATCCTCTCCTCTTTTCTTTTCCTACTTCTGATATTTAGAGCTGAAATAATTAGAGCTGAATTTCCTTCGAGCTTATTCTAAAAAAAAAAAAAAAGCAGAGATGCTATGTCAAAAAATCTTAATAAATAAAATGGTTTTGTTTGACAGCTTAATGCCCAGATTAAAATTCTGAAGTCATAAAATTAGGAAAAAATCAAAAGTAACTGAAATATGAAAACACACAAATGCATTGTTCAAAATTTAAATGGAGCATCAAAATTGAAAGCCAGCAAATATAAAGCCCTTGCTCATCTTTATCTTGTTTGTTTACATGCATTGCAACATAGTCTTACATACCCACATGCATTTACTATGTAAAATGCTTTTTTACAAAATATTGTAAAATATTTACTCTCTACAAGTACCTGAAAGGTGGTTGTGGAGAGGAGGGAGCTGGCCTCTTCTCCCAAGTGACAGGGGACAGGACGAGAGGGAATGGCCTCAAGCTCCGCCAGGGGAGATTTAGGCTGGAGATTAGGAGGAGGTTTTTCACGCAGAGGGTCATTGGGCATTGGAACAGGCTGCCCAGGGAGGTGGTTGAGTCACCTTCCCTGGAGGTGTTTAAGACACGGGTGGATAAGGTCTTGAGGGACTTGGTTTAGTGTTAGATAGGAATGGTTGGACTAGAAGATCTGATGGGTCCCTTCCAACCTGGTTGTTCTGTGATTGCTTTTCAGTGTGTGTAATGATCGCACTGAGAAGTTTTGTGTCTATCCCTGTCTTAAGTTCTCCAAACTCTTCAAGTAGTACTATGGACTGTGCTCAATACTACAGCAGAAAAATACTTGACTGTTTGCTTTTATAATTCCTTAGAACTCTTCCTCAGCCCTCAGTGAAGTAAGGAGGATATTCTCACCTTATTTACTTGTTGATAAGCAAGTCCGGGAAGAATTAGGCTCAAGAGTGTCTACTAAACGAGACATTTCAGTAGCAACTGAAATATTGAGGACCTGTTTCTTTTAAAGTAGAACATTTATCAAACACTTTAATACTCACAGACTAGTTTCTACTGATATCAGCGCTCATCATTTTTGCAAATCAAACTTCAGAACAGCATGAGCACACAATTAGCAGTACTATATCACACTGAAGTATTTTGCTTAATATCACAACTATCTAGAAAATTAATCTGTTTTTACTCAGGTTTTGGCTTTGTTTTGGGTTTATTTGGTTTTTTTTAATCTGAATTCTCCACACTCTTTAAAAGTTAGAGCTTGTAGCGGCCCATCTGGAGGTTTCCAGTAGATCTGCCTCCAGACTATCTCCCAGCCACATGAGATGGAATAACCTCTCTAAGTATGTTTGGGTAGAACAGCAGCAGGTGAACAAAAGTACTGTACTGAATCAGGCCAAAGGGCTTCTGGCACCTCCAAGTGTGTCAGAAAGGAAAATGCATTGCTGCCTTCTCCAAATAGTCTTCCAGACTCCAGCTTGTGGCTCATGGGTTTCCTGAACCAGTTGCAATGTCTGTATTTTTAGTTCCAAGTGGATTTCCTTACCCTACCCAAACTTGTTTGCTCTGGAGTAGCTGTTTCCAGCTTCAACTAATTTAGCTGGTTGACCACCTCCAGAACTACTCACAACAGTCACAATCACTGCTTCCTTCTACATTGCTCTCCACCTAAAAGGAGAATAAGACAGTGCTGAAATATATTACTCTCTCTCTTAATTATATGGCTAGGAATGAGTCTCGCTTCTAATAATGTTGATGAAAATAAATAATGAATGCCATACTGTACTCTTAAAGATATCCTAAAAAACCTGAAATGACTCATAGTAAAAAAGAATATCTAGTTTAATTCACATTTTCAGAAGGAATGGAAAGTCTAGCTTTTTCTTTTTTGTAGACAGTTTATGCTGATACAGCTTTTCAGTGTAAGTCTATGGCTAAACATTACCATCATTGTCAAAAGAATGTTTAGGATTAAAGCTAATTTGAAATGCACATTTCTATACTGAAAAATTTCATATTAATAACAAAGTTCCTCAAAATGGAATTTCCTCCCCTCCCTTTTTCAATGTAGGAAAGCAAATATACTGGTCACATTTGTATGTATGCATGCACATGTGTACATTTATGTATTTATAAGCAGACACACAAAAGTAGACGCTTTAATGTATTTCATCAATTTGAAATGCATACACAATTTTCCCATATTTTTAACTTCCAAACTTGCTGAATGATACCTGACCCAATTCTTTCTGACTACCTAAAACCTACTTCAATTTGTATGTGCTTATTATATACACTTATCTTTGAGACCTCCTCATACACTACAGCATATACATAGGAGGCTTGTTTTAGAAGACAGAAAGCCTTTCACATAAACATAAACGAAAAATCATCTAGGTAGACCCGAACCTTAGTTCTTTACTGGAGCATTATACAAGGTATAACCTTGATCTGGTAAGCAGTATGTTAAAAAAATTTTAGGACCCTTATTACACACAAAACATAGTTTGTATTTATCTGTAGGTAATGGCCAAATAAATAACATCTTTCAACATTTGAAGATGAACAAAAACAAACAAAGTGAGCACTCAGGACAATTCTTCTGTCTTCATGGAATTTTGCATATAATGCAAGAGTCCTTACTTGGATGAAATCACTAATTGGTAAAACATTTTTTAAATCATAAACTGCAAACACAGGAAAAAAACACAGTATTCAGGATTGACAGAAAAAAGATACATGACATTCAAAAACTAAACAAGATGTAACATGCAAGATATATTTACTTGGCAGAACAAAGCACATGAGTATTTATTTTTGAAGAATCACAAAAACTTTGAGTATGAAAGCAACATTGCTATCAACAGACACCAAAACCTGATTTTTATGAGCAACAATGAATTGTCACTTTAAGTGTTTTATGATAAAGCACAAATTATCATGTGCCACAGTGCAAGATAGTATTTCCAAGAATAAGAAGAGTTAAAGAAAGTAAGAAACACTTCAAGTGCAGTTTATAAAACAAACAATTGTATCTTAGTCACGTGAAGACAACAAATCTCCATCTAGTACAGATACAAATCATGCTGGATTTGTGTGACAAGCATGAGAGAGCTGGAGACAGGGCTGTAGATCTTACCACTATGGGTGAAAATGCTCTGGGACATTTTGCCCATGAGATCTTGTTAAATGGCTATAAAAGAAACAGGTTTTGGAGGAAAAAACCCAGCATAACATGTTACCTAGCAATAATCTGAGCATTTTCTGAAGAGCTCAATATTCTTCCAAGTTTTTCAAATGAGTCTTTGTATACTGTTCAATGAAACTGCTATTTTGTTTACTACATCACTTTTTCCATTTACCCTAAGACCTACAAAGGTACTTATGTACTAGTTCATCTATAATAATGAACAATAATTCAGTAAATTCACATTAATATGCATTTTTTCCCTAAGCGCACATGCTACCTAGACTTGAAACCTACCCTCCACCTAAAGCTCAGTTTGTTGTGAGTTGAATCTGTTTCTTCTCAGCAACTGGTTTCCCACACTGAAAAGAGATGAACTATGTGTAAGGGAACCCAAACAGTAAGTTATCTTCACGATGGAATCAGCTTGCAGTGAATAGATTGGTCAAAAGATTAAAAATAGCTAAAAAGCACAAAGAACTGAACATATTTTTCAAAACTGTTGACACAAAGAGCTAAAGCGCATATCTGAGAAGTTTGTTGTGTTGTCTAATAAAAGCATCAAACACAGCACGAAATAATTCAAAAAACCCAGATTGTCAGCAAACTATCAAAAAAAGAGAATATTTAGAAGACAATTCTGTATGTAATTAATTTCAGAAAGTAAGAAATCACTGAGTTACATAGACTCTTTAAGATTATTAGAACACTCAGAGCCATGTAATAACAATGCTATGTCTGAAACATTTTGCTGGTATGCTCACAGTTACCTAAGAGAACCCACCATTTTGACGCTGCTATCATGCTGTGAAGAAGAGGGTAGGAATCAGTTTTCCACCTAATTATACACTTTATTCTTCGGTGCACTGTAAGAAAATCTCACCAGAAAGTGGTTAGTGTAATGGCAAGCCACAACTAAATTGAAGCCCAGGTCACTGGTTCTGAACTAGACTTTACAAGCTTAAGGACAAATAACTGCAGAACCAAGTACATTGTAATGGAAGCACAGCATGTACTTTTAAGTTAATAATAATTTTCATTGACATCAACCCTATTCTTGTGTCCCAGCTTAAAGCGCCAAAGTTCTTGATTAATATTCAGAATTGCTAGCCAAATATTTTCATACTAAATATAGCTTCATCTAGATTCCTTTAGGGACACGGCCTTTTAAAATACCTATATAATGAAGGAGATTGCCAAATTATATTGTTAACTTTTCTCACCAACTATCTATTTGTTGATTTACTGTGTGACAAGAGATAAAATCTGTAGTGTTTAATAAGCCTGACTGTAAAATTTCCATATTATTCTCTCCCTTTAACAGAAGCTTTATTTTAATTATTATCTTTAATAGTATCACTGTGCTAGACATGTGCAACTGTGAAAAAAAATATATCAGATTGTCACTAAATTAGATTGCAAAGTAATATTTTTATCTAATGGAGCAACTGATAATTTCTACTACTACTTTCAAACTTCAACACATGTAACAGTACATTAGCAAATCTGATATATTGTAATGAAAGCAATGAAATGTAAATGTATATAAGCAAAGTTTAATGTATTCACAAACTAAAACAAATCAGAAAAAATAACATTAGAGTCCCAACTATTTTAGAAGGCACATAACTTGTGTATGCAGATCAACAAGCTTGCCCGACAAAAGGAAAAAAAAAAAAGCACGAAAATAGAGTTACCGGTCAATCTCAAGTTATGGTTTTACCATTTGGAAAGGGAAACCAGACGCAAAATCTTGCAAAATGCTAAGAGAAAAACTAAAGAAAATATTGCCGCATAATATCACAAGCAACAACGTTCAAGGGTAAGACAGGCAATAGTGAGATATAGGAAGAAGAAATACGTAATGTAATGCAGTGATACGCTCCCCACAATGACAATTCACGTATGTTCACAACTGCAGATTGGATAGGATGGTTAATTCTGAGATGCATTTATGAAAACATAACTAATTTTATCCTGGTGTGACTAGAATGTCTAATTTCTTACCAGAGTTTTCCCAAAGTAAATACATGTCAAAATTGTTCTTTTAACATTTGACCCTTTGTGAAATATAACTGTAAATTTAAAAGTATAGAGACCAATGAAACACCACACTGCTCCACAGAAAAGGCAAGGTGGTACCCAAGACTACAAAAGAGAACACAACTCTCTGTAATCATACCTAATCATACCCCAGTGCCGTCCCCCTCTGCCTCGCTTCCCTGAGTTAAATGGCTCTTGAGCTAATACAAGTCAAGAAAGGTTCAGACCAGGGACGATGATCAGTGAAGACCTGCAGCTTAATCCATTTGTCATCAAGGGCACAGACAGATTTGTGGTTTAGAGGAATCCCCTGAACTGGTTGGGCGAGCACCGCCAGAGAGTGCTGCCAGAACACTCAGCCAGACGTGCTGAGTACCTGATAACCTTCGTCCTGCCTTGAGACGATGATAATGTGCATGACATTTTGCCGAAAGGCTGACAGCACTTCTGGGTAGCCAAATTAACTTCAGTTACAGAGTCTTTTGTCTCAGAGTATAAAAGACAAATTTTATTTTCCCTCTTCCTTTACTATTAATTTTTATTTAAATTCAATCCATTTCATGAGGTGGTTTAGAATGTATGTATAAAAGACCTCTTTTTGCACAGTAAAATAGCGGCTCCATTAAAACTTCCTTTTCCCTCATTTTTTACAGGCATCCAAAGATTGCTAAAGAAATCCTTCTGTTAAGCTGTAGGAAATACATTTCAATAGTATGTTATGCTTCCAGAAGACTGGCAAAACCCCAACTTTAAAAGCTACTTATTCATATATGTAATTTATCAATATACATCTCTAAAATGTGTAATATTCTGTCATAGCTTTTGCTGTTTCCTTCAAAATCCTGATCTTCAAGATATCTACAAGAAAGCATTTTCTTCCTCTGAAAAACCTCCTCTGATGATATGCAGATCACAGAACGATACAGTATCTCAAGTTGGATCACTGAGTCCAACTCCCTGGATGTTGCCATAGATGCTCCTATAGAGGAGGGAAGTAGAAGGGTGAAAATGTAACACCCTACTCAGGACTTTTACTTTACTGCAGTAAGGTGAATTTTTCTTTTATAAAAGAAAAAAAAAAAAGACTTTATGTAGGAAATATCCAAAGCACTTCAAATACATCATTTTTTAATTGCTCTTCAGCAGGTACCCTGTATTTATCTCATCCTTATTTCAGTGACTGATCAAGAAAGCTCCAGAAGGCTAATTTCCATATACTAAAGTTATTTTTTACAAAAATGGCCTCTTTTGTAATTTTTTGTGTTTGATTACTGATTGATGAAATAAATATTTTCCAAGTTACATCTGCAAGGATTTTGAGCAACATATTTGAAACTCTCAAAAAATCCAGGTTATGTGTCTTTTTTAGAATCTTATTTATATTTATATTTATCATCAGATTAAGGAGTTTTCAGCTCAAATGTTTTGAGACTTTGATTATAATAAAAAAACCCCAAACATAATTCAGCTGACAAGTTAGGACTGAATTTGCTAAGCTATGCAGTCCAGGAAAATTGTTTATAGTGAGTTGTGTTCCTTTATAGCCTTGACACAAGAACATCATATAACAATTGTTTAGACACACTTGGAGTCTCTTCTACCAACATGCAAGAAAATGGTCTTGATTGCTTCTCTCTCAGTTTGTGTTCTAGGAAAAAAGATGCATGCATTCTGCTAAGAGATTTAAAAAATATTTAGAACAATATTACTTTAAAGATCAGATGTGCAAATGTCAGATATACTGCTCTGATTGATTTTGTTACTCTGATCTCATGCCTAAAAGCAAGTTCTTAAGGTACATCCTGACCTTGTAACTTCCACGGAATGTGGTGGCAGCAAGACACTCAGTCTAAAATTGTGTAACAGCTACCTCACGTGCTCCCCAGGGACTTCTCAGACTTAAACAGTTATATACAACGTATTAACAAAATACAGAAATGCAGAAATACAGAGCTGCACTTATTTTAGTCTTAGTATGACACTTGACTGAATAAAAAGTCAATGCTTGTAATGCTTCTCACAAGAACAGTTACCCTGAGTCAGCCCAAGGTCCAACTAACCCTGGGCACTGTCTTCAATGGTTGTCAGAACTGAATACCTGGGGATACCTAAGCAACAGTATCACAACACAGTAAAATACATGATGACACCTCCATAAAATACCATGTAGCCTCAAACAATCTGCAGCTCAGGGCCTTTCAAAGCCTGTAATTATTTTTTTTAATTTAATACTCTTCACTTAATTTTCTTCAAAGATGTCCTGTAATTTATATTTTTAATCCGCATACAGTTCTAATGTTCACAGCAATTCTGTGTCATGGATTTCCAAAGCCTAATTACATCTTTTATCTTTCCTCAGCCTGTTGCCTGCTCTTTTGGTGCCTCCTCATTCCAATAGCAAGAGAGAGAAGGTATGTTCCTTATGGCACCTTATAGATCCTTATTACATTTCCTCTTAATTATTCTTTTTCCCTTTTGAAAAGTCATATTTCATTTACTTGTTTTTTATATAGAAAGAGTTCCGTATATTTGGTCTACCTTGTTGTTCTGCTCTGGACATTCTTCTCTCCTGTAACTTTTTCTGGGAGGAGGCAGATCAGAACCACACACAGTATTCAGGGTGTGGAGTAAGAAATTTATACAAGTGGCAAATGGCTATGCTTACTTTTGTCCTGTATGACTTTTTTTTAATGATACATAACAGTAGATCTAGTCTGTTGATCAATGCTCATTTTGTGAGACCACATCTTATTCATGAATCACTACAATCACCTTCATACATTATTATTTTATATGTGAATTTAGGAATAGTATTCCTGTATTACTTTACAGTTACCTACATTGAATTTCATATTTTACTGTGAAAAAAATCCTGTAAGGATCTTCAGAAATTCTTTACAGTTGATCCTTATCTTCACTTCCTTGAATTAGCTGGTACTTTCCACAGGCCTGGTCATCCCACTATTCACTGTCTTTTCAGGATCTCTTACAAGTACATTTATCAGAATGGTTCCAGCACATACAGGGCTCATTCTCCAGTTTTGCAGTCACACAAAGGCTAGCCATTTACTCTCACCCCTGTTCCCTATATTCCATCTAGGGGTTTTTTTGTTTATTAGAGGATCTTCTCTCATTCCAGAGTTTCTGAATTGCTTTTAGCCAATAACTTTTGGAAATTCAACTGACTACAGCAGTCCCTACTCAGCATTGTCACAGTAGTCCTGTCTGAATTTTTCACTACGGATTTTTAAAGAGTGTAAATATTTTAAAGTATTTAAAAATATTTCTACTCCTTTCATATTGCATACTTTTATACTCACAGTGAAATCCTCTTAAGCGTTGCCTCACACTGTGACATGACCTACAGTAACACCAATGGCCACAGTTATGTCTGTGATCTATTAACTATTTTTACCAAGCAATTGGTACAAAGAGGTTGAACTTCTGAAAGAGTATAATTCTCATTGTATCAAATCTAAGCTAGGAAAATGAAACATGTCTTACAGGGCACTGTGACCATAACATTCAGGTGGACTTGAGAGAACTTTCATGGTTTTGTGCTACAAATAAATATTTATCTCAGAAAATTTTTATTAAACTGGTCTCCTCAATATGCTGGATCATGTGTTTTCAAGGAGTGGGGTAACTTGGAGAGCACGGAAGACATAATGAGAATATGCTACCCTCTATTTTCCTCAGTGTAAAAATAAACAACATCAGGCTTTATAGAGCTGATTTACACTGTTATTTAGGCTCTAAAACACCTTGGAATATAAACAAATAAAAGAATTATGGCATGAAATATATTTCAATTGGTAAACATGCAACATCTCTTCTGCCAGTAAGAAAAACAAACCCCAAACAAAAACAGGAATAGAACAGAAAAAATATGGGAACAGAATATCATAACGGCTGTTTCAAAAAATCTGAGCTGTTTTACTCAACTGTATGTTGAAACACCTAATAGAATATAATATGTTATTCTGTTGATAGGCTCACATGCTTCAACAAAACTGTGTGCCAGGACATTCCTTACTAATTTAGCAACTAATCAGATGCTGTGCTGGGAAACACACCCTCACGTGTTACAACAACCCAGGCGCCTGCAACATAGAGAAAAAAAAAAAGGGAAGACTATAGGTTCTCATACCCTCTGTAAATAATTTCCGTCGTGCGTTTTGTAATCTAATGCTTCTATTTGGCAAATCAGATGCAATTAAAGGTCAAAACCCGACTACTATATAAATGCAACTTTGCTTACTACGATCTTCCTCCTGAATGTCACTGTTCTAAAGACTTAAGCAATGACACCCTCTTCCTTCTGTGGCAATAACTAGAGTATATTTATAAATATCTTGTTTTATTAATGCTTCTTGCTTCTTTTATTAAGTTCTCAAATTACCAGAAATTACCTGTCTCTTTTTCCTTCTTATTACCCTTAAACAGCCAGTGTGCCCAATGAATTGTTTAGAACTTGGAAACTTGGCAGATGTTAACAGAACAGACTGCTAGGAGACCTGGAAGTATTTTCTCCTTGTGAAAAAACAGCATTTTTACAAAACTGAAAAGGTAATTTCTATATTCTTCCATATAGGTGGCATATTACTTATGGAAACCTTTGCAGAACTGTGGAAATTACAATTTTTGTCCTTGTTGCTGAGATATAAGGAATTAAAGTAATTCAGTTGCTCAAACCACGTACAGGAGTACACAAAAGCAAGCTTCCTATGCAGAGAAAACAGACAGTGATTCAATGACTTGGGTTTCAGGTTCTAGAAACTTTCGCATTGTCTGCAGAATGATCCAAAGGCTGGTGTCATGATGCTGAAATCAACGCTTAGGGACAACTGGCCTCAGAACCATTTCTGTACATCATGTGTATATATCCTCATAGTCAGATTGATGCTGATTTGTGTGGCAATCGAAGAAAGCAATGACAGGCAACAACTGTGACAAGTGATCACTGAAACTGGGAGACAAATGCCTCTGATACCTATGGCAGATTTGGGTGTTAGATTCAGTAACATTTTTGTGTGGAACAAGTCCTATTCTTCACTTCAAAAATAATACAATAACAAACGAGCAATTTGCCTACAGGAAACAATTAATATACACCAACATTAAATGGAGAAAAACAGCATACATGTACTTGCAGGAGAAAAAAGTCTTTTGCGCATTTCTGTATTTGGCCTAAGTCACTCCATTTGCTTTTCTTGGAGTGTTCAGTGATAGTATGAAAATACAGAATATGGTTAAGCTTGCTACCTACTTTTATGGAGTTTTTGTCAAATTTAATTTGAGTTGTGTTTAAGAAAAGCAATTCCAAAATTAATCAGTCCATTTTTTTCTTCACCCTAAAAGCAGTACCTCTATTCAAAGTAACACTGGGGGCTCCCTGAATGCTATAGTTTATAAATACCCTTTAAGATGACAAGTCAAATGACTTCAGGATTGTAAATTATCTCTCACAGTTGTTCAACTGTTAAAATGGAAAGCGGTAAGAATAGAATAAAAATACTCATGGTGAAAATGTTACATGTGCAATGGAATAAACACAGGGAACACATGAACATTTTAACATTATTCTTTCCACTTAAATTTACTCTCTACCCTTTAAAAAGGTCAGTTTTGTGACCTTCTGTCCTGATGAGCAATCTGAGGTCTGTCATTCTGTTTAAAGCTCCACACTGATCAGAAATGCAGTCCTCCTTTACTTGTGATCTGTCCAACACTTGTAACAATATTCCACTGCTTTAGTCATTAATAGTAATTTGATGCGACCTACCAAGTTAACCAATTCAAAGATATAACAATATGCAGCTAAGGCCTACCTATCTAGACATTTTACTAAGTCTGCCTAAGCTCTCTGAAATCTTTTAACTAGACAATAACCTTGCTAACTCTGAGAGTTGCTTTAAAAAATATATATTCTTTAGAATTAATTCTTTTTTTTTGAGTTTGTGCTGTCTGCAAAGCATAGAAATACAATGTATCAACTCAAAAATAAAGAATTTAAGATTACACTTGAACCAGTAACCTAATTTTGGTTTTAGTGCACCAATATGCAGCTATTTCTGCACAGTCACAGCTACAAATTTTAAGACATTTGACATGGATTTCCATCATAAGTTAGAAAACCCAGAATTCCAAATACTTGTTCAAAAGTCTTCATGGATTAGGGATAAATATTTAGGGTTAGGGCTGACAGAGGCAGGGAATGACCAGCTGTTTTGTTCAGAATGATGTGATTGCATCCAAGTCTTCTCCTTTCCCTCTCTGAGCTGGGTTAAGAAGTCTTTTGCTACACTTCAAGACGCAGTTCATAACCTGAGACTACATTCAACATGACAGTTAAAGCACACCTGTGTAAGGACAAATGTTACTTTTTGGCTGACATTTTATAACAGTATAACCAAACCCTTAGGATCCTTCAACTGGAGGGATTTCTTTGTCACTCTCCCTCACATAAACTTTATTTCAAGTTTCACTTTTTACTGAGGAAATGCCTGTAAATCACACCGTCGGACATGTTTCCTTATAAAACTATTTAGGCCAGCAGCCAAAATGAGATGTACCCTTCTACATCCTGCCTCTGAAGTCCACTATTTATAATACGTCAAAAAAGAAACAAAGCAGGGGCTCTATACTGCAAATGCAATAATACTCAGAATTTACAGCAATATATACAGATCGCCTGCCAGTAGCTGACAAAAATCAAACCTCAAAGATGGGACAGAAAAATTCTTTAAGAAAAGCTTGTAGCACTCATTGTATATCCAAAGTGTAGCCCACAACTCAACACAGAAGAAAACATGTTTTGTTTTACCTGTAATTAGACTTCTAAAGCTTGATCTCTGCTGCTGAAAAATTCTGGTCCCAATATTGTTGAATTAGTAAGAAACATGAAAAAAGTGAAAGGCACCTCTAAACTCCCTTTCTGAAAGCTGGAATATGTGGCAAACAGCAAGCATTTGCACTGTACAAACCAAACTCAAATGCAAACTCAAACTTTCTTGTGTTTAAGATGGAAGACTAGATCTAAGTGGTTGTTATTAAGTGCAAAGTTTAGAAAGGGGCAAGCAGCAACGGGCAGTGCCAGAGTAACACTAACCATGCTGGCAATTTTCTCTTTCTCAATATCTGGCTTGTTTCTTCATCCACCTCATCTCCTCAACAGAATTTTCTGTATTCGCTTTATCACTTTCCTTTCAACTTCAATCAGGTTTCAGGAGGTGTTTTGTTTTCTTAGTGCTGGAAACAAGCTGAACTAAAAAAAAAAAAAACAAAACCCCACCTGCAATTCTACATGTCTTGTACTTAATGTTTACTTAATATTGTGATCAAAAGAAAAAAATTATCACTAAAATAAACATACTGATAAAAAAAGATGTGAGACAGCTTAAAGGATAGTAGGCAGCAGTAGAGAGGCTGCAATTTTTTCCCCCATGATGATAATATGGGTATTATGTGACATGCCAGCAAGCATGACAGAGCTATCAGAACTAGGTCAGCTCAGAATTAGCAGTTCACAGAATCACTAGGTTGGAAAAGACCCACAGGGTTGTCAAGTGCAACTATTCCCATCAATCACTAAATCACGCCCCTCAGCATCTCATCCACCTATCTTTTAAACACCTCCAGGGAAGGTGATTCAACCACCTCCCTGGGCAGACTGTTCCAATGCCCAATGACCCTTTCCATAAAAAATTTTTTCCTGATGTCAAAAGTCTGAAGCTCCCCTGGTGCAGCCTGAGGCCATTTCCTCTTGTCCTGTCCCTTGTCACTTGAGAGAAGAGGCCAGCTCCCTGCTCTCCACAACCTCCTTTCAGGTAGCTGTAGAGAGCAATGAGGCCTCCTCTTCTCTAGGCTAAACAACCCCAGCTCTCTCAGCCGTTCCTTGTAAGACTTGTTCTCCAGCTCCTCCACCAGCTTCGTTGCTCTTCTCTGGACTCGTTCCAGAGCCTCAACATCCTTCTTGTGGTGAGGGGCCCAGAACTGAACACAGTATTCAAGGTGCGGTCTCACCAGTGCCGAGTACAGAGGGAGAATAACCTCCCTGGACCTGCTGGTCACGCTGTTTCTGATACAAGTCAAGATGGGCACACTGCTAGCTCATGTTCAGTTGGCTGTCAAGCAACACCCCCAGGTCTTTCTCCTCCAGACAGCTCTCCAGCCAGGCTTCCCCCGGTCTGTAGTTCTGCATAGGGTTGTTGTGCCCCAAGAGCAGGACCCTGAATTTGGCCTTGTTAAACCTCATGCCATTGGTCTCAGTTCTTACATTGTTCACTACATACAAATCCACCTGGCTGCATTCACAGACACCTTTAACAGAACAGCATTTTTGGCACAGTGGGTCCAGAAGCAAAACTCCCAAGAATAACTGAATGGTGACTGCAGCTCCATACTTTGAAATTAAACACAGGACAGAGATGGCTTTATTGTAAGTTGAAAATTGCTGAATAAGAACTGTGCTATGTTGGTTTTTTTATTAAAAAAAAAAAAAAAAAGATGAACAAAGGCTGTATTTTCCACCCTCCCATCATTATAGACCTAGCATTTTTCAACTGAGTGTAATAGTTCATTTTTACCAATGAGTAACAAAGGAAATTAATTCCTGAGTCAGTTTTGCATAGTGTACCCTGCGGTTTGCAAAGACTGCATTTATGTCAGCAATTTATTTCACACATTTAATCATGAATGCAGTGACTTCACTTGAAAAAGTATTTCAAATCTCTTGTACTTAAGCATAGTAAAAATACACATCTCACTGTGCTAGTGCCCAAATGACCTATTTTCCAGCATGAAGGCAAACTGCTACATAGTAGAAAGCAGGAATAAAGCCATACAGCATTAAAAAAAAAACCCAACATGAACACTGTCAAGAATTTTTGGTAATGTAGACAATTCTTTTTGCTACCTCCAGGAGTTTTGGTCACTTATATCTAATGTGCCTTTTTGATTTGGAAAAATGCATTATATAAAACAAAGGATAATTACAAATTGATATTTGAACAGTACAGTGGCTACTGAATAAATAAAATACAGGTTCAAACTGCAAATAAAACTCAGTTTCCATTTGCTAAGAGAACAGTTCCACAAGTATACAACCACTTTTTATATTAAGCACATCTGGGATAACCATATTTGTAAATAGAATTGTTTGTGGTATGTTGTCTAGCTTTTATCTAGGCTTTTATATATATATATATGTATGTATATCCGTACAAACTCGAATGACTATATGAACCAAAACGAACAGAATAGCAGACAGAATCACATAATGATGGACATAATGGTTGGACTAGGTGATCCAGTGGGTCTCTTCCAACCTGGTGATTCTATGATTACGGTTGGTAGGGACATCTGGAGATCATCTAATCCAGTCCCTCTGCTAAAGCAGGTTCGCCTAAAGCATGTTGCACAGGAAACTGTCTGACTTGATTCTCTTGAGAGGAGGAGTCTCCATGAACTCCCTGTTTTTCTATATGTTTATCTACTAGACTATATTCTGCTTTCTGTCTTCCTGTAGGTCCACAGGAAGGTTTTTTTAAGTCTGTTATCAGATCTCATGTGAAGAACAGCCATGTGAAGAATGGACCTCATCTGTATGACCAAACCAAGACTGTGCAACAGAAACCGATACTCACAGTCCCATGTTTTGGTATTGACTTGCCCTGACTTACATTAGCTTTGTTCTTATCTACAACATCAAGGAAATGGATTAACAAACATAAATCAGAAACAGTTCCGTTACAACCTTGATTCTGTTTAGATTTCCTAATGGAACAAGATCTATTTTCTAATCCACTCGTGTCCAAAGAGATCTTTTTGCAATACCCTCAAGGATAAAACATTTTTTTTTTTGAGATACAATTAAGTAGCATATCCTCAAGGTCTCAAGAGTGATCTGGATACACAATCATACTGTGCCTGAGATTCACTTCAGAAAAACTGCTTGTGTGTACAAAGAGACAGAGGCAAACCTAGTACCTATGCTTGTTTGTCAAGACCAGCAATTGTTATTGCTGGAGAAAAGTATTCCAGCACGTTGATGCAAGATTCAGCTCCTTTTTGTAACTACAAGTACCAGTCAATGGCATCCTTAAGATAGACAGGCCTTCAGACCAACAGGGAATGATGACACAAGGGCTGTAAACCTGTGACCCATCTCACCACCATAGGCTTACTGTATACGTTCATGGAAAAAAAAAAGTCACCATGAAGGTGCAATATACCTTACTAGCCTACAGATATTTCAGTATGGACAAGATGAATCATGCCATATTAACTGGATATCTTTAAGTCTGACCACTCAAGAAACACAGGTGTGCCACAATTCCTGTGCATATTCTAATACATCTATTAGCATCGGGTTTCAAAAAAATCTTGGTAGGATAGGAAGAAATGAAACAGTTTTATAAAGTAAAAATAATTTAACAAGTGACCTTCTCCAGTGCTCCTTTAACAGCTGTTAACCCATTTTTAAACAAAGCAAGGTATCAATAGAGAAGTTCCTCAGAAAACAGAAGCAGTTTCAGAAACAAAGTGATACAAGAAACCACTTCACCGAGAAAGGCTCAGGATGAGATCACCTCTTGCTTCAGCTTGAAATTTTTAAACTTAAAATAGTACTAAATTACTTCATTAGAAATAAAAGCACAGGTCTTCTTACGTATGCGCATGTTAAATGGCAGACAACTAGCACTGTCGATTTAAGTTATAGGAATGAAAAGGAAGAGAGGCTACTCTTGGTTTAACTAGTCGGTGGCGCTCAATAAAGATACAGGAGGACCAAAAGTGAGTGAAACAGATTGACAGTATCTTAATTGAAGGACTTGTATGCTTGAACTGTATGTACAGCAGAAGGGATGCATAACAAAAAAATACCGAAAAAAGTAATTTTTAAAACAGGCATAATCAGTCATCCACCTTCCAACTACCACAAGCTTTAACTGCAAGGAAAATTATCATAAAGTTGTACCACCATTTCGAAAACATTATAGCAACTGACTGATATTTATTTTCAAAACCAGAATTGCTGGCTGGCCACCTTCAGAGAGCAGATTATTTTACAGAGACAGACACTGCTTGTATTATATGATCTAATAGCACAGGCACTCCCACAGAACAGTAAGTCAACTCCAAGATTCTAGACACCTGAAAACCCGAATCAAAGTATGTAAGCACTATTTACAGTCTCTTCATGAAGATCAATTGTTCTGGTTTTGGGACCCAATGAACCGGAGAGTGAAAGAAAACAATAGTCTCAGACTGCAGAATTCTTTTTAATGGTAACACAGAACAGTTTGAAAACCTGTGCTTTCTTCCATTCCATGAGCAATTTGGTTTGGGTTTCTTTGCCTTCCTCTTCTCTTACGTATACAACAAATAAATGCAGATGTAAACACTCAAACCCATAATAAGTTTTACATAAATTTCTCTCACACGAAACAGGATGAAAGAGCATCAATTACACCAATGGCTCTTCAGTTAAAAGCTTTGAAGCACCACTGGTCTACACAGATACACTGAGTGACAGCAGAACCACACTGCTCAGACCATGACCTAGCATCTTATCAGTTCTGTATAGTTCCACAGCAGGTTTATAGGAAAGTCTGAAGATGGTTCATACTTTTAGAAGTCTAGGAACAACTACACATCTGAACTGCTTTCTGTAATTACCATGATATTGGTATCTACCTCTACACAGAAAACAAACTCACATCATCCCTTTTCAACCACATGTTACTGTTTCTTCAGCGTCAGGGTGTAATACAGTGTGTACTAATGGATGCTTGCAATGCAGATAGCTGCTTTCTAATGATATCAGATTCACAATAATTCCTGGTGGTCTGTTTAAAAGAATAATGTGTTCAATATACAAACTTGTATTCTGAAAATGGATAGTCTTTAAACCATTTTGAGGCATTGCTTGTATTGCAGAGAAATTAAATTAATCATATACTCTACGATAACAACATGATAAAACATGGACTGAGTCATCCCCATGGCAGGTCAATCGACTTCACAATTATTGATTAATTTTTATTCCTGCGGATATCAACTAATATTTATTTGAAACTATAATGATAAATTACTTGTGTTGCCTACTAGAAAGACAAAGGCAAAGCCCAGCAAGCTCACCGACTTCTAGACAGCACTGGTATAATGATGTTCTAAAAGATAATTATCTCTTTAACCAACAGAGTATTTTTCCTTAATAACCAACTTCACAAAAACCAATAGCTTCCAGAAAATACATAACATAGTCCCACCGTAAGAAAAAGCATTTCTAGAAGTATTTTGATATGCTTATTTTAAACTTGTACTCAAATCAGAAAATACACTTCCCACAAAGTTATTAAAAACTAAAACTTATGAACAAGCAGCAATAAACTTAGAAAAGATGGTAAGATCAAAATAATTCAATTCTATTTTTAAAAAAAGACTATTTTTAAAATTCCAGATGAACTATAAAAAAGAAGATGCTAAATAACCAATATATTAAAAATAATATACCTACTTGCCAGCGATGGTCCTCCAAAGCCGTGCACCTACAGTTGTGGGAATGTAACATGAAACAATGCATTAAAAGAGAAACAGTACTAGGTTTTTCTTTATTCATAAGGAAAGTTTGACTGTGGAACAAAATGACTAAGGTAGTCTCTGTAACAGTCAAAACAGGAAGGGTATATTAACTTAGAGCAATAGTTCTTGAATTGTTTTCTGTAAACTTAACATAGTGGTTAAAAACATAACTGGAAAATGTCAGTATCTTATATTGCATTCAGCAACTTGTACTCCTACTTTTTCACACTGAAGGGAAAGATAACCAACATAACTTACACCTTACATCTACAAACTGACAACCACTTTCTACATTCCTTATGAATCTGTAATAATCTTGCCATCTAGTGGCTGGCTGGAAGTGTGAAGTAATTACATAGAACTGCTATACCAAGAAGAATTTTTTGCTGCTTTTTGGAGTGGCACTTCATTAATGGATTTCAAGTAATTACCACAAGATTTCTACAGTATTACCTGAAGAACCTGATTGTTCTTGAACTCTGTGTACAGTGCTTTCAAAGGCACTAATAAAATCTAAAAATGTAACTATAGATACATAAAAATAATCATCCTGTTAGCTGGGAAACACACATCTCCTGAGCTGCATCTCTACAATGAATCCTTAAATAATCACACAGAAGTGGGAATAAATAGAAACAAAACCAGAACGGTCCCTTAGCTTGGTCAATATCAGTACATCTTGGATGTTGTTAATACCAAAATATAAATAATTGTAGCTAAGAGAAAACTTAAATCACTACCTACACCTGGTAAGGTATAAACATTAGTGGCTATTTATGTAAAAAAGAGCCTAAAAATCAAATTCTCTTAAGCTTTTTAAGTTGGCCTCTAAGCTTGCAATGCTCAAGGAGCAATCAGAATGATAACGAAAAATGGAGAAGCTACACTTCCAAAAAGGTTGTGAAAAACTGCTATACCTTAGCAGGGAACAAAAGGCTTTGGTAGACAGGAGTGACATACATGAAAGAAGAACACCATGCTTCTCTGACACCCACTTCCTTCTTTGCTACTACGTGCAAGTGATCTTTCAAACACTTTGCATGGGGATTGAATACCAAAGAAAAGGCAAAATAAGATACTGAAAATTACAGACTGATGATAAGCATTTTGCCAAAGAATTTTTAAGATGGGAAGGAAGAATAGGATAGGAGTTTTAAAAAACCCCAAACAGCAGTCCAGCCAATGAACTCAAAATCCTTTACAAACTTGCTTGTACTCATATTAGACTTTGCACATACTGGAAATATAACATTTCAGAAACTAGGAAAAAAGTACTGCTTGTTTCTTATTTCAGCTGTGCTAAGTTGGGTCCTTTCTCAATCTGTTTACGAAGTTGACCAATTTATATCTGATCATCCAAACAATGATGTGATTAGACTAATGTCAGAAGTAGTAAAAATGTTGAACGAAACTTTATATTTTAGAAAATAATGCATTTTCAGACCTTGCAGTACAGAAATAAAGATTATTTTTCACTGATTCAAATTATACTCATGCTAAATCAGTTCTCCTAATGCCTCTTCTATAAAATATAGCAAAACTTCACTGAAAATAGTAATCAATCATAGACATTATTTCTCTCTGAAATGATACGTTACTTCAAAATAATCAGAACATCAAAATGGATTTAGTGATGAACTAACATGCTCTGAGCTGCAGGTGTGTATATCAATACACTGTCTTACCTTTTATCCTTGAGAATACCAAATCATTTATTATCTGAAGAACTAGTATTCCGAGTATTATGAGAGAAGTCAGATGATACACTCTCCAAGAGGTCAGTGCAACAAACCTAGAATGTCAAGAAGAAATAATTGTTGTATACTTTTAAACTTATTGGAAGTATACATAAACTGACAGCTACTATCAGCACTGAAAATAAAGAGGAGAAAAAAAGACTAATTTTATGTTAATTGAATTCAGTTCTTCCCTACAATCTTTTCACAGGAAGCAAACATCGAGAGCTCCAAGCACAACAGTCTCATTTAAAGATGCAACTGCTATACATACGCTGAATTCACAGTACATTTTGGTCCAGGCTTTTATGTAAGCACAGAGAAAGCACAGTAAACAAAATATTTTAATTCTTGCATAGGACATATTACTTTGTCAGTTATTATGGTTTTATTAACATAAATTGCCTTGGCACAATTTTCTTATTTTATTCACTTACAAAAAATGTTACCCATTTCCTTGCGTTTCCTGCAAGACCTATGTTCACACAAGATTTTTATAGAAAAACTTTCAAATACAAAGATGAGGTAAAACTGTATCACTCAGTACAATACAGAAACCTGTCTTCATAACAAGCTTCTGTGAATGCTGTTTTTCATCACATAAAATCTTTGAACATGTCTAAACAAGTCAAATAGCCCTAGATGCAGAATGTACAATTTATAATCTCATGCACTGCTGACTTCACTATCCAGGTGTATTTGGAGATTAGCTCAACAATCTGTTGCACTGACAAATACCTTAACTCATAAAAGAAGGATCTCAAGCATATAAAAATTAAAATTCAACTTGACGTATTTTAATAGATTGTTTCAAGCATATTAAGACAAAGATCTCAATGCAGATTACGAGCACATTAGTATCTTTTTTCCGGGCAAAAGCAAAAACAATTAGCTTAAAAGAAAACCCCACAGCTGAGGCTAACCAAAACCAATAAGAAGCCACTGTCCAAGGCAGTGGATCAAATAAGAATATCAACAGAAACAAAACTATAAAAAACTGAGGTTTCCAAGAAACCTCTCAAATTTGAAAATAGGCCAATTGGTCACCTAACCAGTTGTTACTGCAGAGTGTTTCTGCATGAAAGAGGGGGAAGGGAAGGGAAAAGGAGTAGCAAGCATGGCCTCTGGAGGAAACCAAAAGACACCGCCTGAGCACACTTTTAAAAAGGCAACTGAATTCTAGGTGTTTCTAAGAAGCTCAGGACAAAATGCAGTATTGGAAAACCATTCCAGTATTCCTTGCAATCCTCAAACTCCAGGATTACATTAAAAAAAAAGTCCACACCACTAATTTTCACATTTAACTCATAATGCCCAATTACCCTGAGCAGACCAGGATAGGACTCTCAATATGAACAGATAAGCTCACTCTGACAGTTTTTTTTTTCAACATGAAGGGCTTCTCCATCTGTGCAGAGTTGAAATTGTAAGGCTACCACCCCACCCAAAAAACTCAAGCATGCAATCAGTACTTCTGTATAATTTCAGCCACCTCAAGAAATGCAACAGAAATGTTTAGAGAAAGGTATGCGCTTTCAAAGCTGCCCAAGCATAACTCATTATACCGAAACTCTTAAAAGCTTTGCACCCTGTTGTCCTGCTGTTTTTCATGGTGATAATTTTTATCATTAAATCCATGATTCTGTTTAAGGATCAAGCTTAGCTGCACTGAAAAAACTTTGCTTAACCTACTTATTCAACTTAGGCAACAGAGGAGATGGGGAGATGAGATACTGTAGGGGGACAAACATCCCATCAAATGAAGACTTTTATACAATTTCAAGGCATTAGAAGTTTGTAACAAATACAGACTTACAAGTAATGTGGGCTTGATGCCATGACTATTCTATAGGTTCTTAATGATGCTTGTGCATTAGTTTTAGAGAATTAAACAATATGCCCTGACTTAGCAGTGAGCACTAGACAGTCCTCAGTGGTTTAGAGAAATATACCAATAATGAAGTTTATGTATGAGCGTGTGAATGTGTTTGCATACACGCACACATATTATACTAGTTGCTAAAGGTAAGATCAGGCGGTTTAGCCTGTATTTCAAAGATTTTACAGAACATGTTTGACCTACTTTACGCTCACAAATAAACCATATTCCTGGTTTCACTGCAACCACAGCTGTCACCTGCTGTTAAAAACAATCACACTAATGCAGACTAGGATTAGCAAACAAGGATTAACAAGGTAGCATCCTCTCTGAAGGATGCTTCCAAGACAATACTCAGTACTAGAGTCTTTCTGCTCGATAGCTTTGGTGAAATGTTATCTAGTTGGAGCAGCTAAGGTATTATAGTAGCCAATCAACGGCTCTAAACTTTTGAGAGCTCTGAACTTTTCTAAGTGGACTTTCCATGTGCTAACATTTTGAACTGTAACATTTCTTCCTCTCCTGCTTGAACACTGTTTATTCACACTGTGCTGTTTGAGAGAAAGACCATCTCTTCTGCATTCACTGACATCCCATGTGTGTCAGTGCTCAGGTGTTCCAGCAATACAGATTAGAAACAATTTGCAAGCCACATGTCAGACAGACCCATGTGTGTCCTTGGAGCACTCGCTGGTCAAAAGCTGATAAGGTTCCCTTGCAGTTTTTTTGGCATATGTCTGTCATAAGCTTATCAAAAGGTTAGTCTGACACGCTGGATCTGAAAGTGACTTATTATGCTAACAGTACGAAGAATCAAAATTCTCATAGGAATTATCAATATGATGCATACCAACCAAAAGTTCCAGTAATACTTTGGCTTATTACTAGGATTTAGGGCTCTTTCCGCCCTTTTTTAAGGAAAGGAGAAGGGTTTACTTCAGTGTTTCTAATACATACACACACATCTCTGACAAAATGTAAAGACTCCAGAATGACACTACTATATACTGCAGAAAAATATTTCTGTTTAGTAGAAGACCAATACCCATAGTTATGTAACAAACTTTTATGATCTCTTTTTAAGCAATAAACAAAACAGACTCAATTCAAACTCTAATTTCTTCTACAACTGGTATGGAAGTAAAAGCCACTAGTAGAGACATAAACAATATTTGTCCCCCTATTTGTGTGAACTATGTTGAGAGATATAGGGGCTTTTTTCAGAAAGCAAAGGTTAAAACAACAGAAAGAATTATGCATTTTACATAATTGCTTCAGCAGGTAACAGGGCAGCTTGCATGACAAGGGGGCAAGAAACTCTGCTGTAGACAGTGTGGGACTGCACAAAAATGGTCATGAGGTGACACAGGACTTGGTCCCCAGCACTGTCTGAAATAGGAATTCCCAGCACATTAGAAGCCCGTGCTCAGACACAGTTCCAGAGGTAGGATATAGCATTCTGGTTTGGCGGCTGCAAGAAATGTCTCTCCCCTGGGCTGATGGCAACAGTGGTCTCACTGTGAAAGATGCCCTCTGGTCAATATCTAAAGCAGTCAAGTGGAAGAGCTATGGGAGGCAGTAAGCAGATGGCAGACAAACCCCTGAGCAATGTGTTCTGAATTAAGCACCGAACTTTTCTGAGTTGGAGGTTGAACTGAAGACCTCCTGAATTCCCTCACAGGCCTTTAAAATTTTCTTTCTATGTCTATGCAAAGAAGCAGGCAAATCCTTTTCTCCAAGACACTGAACTTAAAACTCCAAGGCTTTAGCAGTTTTTATTTCCTGGCCTGCTTATACTGCAGCTGGTCTGAAATGAATCTGAACTGCACAATTAAGAGTCAAAACTTGACAACATCCACAATTAAAAGTCAAAATTCTCCAATGTATAATGGCAAAATCTGTTGCAATTTAAAAATAATACATATATACAATACAAAATAAAAATGTGAGATTCACTGAAAAAAGAAACATACTATTCTCAAACCCTACTGAGATCCTGCTCTTCATCATTTCAATCACCTTAATTTCTTCCTACCTACAATTACAGAGTACAAAATGATTTTCTTAAATCCCATAGTGCAACTTTTCTCAGTAGGTCGTGCTTCTTTTAATATCACACAAATAAATATGCATTGCTATTAATCTCTACTGCTTACTGAGAAATTGCTAAATTCACATGTAACTTTGTCACTATTTTGGCAACTTCTGTATTTTGCTAAACCATTATAAATTCAAAAAAAGTGTTCTGAGTAAAAATAAAAAAGTAAAAAGAGAATAACCTTTTGAGAAACTCCTGATAGCCATGAAGGTCAGATGGAAAGAAAAGATGGGACAAATGCAGCTGAAATCCCAATGGTAAAAGTCAGACTGTACATAGCAGAAGAGCAACAAATTAAAACTAATGATGAGGCTTAATCTGACTAAATCACTCTTTTACTTGCTCCAGTAGGTGATATTACCTAATATCACATCACCTAAAGATAGAAAAGTACACTAAGAAATCTTGTTCTTTTTTTTTCTCCAACTCTTCATAGTATGGTTTGGTCATATGTCAATACCAGCAAGATATGTTAACACAAATAATCCATTGGATCTGTTTTATCAAGGAGCCACCTCCCAGTGACAGAGCCCCTGAAACAATTAACTGCACAAACCTGATCACAGAAGAGTTAATCAACTAGCACAAACCAGCTAAGAAATTTCAGAGGCGAATATTGTCACACAATACTGCACAGTCTGTGAACATAATGAACTCTTACAGAGTACGGCAAAAGCTATTTTTATTTGTACTTGTCAGATACAGGGAAGGCATGGACCTACTAAATTGCTTTAGAAGTTAAATTTCACAATACAAGCCTCATTTCAGCTGTGAAGGTATATATTTTATTACACATTCTAGAATTATAAATTACTTGCATTTTGCAATAAGAAAATATTTCACCAAGAACTAAACAACTTAGATGAACTGTAGCCAGAGCTAGTTGTTTTGGGAAAGCCTTAGTAACTAACTTGTAATAACCATCTTCCCTTACATGAATTACAGAAATAACCACACAAATATATAAAAGCAGTGAATAACAGACATGAATGTGGAGCTCTGCTTCACCGTCAGCTATGACAACATATCTATGGGCTGCATAACTGATAACATGTACTTATGTCTTAAAAGCAGCTCAACTCTTCTGAGTATTTCTGTGGCGTTTTAAATAGCATAGGTCGGTATATACTTGTTTCTGCATTAAACACTAAAGGTAAAAATCCACTAAACACCTTTCAGCCATAGTTTTCCATAGAATCACTCCTACTTTAAAAGACATGGCTATGATGCACCACTGAATAAAGCAAGAACTGTTCAAAGCTCCAAATGAGGTACCTGTATGTAAGGCTGTGCTGTGATGACATAAACCAGCTAAGAGAATGGCTCTCACATCTGTAAAGATCAAATATTTCTAGAGCACTTTTAGAACGTGCAACTGCCAACAAGGGATATTCTACTTTTTTTACCTGCTAATTTTAAAGGTATGTCTACTCCTGCTCTCATGGGGAACTGCCCAATGCTGTTTCAGACAGACATCTACAGAGATAAGGGAAAACGTGGTCATTCCCTCCTCTGAAGTGAGGTGGAAGTCAGGGATGGTCATGGCTGGTTATCACTGCCACCTCCCTTTTCACACCACAGCCATGCTCTGCCTTGAGGCGCATTCCCCTTAAGAAATCAGATGGGAGTTTAAAGTGACATAAGCCCAAATCAAGGTTAACTCCTTGGGTCTTTAGTTCAGCCTTTGTGTCTTAGCAGGCTCAAAAAAGTGCTACCTGGGGACCTCTGTAACAGTAAGAAATGTGTGTCCCTTGGGTCTGGGGTCCCAAGGACACAGGGCAGCCTGAGTGGCACCTGTCCTTTGTGGGTTTGCTCTAACTCTGGAGAGGCAGACTTACTCACATGTGATACTGAGCTTACTTCATCCACAAAGAAACATGGGACAAAGGGCCTGAAAAAGTGGCTGACATCCATGTTCTACACACATGTAACAGCTGATAACAAACCTTCCCCTTTGCAACCTCCCCATTCCCCCAAAAAAGCACAATCCATCAAATAAAACAATTTAAAAACCCATTTTCTCTACTTCTTACATAGATTTTAAATATGGACATCTCCACTCTGGGTACCTGGCAACTTGCACTCAAATTGCTATCTGTTTAGCTAAAAACATGTGAAATATTGCAATAGAAGGCTTTTTAAGATATGTACACAAAAATATTTTTAATTATTTTTAATTTAGTGGAGAAAAATGTAAGCTTCTGTACAGACATAAATTAGCAAGAAAAACCTTTTTCACTTAAAGTTCTTTCCAAGTAAGAATGCCATACAGGAATTCTTATATCCAAGATTATTAACAAAGTATTTCAAACCAAACAGAATGAAGAAATTAAAAGCAGTTGATTTGTGACTTATGTGCCAATCAGCAATGAGTTTTCCATTATATAGTACCTAGAAGACTAAAAAAAAAAATCATTAAGTACATAAACATACTTTCAAAAAAAGAAGTATAATTATTATTCTAAGACTTGCAACATTTTCTTAAATTTTTTCTTTGTTAAGACAAAGATAACTGAGTTATCAGTGTTTTATTCAAGAAGCTTATTTGTCAGGTTTTATTCAAAAGATTAGGATCATATTTGTTAAGCCAGGAAGCACAGATCAAACCAAAACTGGACAGCTGATTTTTAGAAAAGCTTCTGGAACTTACTAGGAATAAAGATTTTGGAATAATGAATAAATCTCTTGTCATAAGAAACAGACTTAAACTATTACTACATTGACAGCCCCTTGTAAAATGCTAGTTGTCCTGGAGGTCTGTGCACAGGCTGAAGGGCAATAGGTAAAGACTTGAACAATTTTAACTAAAGTTAGTAACACACAGGATCAGAATTCAAATTGCATATTGTCTCTACCCAAGCTACAGATAACAACATTTTGAACTTATATAAATAAGTCTAAAATAAGGTCTAAGTAAAAATGGAAATAGCACAATTCTCTAAGCAAAAACATTAGAAAAATCTTTAAAATGCTTTGCATTTAATCATCAAAGAGAGATTTGCTTATAAACTGGTAAACATGGAAGTGTATAGTGGTCTGAACAATAATAAAACATTGCATTGCAAAATTATCTCACATTGTGGAATACAGTATGTGGAATCATGTTTCAATATTTGTGGCTTGTGGATCAGATTTACTGTAA
Organism: Coccyzus lansbergi; assembly: GCA_033558105.1. Lineage (NCBI taxonomy): Eukaryota > Metazoa > Chordata > Aves > Cuculiformes > Coccyzidae > Coccyzus > Coccyzus lansbergi. Next base: position 4,337,047 of record JAUMJK010000113.1, read on the forward strand.
CTGATTGTATTCAGACAAACAATTAAAAAATTCAGAATGAAGAAGGTTAAATGACCTAAACAACACACCCTCCAAATCTGCCATGACATCAAATGCTTCTGTTACATCAGTGACAACAGGGCATGGTATCTCCACGGAAGCTAAGATTATTTTGAATTAAACACACAACGTCAAATAACCAGGCTTCCTCTATTTTCGCAGAAACATGCCCAGATGACCTTAATTAACCTGTACTCTGGCAAAGTACAGCAGAATTCTTAATCTCATTTTCTCATACAGTAGCAGCAGTTTGATATTAAACAATCCACCTCTACCATGCTGCCCTAAAGCTCCTTTTCTTTAATGCTCTCAATCCTGTAACATCTACCATGGAGGGTAGCATAGCCCCCTAAAATTTACACTGTTCTCAAAGATCTAGGTACTATTTGAAAAGTCTCATTATTTTGAGTTAATACACGAAGAAACTATTGTTTGCCTCTTAAGACAACTGCTTCAGACATGGAATTTGTAAGTGTTAGGAAAATAGAATAAACCCAAGCTATGTTGCATTTCTTCTATTCTCCTTTGTTCAGGATTTCCATCTTTCACAAAGTCCTCATCCTGGATTTGGTTCTAAATTGTTCAGTAATGCTTGCTTTCCCTCAGTTACTCAATTATCCATTTGATTTCTTTCCTGATTGATCCTGTTTTCATCTTACTGGCTGAAGAATGCTGTAAACTGTCCAGGTTTTTATGTAACACTGTCTGGCTCATAAACAATGTCAATTTTCATTCCTGTAAACCGACCTCTCAGCCAAAACTATGCAATCACTAAAAAACTGTTGATATAATGGCTTTACATTTTTTTAACTAAGTAAATTAAATTAATTTAACTTTCTGTTCCACTTTCTTGCCTCTGCAACCATTAAATATTTTAGTAATCCATACTGGAAAAGTCAGTATGAACTTAAAACTCCCCAAGTGAAACCCGAAAAAGCATATTTTGGAATACAGAATCATAGAATCACGAGGTTGGAAAAGACCTCTGGGATCACTGAGTCCAACCATTCCTATCAAACACTAAACCATGCCCCTCAGCACCCTGTCTACCCATCTTTTAAACACCTCCAAGGATGGTGACTCAACCACATCCCTGAGCAGCCTTTTCCAGTGCCCAACGACCCTTTCCGTAAGAAATTTCTTTCTGATATCTACTCTGAACCTCCCCTGGCAGAGCTTGAGGCTATTCCCTCTTGTCCTGTCCCCTGTCACTACGGAGGAGAGGACAGCACTCTCCTCTCTACAACCTCGTTTCAGGTAGTTGTAGAGAGCAGTGAGGTCTCCCCTCACTCTCCTCTTCAGGCTAAACAAACCCCAGCTCCCTCAGTCGTTCCTCATAAGGCTTGTTCTCCAGCCCCTTCACTAGCTTTGTAGCTTTTCTCTGGACTCGGTCCAGAGCCTCAGTATCCTTCACGTAGCGGGGGGCCAAGAACTGAACACAGTATTCAAGGTGTGCTCTAATTAACCTGCACCTTCTATGGGAAAAAAATATCACCTCTATCACCTTCCAGGAAAAAAAAACCCACTGAACCAAAATATTTTTGTTTTATGCTAGCAGAACAAATAGCAAATCACTGCACCATAGCTGTGGATAATAAAATAATCACAATACCAATATGCTACAAAAGATTGGTAAAAGGAGCAAGGTAAATTAAGACCATCAGACTAGAAGACATAAACTAGCGACCATGTAAGGCACCCATAGATGTGGATGCACGCTGATTTTACAACTGCCTATGCCACATTCTTTTCTCTTCTCTTTTCTAAGAACAAGTGTGTAATAACTACAAAAGAAATACATCAATACATAACCTATTCTACTGCTGTTATGTGAGGAACAAGAGATAGAAACTCAGGGTTTGATGCAGAATTACGGTTTACTTTAAACTACTCACTCGTGTGTTATCCTGATACATTGGATTTTGGGAAAGTAACCCCCAAACAACTAAGAAGACAGCACTCAGATTTCCTATAACAAAGACAGCTAAAGACTCAATTTTCCCAAATTTAAACCCACATTTAGGGTCTGGCTACTATAAGAAAAGTGTTTTTTCACAGAAATTTATAGATGCATTTTCCTGACTTAGGAGATAATGCAAATTTAAGATAGTGAACTGATGGCCAATATAATACAAACTGGTCTCACTAACAATATTCCTTTTTACTTCAATTCACTTAATTTTCATGCATTGTCTGTCTTCTCTCATTCCAATTCTCACTTAACTTAGTTTGGCAGTCTGCCCCCTGTTGACTGTCACTGATGGATTTCCCACTAATGTTCTAAATGAAAGCAAGTACTTGTGACCAAATAATTTCTTCATTAGGACTTAAATTTGGGCAAAATTAATACTTTCTGTACTAATTTTGGTTGGTATGCTCTCAAATTTGACTGTGGTTTTCAGAAGGTTGAATCTGGGGGGGGGGGGGGGGGGCAGGGGCGAGAAGAGGATTCTGAATTCTGAGGATTCTGTAAACTGGATTAAAGCAACAGGGAGGGAAATATTTCACTCTCACTAAGGGAGGTTGAAATTGTACATTAGGAAAAATTCGTTGACCAAAAGGGTTATCAAGCACTGACACAGGCTGCCCAGGGAGGTGGTTGAGTCATCATCTCTGGAGGTATTTAAAAGATGGGTAGGTGAAGTGCTTAGAGCTATGATTTAGTAGTGGTCAGGGACAGTTGGCTTTGATGACCTCAAAGGTCTTTTCCAACCTAGTGATGTATGATTCTATGATTTAGGTTCTGCAATTTGCAATTTCAACAACTGGACTCCTCAAAAATCTTGAATTGCTTACTTAGAATTAAAAGCTGAATTTAGAAAACCAATCAATACAGAGGCTTTGCGAATTTCTTAGTAATGACACCTGGTGGCATGCTGGATATGAGTGATTTGTATGTATAAAAGCCACATGATCCTTGTACAAAGACTGAGTCATCCTTAATGGAGGGACCATACAAACTGGGAAGAACAACAACCAACCTCACACTGCTACACTGACTGAAAAACCACTAATAATGATCACAGCAGCCTTCTAGGAATAAGACTGCCTAATTCAGGCAAGACCAAGAAGAAAGTAACATTTTCTAAGCATTGAACTTCAGAAGGTTCAGGATGCCAAGTCCATTAAAGTGTCTTGTATGACTGAGTAGTTCCCCAAGGACTACATTTCAAGTGGCACCCATGGTCAATATTGATAGCAGGCAGAAATATTAAGTCCCCTTTATCAAACACTGAAAATGAACACAATGACACAACATGTAGAGTTGTAAAAAGCTACACCACTATGCCTGCCCCATGTCTAATATGTCAGCTTCTTTCTCGTAACAAGCAATAAAAAGTGTATGCACACTGCTCTAAATGTGCAGAAACCTCACCGGTAGTAATGACACCATTTACAGTTTGCATGCAAACATCTGAAAGAAATGCTTAGCCCAATACTATTTTCTTACATCAAAAGAATAAATTAATGAATGAAACGTACTTTGAGATCTCTCCATGGTAAGCATTTTCTCTGCCAAGCAAAGACTTCAAGTAAGAAACACTTCGATAACAAGTCTTAAAGCATACCGGATACTTAAAACACACCAAATTGTTAAACTATGAATGTGGTTTTGCTACTAACATTTAAATGGCAAATAGGTTAGATATCTAGAATAAACTTCCTAATAAACAGTTTTTACCTGATGAAATGCACGTGGCCAGTTCATATAAAACAAACAATGTTTCATCTTTTGAGTAATTAATTCTCCCATATTAAAAAAAAAAAATCCATTAGGAGTGACACCAAAAATAACAAAACAAATCTAAGTACAGACGGTGACAAAAGACACTATTTTTAATGGCAAGTTTGGCCAGCATACCTATTTAAATCAAGGAATAATACTTATCTTACACAGTTGGTAAGTTAATTTGTTTATCCAGTAACATAACATCATATAATGTTGTTTACTGGCCTACAGTAACATACAAATTTGTGTATCAGAAAGCATATAAAAAATACTCAGAGAAAAACTTTAGTTTGGGCTGTCATTGAGTACAGTAAACAGAGCAAGACAATAAATTCATTTCACAAAGAGACAGAAATGGAGAAAACATCTATGATACCTTAGTCTTTCTACTGCCTCTCTTCCAAAGAAACCTTACAGAAATCTGTCATTTGGGTAACTGGTGAATAGGTGAAACTGGTGCGTCTAAGGATAACCTTGCACACATTAAAGCATTATTGTCACAGTTCAACCCCCACTGACAGTTAAGCTCACACAGACACTCTATCACCAGCCCTCTCCCCTAGCAGTGGGATGGGGGAAAGAATCAGAAGCGTAAATGTGAGAAAATTTCTGGGTTAAGATAAAGACAGCTTAATTGGTAAACAAAAAGCTGCAGATGTAAGCAAAGCAAAACAAAGAATTCATTGACTACTTCACATCAGCAGGTAGGTATTCAGCAATCTCTCAGGGCTCTATTACATGTAATGGTTACTTGAGATGACAAACACCGTAACTCAGAAGACGTCTCTCTCCACTTGTTCTTCCTTCTCCCCCCCAGCTTTATATTGCTCAGACTGACATCATATGGTATGAAATAGCCCTTTCATCAGTTGGGGTCAGCCATCCCAGCTGTGTCCCCTCCCAGTTTGTTGTGCACCCCAGCCCACTCACTGGTGGGGTGGGGTGAGAGGCAGAAAAGACCTAGGCTGGGCTCTCTGTAAGCACTGCTCATCAGCAGCTAAAACATCCCTTTGTTATCACCTGCATGTCTGATGCAGTACAAACCCAAAACATAGCATCATACCAGCTACAGTGGAGAAAATTAACTCTATCCCAGCCAAAACCAGCACAATCACATCTGAAACGTATATCTGCAACTATAAAATGTACATTTGAAACAAGTATCTGCAAACTGCAAAACATTTATTATGGCACAGAATTACTAAAAATGAACTTGTCCCCTGACCTCACAGAAATATTTCAGATGACAGATTAGGAAACAAAAATTAAAAGCTGCCACCCCCAACTGCCTTACCCATACCCATAGTAATAATTGGACTAGTACACTAGCTTAAAATCTAGTATTGACTGTTAATATTTGTCTAAAACTAAACCTAAGATTGAAAGTTCTCAGCTCACAGCCTAGCACTTAGAAAGAATACTTGAACTAAACTCCTGGCACCACCACAGAGTTTCTCTGTTCTTGGGCAAACCACTCACTTCCTCAGTACAGTGGATGTAAAATGGGGGGATTCCCTTTTCTCATATGGTGTTTTGACTTCAGTTTGTAAACTATCTAGAGCAGAAAGAGTGGAATCCACATTTCACATGGTTAGGTGCCAAACAATATTTATTTAACCCTTGCTTATTTTAAAGATTTTCAATTGAGGTCATTTGGGGCAGAGGCTTAAAGCTGTTCATCATGAACAAACAATGGAACTTTTAAGTGATGGATGCTTTTTCAATAACAATATTTCTTTTTACTTTAATTTCCAGTTTAATTTCATTCATTTTTGAGAAAGTTTTATTAAATGTTAGTTCCCTAAATACGTCAGTATCTATAAAACTTAGGTTTTATTATAATGATTCTTTGACCCATTTATTAAAAATATTAAAGTATATCGTGTCAGTTTTTGCAGGTTTTGAACTTTAATGCAGCCCTATGTCAGAAATCCAAGGAAACTGAAACAGTACTGCCTAATGACATCCTGAAGTCAAGAACTAGTTGTTTTCAGCCTTGTTAAAGACTCCATAGTCATTTGTTAGGAATACTCAAAAAAGTGAGGGAAAAGAGAATGAAATTATATTAGACATAGATACATAAATATCAGAGAAATAGCTGACCCTCAGCAGCTCCTACTATAACAGTTTACACATGAGGTGTTTTGAATGGCAGACATAAAAGAACTAAACTGACTGTGAGGGAAAACACAGTCTCATCAAAATGAGAGGGATGGGGGAATGGAACTATCCCTAATTTTCTGACACCTGGAAAACTGTAAAATTAAACTTTGCCTCTCCGTCATCCCTCTGTCACCAACACTACTGCTGATACAGTTGAGAGAAGCCTCCCACCCAGCAATACAGACTTCTTGACTTTGAAGAATACTGATATTAGAGGCCCTACACACTGGGAGCACAACTGAGTCTGCAATGGGGATAGGAAAGCTTGCAGGAATACGACAAAAAAAGATGAGGTACATGAAGCAATAACTGGGCAAAGTTTCTTCAACTTAGACTCCACAAAGTGTGGTTAGCTCCAGCCAGCACTCACGTTCCCAGTCGTATTCCCAATCCTGAATCAGTAGCTACTGGCTGTCTCACTACAAACCAGGCTGACCAGTGAGATCTCAAATGAGAAAAGGAAAAACAGCAAACACATTGTACTCCGAACACTCACAATGCCCACACCAAAGCACCTGATACTAGACTTAAACGACTGTTTCATTTTCAAAGTGTTAGATTTCACAAGTTGGCTAAAAAGATCTTTCCTTTTGTTCTTCAGTCTCAAATCAGTTAAGTTTACTGGCCATGGTACCTGCTCCTACATATTTCCTAGTTTGTCTCCTCTCAAATCTCCCTGGCAGTAGGGGATCTGAGCCAGCCTCCCGCTGAGATATAATATCACCAAAATACAAATAGTCCTAGCCCTGACTATTGCTGCTCTGACTCACCTAAGCAGTAAGAAAGTAGAGCAAACTATAACTTTTGACAAACTAACTTCAAATACTGGCCACACACATTGCCAGTAAGACTTGCAAAGTATTTTTTTTTCCTATAGGCATGACATGATGTATGCACTATGTACCTCATCAATAATCAAAGTTGGACAAAAGTACAGCAAACAGGTTGCCCAGCAACTACTATTTCCCCATACACAAAAATGTATCCTTAGAAATTTTACCAGAGCCCTATTGCAAAGAATTATAAAGCATTATAAGCCTTCCAAATAGTTGAAGAAATGGATGATCTCTCAAGTATGCAGAAAATTGAGAGCAAACCCACAAAACTTCCTCAATGAAAGGATTTAACATGGATACCTGAGAACAAGATGCATAATAAAAATCAACCTAAATTAGACATCACACACACTGCCCTTGGGATGAAAAACGATAAAATTGTTTTGAAATGCTTGCACTAAGAGATTTTCTTGTGCAACACAAAGCTTCAGGAAGCTCTCTTTCCACGACTAGGGTCTCATGTTTAAACTTCACACTGTAAAGTCTATAGAGAACTCTAAGTTCTATATATAAGTTGAGCTCGCAACCAATCCATCTCTTTGCTTGTTTGCCTCTCATTTGCCTAAGAGGAAAGGTGGCAGATATAGCCGCAGGAAGGGAAACACAACTCGGTCTTAGTCTCAACAGTATTATCCCAGTACCTAAAGCAGGTCTACAAGAAAGCTGCAGAGGTATGTTACAAGGGCACATGCCGACAGGACGAGGGGCAATGGGCATAAACTGGAGAGGGGCAGATTTAGACTGGACATAAGGAGGAACTTCCTCACTTCTGGCAAGAGTTGCCCAGGGAAGCTGTGGCTGCCCCACCCCTGGAGGTGTTCAAGGCCAGGTTGGATGGGGCCTCGGGCAGCCTGATCCGGTGGGAGGTGTCCCTGCTCGTGGAAGGTGGGTTGGAACCGGATGATAAAGATTAAGGTCCCTTCCAACCCAAACCATTCTGTGATTATATGATTCTGTTAGACACTTATATTATACATAAATCATGGTAACGAGCAAGCAGGCAGTGGGTAACATCTCAAGAGATCAGAAAACCAAGGAAACCTAAGGCATTACCAACACTTAAGATTAGGGGAAAACCCTGAGTAAGTTCCACACAGAACGACAAGTTCCTCCCTACAGAAACAAACCGAAGAGCTGCTACCAACGCGACAGCCACCGGGTCCCTGCGCTAATTCCTGGGCTCTACGCAACAGAACGAACCCTGCGGAGAAGCGTCTCGGCCCGAGGGCGCAGGTGCCGCTGCGGGAGCGCTCCCGCGGCACAGGGCGCGCAGCCCCGGCCCCCCGTGCTCCGCCGGGCTCCGCCGAGGCTCACCAGAACAGCAGGTTGGCGCACACGAAGCCGCCCAGGCTGCGCAGGGGCCGCTCCCAGCTCAGCGCCGCCGCGACGCAGCAGCCCAGGGCCAGCCCGGTCTCCCCGAGCAGCGCCGGCGCCGCGGCCGCCGCGCCCCGCTCCTCCTCGGCCGCCCCGGGGCGCTCCCGCCCGCCGCCCTCCCCGCCCGAACCCGCCGCGCGGGGCTCCGCGCTCGCCATGGCTCGGGGGCGGCCGCCGGGCTGCGCGCGGGAGGGGCGGGGCCGCCGAGCCCTCCCCGGAGCACAGCGGGGTGACGTCACCGCGACAGGTGCCGGGGGCGGGGCCTCGGGGAGAGGGGCGGGGCTATGGCCTATAGGGTCGAGAATGGGCGAGGCGCTAAGCGTTCCGCCCTCAGCGGGACCCGTCCCGAGGGCAGGGGGCTCTGCAAAGGAATCTGACAGGCTGGGGCTATGGGCTGAGACCAATGGCATGAGGTTTAACAAGACCAGAGAAGGTCCAGAGAAGAGTGACGAGGCTGGTGAAGGGTCTGGAGAACAGGCCCTATGAGGAGCGGCTGAGAGAACTGGGGTTGTTTAGCCTGGAGAAGAGGAGGCTGAGAGGAGACCTCATTACTCTCTACAAGTACCTGAAAGGAGGCTGTAGAGAGGAGGGAGCTGGGCTCTTCTCCCAAGTGACAGGGGACAGGACAAGAGGGAATGGCCTCAAGCTCCACCAGGGTAGATTTAGGCTGGAGATTAGGAGGAGGTTTTTCACACAGAGGGTCATTGGGCATTGCAATAGGCTGCCCAGGGAAGTGGTTGATTCACCTTCCCTGGAGGTGTTTAAGGCACGGGTGGATGAGGTATTGAGGGACTTGGTTTAGTGTTTGATAGGAATGGTTGGACTAGAAGATCTGATGGGTCCCTTCCAACCTGGTTGTTCTGTGATTCTGTGTGATTCTGTGACCAAATGCTGGGTCCTGCACTTGGGGCACAACAACCCTAAGCAGTGTTACAGACGCTAGTCTGTAGCAGAAGAGTGGCTAGAAAGCTGCCCAGAGGAGGACTAAGGGATGTTGATTGACAGCGACTGAACATGAGCCAGCAGTGTGCCCAGGTGGCCAAGAAGGCCAATGGCATCTTGGCTTGTATCAGAAATGGTGTGACCAGCAGGTCCAGAGAGGTTATTCTCCCTTGGTACTCAGCACCACACCTCAAATACTGTGTTCAGTTCTGGACCCTTCACGGCAGGAAGGGTGTTGAGGCTCTGGAGCGAGTCCAGAGAAGAGCAACAAAGCTGGTGAAGGGGCTGGAGAACAAGTCTTACGAGGAGCAGCTGAGAGGGCTGGGAGTTGTTTAGGCTTGAGAAGAGGAGGCTGAGGGGAGCTCTCATTGCTCTCTACAACTACCTGAAAGGAGGTTGTAGAGAGGAGAGAGGTGGCCTTTTCTCCCAAGTGACAGAGGACAGGACAAGGGGGAATGGCCTCAGGCTGCACCCGGGGAGGTTCAGACTAGATATCAGAAAGAAATGTTTCATTGAAAGAGTCATCAGGCACTGGAACAGGCTGCCCAGGGAGGTGGTTCGGTCACCATCCCTGAAGGTGTTTAAAAGACAGGTAGACAAGATACTCAGGGGCGTGGAATCTACCATGCTACTAGAAAGTTATGACCTAGTTGCCATCATGGAAACATGGTGGGATGAATCCCATGACTGGAGTGTGGCTATCAACAGCTACAGGCTGTTCATAAGGGACAGACCAGGAAGAAGAGTTGGATGTGTTGCCCTCTGTCTCAGGAAAGGCTTAAAATCTGAAGAGCTGTTGTTGAAGAGTAGCCATGAACAGGTTGAGAGTTTGTGGGTCAAAATTAAGGATAGAAGAACCAATGGGAGCCTTGTGGTTGGTGTATACTACAGGTCACCCAGTCAAGGAGAGCCAACTGATGAAGTCTTCATCGTCCAGCTACAGGAAGCTTCACACTTAAAAGCTCTCATCCTACTCGATGACTTCAAGCACACTGTCATACATTGGAAAAGTAGCAAGGCAAGCTGTAGGCAATCTCGGAGAGTCCTGGAGTGCATTGAAGATAATTTCTTAGTCCAGCTGATAAGAGACCATCACCTAATGAGATGCAATAGTGGACCTGATGGTCACCAAAAAAGTGAACATTAGGATCGGAGGCAGCCTGGGCTGCAGTGATCACGTAACTGGTGGAGTTCAAGGTCCAGATGGATATGGGACAGGTGAGGTGTATAGGCAGAACACTAAATTTTCAGGAAAGCAGACTGAGGGAACTGGCCGATGTGGTTGCTAAGTCACTCTCCATGGTATTTGAAAAGTAATGGCAATCAGGAGAAGTCCCTGGTGACTGGAATGAGAGTAACATGGTGCCCATTTTTAAAAAGGGCAGAAAAGATGACCCTGACAACTACTGGACTGTCAGCCTCACCTCTGTGCCTTGGAAGATCATGGAACAGATCCTCTTAGAAGCTATGCTAAAGTACATGGAAGGCATGGAGGTGACTAATGGTAGGCAGCATGGCTTCACCAGGGGCAAATCCTGTATGACTAACTTAGTGGCTTTCTATGATGTGATCTATCTAGACTTCTGTAAAGCCTTTGACACAGTCCCCCACAACACACTTCTCTCTAAACTGGAGAGATATGAATTTGATGGGTTGATGGTACAGTGGATAAGGAACTGGTTGGATGGTCATACTCAAAGAACAGTGGTCAATGGCTCAAAGCCCAGATGGAGATCTGTGACAAGTGGTGTCCCTCATGGGTCTGTACTGAGACCGGTGCTGTTTAATATCTTCATCAATTATATTGACAGCAAGATTGAGTGCACCCTCAGCAAGTTTGCAGACGACATCAAGCTGAGTGGTGTAGTTGTCACACTGGAAGGACAGGATGTCATCCAGAGGGACCCCGATGGGCTGGAGAAGTGTGGCTGTGAGAAACTCATGAGGGTCAACAAAGCCAAGTGCAAGGTCTTACACCTGGTTCAGGGCAATCCTCATTTTCAGTACAGGATGGGAGATGATGTGACTGAGAACTGCCCTTTAGAGAAGGACTTGGGAGTGCTGGTTGATGAGGAGCTCGACATGAGCCAGCAGTGTGCACTTGCAGACCAGAAGGCCAACCTTGTCCTGGAATCCATCAAAAGGAGCGTAGCCAGCAGGTTGAGGGAGGTGATTCTGCCCCTCTTTTCCTCTCTTTTGAGGCCTCATCTGGAGCACTGTGTCCAGTTCTGGTAATCCTCAACATAAGAAGGACATGGAGCCGTTAGAATGGGTCCAGAGGAGGTCTACAAAGATGATCAGAGGGCTGGAGGACCACCCATATGAGGACAGGCAGAGAGAGTTGGGCTTGTTCAGCCTGGAGAAGGCTCAGAGGAGATCTTATTGTAACCTTCTAGTACCTGAAAGGGGCTACAAGAAAGTTGGAGAGGGACTATTCATAAAGCCTTGTGGTGACAGGATGAGGGGAACTGGTATAAACTGGAGAGGGGCAGATTTAGGCTTGATATAAGGAAGAATTATTTCACCATGACGGTGGTGAGGCCCTGGCACAGCTTGGCCAGAGAAGTTGTGGATACTCCGTCCCTGGAGATGTTCAAGGTCAGGTTGGATGGGGCCTTGGGCAGCCCTATCCAGTGGGAGGTGTCCCAGGCAGGGACCTTAAAGATCATCCAGGGCCTTAGGCAGCCCTATCCAGTGGGAGGTGTCCACAGGCAGGAGGTTGGCAGGGAGGTTGGAACCGGATGATCTTTAAGGTCCCTTCCAACCCAAACTATTCTATGATCCTATGATTCTGCGATTGCATGATTCCATGATCCTGTGGTTTAGTGGCAGATGGGAATGGTTGGACTTCATGATCCCAGAGGTTTTTTCCGACCATGTGACTCCATGGCTGCGCGTGCGCGAGGCCGGGGGGGCGGGGCAGGTTCCGGGGTGGGGCCTCTCCGCCTCCACGGGTGACATCACAGAGTGAACACGTCGCGGGGGTGTGTTGGGGGATGAGGAACCGCGGTCGCAGGCGAGTGTCACCCCGCGCTGCGAATGCGCGCGGAGGGGGGCGGCGCCTGGTCGGGGGTGGGGGGGAGCGTGGCCGGCCCCTTCCTTCTTAGCTTGGGAAAGGGTGTGGGGTGAAACCTACCAGAAGGTGTTGCTGCTGTGGCTCCCTTCTTCATCTCTTCCATGCCTCCATCCTACAGCAGAGCTGCAGTCTCCAAAATGCTCAAAAAATAATATATATATAAAAAAAAAATCACAGAATTGTAGAGTGGGTTGGGTCAAACGGACCTCGAAGAGAGAATCATAGAATCACCAGGTTGGAAGAGACCCACTGGATCATTGAGTCCAACCATTCCCACCAGTCTCTAAACCATGCCCCTCCGTACCTCATCCACCCACACCTTAAGCACCTCCAGGGAAGATCACCCACTTCCACCTTCCTGCCATGGGCAGGGACACCTCCCACTGTATCATAGAATCACAGAACAACCAGGTTGGAAGGGACCCATCAGATCTTCTAGTCCAACCATTCCTATCAAACACTAAACCAAGTCCCTCAAGACCTCATCCACCCGTGCCTTAAACACCTCCAGGGAAGGTGACTCAACCACCTCCCTGGGCAGTCTATTCCAATGCCCAATGACCCTTTCTGTACCACCTTGCTCAAAGCCCCAACCTGGCCTTGGACACCTCCAGGGATGGGACATCCACAACTATCCTGGGAAATCTGTCCCAGTGCTGCACCGCCCTCCCAGGAAAAGAATTCTTTCCAATACCTAATCTAAATTTCCCCTCTTTCATCTTAAAACTGATCTCCCTTATCCTATCCCTGCATTCCCATTGTCACAGTGCATGAGAGAAGGAATATTGCTTGTACCTTATTAATACACCTAATACTCCCTGTATTTTCCTGAGCCAGTCTTTGTCTTCTCCATTTGATTGAAACCTTTAAAGATGGGGATGATCTCGTCTGTGTTTGTGCAGTGCCAAGCCCAGGCAGGGTACAAACTCAAACAGAATTCCCGGGTACTTTCCCAATATAAATAATGAAAAAACCACGAAACCTTCTAATTTACAAATCAAAACTGTGGTTAATTTATAAAACAAATCTTTAGGACTGTGCATGCAAAAGCTTGTAACTGATCTTACTTAGTTGCCTGAGGTTATGAGATTACTTAGCATATATATAATTATGCTGGGTTGTGGTAGACAATATCAGCTGGTAGGACAAAATTAAAATCTGGTGCTTTTAACACTAGGTCTGCAAAGATGTATATTTAAAGGAAAAATACATGAATGAGCACAGCATGGTAAGCAAAATTAAACTTCCCCAATTCAGGCTTTTCAAAATGTTCATAAATTACACTGAAATGGTTATCTGTTGGACAGCTTGACTTTTGGGACCTTTGGGCCTTGTAAGCTAAAACTACCAGGTGGTAAAAGAAGAAAAAAAAAAGAAAGAATGAGAAAATTATATTAATGTTGATGCCGTGTCTCATCCAGAAATGTTAATATTTGGATTTCCTATGAATGGGAGAAGTGAGCTTGTGAGCTATGGGTAAAGTACTTCAAGTAGATGAAAAGTATTAGTACTGTTGTTATAAATATACTGTTCCCACCTCCTTTACTTTTAAAGAACTTAAACCACAACAAATGCTGAAATGTGCTGTAAGGCTGATAAGGGAGAACAGAAAACTTGATTTTGACAGCTTATTTAAGAAAAAAGTTTTAGCTTGAGTATTCATGCAAGATGAAGGTTGGAAGGTGATGCAACTACTTCTTCTAAAATACATTGGAATGAAGGAGTGGGCAAAAATATATACATAGAAGAAAAGTTATTGAAATCAAAAGATTGTGCTGGAACACGAAAAAACAATTTGCTCATGAACCAACCTCAGGTAAGAAAATTTTGAAAAACGTTTACAGAGGAATTCAGGAACAGCATCCTAAACATCCTAAACATGTGAGCAAGTAAGTGGAATGAATGCAGTCATGTCCCCCTCTCGTCCTCTGTAGCAACGCAGAGGAGTGACTGCTCAGTTAGAAACTTGCCTTTTGGGCCTTTGAAATTTCAGTCTTTGCCTTGTTGGTGTCCCTTTTCTCCAGACCTTCTGATGCTTAATGAAATTTTCATTTTATGATTGCCCCAAGCTACATACGACTGGGAGTATTGGCATGTCTGAGAAGTCTGAGTAATTCTTGCTTGTCACATCTGGTGGACAGCAAGAATTACAAGAGGACTCCATCTCCTTTCCCCTACCCTAGCCTGTCGTCTTTTGATAAAGACCAGGTAAAAGCATACTACAGATGGAACCAGTCTCCATTCGGCTCCCTTGTTTGGATCGCTGCTGCCCTCTTCTGCTTGCTTCCCATGACTGTTGTAGCATGTGTAGTTCTTTATGTGTTACACCAAAAGCCTTGTGTCTGTTTTGCTGTGTTGTAGAAAATAAACCTGAGTGGCTGCCTTTGAGATTAAACTTTATTAGATATTTTCTCGTAATGAGCATTGAACTGGCATCAGTAACTCAGTAGTTTAAAAGAGATAGGGGTAGCTGTAAAGTCCCATGAACCATGTTAAAATGCCTGTCCCCAGAATCACACCCACACCACAGCACAGCTAGTAGATGCATTCCTGTATCTGATGGAGTGAAATGCAGTGAGTTTCTAGGGCTGGGTACCATGCATAATTAGTTATACTCAGGACACTGCTGATATTTTTTTGGTTGGTATCCTTCTGTATTTACTTTACAGAGCTGTAAGTCATCTGGAGTTCATGTGCTGCAAGAAATAGTGTTGAAGAAGCTGCCACTGTTATGCTGAAATTGCTGTAAAATGGATTTATGCCAGCATGACTTTGACTTGCAGTTCTGTAACACGTAACCATCGCTGAGGGAGCTGGGGTTGGTTAGACTGTAGAAGAGGAGACTGATGGGAGACCTTATTGCTCTCTGCCTGAAAGGAGGTTGTAGAGAGGAGGGTGCTGGCCTCGTCTCCCAAGTGACAGGGGACAGGACAAGGGGGAATGGCCTTAAGCTGTGCCAGAAAGGAGGTTCAGACTGAGTGTCAGGAAAAAAAATTCACAGAAAGGGTCATTGGGCACTGGAACAGGCTGCCCAGGAAGGTGATTGAGTCACCATCCCTGGAGGGGTTTAAAAGGCGGGTTAGACAAGGTGCTTGTGGACATGGTTTAGTGGCAGATTAGTGGACTCGATGATCCAAAACGTGTTTTCCAACCTGGTGATTCTATGATTCTATGCCTGTGTTAGGTGCTTGTACTGGCACAAGCCTGTATATGCTTGTTACAGCTGCATGCCTCAAGACACACAGGGCTTGAAACATAAGATTTCTGATGCAACACCTTTTGGATGAAGCCATTTCCTCTACATGACTTGTGTAATTAAGTTCATTAAGAATCCTGGCATCCTTACAAATAGGCGCATGTGTATTATGAGGCACAGGGAAAGTGTTAGACTGAAGCTTGAGGACATAGGTGGAATTGAGGCACAGTGAGCTTTAATGCTTTAAGAAGATAATGAATTGTATTTGCTTTGCAGCTGCCACTCTAGTCCAAGGCTAGATTGCCTGGTTTCTGCCCAGCCTGTGCTCTCACAGCACGTCCGGCAGATGAGGTCCCGGGGCTTTTCTCACTGTGGCTGTATTTGACCAGGCACAGTCAGAGGGAAAGGAACCTACTGTGCTCCCCCAGAAGGTTTTTGCTGGGGTCAGTGTAACTACAGGGCCCATGGCCCTGACCTGCAGATCTCCCAAGGCACCCCACTGCAGAGCGAGTGGCAGCGTTGTGATCAGGCCACCTTAGTCCTGAGCATGTAGCTTCGCAACTGCCAGGTGCTAAGGCTGTGGAAGCAGCCTGGCAGTAGGAGAGTGGCAGCAGAGCAGAACTTGCTGGTCTTAATATCTCAGAAAATATATCATAGTTTTAAATACTGAAGACCACAACCTGTAGAGTGAAATCCCCCTCTTCTTTAGAGGGACTGGACAAGGCATGGTGTTTCTCCTGGAATCCTTTTTCTAACACTAAGTTCTTTGTGATTTCTGATGCACTGAACCCACAGTGTAGCAGTTGCAATACAATGACTTGTCCAAAACTACAGATCTATTCTTTCTTTCATAGGTAGTGGTAATCTTCTACAATGTTTGTTCTTTTGCAAACGTAAACTTTTACTTCAAAACAAGGATAAAAGTAAAAAAGTATTCTCATCTGCGATGAAACTTTCCATCCTCTCCACAGATACACTTGACTGCTACTGTAACAGAAGAAATTGTAGGCAGTAGAGAATTTCTGGCTCTAGCAAGAAATTTCATGTATTTTTTGGAATAAACTTTTACTGAAGCAAAATAATTTGTAAGAACAGATAATTTTCTCAATCAACTTTTAAATATTATATAGTTTAAGGAACACTGTTCTTGCTACCAAACTCAAGTGTGAAAGTATTTATGCAGCGTTCATTTCGGTAAAATGTTCACTCATATCATCAATTATGAAAGCTTTTATTTTTCTCAACAGCAGCAACTGAAGTAAGATTTGCATGGCAGGTTGGCAGAATTGGCATGCAGGAAGAGAGGCTCTTGGGTGTCGTGACAGGCACTTCTGTATATTGACTATGAGCAAACATCCCTCCTAATGCTTGGTAGCATCCAGAAGTCAGTCTGGTGGTGAATGACTGGATAAGTGGTGTCAGCTTCTTGAGATTCTGACCCTGAAGAAGATTGTCACCTTGTATATTCCTGTTTGGTTTTGTTTTGTTTTACCAAATAATCACGAAGATGTGTCCATGAGTTTTCTGAGCATGTTTACAAACAGCTTGTAGACAAAACTGAACACTCCTTTTGTGCTGTACTGGCTAAGATGCGTAAATTGTGTCATTCCAAGGATGCCTTGCTGAGAGCAACTATTTCCTCCTAAACAACTTGCATATGTGAAAAAATAAGAGATGATGGAGCAAGCCTTTTTAAAGGCTACGTACACTCCCAAGGGCAGCACATGCTGCACTACTGTGCTATGTCTGGCTAGTAAAACCAAACCATCTTACATCTGGGCAACACAAATAGCAGAAGCTTCACTTACACATTCCTTGTGGAGTGGAATTGCTCAGCAGTCCTTTCCCTGGACCCTGCTGGTGCAGCTGACACACATCACATGATCAAGGAGGTAGTTGTGATTACAGAGGGAAACTACCAAGATTACAACACAAAACATGTGCACCTTTCCAAGCAAAACACTATATATACACTCTACACTGTGTTCCTGGCTTGGCTCCTGAGAAGATGGATGAAATTAAGGCTTTCACAAAAGTCCAACTCAGTATGAAGCAGAAACAAAGCACATAGAATAGATTTTCTTTATTGCTGGACTTTTTTTTTTTTTTTCCCCAGTAAGTAGGCATGATTCCTTAAAGGCTGAGGTTTTTAATAACAGTAAGGTTTTTCAGGTTTCTTTTTTTGCTGTGGACAAAAGGATAACTTTGATCAAAGTTCTGCCTTATATTACAGTATTTCTGTACAAAAATAAAAGTCCAAAATCAGCTTTATATTAGCTGATATTCCCAAATTTATTTACAGGGTACTGTCAAGAACCTTCATCAGGCAACCAGGTAAAATAGAAAAACTTGTATTAAAGCAGTTGCATTGTATAACTTTGCATTATCCAGTTAACTCGGAAGGGCCCTGACCTTTGGAAGTGAGTCTGGGTTGGAGAGTCTAGCCAGAATTATAAAAGTGATGTTTTAAAAGAAAAAAAATTAATATTAAAAACTTAAGCTGACATTATGGATAATTGTATTTCCGTATTAGGGTAGTCTATAAATATTCTCAGCTACATCTCTCTTTATAATACAGCAGATACAGAATGCAGACTTCTGCTACTTACGTGGTAATACATATTTGCAATAGTTAAATCCATATATGAAAATTCTGGAATTTACGTGTTAATAAAACTGCTTACAAAGTAGCCATACAATTGTAACACAACTATAACTCTGAACTATTAAAATGTACAGAAAGACTGTTTACACCATTGCACATACTTATTCCCTTTGCTTCAAAAGACTCGTGAAATACAGAATAAAATTAGTAAAATTTTACTGACAGCTCAAATACGCATGCACAATGTGCACATCCGTGGAAGCAAGGGGAAAGAAAATGTTGGCGTCCATCAGGAAGGCTGCCAGCAGCTCTCCAAAAAAATATACCTTGCTCTTCCTTCCCTCCCCTCTCCTACATGTATACAGGCCAGTAGATTAGTGCAGAATGGATGAATATAACTTTGTTTTCAGTGTTCTGAAAGGACAAAAAAAAAATTCTTCCTGACTTTTATCAGCAATTTTGTGTCAATACAAGTTGGGTTTAATATTGTAAGGCACTTATTACTGCTTGCATTGCAGTGGATCAAGTCTTAAGGCATTTGTTACATCAACTGAAGATAATAATGCTTTGGAAAGTTTTGAAGGAGCCAGCAGTTCAAGTATGTGACTGTTTCAGCTGATTTTCCCCTCCCCACCCTGTGGTCTTTCTAAAACAACGTTTGAAGTTATTTTCCATGGAAACTCCGGTTCCTGGTTAGCTTGTCAACAGATGCGATCAGCATCATCAGGTTGTTTTGAGGCCAAGCAGTGATATGTTCTGTTTTGAGCACAGTAGAACTGGTTTTGTTTTCACCTGCAGCTGCCCTGACTGCCATGACTGCTCACTGATCGAGAGGTGCTGTAGCGTTTTTTCACAATCATACTGATGTAGGCTTTCATCAGCTTTGCAATGTCAACCACCTGCCAAAAGAGCATAAAGGGCAAAGTTCTTAGGAAGGTAACAGCATGAGAATTAATTATTTATACACTAACAATATAAAGCTGTCGAGCTTCTGACAAAACCCTGTTGCAGATAAGTAAATAAAAACATTTGGCACTTTAATCCACCTCATTATGTCTTTCCTTCAGCTTTACAGGGGTCTTGAATAAACCTGTAGCATTTGCAGGTGTTACTTAAATTACTAAGGAGCCCGGCTGTCAGAACAGGAAGACCGCAGTAACAAAATTTCTTCTTGTTCTTACCTCACTAGTTTCAAAAAGTAGTTCTCTTTCATCCACCACGATCTTATAGGTGTTGGCAAGCGGTGCACCGAATGACAAGATGTGTTCATACTGAAACACCTCCAGAGGTCTTCCTTCCCCACGCTTGTAGACAGAAACTGCATCAGCACTGACTCCAAGCCACAACTCTTGTGGGAATCCCCCTTCTTTACACTAGAGGAAAACATGTAAATTAGCAGCGCCACATAACACTTACTGTTGTTGAGTATCTTGCCTTTTACCATTTCTTAAAAAGTACATGTTGCTTGTCCCTCCTTGAGTGTAGCCTTTACATTTCTCAAACTTGTTTGGAACTCATTAGGCTATTGTGTCCCTCTGTATTTTATGGTTAACTAGTGGATTTAAATAGCTACAGTGCTTGCTAACAGGAGTATGCTTTTAATATCTAACATTTTATTACCTCAGCTGTCTGGGCATTGTAATATCATACTTACAGTTTTACTACTCTGTAATGAAATCATGATCTATATGAGGTCTTACTCACCTCTACATCAAACAGTGTTGAGCCATAGCCAGGCCACTCCTTAATCAAAGCCATATATTTTGCCATAGCCTGCTCCTGGTTCATCCTCTGGAGTTTTTTCCATTTGTCAATAATACTAGTCCTGGAAGCCGAGACTTCCTCTTTGACCCACATGTCTAACATCTGATCCTCCTCAACCTTCTGTTTGCTGACAGAGCCACTGCGAAAACTCCTCCGCAATGTTCCTTCAAGAAAGCTGGCTCGTTTCTTCTCAGCCTTCTCTGCTGCAGTAAATGTTTTGGTAGACTGTGTAATTCGAGACTTTAGCTTTTGCAAGGGGTAGACTTCCTCCATTTCTGGTATGGTGGTATGCAGAGTGTAATCTCCCTGAAGGTATTGAAGACGCAGAGCTGCAAGGACCTGGAGGGTTTCTTCAGGAGCAGGATAGTGTCCTCTTATCACTGCTTCATGAGCCTATCAAGGAGAAAAAGATACTTTGTTATGTACAAACCAGACCTTGAAAGGACGAATTGAAATGGGAAGTAGATTTACTGCCAGGCAAACCCACAATCTGAAACAGAAGATCCATTTAATAAATCAAATGTGGTAAATCTCTTGGCAAATTTGTCGAACTGGCTAAGACAGGGCTTTCCATCAGAACTAAAGGCAATTGAGGAACTTGCTAAATGAGAATTTACTGTTACTAGTACAATTCATAGTGAACACACATACATAAGTGCAACTGAACTACTAAAAAGGAAAATAAAATGTAAAGGGGAGAAAAACAGGATCTAAAACCCTGACTAGGAGGAAGCAATCTAGGTTAATGGGCATTAAGAAGAAACGGGTATCTAAGTTTTGCTTACTGCTGTCAATACTGTGGCTGTGAAAACTGACATTTCTAGCCAAACAAGGAAAGCCCTAGAACAGCTTTGTAATAAACTGAGGTAAAACAGTAAATTGTCAACAGATCCCAGACAAATGCTAATAAAACATTTATATTTTATACTGGTCTATAGCATCAGGGCTAAGATTTTGAACCAAGATGACTCTTTCAAATCCTAGCTCTTTCTACACCCATTCAAACCTCTGGAAATGTGCAGCAGCAACGATTTTTCTTTTTCTATGGCACAGGAAACAAACACACCTCATGCCTGGAGATGCAGGAATTACAAGCAGTTTAGTAAATGCACAGAGATAATTCGCATTCAAATAAGAGCTCGTTCATTCAGGTGTACATGTCAGATGGAGACACAGTGTGCCTTTAAACATGCAAGCTGGTTTACCTGAGATTGTACACATGCAGAAGAAAGAGTTGTATTTTGGAAATGGAAATAAGTATTTTAATGTAAAGGAGAACCAAAAATCTTTTCTTTAGCACCTAAAGAAGTAAAGTATTCAGTCTTTAAAGTAATGAAGGTTACAGAACTAAAACTGATGATGACAGGGAACTTTCTTAATAGGCTGAAAGCAAAGACTGACATCAAAAGAAATGATTAAGACAAGGAGGGAAAAAAGAGCAGAATCGATGTTAGAATATAACAAGTCACCTCTTTAAGGTATTGCTGTAACATTAATCATAGGGATTGAACATGCCATGTATTACAACTGAAATACCATTGGTCTTGACAAGTCACAAAATATTTGGTTAAACACCAGTCAGCACAGAATGCTGGATAAGAACAATCTGCTTCAGGCAAATGTGCTTCTTATAGTTGTTTATATGGAAAAAACTCTAAATCAGCCTCTTAAACCAATAAGGTCATGTAAAATATATGACGCAGAGCTCTCACAGATTTTCTTCTTACTATTTTAACGTCATCATGAACCACAGGCTTTAACTGTCCAATTCCTCTACATGTAAAACTAGAAGGACAGGTAGAATGGAAACGTTTCTAAGCCCAACTAGAACAATCTATTGCTCAGATCCTTTAGGCAGCAATAAGCATTTCTGTTGTATGCTCTGGAAGGAGACTTCTGGTAAACTCACGATGTAATATGGTGCCTTAAAAGCTAGACTGTGAACAAGGAAGAAGTACTCTATTACAGTGAAGATGTTTCTGATCCTGTGGAACATACGGAAAAAGGCTTTGTATCTACGAAAACTGAAATATGGCAGTTCTTGATCATATCAGGCTTGCTTGCCAACAGAATGTCAGTATCTTAGTATTGCAAACAGCCTTACACAGAAATCTTTATCTGTCTATAGTGCCCACTTCAATTTTTAGCCATTTACAATATCACAGAAATGGGAAAGGTCAATTAAACAATAAAAAATGCCACTGGTGAGAGTTCCTGAGCAACAACAGGACTTCATAAAATAGAAATGCAACTGCAGATGCATTTATTTTTCATTATAAAGTAATTTCACTTACGCATTGCAATATGGCCTCATTCTGAGTTAAGCACATTCACTGAGTAGATTTCTGCACATCTTAGCTGCCTAACAGTTACTGCTGAGATTAAACTGTTTTACTATGGTGCCCATTAAATACCAATTCGTTTTTGAAAAGAGGAAAAGCTATTGTTTGATTAGTTCTGTCCAGTTGCCAACGTGGATTTCTAATAATAAATTTGCTTGGCAATTACAAAGTTTTCACTTTATTTTCTGTACTTTCTTAAGAGAAGGGTTTCATAAGAGCAAAATTAAAAGCAAGAACTCGTTTCCTTCTTATCCAGCTTAGATCGTTATCCAATTTTTTACCACTATAACTAAGGCAAGTCACAAATAACATTCAAGTAAGAAAAATCGTAACACTAGGAAAATCATACATGCTTCACTCAGGATACACCGATTTTGACCACTGAACTGCCTTCTTTGCACATGATGCTTGAGTTGTAGTGTTTTTAGTTAAACAGAAGCATAATCAAAACTTTCTCTGTACATCCTAGATCTCTTTTCCTCCTGTTATAAGTGCCTCAAAATAGAACCTTTATCCTTTACCTGCTCAAACATAAAGGCAAATTCCACGCTATCTTTTGGGACATTTTCTGTGTCCAGGAAGCAATAAAGCTTGAAGTAGAACTTCCAGTGCATGTCCCCAGCTTCAGCACTGGCAGCAAGCCTGTACAGGTGGATGAAGAGAGAGAGAAAGATCAGATCTGTGAAATCACACTTTCTAAATTGACACCTGAAGAATCTAAGCAAGACATTAGCTGAATTTTGCTTTTTTACACCTGCTATCAATCTGGTACTGTTAACAGGAGCTAATTTTTTTCGCTAGTATACCTGACTGATGCCATTTGAAGATACATTTATAGAGAGGGAGGGGTGTGTGCACTTGTGTTTTTACATTACTTGGTTCTCAGTCAACTGTTTCGAACCCAGCTTCTATTAATAAACTTCTGTTTGTGGCTTAGTCAGGTATTGATAAAAGCAACATCAGGCAATGGGTAGTTAGAATGGCAATGACTGCTGGGAATTCAGTTCTCCCAGTACTGGGGCAGCCACAGTGACACTAGAACAAAAATATAGTAGTGGAAAGGAAAATGTGGGAATAGCGATGAGAAACATCCCTCTACTAGTGTCCAAATAGAGGAAAACCACATGCAAGTAAATAGGTAGCTCATTAATTCCTTTCAGAAAAAAGATGAAGATGCTCTTGTTCCATAAATGGTCATGTGTGTAATTTAGCTGTGTCATCACAAACAAGCAAGAGCAAGAGAAAACTCAGCATTATTGACGTTGGAAATTTATTTAATTGCAACTTATCAGAAAAATGAGAGAGGGAGAGGCACACTCACTTTTCAAACTTTGCCAAGACATCAGCCACAATGGTTCTGCTTTCAATCGCTTTATCAGTAATTCCATTATATTCAAACAAAGCAAACATATTTCTGCTATCCTCCATGGCCAACCCGCGAATTAACTTTTCAACCACCTAAGGAAAAACAGCATGTAAAAAAAAAACATAGCATGGAAAAACAGCACCACAGAATAAGATAACTAATGAGAAAAAAATTCAGAGCTAGGTTTTACATTAGGCTAAAAATGTTTCCAATGTGTTCTCACCAGTCAAATTCCACTTTATTTTTTTATCTTAAATTATGCTGATTCTTTTAAAATATGTGTGTGCTATCACCAGGCCAGATATAACCCCAGTATTTCACCAACTCAGCAAGTCTTCCAGTTTACACACACCAATATCAACTGAAGCTACTCCAGTAATGACTCTACTGAATTGCTTAGTCTTTCCTGTAATTTTTCTCATAAGAGCTAACTATAATTGAGTAATCCTCTGCAGAATAAGGACAGTTTGTATAGCAAGAATTTCTTCAGACCACACTGCAGGATTGGAGATCTGAAAGCCTTCCCTCCCCTGAAAGCAAAGACTGGTAGAGAAACCCCTAGCACTTCCACAGCTTAATGCTACTACTGGCTGGAATTGGCACACACTAATTTTGTGTGAAAGCTGTTCTGTCACCACTTCTCACCTCTCCAGCTGTAGTGTGCGAGTTGATTGTGATCTTACAGGAGCCCCCACCATGGCAATAAACAGTGGATGTCATTTCCTGCCTGCCAATCAGAGCTTCTATTTCATCCCGTGATGGCACAAACTCTCTGCATTTGGTTTTCTTCAGAGATTCATAAGTAAACATTGCATATTTCTCCATTTCAGTCCCTGGAAACTGGTCCCGAACCCTGTGAAACAAATATTACTACTTCAGACTGCCAGTCTATGACATTTAAAGTTTCCTTATGTGTGAACGGATTTTTTTTTTTCTGAAATGACGTATATATTCAATAAGCTATTTAACTGACACACTCCAAGGTTTATTTTCACTGTCAAGGAAGCATTCTAACTTGTGATTTACTGTGGGGCAACTTACATGCAGTCATCGTTTTGTCCTACAAACCTAATGGAAAGCAAGAACTGAACTACCTTTCCAGCATTAACTACCAGAACCTCGTAATATCTCAGATTCGACAGCAAGATAACTATAAAAATCTTCTTGTAATTAGCTATCCTTTTTGTCAATAACAGTTGGCGAATGAAGACAAAACTGCACTAAGGCAATAAAATGTATTTTTGACTGCTTAGTTATGTTGTAGTGTCACTTAGGATACATAATGTCTATCCCTGATTTTTTTTTTTTTAATATTCTGTCTCAACCTTACTGTTCAGCAGTTAGTAATGCATATATTCACTAACAACTTTAATGAACTCAACTCTTAATTATGGAGAACTGCTGAATTCAGGTAGCTCTCAGCACAGATTCCTTCTATAATATTTCTAGCGATAAAATAACAGCTTCTTAGAGCTACTGAGGTGTGATTTATATGAAATACAGTGATTTGTGATCTACAAGGCATAAAAAAATTTTTGCAGGATTATAGAAATGCTGTAAAATGGATATGTGTATGTAATATTGGAACCAACCTGTAAATATTGCATTAACTGCAATTACTTTAACTGGGACAGCAGTTTATGAACTGAGTTGAATTAAGAACGTAGATCAATGTTAGATTTATTAATTTTAACAGTTATATAAAGCTATTGATGTTTTTCACTAATCTTACTTTGGTTGAAAGGTCTATCTTCAATAGAAGCATTTTAGAAATATTTATAAAATAATTACATTCAGCGAAGTCCATGCTCTAGCACAAACACAGACATGACAACAGCTTGTTGTTAGCGGACTAACTTTTGAAATAACACACTCTTTGCCTTCTTCTGCTGCATCACAGCAAGAGGAATTCCACATTCTGGCTAGTGCTGAATTGGGGATTTTTTTTGTCTTTTCTTTAATGGTCAGTAATATCTTAAAATTTGATTTGCAAACAGACATTTTAACCTGAAATCTTTAAACATTCTAATGTTTTTTTACATGCTTGATGGATACCTCACAAAACTAAGGTAAGCAGGATGAAAAATTTTGAACGGGTTGGACAGCTGAGAATGGGACCAGGAGGTACTGGCTGGAAGTCATTCAAACAACTTAAAAAAATTATAATAAGTTCCTCCTCCTTTGGTCAATGTCAATAAATTATGCATTCAGTTTAGTGGAATTTTGCTTGAATCTTTAAATAAGAATAACTCTACCTAGATGAACCCATACTCACTTTTCTAACATAATTTTTTTAAGTTTACTGTTTAGCATGAACAGCTCACTAAATGAATACATCTTCAAATCTCACTTCAGGATGTTTAAACACTGTCAAAAGTTGTGGGGAAGAATACAGTGAGGGCATAAATTTATTTTATTGCTCCAGGAGTTCAGAGCTTCTCACCTCTTCAGATGGAACTTGAGATATTTGAGGATGCTGCGACTCGGCAGAAACGTACAACTCATGCAGGTGAGTATTTGCCAACTATAGAGGTTCCCCACGCTCCCAGGGTTAGGCACTTTATTGGTCTGCTTGATGAGCTGACAGTAGAGCTCATCTCGAAGCGGTCGTAAGTCATGTCCTGTTTGAAGAATACCTTGGATTATAGGGATGGGATCAGACATAGACTCCAGCTGCTGCAAGGAATTAAATATCTTGATGGCTTCATCCTGCAGAGTTGTGTAGCCTTTGTCTTTCAGCACTACAAAAGAAAAATAGGAAGAAAGGTACTTAGACTGAGATATGAAAGAGAAAGCAGTCAGGCTTAGCATAAGGATCGCTTAATGCTATTCTGTGACCCTTACTATGCAGGACATAATAAGAGTGGATCTTTTCCATTTCAAATGTATGATGCAATCTCATTGTATGAGCTATTAATATTTGATCCAAATTCAATGAAATCCTGTTTTTATATTTTCTGACCATAACTTAAAATGTGTATCTTGCTGGATCAGATTTTTTTTGATGGAGAATCTTCCTTCCAGAGCAGTCCACACTGCTGAAGCGTCTATCACATTTTTGCTGTCACAAGAAAGTGAAAATGCAATCAGATTGCGCGGTAAAGCATGACTGTGTTATGGAAAGCGACAAAGATACATGACATCGCTTCAGTCTACAGCAGGAGCATTTCAATCGAACCCAAACAATACTGCTAAATTAAATCATTGTCATGACACTGCAGCTTGCTTTTTGAGTGCTGGAAAAGGTGATGATGGTTTTTGTACAACAGGTTATTCAGCGTGGGCTAGCAACTTTTCCAATCTACTTAAAAGCACCATGCCGTACCGGGGTTCAAGAGACAGAAGAGATTGCTCTGATGTCTGAACCAGTTAGGCCTACTAACCATCAAAGCACAAATAGTACAGACATATGTTATGAAGTTTCTAACCTGATATTATACTGTGACAGAAAATAACTAGAACTCATCTACAATTCAAGGCAATAACTGAGTCCTTCTGCAGAGCTACACTTAGTAAGGGAAAACTTTGGCAAGACTTCTATCTCAGAGGAAGCTGGCTGCTCCTGTCCCTGGGGAATAGAGAGCAACCATGCTGCACTCCTGCAAGGGACAACCAGCTCAAGTGCTGAGAATATCAAGAGGAGGATGAGGAGGGGGAAGAGAAGGGAAAAGGTTTCTCCTAGAATTTTCCTCTTCCTTGTCATTTGAACAAAGGCTATTACTTGAGTTATCAGGAAGTCTTACCTGAAATAACTTAGCTTTTCATCAACTGTGACCTCCTACCATCCTCCTAAGGATGAAACTTCTGATTTAAGTCATATCTTGTTTCATATACAGTTGCAAAATAAGACAAGCAAATCCACTGAAGGACAGCAAATTCACAACCATCAATAGCTCTGAATCAGTCATTCAGAACAGACTTCTAAGTTACTGACTGAGCCAAGAATATTAAAAGACATGATCACACCTGTTTGAGGAGTAGATTAACATTACTTTTTAAAATCATGTTCACTCATGTTTCTCATAAATGATGCTTCCTACCACAACTGATGAAACTTAACACTTATTAATTGGAAGCTGTGGCTGCTGCAGGTCCCTATGTGGGGTAGGAAACAACAATGATTTGAGAAGAATACGATTCAAGAACACTGAATGAATTCGGTTTAGTTCCTTGTTTCAGTACTTGGTCCTCTTAGCTGTGCTGCTGAGGGTAATAAATTCCTATTACAGCTGCAATAGCAGTCTTCCCTCTGTAACACCCATGCAGGAGAACCACAATCCCATGTCTCTGTGCTAGACAAACTACTATTTTCTACCTCCTGGAAGAGAACAGAGAAACTTATTTGTTTTACAAAAATATATTTTGTCTACCATTACTTCACTATAGCCCATAGACTAAAGTCTCCCATCCTCCAGTTAAATTTTATTACATTAAAAAAAAATATTTCCATGATTGAAAAACTTACAGTTCAGATTGATGTCCCCATATGGCAGTGGCAGTAATGGCGAGTGCAGTGGATGATGAGTGTAACGGAGAATGGGGTTTCTCTTATAAATCTGTTCAACTACATCAGCATTCAGGCAGTTTTCCTATTGAGGTAAGAAAAAAGCAGGATTTGGCATCCAGCATTAACAATAATGCAATGCTTTGCACCCTTGGGTTGACTGTGAAAAAAAAAAAGTCATCAGTGGTAGCAACACTATTTGGAGTTAAATCCAGTTGTGGGCACTATGGCTGCTGTGGTATTCTGTGGGCAATGAATGCTCAGCACCTGGTAACCTCAGGCCTTGCATAAACTTACTTTAACAGTGCAGCAAAACCCAAACCACAGTAGAGCTGCAGGAGACAAAAATGAAGTTTCATGAATTTTCTTGAAGTGAGTTTTTCTCTATACAATCATTTTACTCTGGTATTTCACAACTGAAATTGACATCTGTATTCAAGTTTTATTTAAAAACATGTCTCCAGCATAACTAATTGGCTTCTTCAGTTAGAATCTACAGGAGCGACCGTAACAAAAGTCCAGAAAAAATGCTACCGTAAACCTGATACACCCACTCTGACATCTAAATACTATTCTTCCTTAGGCCAGTTTTGACATATATGTGACCACTCTCTTCTATCAATCCTGAACTTCTACATATGTCTGCTTCTCTGAAGAACCACATTCATACTCTTGGAATTCAGGACTTGGTACTTCTTTCCCGTGAGAGAAGAGGTGGCACCCTCTAAGGGAAAAGGTTAGTAGTAGTCATCCCCTTTTGCTTATTTTTTTGTCTTCTCTGAGAATCGTCCTCTCTCCTGGAAGCACATGAGCAAAAATCTCCAGAAGGACATTCTCTGGCTGTATATGTGCCTCCAACAGGCCTATAATGCAGTAAATATTAATTGAATATGTTTGCCATCATACAGAGACATGAGATGCTTAGCCCACGCTATCACAGAACAAGGAAAGAACCATAATGAAAAAAATCACAAGAGCTGTCTGGTCAATGTCCTGGTGTGCTCTTCACTGTGGACACAGCCCAACAGGTCTGATAGCTTATGAACCTGCACATTGAGCTCCACTGCCTGGTACAGCAACGTCTATCAAGTTTACAAACCAGTCAAACTCGTTACTGTTTTCATGGAAAAAAAACCTACTCCTCTTACCCTCCAAGTTGCACTTCGTACTTTGCTCTTTTACCATTTAGACAGAAATTCCTTTATCAGGTCAGTGAATACATTCAGGTTCCACAATTTCAGTCCATGTCACTGTGTGATTAAAACTCAGTTTTCTGCTTTATTACCCAATATGACAAAGCAAACATAAAAAAGATTTAAGGACACATTCTTTCCCACCCCACCCCCTCCTGTTTGTGCATACCTTAATATCCTGAATAAGTTGCTGAGTTGGTGTATCTATTGGTGCTTTTGTGTCAATCACATTCTGTATGGCACTTGACCAGCGGGTTGCCTCATTAAGCAATTTTGTATAGAGACGGTAACAATGTTTGCGTCCATATACGGTTACATTCCAATAACCTAGCACAAAAGTAAAAATTATTCAGAGAAACTCATCTATAAAAATCCCCCAACTCCTATCTGAAAACAGCTGTAGTCCCATCAGACCCCTAGTGCTACATTCTGGATCACACAGATAGTTTTGTACAAGTAATTAAGTCTCAGTACAGACACTGTGGTATTAAAGGAGACTCCTATATAAAAGCCTGGGAGCAATCTCAGAGTTCAACCACCATTATGCAGCCTCCCAATTTATGCAGTAATCTTAGTAAAAATGACCGTAAGACAACACTATGGAATACTGTTTGCCACTTGTGGGTCCTACTTCTCCAGTCCTGCCTGTAACAGGAAAATATCAGACAGTCTTGCTCTGTATGTGAGAGTCTTTCATCGTCTATGGCATGCATACAAACACATATAAAGCATGAACTACCTCCTCTGTTAAAAAAAGTCATTAATTTCACACACTCAAGTGGCAACTAAGACAGGAAGAGCATTTCAGTTCAAATTCTCTCTCTGCATCACTGTATAGGCTTGTTATAAAGCACATTCAATTAAACAAAACCTATTTCATCTTTCACTGGCGAAAGCCTCTTTGAAGTGCCAGTGACACCAATGAGTTTATACAGGACCGTCAACAGTTGCTTCTCATTTGCAAACAGCCACTTCCGAGTTGAAAACCAGTTTTGAAAATGCACAGGGGAGCTGACTCAGATATAGTATGTAGGTTAGCACAAATCTTAGGATCTTACTCTAGATCTCCCTATACTTGCTCCACCAACATGAGTTCTCATAGCTCCTCAGCACATAAAATGACATATGAAGAGAGGGTCACCCATGCGTTCCCCCAGGTCTTTGATATGTAAGCATTAAGTGTTCCTACTAACTTAGCAGCAGTGTCAGTCTATGACAACTTGAATGGTGGTGAGAAATTTTACTCCTATATGCTTTATTACTTCTGTTATTTGCCCAGCAATTTCCTATAAAATGCCTCAGTGACTTAGGAACCCAATTTGTTCATCAAACTGCAAACATAATAATCCATTTAAAATATTCTTATGCACTGTTTGTTGCATTACTAAGCAGCAGGACAGAAGGCAACTGAAAGCGTATTTGAACAAGAGCAAGCAATTACCTGTCTCCTTAAAGATTTTCTCATCAGGTGGGACCACTGAGCAGAGGCTGTTCAGCACCAGAGTTCCCAATTTCAAAGCATTTTTCTCTGAACTCTTGTAATAATCCAAAGAATTGTGCGTCAAAACAAACCAACGCTTCTTCAGTTTTAATGATGACATCTTTGGGTTGTTCTTTACTTCCTTGTGCAGCCATCCTGTTAAAGACACTATTTTAATCACACTTTTTTTTTAAACAGAGTTGGTAAAATTAGGTTCCTAGAAGTTAGTTGTACACTTCCAACAATAACAAAAATATGATGTGAATTGTTTAGTCCACATACTAAAAACTTTAAGTCAAATTCTCCAACAATTAAATTATTAAGATATAATAAAATTAATACGAAAACATTTCAGCTTTGGTGTTCACCTAGAAAAACTCCTTTGTCTACTTACAAAAATGGTTTTGTCATCACTTCAGTATTTACTTACATGGCACAGCAGGAATATAATTTCAGCCTTATTAATTTGTGAGAAAATGTCACCGTACAAAGATGAGGCTAAGACAACCAAGCCGGCACATTACCCTGATTGTATTGTGGGAACAATTTCTTTGAAGCTTAATGGATGTTACCTACTTTGTTACTATTACACTCATTTCTTACCCCTCACAATGAATTCTTGTCCTTCCACTCTAGTGTCCCCCTTTGACCTTTGCAGCAGGGTTATCCAGTGATGCATCTCTTCAGGAGTGTCAGCATTACAGTGAAGAACACGATTAGCAGTGATGATCACAAACGAATTGGGTCTAAGAAAATTAATGAAGATTGAAAAAGCCTTTACAACCAACATACCTACTGGCATCTCACTCACCATAAACATAAACACCATCCATTGTTTGCATTTTCTATGCAGACAAAAACTTCCCACCTCTAAAACATTTATTTCAACACCAATAGATGTAAAAAACCTAAGCATTTGAAAAGACTCAATTACGTTGGATTCACACCAGAACACAATGGCTCTGAATGTTTACATTAAATTGCAAGTTGTCCTATTCTAAAATAAATCTACAGTGAAAAACCACTCCAGTCTTTAATCAGCTTTGGATGTAAACCAGAACTCTATTTCAGTGTCAGATCTATTTAGAGTGCGTGCTTCAGTAGTTACATTAACTAAAACCAGCTACATTTTACAAAGGTTTACAGTGAAGCACCATCTGAACACAGATTCTTTTATTTTTAATGCAATGCAACCCAATTTGCAGTGACTACGATCTATTTTTAATGACAGTCTGGCTCTTACCCAATAGTATACCAGGATTCACGGAAGCATGAAGAACTAGCTCAAGTGAACTGTGCTGATGGCTGTCTGGATAAGAGGCAAGTTTTTCAGCCTACAAACACTTGATTTAACCCTTTACAATTATATTTTTCATCCTGGAACACATGCATTTTTTAATAACTGTATCAGATGTAGAAAATGGGAAGGATGCAGTCTGGACCACCCCATGCACAAAAGCTCATGGGCTTTACTTTCATGGTTCTTGCAAGAAGGTAACTAGTTAGAAATTGCAATCAAACAGTTTCTGGGGATGGAGAGGTTCACCCTAATACAATACCATTCTCCAAGAACAGTGTGTGTCCTGTAAAAGCTAAATGGATGACAGGATAAATGAAACTGTAAATAAAACTATTAGGATGAAAAATTTTAAAGCTCTGTGAAGAGAGGTTGCAGTAAATCAAGTATCATGAGGAGTGGTTAAGTTATCTATAGCTAGTGCTCAGCAGTGTCACAGAAGGGGGTGATATGTGATTAGAATCTAATGTTGTGGTTACACTCACTACAGTGCCAAAGTGCTACCCTAGTCAGGAAGTGTGGTAGAGGGGCTAACAAGTGGGCATGTGAACTGAACGGAAGAATTTTGCTGACCATGTTTTGAAATGTGTGGCAAGACAAGGCAGCTTTAACTCGTGCTACATGAAGCACACTCTAGAAAGCTGGATAATGTGCTGTTAGGACAAAAGCTCTAGATGGGCTGCAGCAAGAGAACTGAAAAAGGACAGTGTTAAGGTATAAACTGAGGTGGATCAAGCTACTAAGCTGGGGGTTACGGTCAACAGTAGCCAGCCTTCCAGGCTCTTCCCTTCTCCCTCCCAGTTTAGGAAAATAATAGAAGCCATGTTCATGTGATTCTTTTTGAATACAGACTCAAAGTGCTCTCTGCCCAGCTTCTCTCTTTTGAGCTTGCAGTAATGGGTTCATATATGTCAAGATAAAAATAGTATATTGACTGTATTAGTCAAATTCATTTCCTAATAGAGAAACCTCCCATAACTGATTAAGACTCAAAGAGCTAAAAAGAAAAAAAAAACCAACCAACAAACAAAGGAAGGAAAAACATCTGTGTGAAAAATGCTTGCAGGAGAAACACTTCCTAACTTAAAATTTTGAAAGTTTTGGACATTCCTTTTGTCTTGTTTAGGAAACCTAGGCTTATAATCACATTTACTTGTTGTGTAAGTGTATTGGCAGGTGGCAGGCCAAGGACAAACCAGTAATTTAAACCAGCTATTTCAAACATGTGCAGTGAGGAGACTGGAACAAACTCCTACAGAACAGATAACACCTCATAGCCTTATAACCTTATAACCTTATAGCCAGAGTCACACCTTATAACCTTATAGCCAGAGTCACAGCTTGAACTCAGATTACTTTCTGTCCCCTAAAACACTGTTACAAGTTCAAGAACTAAGAATATCTGGATAATTATATTTTATGCTGGATTGTTTTCTTTTGTTACAAGACATTTTTATCCTGGGAAATAATTCTTAGCCGTGTAGAGAACACAACATCCTTGAATGAGAAGCTGAACAGAAAAATGTTAAAATGAATTTTTCTGCTAACTATATTGCTTAAGGACTCAAAAATAAGTTGCATTTTTGCAGGAGCATTTCTTTATAAATGAAATAAATATTTAATCTTCTACTTTGGGATCACTTAAGTAGCTGAGTAGTTTATATATGAAGCAGTGCTAGGGTGCATGTTTTAACAGTGGTGTTTAGTAGTATGAAAAGAGAGGCAATAACAAGTCACTGCATGGTTTGTCAGTAGAAAGTAGAGACTGAAGTATCAAGCAATCAGTTTTGGCTAGAGAAAGGAGAGAAAGAACAAAAGTCACCAGGCATGTTTCTGACTTACCTATCTGGATTGTCAGCAGCACAGACAGAATCAATTAGTCCTACATCGAGTGTACCCTGTAAACAAATATCCAACCAGAAAAAGAGGAAGAAATTTACTGTTACACTACTGAACTCTTCTCTGAGACAGGAGAAAGGAGCAGCAGCTTTGATTAAGCAAAATGAGCTGCAGATTTAGGCATCAATTTCTCTTAACTACTGAAACTGTTGAGGAGCAAACTAAGAGCCTCAGATAAACAGATCCAGTAACAGTTTATCTCTAGTTAAGCTGGAGGCAGCTCAAAAACTGCTCTTGTTTTACTGTGCTCCAAAACTGCTTGAATTTTTCACCTAGAAGTGCTATGCCAATATAGATGGCATCCTCTCAGAAAAAAACTTCTGAAGCCACTAAGCAGTTTTTATTTCCCTTTGCTTGATATTAGGTTCCAAATGTATCCCATTCATTCTGAATGTATGTTGTAAGAATGATAAATGCAAGATTGAAGAAATCTCAAATTTTCAACTCTTGGGTTCTTAATTTACCCATTAATTGTATGTTTGTAAAACTTTAAACTGAAGCATACACCGTGGTGTGATAGAAAACCAAATCAAAGAAAATACCTCAAAAATTAACACATTTTTCATCAAGGTGAATGACGGGAGAGAAATCAGATGTCAGACTCTCCTCTTGTGCAGCTACAGGACCAAGGACATGGAGCCTCTAAGCAGTGTAACAGCTAACATCGTATTTCAGGAAACCTAGATATTGACTCTCAGAACCTGTGGCAACCAGATCACCCTCAGCATTCTAACAGTATTTACTTTGAAAAGTTCTTCAAATTTAGACTTACCACAGCATTCTGTGGATTTGCCTGTTCATCATGCATCTCTCGGATCTCTTGCTCTGTGGACACATGGACTTGACTCAGCACACTAAACCACTGGCTGTGGAGAGAAAGGCAGCAGTGTAAGTAAAATGTTGCTTCTGCACAATCCTTCTGTCACCTTTGTTCTGCACAGATCTAGCAGGTTCTGCAGGTTTTTGAAATTGTTTAAGATTCCTTTTGTCGACATGCATAAAAGCACAAAAGCAATACTGGGTACAAGGGAGCTGCTCCAGATCTCCCATTCAAGCTCATGTCATACTGTTTTTCCTAAAGACAAATATCTTGTAAAAAAAGTAGCATCTCTGAAAAACTGGCGACAAGCACACTGAAAACATCTGAGTGCTTAGAGAATATTTGTAATACATTAAACACATTTCATACAGAATAAAACATATTACTGGCAACACACAAAATCTTTAATGGGAAACCCAACCTTCAGATTAGAAATTCTGCTGCACTGATAGCGTGACCAGTAATAGTTTCTTACAAGGATACTTCTGCAAAGACTACCCAAGTCCATAAAGTCCTCTATAGAAGCATATATAAGAAGGGAAGGAGAATAAAAACCCCAAGCAAATACCTACATTTTTTGTTCCCTATGGAGCACTGGGAAATCCATCTGCTGAAAGGACTAGTGAAGTTGAACCAGAGCCAATTTGTGCCATTCCAGTGGCCTTGTACATATATCCCCACCAGGAAAACTGGCAGAGAAGTTTCTCGTACTTTGGCCCCTAGTGATGAACAGCAGTTGCAGAAGGATTTAATTCCAACCACATCTCCTGTTTCTGGGAAATCTCTACCCTCCTGGCACCTGTATATGATAAAGCTCAACAGCTCTAAGCAATCCCACTGAAATCTGAGGGCAGAGCTTGGCCTGTTCAGCAGGTTCCTGAATGCCATTCTTTGAGATATGAATTTGCCATTCTAATGAAAAACCTCCTGGGGCCAAGTTTTCAAAGGGCTCAAAAGCCCAGCCTTTAAAATAGACTCCTCGCTTTACTGCAGGGGCTTCTCCACCACCACCAAGTTGAGGAATCCAATGCAGAAGTACTGGTTTTAAATATCAAGCTATCTTTCCTGCAACTGCTTACAACCACAGAATCTATGGCTGTTCCCCATAATGAAGCTATCTGAAAAGCGAACTGCCAAAATAAATACCTTGAGAAAACCTGTGTAGTCTGTCAAACAGTGCCATCACTGCCATACCCTAGATCAGCCTCTCCTTTCATTAGAAACAATGCAAGGCATGAAGTAAACAAAGATTTAAACTGCCTGGCAATGGAGAAGATGAGAACATATTTAGCTGTGATTCTTTTGTTAAGACTCAGAGATACCCACAGAAAGGCTACACTTAACATTTGCTTTCCTGGGTGTAAAACAAGGTCATGAGAGAGAAGGATCATCTGCTGAAGAAAACTCAACCTCATACAC
Source organism: Coccyzus lansbergi (assembly GCA_033558105.1). Taxonomy (NCBI): domain Eukaryota; kingdom Metazoa; phylum Chordata; class Aves; order Cuculiformes; family Coccyzidae; genus Coccyzus; species Coccyzus lansbergi. The sequence continues at coordinate 4,373,092 of JAUMJK010000113.1, forward strand.
CAAAAGATTCCCTCAAATTAAATTCAGCTTTCCTTGTTTAGGGTCAGGAATTGCAGAAGTATTTAAATGTCAATCTTGAATTTAAAAACAAGAAAATACTTCCTAGCACTATATGCACAGCTAGTAATAATAATTTATTATAAAATTTTAGAGAGCAGTTCTGGGTTTTCAGAATTTCATGTAATCTTTGCATACAAATAAAAAAATAAATTAAACGTAGCACTTTGCAAAAGACAAAGGCAGACTTTATTCTCCTTTTGCTTTCTTCCCTCTCAAGAACTCCTCTGGTTTTTCCTGAGCCCTAGAACCCAGAAAAAGGGAAAAAGACAGACTAGGGTTTTGAAAAGAATAAAGCCTCAGCAACAGCTGCCCACTGTGGCACTGCTTCCTTCCTCAAATACACTTCCATGATCAAAATCATAACTCTGTTTTGGGAGTGAGATGTCAGGTTTCTCTTGGGTTTTTTTTTCTATCATTTGAACAAAAAGCATTCTCAGATTATGATCTAGCCCACGTACACATTTTTTTTTTCAACAAAAGATCCAGAACCAGCACAGTCCAATGTTTTGTACTTAATTTTTAACAATGCCAAACATTAACAGGGCTTTGACTTAAGCCTATCTGCAAATCCTTGCACATCTCCCTCAGCAGAGTCTTCTGGGATGACTGAGAAAAAAGAAACATTAAATACAGTGGTATCAAGAAATTTAATCTGGATGATGTGTTGGGGTTACTATATACAACAACAGCACATAGTGTCTCCTCCTCCATGTTTAAGAAAAAAAATGAGAGACACATGACAACAAACAAGTCTTTACGTTTATAATTTCTTCTTGATCCCTGGAGCATGTACACGAGTCTAATAGAAGAGACTTGAGCCAAGTCTTCATTTTAAAATACACTCATATCACACAAGAATCTTACCAATAACTGCTGGAAAGCTCATAACTTATTTCAAAGGTAATTTTAAGGAAGCCTAAAAAAAAATAATTATTCTGCATTGTAAGCACTGTTAAATTTATTCTTATGGTCCTGTGACAGAGGAATGTCTTATACCTTTAAAAAGAACAGTACAAAGCAACTTTCAAGGCTTCATAGCAAAACTAGCTCAAGTGATGTTGACATAAGCACCCTGTATTCTGACCTTGGGGCAGCAAGGCAGTGGGTAATAAGCTTTGATTACTAAGTTCACTTTATTTAAATGCTTGATTTTTATGGGCAAGCATATTATTATCTTTCATGAACTGTAGTGTGGGGATTTTTTTCTTTTAAATGCACTACAACTGATCTGACAAGTCAAGCTTGCTCCTCACCTAATAGCCTTGCCCTACAGCTTGATATAGATCCTTTAGCAACAAAATCAAAAATCTTTTTAAATAAGCAGAAAGGGAAACACTCCACTGCATGCTCTTCTTATTCAACAACACGCTCTCACCCTAAAATTCAGTAACCATGTTACAACTTTTATGTGAAAAAAAATGCTTAGGAAAACTGATCCCATCCCTAAACAACAGTACTTTATTTCAGACAGATTACAAGGTCTTAAATATTGACTTAATCTAGGCAGCTAAGCATAGCAGAGTCTGTACAAGACAAGCATCAATAGCTGATGACTGCCTCTCTACAGATATACTGTATTTCAGAAAGTAAAGGGGCAATAGCCAAGTTCTAGGCAAATTTTAATTAGCAGTCTAATTGTTCCCAGTGATGTCCTGCCACAAGATTTTCTTCACAGCCAGGCTTTCAAAAAAGTGTTAAATTCAACATGTTTAACATGGACTGAATATGTTGTGACAGTAGGCAAACAAATTAATTGCAAGCACAAGTTAGAATGGCACAGAGGTCAAAAAGGGAAGGAAAAAAAAAAAGCACAAAAGAAAAAGGCCTGACGATTTTCATACCTTGCATCCTCGGGAGACTCAGCAATTAAGTGGTAGGTCCTATCAGCCATTACTAGATCAATACCATTTTCTTTTCCTGTATTATCCACAATCTCTCTGAAAAGAAGAAAATGCCATGATTAAGCATTAGAGATTGTCAACATATTTAAAATTCTGTTCTACACAGAGGCTCATCAACTACCAATACTTAAAACAACAGCAGTCAGCTTCAGTCAGGCTCATTTGCAAGATTCACAATATACCATATATATATCAGACAGCACTTATTCACCCAGCTATAGTTGTGTTTTCTGCCTATACAGTACAAATATTCAAACTACTATGAGTGTCACTATGTCAAGTTGACTATTCTGTTATTGTTTTAACAAGTAATAAAGAAAAAAGCGTTATCAGACCACAAGAGAGGCAAGAATAAATGAGTTGAGAAATGGCTATATTTCTGACTTGACTGCACACCCAAGTAATTTTTGGTGCAGTAAAAAGAAAGTTGTTGAAGATTAAAAACAGAAAGCAAACAAAACTTGGATTAGTGATTCTGTGTGGCTGTGAGTCAGTATAAAGACAATTCCAAACACGACTTCCAAAAAAAAGCTGAGCACTCATCTGCTGAAAAGCTGTATCTTTCTAATTTGTAGTTCGGACATCTAAGTATCAATATACTAAACAATCATGAACCACAAGCACAAGACTCTTAAGGAATAATTTAAGTATCACATAAGTTTTTTCTGAAGCTTAAGAAATCTGTTTCCCTTTTGCTGTTTTACTGTATTTGTCTGAAGCTTATTATTTCCTTAACTAGCTATGCTTGCTTACCAGCTACACCATTCTCATAAACCTCTATCCTACAAACAATTTATGTGAGCTCTGCTTATCAGACTCAGGAGGACAATTCATCTGCTATTAAAACAAAAAGTTATAATTCCGTACTGTTTTCTTTCATTTGGCTTCCTTCCCTCCCAATAACAGTGTCCAACAAAACTTAAGTGAATCAACCTAAGATTTATTTAATTAGAACAGAGTCCTAACATGGCGTGGTGAAATATCTAGGTCGCACAATACGCTAGGGATGCACTCAGTGAATATTGAAGTTATCTAGAAAAGCTACTGCTTATTTCTCATGACATACAGCTCTTTAAGTACAAGGACTTGTAGCTATATTATACACAAATAGTAACTGACTGAACATACAGTTCAAGTTAGGTTCAACAACCTTTACCTGACAATTTTATAGGTAAGTTCTACCAAAAACTTCTATAGAGCACAGTCAGAAAAAATGTGGTGACAACAAAAAAAAGCAGGTTTAAACATATTAGAAAAATATGCTAAATGCATGCTATGTTACATGAGACAGAGTCAAATTCAGTTTGGAAAACAAAAAAATGTGGTAGCAACTTCAGTTTCTATTCAGAAATCTATGTGACAGCCAGGAGCTCACTGGTTTTAGAAAAGCAAGTCAGGATGCTCACTGAAATATTTACTTTGCCCTGCTTGAAATCAGGCTCAAGCCTGGACTTCCAAAGAAAAGATTAATCTAAGTTTTCAATTTACTATAAGTAACCTGTTAAATTAACAAAATAAAATGAATAGCTGCAGATCACAAGGAGCAGAACAGAATCAAGTGTTTCAGCTATTTATATTTTTATCTGCCTTGGAAGAAAGCTTAGGTACAGTTTTATACAGAAATGAGACTGCCAATGTTAGCACACTCTAATTTAGTTAAGTTAGTTAGCCCATACATTCACAGAGCATACTGACTATTTAGAAGGCAAAATAGCATCCCTTAGAAAATATTTTCAATGCATGCTTCAGAAAGTATAGAGTTTTAAGGCATAAGGAACTTTAACTAGAAGACACAAGTTAGCTTTAGTACTTCTATTTTTCTTTAAATGAATCTTTCTTTAAATTTTTCTTTAAATGAAAGATCTTCATGCCACTACCACAATTATTTCAAACATGAAAAAAATCACAAATGCATACAGGAGATACAGCTTTGACCCATGCTAACTTATTCAGGGCATAACAATTCCACCCTTCCCATTCTAAGTTTGCCTGCAGCTATAGACTTGGCAACATATCCTAGATTGTCCTGGGAACCATTACAGACTAAGCAGGGCATCTAGTCTGGGAGAAACCATAGATGGGTTCATTGTATCAGCAGTTTTCTGAAGTACTTGGTACTGGCTTAGCTCTGGAGCACTCTATACACTTAAGGGGGAGCCAAGTAAGGACAACATTTGCTTTCAGTAACTTCATCACACATTCATGCTTGCATTTACACAATTCGAATGCAGGGCACTTGTCATTTTCCCAGAAACAGCCCCAAGAAGTATTTAGGAGGAACTATGGCTAAGACGTAAACACTTATAAACCTACTTGGCTGTTCGGACATCAATTGCACCCTTTAGCTTTTCTTCACTGTCATTTTCAAAGTACATCAACCTGGACTGTCTGAGAACAAACCATCGTTTCTTCCAGTTCCTTCTGGAAAGCGTAGATGATCCACCTCCCTTTTTGTGAAGCCAACCCTGCTTAAGTGCTTCCTGCTTGGAACGAAACCACAGGAAGGTCTCATCTTTCAGGACACACCAGCGTCGCTTCCATGTATTTATTAAGCCACCTGGCAAGAGAGACAGATGTGGGTTTATACATAGTTAAGAAAAGCAATTATATTATAAAACAGAAGCTGTGACCAAATCAGTGCTGGGAGATGCTGACCAACAATGCTGTACTTAAACCATATCACTGCTGTAAGCCATGAAACCAAATATCTCACTTTTGCATACTCTTAAGGTCTACGATACTGCTGGCAATCTAAAGACCCTTACACTGTAACAGAAATACAGATGTAACACATAATAATACATACTTATATATAACACATATGTAATAAATACAAACATAAGAATTGCAAGTTATAATAAATATTTCTGGTTATTTTATATATTTAGCAAATTATGAATCACACAGTACCTTTCATGTACAGAAAGCTGTGAAAGTAGGGCAGGCTGACACAGCTATAGACTGAATCCCTCCGGTAGGAAAGTTCATCATCTGTATCAAACCTGGAGTCAAAATCTTCTTCACTGTCTTCAAACTACAGAAGAAAGGAAATAAAGGTGAAATGATCTCTCTCCAGGAAGAGATAAAATTAGTTTAGAAGTATTCAACCAAAAATTTTTTTGATGTGTTGCAAAATCAAGATTCCTTGCTGGTTCCTGTCCAGCTGAAAAAGGAAGGGGTATATCATAATAAGTCACAGCTTGAACTGTTTGATTACAACCCAAGCCCTCATGTCACCTAACAAATGTATGAATCAGCTTTGTAGCTGCTTGGGAAAGTTAGTCCTTTGCAAGATTGTGACCAGGGTATGTCACATTGTGCTACCTCCCTTCCTCACTGAAGTGCTGTGGGTAACAGTTTAGAGAAGTCTTGGTAAAGAAACATACTCCACAAGCTGTGGCAATAGCTTTCTTCCGCTCTCACCCAAAATAATCAGAAATTCTGCACTGTATCTAACATATCCATGGTTGCGGGATAGAAAGGAGTCCTCAACAGAGACAGGTAAAACCATTCTCCTCTTTGGCAAAAACCATCAACTTATCCCAATAATCGTGATGGTTCTTTGGTTCCCATTACCTCAACTGTAATGGGTATTTTAGTGTTAACATTTTCCTTCCAAGTGAGTCAGCTTTGCTGAAACACTTTTTCACCTTCCTGGTCATGGGGTCTCACAGAAGTATTCTAGAAGTGGTAGAGGAAATAATATATTTCCCAAACTATTTGTCAGAGTGAAACCCACTGCAAAAGAGCTCTTTAGTATGAGTGTCTGCCTTGCTAATTCAAGTATTTGCCATCATCTGAAATTTATCCTCCAAGCCATCTCTAAATACACCTGGCATTTCAGGGACTTCTGCAAGCAGTTCATTCCATACTGTTGCTACTTGCGTGTGTTACTGAATCCATTTTTTTCTGAAATCAATTCCTCATCACATTATATAGTCACACCCCCTACCTCTCTCTCCCTGAAACACATGCATAGAGAAGACTTTTGCTTATGCATCTAGTGCCATGTACTGAGCTCCTCACCAAATAACGTGCATTAAAACAGATGAAACCATATCCTTGCACAGGCTTAGGACTGCAAGCAGCATTTGAGCTGCCTCTTAACTCTGATGCACTGACCCTAGTGGCATCTAGATGGCAACAGACAACTCTGTCCATACACAATCTAAGCAACTCAATCTATACAACATAGGCATTCACAAGAACAGCTACAGTGACTGCACGGCTGCAGAGTGGAAAAAATATAGTATCAATTATTAGATAATAAAAGAATGATACTTACAGAAGACTGAGCTCCTTCAGAGCTGAACCGGTACGCTCCAGAGCTATTGTATGTCCCCACCGAGCATCGGTAGTCTGGTGACCACTGGCTACTGTGCGAATTAGAGAAGGTCACACTGCTACCAGAAGTAATAGCACCATCTTCATAATCATCTTGGTCGTAATCATAGTCTCCATCAGGAGAAATAAGTTCCACAGAATTTGGGGGTCTACATGATATATTTTCTGGCATGCAGTATGTGGATTCACCACTTGAAGAGTTGTGGAGACTGACTGCATCATGGGTAGGAGGTATAAGCATGGTGTTGCTAGCAGCAGGAATTGTTGGCACCACTGTATCATTCATATAGGGATCCTCTTCTGAAGAATCATCACTTGTTCTGATGCCACTGGTCCTTTGATCAGAATGGCCATGCTCACTTGGGTTGGGTGAATCCTTAAATGCATCATCATCAGCTTCAAAGCCTTCATCTACCTCCTCCTCAGGATATGGCTGGCTGAAGTTAAAATTGGGCTTTTCACTGCAGGCATTTCCAGTCTGTTCAGTCAGCTCAGCAGGATACCCATTGCCCACAGAAAGTGACTTCTCAATGTTTCGGACACATTCATCAATCTCATCAAAGTTCAGAGATTCCAGGAACTCCTGGGCTGCTCTACATGCTTCGTCCTCAAGCCGTCGGAGTTCCTCATCTCGAAGCTGCTGCAGCCTCTGTAATGAAGCTTCTGTCAAAGACAGCTCCTGCTGCTTCTTCACGCGCTGCAGGTCTTCAATTTCTTTTTCCAGACGCAGGATTTCTTCCACCTGCCTCCTTTCTTTCTGCTTCTCTACTTCTTGCTTTAGCTCTGCCTCCTTCTGGGCTTTCTGAATGGCGGCCAATTCCTGTTTCTTTCTTTCTTCTTCAGCCTGTATTAAAATAAAAATAAAATAAAGCCCCCTGGTGCAAGATCCCTTTTTAAAACTTACTTATTCTAAAGCACTATGTTCCCACCATGGTCTTCTTTTAAAAAGGACCCTATCAATACATCAGAAAGAAAAGAAAAGAAAAATAAAAATCCTAAAAGCATTATTACATTTGCTCACAAATACTGGAAAGCACAAGGGTGTGCAGAAAGTTCAGTCTTTGCCAAAAATTAAATGAAGCACGAGGTGAAAGAAATTTCCATGCAAACAACTGTATCAAGTTTCCTTTGGCTTTATCTGCCAACTCCTGTAATAACTTTAGTTTAAATGCCACAGATGCCTTTTATTTTTTAAATGGCTGGGTTGAGATACTCAAATAAACAGGATGGCTGAAAGCATTAAGAATATTGCTTACCTGCTGGGCAAGACGCTCGGCTTCTTGCCTTTGTCTTTCCCTAAAAGTGAGGGAAGAATTTAGTTAATCAAGTTCAACATGATCTCATCATACACATTTGCTAGGGCAACAGTCCAGCTTACAGAGATCATCTGCTACACGGAAAAGACAGCCAAAAATAAGGTCACAAGGATCTGTTTGTGAATATGAAACTACCATAATAGCTACACCTATCTTTTAGTTAAGGAAGCAAAGGTTTTCAAAATCACTTTCTCAAGAACAGCCTGAAACAAAGGCTATACAGATCAAACCCTAATATGGGACAGTCAGGAGGGTGATGTAAGCAGCATACTGCACCTTTCTTCCTCCTCTTTTCTTCTTTCCTCCTCTTGTCTTTGCTTCTCCTCTAGTCGCTCCCTGAAAATACGTCGTGCAAGCTGGCCTCGCCGCTGCTTCTGAAGGATTATGGCTGCTTTCTTCAGACACAGGAACTTTTTCCTACCAGAGAATGCTCTGTAGTTCTTCTGTATCACAACCACACAGTAGAGAACTTTTCTATACCGTTTTCTGGGAGGTTAAAAAAAAAAAGAAAATTTCTAAGGAAACAAGGAACTAACAAGCAGTTGCAAGAGGTGTTGCCTTGGTGACCTGCAATAATGAATCCACAGAAATAAAACAATTTATTATTTCTATCTCTGTGACCGCTTCCCCATTCTCATTCATGTTCCCCTCCCTAGGGGAGGAAAGAAATTCCCTCATTTTTATAACAGTGCCGTCTGTGTCTTGATTAAGGAAATACACATCAGTGGTCTTACACACGCTCATGCCTCTGACGAGATGCTGAAATGACAGCTCTGTGTGTGCACATATGTGGAGAAAGAATATACAGAGTCATCCCACATCTTGAAAAAAAAAGATCATGAACAGCAGGATAACTCTGTCATTAAAATTGGAATCTAGTTTTTAAGTACCATACTGATTAGAATATAATGACAAGACTAATATACACATGAAGATAAATTACCTCATTATGCAAACAAGTTTCCTTAAACTTTCCTCAACTGATTTGTAGAAAAAGCAAAGAAATAAACAGATGGGATGAGCAACTCGACCTAATATATAATCCATGAAGCCAAGTAAACAACTGAAACATTAATCAGTTACTTACTGTCATGGTCCTTTAAGAACCAAACTGATTAATTTTATTTGCCTTCTCTTTCCTTACCAAGGTAAAGCTAAATCTCAGATAGTAACTTGGGGCAGCCCCATTAGCTGCCATCCGAGTTCCTACCATGGATTTAACATCATGACACAATTACATGGATACTGGCTGAACTCCAAACTTCTATACTGTCCTATTCATTATATTAAGCCATTCAAGCTCCATTTTGTTTTATTCATGGGTCTGGCAAAGACACCAGCTGGCATTTTCAAAAGCCGCATAACAGGATAAGGATGCCTGGTCCCTAGGAAAAGTTGAGAATTGTGCCAGAAGGAATTAACTCCAAGACAACTCACCCATTTATTACAAAGCTTGATTATTAATCATAGAATCAAAGGATCATAGAATGGGTTGGGTTGGAAGGGACCTTAAAGATCATCCAGTTCCAATCCCCCTGCCATGGGTAGGGACACCTCCCACTAGAAGTAGCTGCCCAAGGTTTCATCCAAGCTGGCCCTGAACACTTCCAGGGATGGGGCAGCCACAGCTTCCCTGGGCAACCTGTGCCAGTGCCTCACCACCCTCATCATGAAGAATTTCTTCCTAATATCCAATCTGAACCTTCCCCCTTCCAATTTAAAGCCATTTCCCCTTGTTCTATTACTTCATTCCCTTGTAAAAAGTCCCTCCCCAACGTTCTTGTAGCCTCCTTCAAGTACTGGAAGGCTGCTCTGAGGCATCCCCAGAGCCTTCTCGTCTCCAGGCTCAACAACCCCAACTCTCTCAGTCTGTCCTTACAGCAGTGGTACTCTCGCCTTGTGATCATTTTTGTGGCCCTTCCATGGACAAGTTCCGACAGTTCCATATCCTTCCCATCTTTTCATATTCTCATCTAGTCACTTACCGGGCTGCATAACCCAAGATGTGTGCTCGGATAATCATTGCTGCCTTGGTGACTTCCATCTCTCGCTGCTTCTCCAACTTGTGTTCCAAGGACTCCCGGAGAAACACCTACACAAGAAAACTTCTGGCTTAACAACTAGCAGGGAGCATCACATATAGAGGACAGCCAGGGTGCCACAAGCCTCAGCTTTGAATTCAGAGACAAACACACCATTTCCTCAACAGAAGAGAAAAAACCTAAACATATCCTCCTTAAAACAAAATAACTGTATATGGTCCTCTAGCTTTGGATTTCACTGTGAAAAGTCTAATTACACTAATGGGAATTTCAATTAGGAGCAGGACTTCTCCAAAAGCAACATTACTACTAGAGTCATTCAACAGCCTTTCCCACCAAAGAGCAACACAAGCCAAAGAAGTTGTAGGACTTAGCATAAATTTTGTGATTGGAGGGTCAGAAATACCATCCCAGTAATTTAGCTGTTTCACAGTGACATCAAGTTCCACAACCTCATTGCTTCAAATGACAGCGTTATAAGCCTGCAGAAGTAAGCAGAAATGAGAGTGGTTTCATATTTGGGTTGTATTGACAGTGTTTTCCTGTCCCTGCATGGGGAGACAGCTGCCAGGGCCACAGCCATCCACCCTCCAGCAAACAGACCCTTCTCCAGTCTTAATCCCCACACTATCCTGGATCATTCGCCCAGGCTGCCCAGTAGCTCTTATGGGCAGCTTAAGACACAGCATTGACATTTATTGAGCTAACACAACTTATTTTGCCTTAAATGAATGAAGCTGCTTTTCCAGCTAAGCAGAGGCAGGGAGGATGCAGATTCCCTCTTCTACCTGCCCTGACATCTGCCCTTTCCTTCATGCTTACAAAGTGGTGAGATACATGCTGCCAGCACTTTTTCCAGCTTCTACTTTTTGAAAGCTAAGTCTGCAGGTATCAGCTATAGCTGGCAACAGCCTGGCATGCTGCTGCCTAGGAGAGGAGCAGCAGTAAATACTCAGTTCAGTGACACTTTGATTATTTGGGATGAGAGCCAGGCTGTACACTGCAACATTGTGATCAGGAAAGTGTATGGACAATATTAAGCTCTGCTAAGAAGGACGGCTGCAAAGATATCTAAAAGCAGGAACACTTCCTTGAAGTGTTTTGTTTTTTCTTGCTATGGAAAAAAAAAAGAGAAAAATACAGACTTTAGGGAGTGTTCAAGTAGAAAAATGGTAGTTTTTCTGTGTTTAGGGGGAAAAAAGCCTATCATCAAAGCAAAAGCAGTAACAGTCCCAAGGAGAGGCACAGTTTTTAGTTTTGATTGTAGCTAGAAAGAGACTATATTTTAATACAAATCACACAACAGTAAACAACATAAAAAGCCCCACAGAAAGTCCTAAAGTTCCGGCATCTGAGTTGTATTGGGAAGTTCTTTCTATATCAAGTTCTTACTCATGGAAAAAGCCTTTTCTTGCACTCAGTGGTCAAGCTTTCTTTGCTCTATACACATTGGCTTTAAAAACATCACAAAAATTTGCTTCAGAAAGGCATTCAGCAACTTCGTGAACCAAAGTGGATGTTAAGCACAAATTAAGCCTAGACAAACGCCTTTTCCTGAGCAGGTGCATGGTAGTTTGAGATGTAAGAGGCAAGAAAAATTCACAGTTAAGCTGAATGATTGCAATGTTGTTGTTTAAACTCCTTTTAAATAGTGTGGGCAGTATAATGCCCCATCCCGTGTTCAGTCTGAAATCAATGCCCTGTTTTTCTCTTCTACAATAAGTTGTTTATGAAGACTCTTAGAAAGGCAGCTCCAGGGGAAGATGTGCCCAGGCCACAGTAAGGGAAGTTACAATAAAGCTCTGGCTCTTGTCGAGGTACTGATGAGCAGCTGGTTTAAAAAAAAAAAACTTTCGGGTTCTTACAAATATATGTCCCTAAGATGCCAATGCACTGCCCAGGGTCTGTGCATAAATAATGTTAATATACTACATCTGAAAATATAATGGGCACCACGTTCTAGCTCTATGACTGAACATTATCAATCCATTATTTGCAAGCCATTGTCTACGAAAAAGAGATACAAGATTACTTCAATTGCCATCAGAATACTTCAGATTCTAACTCTTAGAATAATTGTAAAATGGTTAACTTTCCCAACAGCATCTCTGAGTCTCCTTAAGCCTGCAGAGGAATGGAGGAAACCCTTCAAAACTTGGCAGTTGTGGGCAAAACATGAGGAGGAAGAGTATTTCACACAGAAATCAATCAGATTTTACAAAACATTTTTGTTACCGTATCATAATGAGAAAGTTTCTTCATGATTCTAACGAATGACAGGAAACCTTCAGGTTCAGCAAACTTTACTTCTGGATCTGTTTTTAGTTATCTCTCTACTATGGAAGCCTTGGGAGTGCCAATGGCAGTTACCCAGAGAAAAAGGAAGAGAAAGCCAGCTGCAAATGCCTGGGATTGACCCTTGGAAGTGATGGTCTGATGTCTGTAATCTGCTCTCCAGTCCTTTGCACCATGTGTTTTTAATATTTAGGAAATCTAAAATCCTGCAGAGGGGAAAATTCTCCTGCATATGCAATGTTTTCACATAATTTGTAAAGTCCGAGAGTATAAATTTGCAGAGGGAAGTTGTGCACATAGCTGCTGTTCAAAATTAAACTTGCAAAAGGAGCACACAAAACCACCTGCATTGCTTCATTTCTCAAAATTCCATCATTTTAATGAAAATAATTTGAATGTTTTTTTGAAGAAAAAAAACCAGTTGTGGACAAAGTTCAGGTTGTTTGGTAGGACAAATATCAAGGTCTAATGTACTGCTGAAAAAGACTCTCAGACTAGGATGGCAAACACACTTAAAGCTCAACTCTGCCACACAAACACTGGTGAAAATTCCTCCCCCTGGTTTCAGCCACTGAGCATGTGTCACGCAGGCAGGTTTACTAGCATGAACGGAGCTCCCCACAGAACAAGTGTTACCTCATAAGCTAGATACTTTTAAAAATTATAAAATCTAGCTACCACATCTAAAGTTCGGATCCTCACCACCACCATCACTTGTAAGCAGTGGCAGAAAATTCAAGTGACCTCTTTCTCCCTGAGAGAAATAACCAGTCAACATCTAAGAGCCCTAACAAATCCCTCAGCACAAGCATTAATTGTTTTATAAGGGTTTCAAGAGCACCAACAGGCATGCGCAGCTTCTTTTAAGGCTAGAAGTAATTACCATTACAACTACATCTCTGCAGCTGTGCAGTCTAAACCTTGCCCCCTCAGCAGCCGCACAATTTTACCTTATTTTTTCCAAGCTGCCATTCAGTGCTTGTGTTGTCATACAGACGAAGTAGGACGGCGCATTTCTCATTTAAATCTTCAGGCAGAGTTAAGTTTCTCATGAGGACTTTATACCTGGCAACAAAAAAAGTATTTATTACTTCATTTAACAGAGAATTTCTGGTTTTCCCATATTCTTTTTTTGTTACTAGAAATTCACTTTATTCCTCAACATGGAAATGTTGATTTGGCATCAGTGACTCACATCTGAAGTGCACAAGTCAGCATGTTTACCTTTTATAAAAGTCTTGAAAGGGCCTCCGGACGGGGAAGCCAGCCCTCCGAATCCTCACTGTCTCCAACATCCCAGAATAGCGCAGCTGGTTAAGCACTACTGTCTGATCAAACTGGTCTGGCATCTGAAATGAGCAGGTTCAGAACAAAGATTTTAATAGCAATGGTTAGAGATGTCAGGGGAAATTATAGGCATCAGCAATGCACAAAGGCTAAAAACTGGCTATGCAATGTCTTGAAGGCCATTAGAAGTTCAGAACATAGAAAAATATATCTGCAGGATGGAAATAAAGGGGTAATTAAACAATGTAATTTCTACAAACACAACATCTACAGCCATTTCATCCAATCAGATCTCTCTTTCCATTTCTTGTATATTTGCAGGCCATTGCTGTGCAGGAAAAAATGATGGAAAGACGCACAGGGAGCTAACAGATCAGCAGCTACAAGGTCAACTATTATGGTTTTTTTAGAAACTAAATTTGAGTTGCAGTAGATAATCCCAAATGTTGAAGACAGATAAACACAGTGGTGTGATATGGTTTTGAAGGAAAACCAAAGGCAGAAAAGATTTAATTTTTCAATTTTTGGTGTAGTGAAAATTAATCTACTTTGGACAGGGATAGAAGTTCACCAATGGAACCTCAAATCTTAAAGAAGCTAAACAAAGAGATTTTGTTTGCCATTATGCTGAACAGCAGAAATATTTTCACATGTAAATGCAAAGAAAAAAAATTCTGCTTATCTAAACTGTTTCCCTTGGTTTGCATGCAGTTCTTTTGACATAAATTTTCATTTAGAAAACAGACAACCCTAGTCACTCAGTCCTGAAAACCTGTAAATACTCATAAGTATGTTCCTGCCCCTGGGAGCCTTGGGAATCCTCTCGTCATGTCTAAGAATCCCGAGTCACTCATGCTTTCACTACACTTTGAGGTATTATAAACCAGCCACAGCCACACAAAGCTGCTCAGGATTAGCTGACAGAGAAGTTGTAGATGCTGCAGTCCCTGGAAATATTCAAGGCGGTGCTGCCGCATGGGTAAACACTTCCCCAGACATCAGAAGACTTTCCAACCCCTTCCTTTGGCGCAGGGGCTAAAATTCATACGGAAAAACACCACAGCATGGCCCTGGCTCCACATTCAATAGCACTGAATGAAACTGAAAGCAATTTGTATTTTAAAAAGTGGCTGGTCACCATGGTGAGTCTTGTCCTGCCCGTGGCAATTAATGCTGCATGGCTGGCAGGTCCTCATCTAGCCCACAAACCTAGATGAAGGCTACAAAGAAATTCAGTCACCACTACCAGTAGCTGCTTTTGTCTCCCCCCTGAGATGGGTGCTTTGCATGCCAGGGCAACTCAGAAGCTTCATCCGCTCTGTCCCACTCTGGCCACTGTTACATTCATGGCTCTGTTACAAATGTGATTTAACATTTTATTTCCATACCTGCACATATGAAAATTAATGTCCCAGAGGGGGAAAAAATACCTTTGTAAATGACACAAACGCACTCTTCTTTCTCTCTGATGTGTTTAATTTGGGTTTTGCCACTACTGATAAAAGTCATCACAAGTGAGATCTTTGTATTTTGCTGAACACAGTATGAAAGCTTATGATAAAGGTATCAAAAGTCGTATCGACAACAGTGTTTTCCATATATGCCCACCCTATGGCAGTGCCGGGGAACTAGCCTGACAAAGCCACCCTTTGACTGTCTGTGCACACACCTGCCTACTTGTTTCTGCACAGGTGGCTAATGGTGCCAACAGGACAGGGAATGACTGAACACAGACACATGCACAAATGATGAGAAAAATGCATTCACATTTTGCCTTGTGTAACCCCAGGCTGATTGATGGCATGAATCCCCTCATGTGCATACATCTTTTTCCCTCTGACTCTACACGTTTTCAGTACTTTTAACCCCATAACCACATGTTGGCTCAAAAGGTGATGTTCTTCACAAGACTTGCAAACAAGAAAGTTATTTTCAGGGCAGTGAGGCCAGGAAGCAGATGCAGGGAGGGAAGTGGGGACATACCAAAGCCAGGCAAAATTTTGGTGATATTATAGAAGACTTTGTCAAAAGGCAGCCTCTCAATCTGCAAGGGAGCACCTCCTGCTTTGAGAGCCAGATGGTTGCTGCACCACCTAATCCTTTTATTGCCAGCACTTAAAAAGTGAAAAGTCAGCCACAAGGCTCACTGGAAAGCTCATGTTACTTTTAAAAAGACAACTTTCTCTTTCCATCCCTGTTTTGAATCACAGCAGAAGCAGCAACATTTTCATGACACTTTTCCAGCAACTAGAGAAGTTAGAAAAAGCTCTGCTCTGTCACCAGGAGCTGGGACTGTCACCTAACTTCAGAATTCTGCACTTGAAAGCAAAGCGCGAAGCACTGCAAGGGATGATAACACAGTATCACAGCAGGG
Organism: Coccyzus lansbergi; assembly: GCA_033558105.1. Lineage (NCBI taxonomy): Eukaryota > Metazoa > Chordata > Aves > Cuculiformes > Coccyzidae > Coccyzus > Coccyzus lansbergi. The sequence continues at coordinate 4,388,711 of JAUMJK010000113.1, forward strand.
CAACATAAAGACCTTTGCAATTTTAATTATATAAGCAAACTCCTTCCCTTTACATTACTGGTTATGTTTACTCATAGACACATCAGGCTATTAAATTAGAGGGTCAAATTCTGTATTGGTGTATCACTGGAATTACATCTGCAACTAATCTGGTTGCTCTAAGTAAAGTGGGGATGGTGGTAAGAGATGCGTCAGACTCCTATTTTACACTTTGAATACAGAGCACCAGAGGATACTCCCCATCACCTGCGATGTTTTGAGTGAGCCATTGCAGCAACTACCTGGTCCTTACCAATGAGGACAACTGCAGCCAGTCAGAGAGGCAGCTGAAACCCTAAACACTAAAATGTATCCCGGGTTTCCGATTTCTAATGAAAAACAGTCCGAAGAAGCGACAAATGCAGCCCTGTGCACAACACTGCAGCATCCAAGATAGCCACCTTATGACCTGGCAATATATTGCACCTCAAGTACTTCTACTCTGTGTAAAAAGACTTTAGCCTCAATTGTGTAAATACTTGCAAGAAGGGATAACCCTAAGCATACATTTCAGTCAGAAGGACTCCTCACAGTTAAAAAGTCAACTTCATGTGCGTTTATTGAACTAGACTGCAAGTACTGCATATGACTGCAGACACTTCTAAGACAGAGAATGATGACCATCTCTGCTTGAACAATGTTCATTACAGCACTAGGGAGTTAAATATGAAATAGTATAAAATCTCCATGTAAAAGGTTACCTATACAGCTGATGCTCAGACTCCTATCTTCAGTTTTCCTGTGGTAAGCAACCTAAGCTTTCAAATTTACATCAAAGTAACAAAGGACAGGACTCATCTCTGGGGTCTGAATAATTTTTACCAGTGTTGCTGTAAAAGCTGGACTTTTTGCACAAAACAGAGAAGAAACTGTAGGAAATTTCACATAGACAACAGACCCACAACAGATTTTAAAACCAAAGTAGAAATTTGAATTAATCACTAAAAGACTCCTGGCAAGGTAAGATCAGATTTAAAAAAGAGAAGGCAATGGAAAAGGAAGTCAAATTATAGCTTCCAAAATTGTCTGAGAGATGTAGCTAACTTCAAATCAACTCAATTTTCAATAGATATTTCACTCTTCATCAAGTAAAAGCAGCACCAAAACACTCTGACACACATATCACCAGACAATAGCTAGACTCACGTCACAGCTGCATTAGGACACTGAGCAAGATGCACGTGAAATTAAGACACACAAGTCAGGTCTGTTCTACTTGATAAAGGTGGGGGTTGGGTGCACTCTTTCATAGCACAACTTGTAATTTATCATTTCCTGAATCCAAAAGTCTCCACTGAATTTGTGCCAGACAGCACCTAAGCCAAGACTTTAATGCAACCTGGAGTTTCTGCTGGCGAGACTCTGGTTCCATAAGCTGCTAAATGCTTGCTCTGATCTGTTGTGAGCCTCCTAAAGGGCAAATCTTCTCCACAAAATTACAATTAGAAGCAGCCCTACAGCCATCTAACACCTATACATAATCTTAATGATAAAGTAGTTTCTTAGATTACAGCCTGACTGAGGCTTGAAAAAAACACCATCCCTTTTCCCTGGACAGCATCCTTGGTGGAGACCCACAGCAGCTGAATAATAAGACACACAGAACACAACATTTTTTTATTCCGCATATCATTTGCTCTTTTCAAACAGAGAGGACGTGCAACACCCCTGCACAGAAATGCTTCCTCCCTGAAATACTTGCTGCCTCAGAAGAGTACAGGAACAATAATGATGGATTACAGCAGCCTCATGGATTCTATTTAGGCAGAAGTGACTTCACAAAGAGACTTGGGGTAGAGGGGGCTAGAAAACCAAAACAGTCCCTTGTTTCTAGATTTTTTTTTGTGAGAACTTGAGTAGGACTATGTCAGCTTTGCTACTGCATCTTCAAAGTGTTGATTTTCCTGGCTTAGGAAAGTGTTTTATGGAAGACAGGTACATAGAAACAAAAGAAGAAAAAGAGGTAAAGGGATCTGAAAAAGTATTTTATATAAAAAATGGAAACTTTCCTCAATTTCTCCATTTTTTAAATCTGCTCTTCTACTCCTAAAATGAAGCCTTGGCAATTTTACTCTGGAGATAACCAGCATAAGCCTTTCCCTGTCTTATAGCAAGTTTTGACATCCAAAGGTGTACTGATGTTTCTTCAAAAACAGGGGGGCTTGTTATGCCAGATCTTTCTGAAACCGTTTCCATGGTCTTCTGATCAACAGAAGTAGAGCCAACAGCTCCACAAATAAAAAACAATGCCAGGCTTTTCTCCCAGACATATCTGAAAAGTGCAAATATGTTAATTTCTAATATATAATATAGTTGAACTGATGTGAAAATTTCTGCATACCCATTGTTTTCCTTTGTAAAGCACATTACACTCTGTGATTCTTACCTACACATACTGCTCAGCAGCCTTTATTCATTCTGAGAATTCAAGCCAGTAACCTGAAAGAAATGAAACACTTGCACCTGCAATAGGAAAATGTGCCGTAAAGCCAGGATGGGCAGGGCTAGGGCACCTTCCTTCCCAAATCCTGTCTAGAGAGCTGCCAGGAGGAGAGGGACGTGGGGGTGTTGGTTGACACCCAACTGAACATGAGCCAGCAGTGTGCCCAGGTGGTCAAGAAGGCCAATGGCATCCTGGCTTGTATCAGAAATGGTGTGACCAGCAGGTCCAGGGAGGTTATTCTCCCTCTGTATTTGACACTGGTGAGGCCGCTCCTTGAATCCCATGTTCAGTTCTGGGCCCCTCACCACAAGAAGGATGTTGAGGCTCTGGAGCGTGTCCAGAGAAGAGCAATAAAGATGGTGAAGGGGCTGGAGAACAAGGAGCGGCCAAGAGAGCTGGGGATGTTTAGCCTGGAGAAGAGGAGGCTCAGAGGAGACCTCACTGCTCTCTACAACTACCTGAAAGGAGGTTGTGGAGAGGAGGGAGCTGGCCTCTTCTCCCAAGTGAGAGGGGACGGGACAAGAGGGAATGGCCTCAAGCTCTGCCAGGGGAGATTTAGGCTAGAGATTAGGAGGAAGTTTTTCACGGAAAGGGTCATTGGGCATTGGAATAGGCTGCCCAGGGAGGTGGTCGATTCACCTTCCCTGGAGGTATTTAAGGCATAGGTAGACGAGGTGTTAGGGGACATGGTTTAGTGTTTGATAGGAATGGTTGGACTCGATGATCCGGTGGGTCTCTTCCAACCTGGTGATTCTATGACTCAAATCCAGAGGGTTCAGCTGCTGTGCCATGTTGGTCACCTTTCTATATCCAACAAACCACTCCAACATCTTCCCTTCTAGCCGTCCTGTCTTCAGTTGCTTGCACTGTGAACTTTGATGGTATCAGCTTATTCAGTAGTTTCAACCTCAGAATTGCTGTGCTTCCTGTACAAGAGGCATTAAAACTTGTGCATTTCCTGCCCAAGAAATTGGAGCATCAGACCCACTGATATAAAAGCACATGAATTTCAAGGAAAGAAAACCTCTACAGTCCTCTCCAGCACACAGCTATCTGCAACTGGAAGAGGTTTAGGTGAAAACACAGACAAATTTGATGCCTGTTTTGTTTTTGAAGACATTCCTTTACTGCCTCAGAGTATTTGTGTCCACAGATGAACATCACAGAGTATAGGAGAACAGGAAAAAAAGAACATCCCAAAGCTAAAAAAAATTTATTTGGCATTTCTGCTGTATGGCACTGGAAAGTCAATGGGTATTTGGATAAACCTGGAAACAACAGTAAGTGTTTTGCATGTCCAGAGTTCTCCTAACCTTTATCCACATACCCACACCAAAACCCCATAAAAAGCCTTTAAAATGTAGTAAACCTGCTGGTGGTAACTTGGTAGAAGAAGAAAATGGGTATACTGCAACAATATTTGTGCCTCAAAAAATTCTGCTGCAAACTCCAGGCCAGATTTTACTGCAAAATCAGCAAAGATATATTGGCTCATGCAATCCCTACAGGTCTGAACGTGAAAGTACTGCATTTACCAACAGCAAGCGCTTACACAATTAGCTGAGCTCCTCTTCAACTCCAACTACTGGATCTGACCTGCATGAGTCATCTTCCAGCCCTCAATATTTCAGATAAGAGACAGACTTCAGAAGTAGCCACTGCCATCTCACAGGTTAGAGCTGTCTGTGCTAAAAATAGTACTGTAATTTTAGAGCTACTGTACCATTACAGTCAAAGGATGAGATTTAATAAACAAGTGTGAAAATGCTTTTGTATTTATATTCAGCCTGTCACCCAGCTTACTTTACAGCAAGGGCATCTCATGGATATTTTTAAGACAGCAGCCCATTTAAAAGCTATGAAGCAGTACATCGCCACACTGACCATTTTCACCAGTGTATAAAGATTTCAACTAGGTCAAGACACTGCTGAATTAGATCCATCTATGAAGATGCTGTAGTCATATTTCAGTTCCTGCTTCTCTATATTTGGCAGAGATAAGAGCTCGAGCTAGCTTCATTAGTGGAGAAAAGATGCTCAAATGCTTCTGACCAACTTGCTGCCATTTCATGCTTTTGTCAACAATGACTAAGAAACTCACAATTTTGGAGCTATTTCATTTACTTTTTATTAGTCACTGTCATTGTGCTCTCACATTGCACAGTAATCTTCTTTTTGTTTGCTTTGCATGAACTAAATGCTACCCCTGACTGAAAACACAACAGCTTCTTTATGAACATTCCTTTCTAAAGGTATACAGAATGTCTTCTAATGGAAGATGGAACTTGTCTACTTCTCTCATATAAGCCCAGAGGAATGCTACCTCCTCAGAATGACAGTTCTACTTCTTACACAGTGGTTAAAACCTCATGGAATAGGAATGGATCATTCAAGGCAACCGGCTTGAACACCAGAGAAACTGAAGTTTTCTAAGTGCATGTTTAGAGTTGTGTGATTGCCTAAATTTTCAGCTGAAGTGAGCCCTCATTGCTGGAATATATTATTCAGAGAGACACTGAAATGCACAGCAAACCTCACGGGTTGTTTGTCCTAGAACAACTACGAGACCATCCATGTGAGACAGACAAGAGCATTTGGGAAAAGAAGGATTTAAGGTTTGAAAATATTCTGTCAGGGCATCAGCACACTGACAGAAGGTGTGATTCACAGCATGGACCCCCAGCTGGAACTTTTCATTGACCCTCCTTCTCCACCTGTGAGTGATCTATTGCCATTTCATCATAGGTTATTCTCACTAAAGCCTCCAGTCCCTGCAAAATAAACCCCAATCTGGCCTCATTCTCCCCACATTGTGACCAGTCAGTGGGCTCCTCCTGTAGAAAATCAATCAGGCTGCATGATAGCCACAGACATACCATGAAGAAACATGCTGTGAAGTACTAATTGCAAGGACAGCTGTCCCTCCTTACCGACCCCATGTCAAGACAGCCAACACCAAAATTACCACTGCTCATTACAATGGTCCAACAAAAACTGCACACGCTGCTCCGTGCCTGCTGAGGCTGCATACAGAGCAGTTGCAGATGGCAAACCCCTGACCCTCCACATCAGCGATGACACCAAATAACTTACACGGGCTGAGACCTCACCATTATGTTTATTTTTAAATTTTTTTTTCCCATTGTACTTTCACTCCTCTACACCAGATTTCTCATCCACACATGGCAAATTTTTTTGTTATTCAACAGTATGTTGGCAAGCTGGGCATACAAGTCCATTTATATACTTAAAACCAGCAAATCATGTTTGAGGATGCTTCCTGTTACATGATTTCTTCCGATAACGACATTCAGTATCAGATGTTTATTCCTGAAAGATATTAAGTTTCATTTGGTATAGCAAATGAGAACAAAAATACTTGAGAGAACCTGTTTAAGATGAATGTCATCTTGTACGGCCAACATCTGACACAGCTGTAAAACATTTCTTGTAACAATCTGTGTAAGAACTTAATCCTGTGTACTTCTAATACCAAGTGTAGTGTTCCTACAAGTATTCTCACACTTGAATATGTGAAACCCCTCATGTAGCTAGTTCTCACTCAAATGCTAACACAGTATCACTTCAGCTGTACATCCTGAAACAGTATCGCAGATAACTTTGATCCATGTTATCACAGCTGTCCTTGCTCTCCCTGGTGACACAAAACTGGCAACCTTTCTTCAAGCTGCAGCTTCATACAGGGCAGAGAGGATACAAGGATATTTCCACCCCCTCTGTATTGGCAGCAAGCAGAAAGGAGGAGGTGGAATAACCTCACTTCCAGCCACAGGAGCTCATGATGCATAGGTGGAGGGAGCTAGCATTGCTCTCCGCAGAGGGACAAGAGACATTGACACACAAAGTACAAGGAGAAGAGAACTCTAAATCCAAATCTCACTTTATTCTCGGTTTCAGTCCTAGGCAGCTACCTGCTGGTTCTGTAGATCTGGTCACACTCTGTTCCTTCAGGACCACAGGCCTGAATATACCATTTATGTCTTGAGACTCTCCTATTTTGGGGCATTGCTTTAAAGAGAATACTAAAAAAATCTGTTATTTCAGAAGACATTTTAGTGATTTGTGGGCTAATTTGTGCTCCTGAGCCATGTGACTGCTACTGAAATGTTGTGTTGAAGCACAATGAAGGAGACTGCTACAGTAGAAACCACTTAGATAAGAGCCATGGGAATAATGATATGAATAAAACAAGCAATGAGAGACTTCAGTAAAGTCTTGAGGAGCTCAACAATAAGAAAGCTGAGAGGCCTTGGTAGTAAACCTGTGAATAGCTATACCAAGAGATTACATTCAGCAACAATTTCTAATAAACAGCAGATAAAAACATAAAAATTATGAAAATCAAAGACATCTCTAAACCGGAAGGCACACCAATGTCTCACTGAATGCATTCACTGGAAGAGCTCACCCATGGCGGTAGCATTGTCTAAAGCCATCAGACATTTCAAAGAAAACACAGGATGTCCCATGGTTTGCATTTATGGTTTCTTCTCAGTTTGCCATGCACTATGTTAGACCAAAAGATCTGACTAGTCCCTCTTCAGCACTCCAGTTGTGATAAAAAATACAACTTTCATTTATTTGAAGAACCTTAGCATTCACTTCTGTAACCTTTGGTACTGTGACTCCCAAAGACCAGTTCTACAACAGAGAGTGGAAAAAGACACATAGCTACTGGCCTGGAGCACATGGTGTAATCCAGAAGTGTGCTTGCTACATGCAAGCTTCACTTCTGCAAGAAAAAAGTTCATTTGATGGCTCAGCAAGGGAAATTTGGCTGAGAATTTACTGTGCCTGACTGTCTATGACGACAGGCTGCAGTGCTGTGGAACAGCATAGGTTAAGTCATTGCAAAAGCTTCACACATTCACTGTGAAATAATAAAATCTACTCCAGATTATCAGCTCCAGTTCTTAAAAATGGGAAAAGCCTGGAAACAATAATGAATCATACTTCTGCAAACTATAAGGTTTAAATTATTAAGTTTGAGTTGTCTTTAACTGATGTGAGAGTAGAGTGTACATGCTTGTTGAACGGCCATGAGGGTCAGCATCTTCATAGCTAAAAGTTAAAATCAGATTCAAGTAACATTAAAAAGTTAGCACTTGATCGCCCTCCTCTTTTAATATTGAGGCCATAAACATTGTGGCCTTCTCCAATGCATTTTGGCCCTGCACACGGTTCTTTCCCCTGGTGCCCCACAAAAGATGCTTACAAAGCTCCAGGCTGACGTAACGTGCAGACTTGCTGCTTGGTGCTTTCTCAAGCAAGGAAACATTGTAGTGCAATTCCTATATATGGCTTTATAAAATTATCTCTTAAGGAGACCTTTCTCCTCTTCTTCCCATATCAAGTCTTTAGTCCAAAAGCGGTAATGGGAAATCAGGCAGGCTTATATCACAGCCAGTATCTGATACATGTAAATGAGGAACGCCACAAAATATTCAGCCGAACAGCTTTGGGTTGCTAGGACACTGGAAGTTGGGCAGCACTGAAAGGGCAGATTATTCCCATCCCAGAGCAGGCACAGGGTTCCATTCACGGCAGGGTCCTGCCTCCAGGCTTCTGCCTGCACGAGTGCTGCGATCCAGCCCTCCCAGGCCACCCCTGCCACCCACCTCCCAGGGGACCCTGCATGGTTTCAAAGCAGCCAGTGTGCAGTCCCTTCTGGACCGCAAATGCCCCATCAAGCTGCACATGGCCCTTGCAGTTTTTCATCACTACTGAGCGTTTGCTTCAACCCGGAGGAGCCCAGGACACTGGGGGGTTGCCGAAGAGCTACGCTGCAGCAAACCTGCAGTGGGTGGTCCAGAGACCTGCTTTCAGTGTTGAAAGTATATGAGGAAACACATAACACCACAGTTAAAGTGCTTTTTAAGTCTGTATAGGGGAAATGAAAATTTACAGAAGGTGATGGGGTCCCTGTGATCAGCAGAGATGCCTGGCCGACAGCAAGAGTTGCCTGGTGCCCCAGATAAACGACCTAGCTCAACCCCATGTAATTAGTACGTTAATTACTCCTACATCACATATCTCTCAGCACGGTTCAGATAGGGGCAGTCTAACTTCGGCATTTTTCTTACAATTTGGTCCTTTGAGATGCTGCTCTTGTATCCCTATACATTTTCACTTTATAAATTCAGGACTTGCCTTGCAGATCTACAATTGACTCAAAAGCGGGTATCCAGACCAGTGAAATGTATGTATGTGTGTCTGTGGAGAAAGGATAGAAGTTGAAAGTAGTGGTTTGTTCTTGTGTATATTCATTTCACACAAAAAGGCAACAAATATGTTCTCCTTGGACTGCTTTGTTATAACACAACAGTCTTGATCCCCAGTTAAGAGTTGGAAAGTCTCCTACTCAAGTTTTTTGATGTTTCTGAGAACCACATCAAAATCAAATCAGATATTTCTGGTCATTCTGAAATTTCCATCCTAAACGAAGCAAAAAGCCCCTTTACTGATTTCTTCTTATATTGCATAAACACAAGACAGAGGAGCTCTGCAGATCACAGCTATCTGTGATCTCACTATTGAGATTCCACGTTTGGTTAGACACATTTTCAATACTGACATACAAATGCTACCTTCGCCTGGACAGGCTGGCAGCATAGACTCCTCACTGCTGGAGCAATGGATTAACAAGTCTTCCCTCCTCCTCTTCACAGGCAACTTCAGGTTGGGTACACAACTGTAAGGGAGCTGCAAATTACGCCTCACTTCTCTTCAAAGCTCTGTGACAAGAGGCATTGTTGGCTCTGGGTACCTGCTATGTGCAGGCTAGCACATCCAAAGGAGCATAAACCCAATAATAACTTAAGCATAGCATTTAGACATGTGCTTAGAGCTCATTGAGGCCAATGAGATGAACATGCCCTTTAAGAACGTGTCCGATTTGAGACTTGCTAGGTTGTTCATGCCAGCAGTCACAGGGAAATGGCAATTTTGGATGGCTGAACAGCCATTTCTCCTGAAAAACTCCTAGGCTGGATTAAATATACAAGAAAACGTAAACCTTAATATCTGAGTCAGAAAGAGACACTGAAGATAGCAAACAAAGTAAGATTTAGAAAAATTGACTCTATGTGAATTGCTTGCTTATATTAATAACTTCTATGAAGCTAATTTAACTGCTAATTCACTTTAAGAAAAATAATGATTTCTCTCTTTTTGAAAGACTACTTAATAAATGAGACTACACATTGTTTCTTTTTGGCTAAATATGCACAAATGGTGCGACTGGTAAGCTGCAGATGGACATACTCATCCTTTTCATGCTGAATCTGGGGCAGCCATTCATTTCAGAAAGCCAGTGTCACCGAGGATTTGGCACTCATCTGGCTTTCTGAAAATGGATGTCTTCTCTCAACTTGTCTACTTTATCTCTGCTTGACTATTAAAAGTTTTGAGACTTTCCCAAAAGCCCCCACTTACCTTAAACAAAATGTTTATGATTTCCAGAACTACAGAGAATAAGTTTCAAAACCACCACAACAGGTCTCATCATGTGAATGGTGGAAATATAACAGCAGTATGAGTTTGGTGACAAACTTGCATTTCGACACTAAATATTGCTCAGTGCTCACAGGTGTGTGCAACAATCTGTGCTGGCAGTGAAAACAAAAACCTTTCCAGTGTTATGAATTATTTACATGGTGCAATGATCTTCTTGGCCCACCAGCACCTTCACAGACCTGAAGAGAGAAAACACTGAACAACAAAACTAATACCATCTACAGAGCCTGAGGAGTTGTGGTGCTACCACATGCTCAGCAAAGCTCCCATGAGGGGTCTAGGACAACTCTCTCTGACCAACTCTCTATGGGGTCAACTCTATACAGAGAGCCCCAGACTCTAACCTTAACCTCAACCCTAACCCGAAACCTTTACCTTAACCTTAACCCTCTCCACTCAGAGTTGTGCCCATGGAGGGTTAGACATGGAGTTGTCTGCTGTAGAGAATCGACCCTTTCCACCCATGAGTGATGCTCTGGCTGCCCAGCTCACTGTTGCCTGCACACAGAACACACACCAGGGAAGTGGAGGAGAAAAAGCAACAACAGCAGCCTCAAACCTTATAATGTGTCAGTCAAAAACTTCCTGTTGTTTAGGCTGACTGCAGTCACACAACCACAACTCCTGAAACATGGATTTTACAGCTACTACATTCTACTTCATGCAACTTAAACCACAACCTTGCTTCCATGACTCTAATGACAGTGTTAGGAAAGGACCTGCCTTGCTTCTTAGGCTAGTAAACTGCCTAAAACCACCAGAAACAGTAAATTCCGAGTGTAAATTAGAGAACAAAGACAAGATGCTTTGATGCACTTTCAGAAGGTATTTCATGTCTAAAGTTTCATCTTAGGAGGTGTCTGCAATATTTCTGAAGTGTACTTAGTCCTTACAAATTAATCATAGTGAGGTTTCCCCCATAAAGTCTTTCCTACTTTGCTACATCCTGTGACTGAATTAAGAAAAGCCACATATATACATATGCACATAAATAGACAGATGCAGTTGAAAAGAAAACGTCCAGCAACTGACCAAAGTCTACTCTTAAGCAACATGACCATCTGTTCTTGACACAGATTTTTTACTCTGAGGGTAGCTCTGACAAAGATATGTGAATAGCTGGGATAGTACTATAACTTTCCGATAATTCCTATCAGTGATCTAGTTGTATTGGAAAAAATACTGCTGTAATGCTTCCATTTACATTAGAGGTTGTGGGTACATTTTTTTTCTCAAATAAGCCAACAAATGAGAAACAACAACAAAAAAAATCTTATCTTTTTTGAAACTAAGCACTTTTAGGAAAAGAAACACTGAATAAATATCACTGACATCCAACACAAGAAAAATAACTACATTTTAACCTACTACCACTGTCACCACTTGGGGTTTAAAAGGACACATCTTAACACTCAGTGAGAGAACAACAACCACAAGTTATGAGAACCCCTTTCGCAGTCCCATAGGAACTTTATCAGATAATTACCTCCTCCATCTAGATTTGCAAGGCAAATCTAGGGTTGCTCTTCTTGAGACCAGAGTAAAACTCCCATAGACTTCAATGATGTAGAATCAAACCCACTCCCTTCACAACAGGTTCTCTCAAGCATTTTTATCCTAATTTTCTAGCCTGTGGCTGAATTTTAATGTTTGCAGAAGCAAGCTCCGTAAATGGGAACACAAAGAGCAAAATACAGATCCCAGAAGCAAAGGCAATCAGCAGTAAAGAATGAAGCTATTTTACTTGCTGGGTTGGGGGGATTTATTTAACTGAGGATGGAAAGTGGGAGTTGACACAACAAACAACGTAAAAATATTTTGCTTTTACATTATCCTGTCCATTACTACTGCAATTATTTTTATTTCCACGCTTATTCTATTTCCTGTGTTTCCATGGCAAAAGAATTACTGCTTCAAATGTGCTCCATCAAATTTCTCCAGTAAAACTATAAAATTTAGTCCATCTCGCTGGACTCCCTCCAGCTCTGAACACACCTGTCCCCAGCATCACTTTATTATCATATAATACAAGCAAAAATACAGTCATGCCTTATGTCTGTATAAATTACAGGAATAAGACGATCCTAAACTTTATATAGCTGGTTTTCTTGAATCTACAACACAGACTGCTGAACAACAGAAAACATCTTTCTCCAGCAAGCACACCATCACTACAACACAGGTCTTCCTCCCACTGCCTGCACAGCTCTACTTCTGCTTATTTCTTCCCCGCTCTGTGAACAATCACTCCTTTAGCTTTCAAACAAACTGTGATTTATTGAAGTGGATCACTTGGCGACAAAGCTTCCCTGGCATTCAAAACTATGATTAGACCAGTGAATTTAGCTGCTTTTTCGTAAAGTTGATTCTGCATGCATTTAACCTTCTTTAAAAGAAAATACAAACCCAGAAACATTTCCAGTACAGCTCGCTCAGCCAAACTCCAAGCACTTTCTTTTCTTTTTCTACAAGTCCACTGCAGCTCCAAGCATGCAAGATTAAAATTATTAAAAAACATGCACGAATTAAACCCCTTACCTTTTAAGGCTTTTTCAGCCTTCAGCATTCTCCCATGGTGAAAAACTGAATCTTTAGCAGTTGCAGCTATGCACACAGACACACACAGAACAGGGCTTTCTTCAGCTCACTGGTATTTCAAGTCTTTCATGTGATATCTTTGGCTGTACTTGCTTAATTCATTCCTGCTGCTACTCAAAGGAAGTCAAGCCTAGCGAGGGCTGGCTCTACAGCAATCACTGTAGATATTCCTGACAAACAGGACACAAGGGCTAATCTCACCTTATAGGCATCAAGAATGTAAATATATTTCATAGCCAACGAATTCCTAAACCTTGAGAGATAAACTGCACAAAATGCCCTAAGATGTAGTTTAGAAACTAAGTTACAAATGTTGAAGTTTTTGCTGAAGAACAGTTCTATACACTAGCAATACTTTTGGAGCTCTAAGGATCTCTATTTATCATGAACTGTGCATATTCCCTCAGAGTAGTTACCATGAGAACACAGTAAACATGATTCGAATGTAAATTGCCCATCTAGAGATGTGGGGAGATTTTTTTTTTTGTTGTAGTTAAAAAAGAAAACTTCCAAAGCTTGATGAAGTACAGACTTTTTTTGGTGCATACATTTGCATGACAATGCTTGCAATTCAAATACTTGGTAGAGTGCACAAGAAGGAAGAAAAGCCAAGTTTCTTTGCTCAGTTTCTATGAAAAGCAAGTATTTCAGCCTTAGGATCAGTAGTTGCAGTTCCAAAAATGCCTATCGATGTCACAAAATCAAATATAATGGAATTCATAAACCACAAAAAATGCATCAGGTGGCACAAAATGCAGAATTATTGCAGTGCCTGAAATCAGTCAGAGGCAGTAAGACCCTCTGGGGCAGACAGATCAATGGCTGCAGCAGTCAAAATGCTTCCCACTTCTAAATATTACTCTTATCAGTTAAAAAGAATTACACACAGAGCAAGTGTTGCAGTTTAAAAATACCCTCTCCCCTCCTTGGCATTTTATTTTTCTGCAGAATTGTCCTGGTATTTTGCTGTTGAAGCATCATTTCCTCTCTGTGCATCCTCCCACCCTGCTCACAAGAGTGAACTGCCACGGTTTCTATCTGAGATCCAAATTTGACTCTCACCACTTGTGCACAGAGTCCTATCAAATGGTCTTTCCAGGAAATGCAGCAACTGTGCATGTATGTGCCTCAAAACATGCAATAATTTGTTTGCTTGCACTGCCTGGAGTTTGATGCAACCTTTACAGCACTGTGTCTGCTCCTTCCCTGGCAGCATCCCATCTCAACTCCCTTTTCCCAGCCTTAAATGCCTCAATTCTAAACTCCTTATGCCATGGTCACTGAATGACAAACACTAATACACTTAGCAAAGAGATGCCTAGTCAGCCCTGCTTAATAAACAACAAACCTTGATGAAGAAGAAGGACATGCCTGGCTGGGTGACTGCCTGAAGAGAAGAATGACCTACTTCAGTCCAGCAAGCAGCGATGCTCTGAGATGGGGACAAAGGGACAACCCAGTGGCTCCCAGGCAGCATAACTGACACGCTACACCACAGGAGTGATGGGAGAAATCTGACAGAGGCAACATAGAAGACAGGCACTGCCTGTGCAGCACGAAACTCGTTGCAAGAATCATCTTGTTCTTTCAGCCAGGGATTCAGATCCACATGTAACATTACTGCCGGCACTTTGCCAGCAGGAGCAATTGCCTTCCTCACACTCACTCTCCTTATCACTTTTACCTAAGGAGTCTTCTAGCGCCTGACCTAATTACTCAAGTGATGTGCCAGAAAATGATACAGCTGGGACTAATCCACGAGCCTTGATTTGAAGCTACGTAATTGTACAAAACCCAAGGCAACAAGATCCAGGTAGCTGAATTAAGTAGAGTTGGCAGGCATGATGCTACAACTTATGACTGTGCCTTCCTGATTATAAACAATAAAGCCTTTTGAACTAGTTAATGGGCTAAGGATAAATAGTTTGTCTTTGGCTCTGTGCACTTGTTGCCCTGTGAGATCAGGCCAACATGCTATGTTTCTAGGAAGTGGTTATTCTCCTCCCAGGATGAACCCAAACAGTAGCTCCCTAAGCCTGACCCCGGCTGCCCCAGCAAGCCCGATCTGTGCTAAGAGCCTGTGGCTGTGCTTCCTCCAGAAGCAATGACAGCAGTAACTGGCAGTCAGAAAGTCTCCTTAAAACAAACATTTATTGAGACCAACTGAGATTAAAGAGAGATTTTTGAAACAGGCAATAAGTAGCTCTAATAAATGATCTGCTTATACAGCTGTAAATTAATACTACTAGACTTTAACTTTCTACAAATAGCACTGTACACACCCAACAGATGTATCCTGGCCATATAATCTATTGCCTTTAACTTCAAAGCACAACTAAGTAGCCATTAACGTGATGATCAGGCTTTCTATTCCCTTTTTCTTATGGATAGCAAGTCGAATTTTCAGATAAAATTGCAGCTTTGCTGCAGAAAGACTAGCCCAGAGCTCTGCAACAATTGAGTAAAACACAATGACACCTCCATTTATGGACTTTTTAGCTTTTAACTGCTGGGCTCAGCATCTTTAAAAACCCACAAAGGTACTTACTCCCCATCAAGGAGACCTGGTGTCTGATGAGTGACGGAGTTTGGTGTATACAGCACATGTTTGGTATACAAGAGTAGTACAATCAAGGCACATAGAAATTTGAAGATGGACCACTTCACTTAAAATAACTGTTTAAAATTTAGAAGTAAAGTTTTATCCAGATCTTAGAAATCCTGTCCTGAATGTATAGCAGAATATCCTTGAAGCTCAGAGTCTCCGTCCTTGTGACTTTCAAGGATTTATGTAAGTGTTGCTCTCAATGCAGTGATATCAGACTTGCACTGTCCTTACCCATATTTCTGAAAAAAAATTCTTTCTACAAGGCAAACTCAGTAATTCATACAGTCAAGTCTCAATATGACAATACTGCAATTCCAGTCTGACAACGTTTGCTGAACCTGTAGCTGCTCCACATCATGCACATAATCATCCTCCTAGATGGAGCCAAGTTGCTCTCTCATTGCTCCTTTGTGTTGCATCCCTGAGCTGTACTTCTAACAGGTGTTTAGGTTGCTATCATGATATACTTACGTTTGAAATGATTCAGAGCAATTTTAAGAGTACAAGTTTGGTTCAGAAACCAAGCAAAATAGGTTTGCATCTTATTTCATACTAGGTCACATACTGCTTGCTATTCCAGGGCGTCTCCTGGTGATTAATGACCTATGGCTCAAAGTACACTGCAGGTGCCAATAGGCAAACCTCCATCCCTTTAAATGTCTCTGTCCCCAGAAGCGATGTTAGCAGTCTTACTGCCTTGACAGTGATTTTCCCAGAATGAGTATGGAGCATGATAGAACTCCTAAGCAGCAGTAAACCTCACAGAATTTATTACAGATCTTTTTGTACCAGTCTTCCTTTGAATTGCAAAGTTATTACTAGTTTTACTTTTTCTGTTGCTCTATGTAACCCCTACCTTGCAGCAGGTTTACAACACAGGTTTAATTTTGTGTCATTTCTTTATCTTACCTGATTAAATTTTACAATTAAAGAAATTAATATAAAACAACATGCAGAGAAACAAAATTGCCCCTTCAAAGTTCACAAGCTTCAGAGAATGTGGCTTTTATCTGGCCAGTGGCAAGACCATAACTACAACAGAGAAATAAGACAGACAATAAATGAGTAGACAGGAAGGCGAGTAGAGACCCTACAATCTTGTTCACATGGCACACACCAACAAAGGTTTTCTAAAAATGAAAGAAATGCAATTCTCATCCATATCAAATATTTCACGCCAATTCTAATGAAACCAATATTTTGCCTACCAATACCAAGGTGGTCTTCAATCTATAGCCAAAGAGAATTGGATGCATCTACATGCATGAGAGAACAGCCATGTCTGAACCTTTTGAAGATTCAGGAATGGGGAATTACAGAAGCAAACTGTAATAATCCAGGTTTTGAGACCAGATGAGGCTATGCAGTTGCTAGAAGTGGGGGCCACTTGCAATGATTATGCCACTCACTGTGATTATGGCAATATATTTTCTGAACAAAAGTCCTAAATGGAAACAGGAACCTGAGAAGTTACTAAAACCAGTCTGCCTGAGGCTGGTTTCCTCTGGCCAACAGGAAAATTTCTGTCTCTAAAACAGCCTGCATAGAAAGTTCAGATTTAAATTTACCCTGAGCTGTCTCCTGAGTGGCACCAAGGCTTAGGAACTTATTAATAGCAGCAAGCTGGAAGAAACATTTCACTGATGGAATCATTGTAGCTTGTTTTAAAAGACATCCTTTTTTGTATTATGTTTTTTTGTTTGTGAGGATTTTTTGTGATAGTGTTTTGTGGTTTGTTTTTTCAATTTAAGGTGCACAAAAAAGGATACATGGAGACCAGAAAAGGCAAGGGTGCAGGGAGGAATCATTATCGAGTAGAACAGGAAGCAGGAAAACAAACATGAGATCAAGAAACAGAGAAAGATGTGTCAAAGTTCAAAAAGATGAAATGATACATAGTTCTGCAAGCTGCATTGAAGATCAGGGGAGTTGAGGAGAAAGACCCCTCATTAGCAGAAAATACTTATTAAGCTTACCAAGTGGAAAAGCTTCCACATTCTGGCTAGTTCAGAACAGACTAGAAATTGTAAAAACAGACACACTGATTGTTCGGGGGTCTCTGAAAGACTAATGGGTCCCCTGTTCTTCTGTCCAAGCCTGCTTGCTGAAATGTCTTGTGACAAAAGGTCATGTACTCTGTATGCTCCCTTTAGGAAATTGCACTAATGAGTGTAGATCCTGCTTTGATATGTAAATGTTCAGTGGTTTACTGCATATGTTGAATTGTTTTTGCTTGTCACTGTAACATATTTAAAAATTAAACAGTTGATCAATTAAAAAATCAAATAATTACTATAAACTATCACATCTCTTCTCCAATGCAAATACACTTTAATGTCTAGAAGAGCAGACAAAGTACTGTCTGTTGCACATTCTACTCTTCGAAGGTTTGAATTTGTTTTCCATCTGCTCAACCTCATTCACCTACTGAATACAAACATACTTCCAGAGTAAAACAACTCTCAGGCACCACCAGCTTCTCCCATCCAGAGTTACAGAGGATGCCTGCCAATAGGTATGTCACCTATTTGTACCCAACCCAGAGAGAAAAGAGAGCTTGAGAAGCACTACTCCTGGTAACACAACTTCAGCTCTCTTATTGCAGAGTATCTCTGATCCAGCTCTCCCTTAATCTGTGTAATAAAAACAAGTAGCTAAACCACCCTTTTCTTCTACATCATCTGTTATACAGCAAGCACTTTAGTGTGACATTTTATCATACCATATTATCAAAATCAGTGTAAAAACTATGGACAGAAAACACACAGGAAAATGATTAGTGAAGATTTTTTCTTCTTTCAGTCCCAGTTTCTCCATTTTGTCAGCTAATCTGAATGTTTCAAGCAGTTGTTTCTAACTGACCCTGAACAGTGAGTCACGTACACAGTAATCCCTGGTACTCCATACACAGTTCATGTATCTCTGAGCCATGGTGGTTCAGAGATATGCAAGCTGACTCACCTTACTTTTCTTTGTCTAACTGGAAAAAAGCAACAAGTTGTATGGCAGTATAAACTATGAAATGTTTAACGTGATGTGCATCCACAGTATCCAGCTGAGCTACAGAGGAACCAAATGCTACTTATGTGCCTGCTCCTGTACTTGCATTGTTGCAGAGGAAGCAACACCACCAATGCCAGAGTGGCACTAAAAATCATTGTGTCTGTGAGAAATGGAGGGGAATGCAGAGCCATCAACAAGTATCATACACAAATTTCCTTCCCATTTCTCATCAAGTCTTCACTAAATCAGTTACAAAAGCTAAAATTGTGTGAACCTTTTACCTACTTTTGTTCTTTGAATAAGATTTTTTATTTTGTAAAGTCACTGAATCAAGTTAAATTTGCAATCAAATGGAAAACAAGGACAAACATTTTTAGGTAAGAGTTCAGTGATATTTTGTACATAGATTGAAAGGGACTGCCTACAGGAATTTCTTGATCTGTTCCTGCATGGACTCCTGCAATTAGATGTGGTTTCCCAAAACTGAGGCTGTCTGCTTGCACAGCTCCTAACTCTGTGAGAATCCTGTTTTAACAAAACAGATAGAGTGTGCAGACAGAGTGACATACGCCAAATTTGTCAGGGATGGAGCATTCTAGTGGGAAAAGACTTGTGGAGCTACAAGGAGTGTGGCAGTGGGAATTCAGTGTTTTCCTTATTATGGAAATAGGCTCATAGTTGGACTTGATGATCTTAAAGGTCTTTTCCAATCTAAACCATTATACACCTCTGTGAAATGCAAAAACTGTCTGGTTCTTGCATCAACCATAGCAAATTCTGGTGACTTTGTTATCTGGAGATGAGCTTTACTCAAATGCAAAAGGGCAAGTAAGGAAAATATGTGAGTTATTCAAATTCTTCTTGTACTCCAGCGGCAGCAAGTGACCTTTAGAAGGGTCACAGGGCTTCCAGGCAGAAATGGGAGCAGGGAAGAAAACAAGTTTTTCAAAACTGCTGTCCCTCAGAGATCAGGAGCTTTGCTACACACGTAGGCTCACAGACCTCAGCTGCTGGCCGAGATTCTGTCATCCAAGCAGTTTTGGCTACCTGGTAGCTGCACGCCTCAGCCCACCCAACAGTTCAGGATGCAGGCCTTGATTAAGCAGCTTTCAGGTTGCTCCCTCTTGCTAAGGTGCCCATAACCTGCACGGTACTTGAGACACCACAAGTAACAGTCAAAAGCAGATTTAACAGTTAGCAACACGAAACACGTCAAGTCAAGGATGTACTGTCCAGGTAACACAAAAAAACTGCAAAGAAATCTGCCAGGTTGGATGTGTTAGTGTCCTGATTAATCAGACATCCCAGAAAGATGTTAAACATAAAAATCGATTTAGAGCAAAGTCCTCTACTTCTAAGCTGCCATGTGAAAACCATAAATCATATACATTAGCATCTGTGCCTTCTTTACTGTTTGCAAGAGCAAACCATATCTGAATAACAGTCTATAAGGCCAAAACTGGATGCGCAAACTCCAAGAATATCAGGAACAGGCTAACAATATTAACTTCAGTGCTTACTGTATCATTACCACTTCATTTCTAGAGAGCCCTCCAACATATCTAAGTACATCTTGACATTGTCTTTCATTATCTGTGAGTCAGAAAAATTGATGCAGTGGGCCTTAGTTTCCAAGTCTGATTTAAAAACATAATTCTGTTACAGAACAAAACAGACAGCATGAAGACATCTAGACTGGTACATAAATTGTAAGACTGAGTCGGATGACCGTCGGTCATTCATACCAGTTTTGCTATCTGCACCACCATTCACTGCCTGTAATGATTTAAAAGGAAATTTACAGGTTTGATATTTTCTTCCTAAAAAGACTCAAAAGAGTTGTCAAATATGCAGTGCAGCCTTCTACCATCCTTTTAAAATCCCCCTTAGAGTTAGACATTTATCAGAGCTGCAAGCAATGGCTATTATGAGGACGTCCAAAGACGAGGCCTGTATGCAATAAAATCAAAAGCCTTTCCCAGTGTCCTGACCTTGCAGAGCCTGTTACAAAGTGACCAAAGAATACTACCCTCTTCTTCACAGCAGTGAATAACCAGAAAGGCAGTGAAAGATGAGGCCAGAGACATACAAATAAGACAGGTACAATTTTAAATCTTACCTTCTGCACATTGGGTTTGATGCACCGAACAAAGAAAGGATTTGAAGAACTCAGCATAGCCATTAAAGAATGAAGTGATTCCTGCAACACAGGCAGAAAGAAGACAGCACTTCACAAACTGACTTTTTGTACAGGCAACATACTCCAGCAAAAGCTCTTGCAGACAATATCTAACTGCAACACCTAGTGGTATACACCAGAAATTACTGTACCATGTAAGCTCTTGCTTGTGAGGATAGAGAATCAATACATGTGTGTTCATTTCTCCTACTGACCCATTCTAATCAAAACTGCCATCACCATTTCATAGTGAACAAGATTTACAGACCAATATGAAGAAAATTGTTCATAAGGAAACACCTCATTGGAAAGTTGCTGCTTTACGGATCTTTTGAATGACTGCCTAAGACATGGGACCCATATTCCCAAGCTGCTAAATTTGAGCAAGTCAA
Source organism: Coccyzus lansbergi (assembly GCA_033558105.1). Lineage (NCBI taxonomy): Eukaryota > Metazoa > Chordata > Aves > Cuculiformes > Coccyzidae > Coccyzus > Coccyzus lansbergi. Next base: position 4,409,509 of record JAUMJK010000113.1, read on the forward strand.
AATGAAGGGCAAGGGGTCTAATATAAAATTGAAATACTCACAAAGCCATATTTCCTCCTACCCCATACCCACTCATTTTCCATTTTCCCTGCCACCAGCAGCATTTTGTGCTCAGGGAGTTCTTCTCTCCTGGGAAGTCTCAAGTTTTTTTGCTAAAAGGACACTTAGCATTAATAAATGTAATTCAAGAAGAAGGTAGAAAAATACTAAGAATGTCTGAAAAAAATAGTTACTTTAGAATACAGTAGACATTGTTTTATTAATAGTGGATTTTAAAACGCCTCCCTCCTGAAATTAACAAAAATAGAATAAAGGATACAGGGACAAAGAAAACAGATCTTATTGAAAGACAATGTCAACAGAATTAAGCAGACGGTTTCACAGTTATTTCATGTGATAGCTGAATACATTTAACAAAAAGGAGAGATTACAAGCTTCAGCAAAAAAAACATAGAAGAAAACATGTTGGTTTTTCCTACTTTTAGAACTCCAAATGACCCAATACACATCAGACTATCAGTTGTCTGAAACTCAGCCCAGAGATAAAAATCACAAAAATCCCTCAGTCCTTTCATGCTTATTACTTTAATTACACATCCACCCCTTTCCTGCCTGAGTCGTCATTCCATATTTTATTCCAACTTGCCTCATTCTGTGTCATTAAGTATGATAAACCATTTTAAACTGAAGTCTTGCATTTACTTTGCAGAGATACAAATGATTGTAGAGAAGTGGAGCCCAGGCTCTGAAGAGTGCAGAAAGCTAGCAGTGATAATGTTTCACCCCTCAAACGTGGTACTGCATGCCAGACAGCAGAGAAAATACAGAGCATGCTGCCAAGGAGACAGAAAATTCACTTTTTAAAGGAGCAACACTGTGTGTCCTGCCATATGTTTTGGAGCAAAATTGCCATTGGCAGTCTGTTCCAACAAATTCTTGCTTTAATCTGCAAACTAGGGGCTTTCTTGATGATTAAACATGAAGTGATAAAGGCAACAGGCAGAGTTATGGCTGTGCACAGGAGCTGGTACAAAGCAAAGAGAGCAAATGGTGAAGTGGCTGGGAACATAAATGCTAGTTCTTGGTTTGTTTGCCTTTGCCAGCCTATAGACCAGGAGCTGGGGATAGCAAACATTGAACAGCCAGAAGATACAACTATTTTTTTGTAAAGACAAATATTTACAGCTTCGAAAAGTAAAGACTTCATCTATACTAAACCTGTGTGAACATTACGTCATTTATGGACTACAAAGTCAATTCTTTCAACATAGGCTACTACTTACAGAGATTGGGCAAGCTGGTCAATCTAATCCAAAATTTATTTAACCTATTTTCACATTCATCTGTAGTACAGCCAGACAGATACCACACTGTGCTGCATGCCTCTAAGCCACTGTCAGGTGATGAGCTAATCTGAAGTTTGCCCTGCTTTAAGCAGTAGGCTAAGACAGATGGTATCTAACCTCAGCTATTCTGCATGCACCCCCAGGCCCACATTAGGCAGGTTGTCAAATGAAAAGAAGAGTTAACCAACCTATCATGAGAATAAAACTGTGAAGGCATAGTTCTTATCTTCAAGTGAAATGAGACGGTTTAATCCTGGAAGGCTTTAAAATATGGAAAAAGCAGCCAACCTAATATTTTGGGGAGGACACGATGTGAAGGTCAGCCTCTCGTGAAGCACCCCAGCTGCTTTACAGTCAGTTACTGCAGCTTTAGGTAAGGAGCAACAATGTTTTGATTTTGTGTTTTATCATGCTTTGACTTGTCTAGGGACCCTGACAGAAAAGAGGAGGAACTCTGCATTATGTTCTGCCTTGTAAAGTGGGTGCAAAAATACAGTCAATTTTTATACAGCAACATGTCAAAGGTCTATTTCACATAGGTACAAATAACTAAGTGGAACTGTACCTTCTGCTACTACAGAGAACCAGTAAACAACCCCACTCACAACAAGAAGAGGGTATTGTGTGAGAGAATTGTGGTAGCACAAAGCAAGCTGTCTAGGGAATATAGCATTAAAGTTTTTTAATAAAAGACACTGTGTGGGCTCCAGCATACACTCCTTGCTGTTCTCTCCAAGAATTAACAATAGTCTATAAGGATAAAATCTGCCCTCAAGGGCTTTGAGTCTACTCCCTTTAAAAAAAAAAAAAAAAAAAAGTGAATGAACAGTGCAAGTGTATATTAATTCAAACAAAATGAAAGACAACTAATCCAGACTTGTACACATGCAATTTAGGAAAGTTTTTGTGCCAGTTATTCTCTTTTACATAACTTGCAGATAGACTTTAAGCTAGGTTTCAATTTGGTGCCATTTTTGAAGGGAGGGCTATGAAGCCTCTTAAAAAAGTACCTAACAAAAATGCTTTCCAAACCAAGTTAAAGAGAAAGGCAACACCTTAACGCGGTATTAATTCAGTACTTATTTTTCTTAGCACACAGGCAGTGCTGTAAGGCTCTGTGTGATTTTGTGGTTGGTTTTATATTAGAAAGTACAAACGAGAGGGACCAACTTCATAGATCGGCTTTACAATAAGGACAAGCAAATGGAAAACAACAGGACCTTTGTGAGGATGGTATGATGTAAAGTTTAGTGTCTGCCTGAAGCTAGCTTATGGCCAACCAGCTTATTAGTTAGTGCAGTTTGATAGAAGAGACAGCACTACTTGTATGCTCAAATTTTGCCTGTTTTAATCCACAACTGTTTATTACTGAACAGGGTTTTTCTCTCACTGATTAGCTACAGAGCAGAGACGACACATTAACTAACCTTGAACTGGAGACTGACAGTGGGTTTTCGGTGCTTGCTTCCACATTTAAGAGTTTCTTGATTGTTGCGACTTGAAACATGCTCAAACAGATCATAGATGAAATCAAGACTGAAATGGGAAGGAAAAAGTATATCTTTAAGGGTATCTCAACAGCCTATGAAGTTTACCACTACAAAATGCGAAGAAAGTACTTTCCCTTAGAAAACAGCTCCTCCATCAAAAAAACTTATTTCTCCATCACCTTTCTCAAGCAATAGATTTTACCTTTGCAGAATTTATTCAGGGAATTAAAAAAACCCAAAGCAAAGCAAAGCAAAACAAACCAAAGAGGTCTGTTCTTCTCTGTTCCCAACATATCATTAGAGAAACAAAGTGTGAAGTCCTAGAGTCCTTACTGTACTCCTCTCACTCAACCAAAATTCCAGTTGATTGTACTGGGAACCGTACCTGAACAAACACTGAAAAGCAAGACTTACAGCTTGCTTTAGACCATAACACAAAACCCCACCTACATGAGCCTCACTTTCAGATACCAGCTGTGTATGCTGTTTTTAGCACTTCTAGAACAGCTTTAAGTAATTTATTACTTTTGCCTACATATTCTATTTGGCAGATGTGATACCAGATATGTCATGAAACCAGAACAAAAAACACAGAGATGTAAATGCTTACTAACAGTTTCTCCTGCACAGAAGGGCTTAAGGGATTTACAAACAAGCAATTCGCACAGCAAGACAGGATGAGTGGATGAAATGGGTGATGGCAGCAGCTGAGACAGCAACACCTGGGCTCAGCTCCCTCCTCCTCTGCCACCCCACTGAGTGCCCTGCAGTCTCAACCACACACCTACAAAAAGGGATGTGGTACCGCTCCAGCTCACAGGGTACTATGGTAAAAGATCCTGAGACCTTACACAGCTGGATAATGGGAGGCAGGCAGGTACCAAAGACATCCAAGCTCAGATTTTCAGTTACATAAATCCTTATAAAATTCTCCCTTTGAAGCAATTACTACATGGCAATTTGCACTGGGGTAGGTCCCTGCAACTAAGTTTTCAATCAAATTAGGGAATGCTAGAAATACAAGCAAATCAGGCTGCACGTGAACTAAAAATGCACCCATACATGCTACCTAAGAGGCACCCTGAAACAGTTAAAAACCATCAGCAGCTTTTGGCATCCTTACTTACCACTAAATAATAAGCAAGCTCTCTAGGAACCTCCTGGACTGAAGAAGGGACAAAGTACTATACAATCTAGGAAAATGGGACTGTGTAAACCAGTCTGCTTGGAGGCACCTCTAAGATTTATTCCACATTCATTTGAACTCTATCGAAGTCTGATGCTACATGACATCTAATATATTCAAACTCTGGCAGAATTAGTTGATATGACACCCCTCAACATCATGTCCTAAACAAAAATCACAGAAACGTACCTGCTTTCACGTAACAAATTCAGGAGATCGTCTCTGAAAGTATCTCTGTTCTTCTCCAAGATCCCCCTGACATCATACTGGACCTAACAGGAAACAGAGCTGATTCAAACAACAAGCCAAGCAGTCAGGTATCTCTCACAAGAGCAGTATTGTGGAAAGTGCTGAGGGAACAGAGCGTTTTAGTTAATTTTGAGCAGCCTTAGGGTAAAATTAAGCTAATGAAAACTACATCTGGAATTATTTCAGCAAATAAAGAAAAGAAAATTACCTCCCCGGCGTAGTGCTTCACTCCAAAGTTGTGAACAGCAACTCTTGGTTTTACGTAAAAAGGATTGTTCTAATCGGAAGGGAAAGAAAAGGGAAAAATATTTGAGGAGGAGTCAGGGAGTAGAATGATACAAAGGGTCACATTGTCCTCTCAACCCAGACCTAAACAAACCGTTGTCTTCCAGTGAACTCCTCAGAAGATTAGTGCTCCAAAAACAAACAATCGACTTATAACAATAATAGGATTTGTTAGTCTGGGCTTCTTCAAATGCAGCAATAACAGGTTTATAGTATCTAAAAAGGCATTATAGTAAATCTGAACCCATCTGGTAGAAACATCTCTTAAGGGCAATTTGAAAAAGAAGGCTCTGTCTTGAACTGGCTGTTACGCAGACCGGTGGATAAACTTGTATCCCAGAAATATTCAAAAGTAATTCTGGGAACACAAATAAAGCTAACACTGATGTGAACAGAGGAAATGACAGCCTTTCAGTAAATGACATCAATATGAATATTTCATTAAATCAAAGGTAACTGAAGATGTAAGTAATCTACATTACTGCAGGTTGTCAGAGCTCCAACTATGAGCAGAATTTGGCTTATTCACCAATAAGGAAACCTTAAACTGGATAGTAACAAGGATATAGTCTTCCAGGTAACAGCTACAGTCTTGACAGCAAATTATATAGATTATCATGAAAGCAGGATCACATCCAAAACAGCCTTTACACCTAAGCACCCACGTATTTCTACAAAAGTAGAGACCCTCCATAATTCACATGGAAAATATGAACAAAACGTCACGTACAGCATGCTGGGTATTCAACTTTTCCAGCAAGGTGGAATCAGTAGCTTGAGGAAAATGGCTCTCTTCATTGATGAGTGCCAGCAGCCCCAGTTTCTAAACAGCAAGAAGAGACAGAAGATGAATTAGTTGCACAAATGGACACAGATGTTGTCCCCAGCTTGGAAAAATCACATAGCTCTTGAAGTTGTTGCATGCAGAGAGGTGCAAACCCATATGTACATGGCTAAAACTCCACTTTCATAGAGGACTGCATCCTATTTTTCTGCCAACATTCCTCTGGAAACCTATAACCTATGATACATGGGCAAAATAAAAGGATGCTACTGGAAGAGGCAACAATTCTGATGTAGGCAGGTTTTACATGCATACAATGACATTGTCCCAGAAAATATTTCTGGCCTCCAAAGCCTCCAATAATCAGAACTCCCTTAAATTTGAGACGTTTGTGTAAACAGCCTTTCAAAAATTTTTCTTCCATAAAATTATGTACTCAGTTGCTGAACCAATGAAATCTTTCAGCACTCACATTGCCCAGAGGCACAGCAAAAGACATACAGTTTAACTACGCACTGCATAAAACACAACCTCCCTTTGCTTTGCATATGCCTCTCTGTACTTTCCTTTGATGTTCCCTACTTCTCATACTAGAAGAGATGGCAAACAAAGCAAGTTAGCTAGAAGTTAATTAATGTGTCCTGCAAGTTTCAGGTTGATACAGCCTCTCAGAAAACATGTTCTCCAAAAGCACATTTTAATAAGTCACTTCCCATCGGTCCAGAGCAGCTCTGAACAAATTACACTGTCCTGGCTGTAGCCACGTCCTGGCAGCTGGATCCCCTGCCTGCTGCCATCAGTTTCTGTGGTCACCTAAACTCCCACAGCCACACACACAGCACTATGGAGATAAACTCGCGCAGCCTGCTTGTACTGATGGCAAAAGTGAACGCAGACGAAATGCTATATCAACTTCAGCTTTATAATTCTATGCCGTGAACTCAGACTTCACTTGCCCCTCACCACTAATGTTCCTACCAATAACTCTTCAGAAAGTTCATGCTCTTACATGTTCCTTTAGTACCAATTAGAACACAGACAAAATTATAAATGAAGTCAAAACTGGCAGGCAACGAATGTAAATTATCTGCATCCCATGAAAAGTCATTACGGGAGGAAGCACCGTCATTCCTTCTGCCTACATTTTCTATTCTTTTTAATCATCTCCAAACATTGCTTTTGTATGTAGTCTGACACTGTTAAAAGTTATTATAAGGAAAGACATATATTGAGTTTACAGTATAATTGATAACATAACCATGTATGAAAATAATCAGATTAAAAGATCACTATTTAAAGGTACAAGAGTCACCATTCCCTTCAATTTTTCTTGCTGTTGGCAAGAGTTTTAAAAACATACTACCTCAGAAGAAAACCTAGAAACAGGTACCAATATCAAATTCTTTAGTACCTTTTCAATAAGATCCAAGCACTCTCCATTGTCTGTCCAGTCTATATCCTCCCAAACCAGTCCTTCCCTAAGGAAAAACAAGGAAGGTCTTTTTATTGACAGCTAAGAGAAGATTATTTTTAATATAGAAAGAACTGGAGCTGATGTATTTAGCTTGCAAATTAGAGTAAAATCAGCTTAACTTTAAAAAATAAACAGATCCAGACTGAGAGATTTTTAAAGGAAGCTACGAACTCAGATTTCAAGTGAAAAATTGTGTTTTCAAAATTGTTTCAAACCGTCTATATCTCTTACCTGCTGTATTCCAGTTGCTCTAAGGAAAAGATGTGCTTGTTGAAATACTCCTGAAGCTTTTCATTTGCATAGTTAATACTGAACTGCTCAAAACGGTTTACCTGATGAAAAAAGAAATTTTCAAAAATGAATGCACTCCAAGCATTTTACTTTGCAAACAATGAACTGATTCACACCATAGTATGGTCAATAATCAAGTTCCAGTGAAGATGATAAAGATACGGAGAAAGATAAAGCATAAATATTAAACAATCCAACACACTTTCGAAACCTACCTCAAAGTTTTCAAATCCAAATATGTCCAAAATTCCAATGGATTTGAAGTCTTCCTTGCTTCTGATTCTGCTGTTGATTTTCTTAATGATCCAAGCAAAACACTGAGAATAAAGTGCCATAGCCATAGAATCTCTGCTGTCTATTGCCTGTTTTAAAGGAGGAACACACAACACATCAATCAACACTGTAAATGAGGACTTACCAGATTCTCCCAGGCAGTGCTCTACATACAGTGTAAAGCAAGGTACAATGCAAGCAGCTTTGCATACCTATTGTACTAATAGTTACCGAGAGTCTCAATTTAGCAGTGCAAGTTATAACAGTTTTACAAATATGTGGCTTTAAAACTACATTTCAAAGCTAAAGCACTCGAAAATTAAGAAATTATAAACTTAAGGTGGGTAGGAGGCAATGAAAAAGAGTAGGAAATAAGACCTTAATTGACCCCTTTCTAGATGTAAGCATAATGTTAAGCATAATTCTTTCTAATCCCCTTCTTGTAAATATTTTTTTCTGAATGTTCTTGAAAATGCCTGACACAAATACTCATAATGAAAAATATCAGCCTATACTATTAAAATTTGGAAAAAAATTGTAAGCAACTTGGCTTAATAAGAACTACAAGAGCCAAGCTACAGACCCTGGTTGGAATGGTAGGATGGTAACTACAGAGATTTCTGAAGTCCAATTATACCCTTCCCAAAAAGCTATGTAGCATTTTTGAAGCCACTCAGATGTACGAGCTAAACTTCTGTTCCTGAACACACTGGACTCAAAGACTGAGCCATATATTTAACAGACCCTAGAAACACATCAAAACTGAGATGCCTTTACCTGTTGTATACTAAGAGGTGTTAGGATTTCTTCTCCCCTGAGTATCATTGACCTCTGTGTCAATGCTTCAGTTAGCTGTGTGGAGTCCAACCCCAGCAGTTCAGCAGATCTGTCCAGAGCTGGCAAAAGAAAGAGTCAAATACAAACACATCCTTAACTGTATAAGGCTATGAATGAATTTTGTATTATCATTATTCTTTATTATTATTATAACCATTTAAGAAGCACCTAAAATTATGAAGATTAGAGATGGAAGCACAACTAGCAACTCCAGGATGTGTTTTTGCTGCAAATGAAAAAGTACAGTGTTACAAATATGCACAAACAAAAGAATTCAGCACTAGAAATTAATCACAAGTCACAAATATTTTCCTTTTAATGTTACATTTAAAGGATTCAAGCAATCTACTGCTTACACATATTTTTCCAGATATAAAGAGTAATTCGCTCTTTGTCCTCATGAATGCATTTCAGTTTCCCACAGGATAAGAAGGATAAAGAAAACCATCAAAATCTTATTACATGCATACTTCAATTTGCAATTTTGCTGTTAAGTGGGATATAATGCAGTACACAATGCTACTCTTCATTGCTGTATTTCAACAAACACTTAAGATGCTCCCCAGTCCAATCTTTTGATATATCAGCACATGCTTTCAAATTTTTTAACTGAAGTATTGAAAACTCGGACAAAAGTTACCTTCAGTGAAGATCTCAATTAAGGAGTATAGTTGAACATTTATATTTCATCAACTAGAAAATATTTCAAAGAAGGAATTAGATTTAAAAGTAACTTCACTACTACTAATGGAATAAATATGTACCCAATGGCTTCCCTAATTAAGATCTATCATCCAGGAGTGAAATAATCAGCCTTATCTGCCAAAAAAAGCAAACCCAACATTTTAATCAACATTTACAAATGCTAAAAAGCTGGGAGATCCTTTCACCATTTGCCCTTGCTGTGGTCAGATACACTAGCGGCAGATTTAGCTTTAACTATGTAAAGAAACATTTACATTTGGATGCACAGTCTTCTCACCTGTTTTAAAGGACACCTGTGCCCCACCAGCAGTGATGAACTCAATGTTTCCTAGATGCAAGATGCCAGCCAGCAGCCTCAAAACTTCTTGCACCTCCTCCTTGCTGAACTGCATCACTTCCATTGCAGTCTGCAATGACATGTGAGCTTCTTCAACAGTATTCATACTGATTCAAAAACAAGGACAAGGACAAACCCACTATGTTGTCAGGCCTTAGAAAGGCGAGCCAGGACTGAGAGATGACTGGTAGTAGTTTATTCCTTTCGTTTCATCCCAAATTGAATGTACTAAGACATCATAAGGACAACATGCAACTTGCAAGTATTCGATTTCAAGAAGCCTCCTTTTGACACTATAAGGATATTGTAATTTTCTTTCACGCTCTTCTGTTCAAAAACTCAAATCCTCTACTGAGTTGTGCATCAGGTGCAATTACACGAATTTGCATGAGTAACTGACAACGTCTTTTGTTTTTTTACCAAGTTTTAGCAAGTAGCCTTGTAGGTAAAAAAGGCATGGGGGAGGAAATATTGCAATTTCTAAGATTTGCTCATTTGTTGTCTCAGCCAAAGACAATTCACAAGAGGTCTTCTGCAGCATATTCTGCGCAAGCCACGAAGTCCCGAACCACATCTTACCAGTATGGTCTAACATCTTGGAGCAAAACTGAGTGAAAAAGTGATCTACATAAAATGTGTTCTATCTATGAATAACCACTATGACAATGATCAAGGCTCAGCTATGTGAGAAGAAGAGAAAATCTGTCTAAAGACTTATTAAAACAAGAAGAGGAACGTACACTTTACTCTGACATAGGTGGGCTAAGTAATTGCGTGCCTCTGGAAATCATCAGAATTTCCCAGATTTGGGTCTAATACGAGCCTATCTGAGACCAGATCAGTTTTATACCCTTACACTTAGGCTCATCCTGTTATGGTCCCTGCATTTGATCTGACAGATGATGCATGGCCCATTTCATCTTTGATAAACCAAGGATTACAATTGGAAAAGCTTCAGATTCATCCCACAAATAAAGGCAGAGAAGAGAGAATGGTTGAAGGTCTAATTTGTATAAAAGACCTTCCACAACTAAGAATGGTGGCAGTTCACCTCCATGCTCACCGTGCAGTTCCTCCCTGCCACCTACAAAAAAGATTCAATTAGGTAACATTTCTAGGACTTAAACCACAATAAAAATAGGCAAACAGATGACTGTAATAGAAAAAGACAGACGAAGGTGAAATGAGGAGTTTCTGCCTGCCTCCTGCTCTCACAATGCAGCCTGGAAACCTCAGCCCCTGCTCCAAGCCTGCCCACGCCACAGGCAGCATGCAAATACCACCTGCCCAGTTGATTTCATGCTCTACCTACCCTGGGATGATCAGAATAAATTAAATGTCACGCTAATAAACTTAAGCCATGTGACTATAATTTAGATAAGTTATCAACTTTTCTAACACCTCCTTCTGCCATACTAGGTGGCTAAAAATGGTCACTAAAATTACACTAAAAAGAACTGCATCATCCACTACACTTAATTTGTCAGCTTGACAAAGAGATTAATATCGCTAAGCAAAAATAGTTTGATGAAGGGTATAAACCCAAATATTTTATCTGATTTATGTCTAACACATATCACATAGGCAATACAGTAAGCAATTGTAATTATCCTATCAGTCAGTACAGAGTAACTACTGTAGCTAATGGGTGTGTGTAGAAGATAAAAAGTCACTCAGAAGATGCCTTCATGACCTGTTTTTTAATCTGTGTTGACATTTTCTTCAACTCTATTGTGTAAGTCACTCCACACAATCAGATGTCCCAGCTGCAACTTGAAGAGTTGCAGAAGCCCAGGTGCTTCGCTCCCCATGTGCTTCACTGGAGCTCAACCCAGTAGATGCTACATGAACTGGATAAAGTTGTAGGATGGAAAAAGAGTGGAAGCAGACATTGCTGTGATATAAAACAATACAGGGAAGGGCAAATAAATGTAAATTATGTAAATGCCTAACTGTCTTCCTAACTGATATGCTTTTTATTCCAAAATGTAATCATTTCACTAAATTATAGCACACTTTGAACTGATGGAGTAAAAAACAAATATTGGAGGGAAAGTAAAGACATGCTCAAAATGACAGTGAAGTGTTACAAGGAAAATGTAAGTCCCTGTAAGATCAGAACCAAAATGAGAGCCCTGTATGTTGCAGGTAAGCACAAGAAGGCTTTGTCCCCTGCTCTGTCAATGGGGCTCACGCACCTCAATCTCCAGCATTTTTAAAGCACTAAGAACTAGAGAAAAAACTCACAATGACTTCCTTGAAAGAATCTTTGTCATTGATTGTCTCATCCGCTATACATCCAGACTGATTCAGGTAGTGGTAGTTCTCTGGTACAGATAAGTAAAAAGCATCTAGTGAGGAAAGAAAAGAGGACAAGTTAAAAAAAACCATGAAACAAAAGCATTCCACAAATTACTGTGTCAGACTTAAATAGTTCATAATTCCTTTGCTCAGAAATTATGACAAACACACACAAATATATATTAAAATCAGATACGCGGTTTTATTTTGCTAAGTTTTTTGCTTCATTTAGCTGCACAATAAGAGTTAACTCTATGTTTTAGCATGCAAAGGCAACAGGTCCTAAGAGAGGTGTGGAGACAGCTTTAGGCAATTTTGCTCACATAAAAATGTAATTCTTTTGTTCAAGGTATTTATTCTTTATGAGAGCAGATTAGAGGAACCAGAATTAGGTCTCTTTGCTGCTGCGGAGTTATTTAGTACCAGCAAGAATATTCAGCTTGAACAGAATGAGGCATGTTTGTCCACAAGTAATTTTCTCAGGGCCTTGGTAGAAGCTGGGGGAAAAACTACCAGCAGCTCAGTGACACTCTTCAAACAAGCACATTGCTTTATCAAGTTGAGCTCAAATTCACATTCGCTGAATCCCAGCTGAATAAATAACCTATTTCTCTACTTGTTTAGTGGTTTTCTGCAGTTAAATTCTCCACTGCTGTCACCATGGCTGACTGCTAGCAGAAAGACCCTGAAGTTTTGACTTGTGCTTTGCCACTCACCTTTCTCCCTCTCTTCTATCCCTGCCAGCAGAGCATAGAATATATGATAATTTCTTTCCCCAGGGTTTTGTCTTACTACACGATTCTGTCAAAGTAAAAAAAAAGTTTCCATTTAAGCACTCATTTTTAGGGATAATTTTTAAATCTGTGTTTTCAAACAAAGTATTAAATCAAACAAAATTAACTGAGTAAAAGTAAATATCAACTTACTTTTTCCAATAAATCTACAGCCAGGAAGAAAAACTTCAGTCAAGGAATAAGGTAAAAAGCAATTAATACACAAGCTATTTATAATCTTACTTCTTCCATTTGTGAAAACAGGAAGAGCACCATGATCTTTTCCTACAAAATGCCTACTGCTATAATAAGATGAATAAAGTAGCAACAATGATAATATTGCAGGAGGTTTAATACCAGTGTGCCCCCACACCTCATTCTCCTCTATCCCATAAAAACTGGACTCATCAGGTTGTAGATTTTAAATTACATTAAGTTTACTTTTTCTTAAGGCTTGGAAACAGCTTTAAGGGTGAAATTTGTCTCACTGCAAGACAGCTTACATTCAAAACACTAGGTATATTCCTCATCCCCACATCTCTGGTGTTCAGGTGGAGCTGGTTCACAGTTCAGTTTTGCCAAAGGCAAGACAAACCAAGGATTTAACCCACCCAGGCTCACATTGCAAATATTCAGCACCTCTGCTCTTTCAACTACTTTTCCAGAGAAGTAAGAAACTTATCTTCAGATATAATAAGAGAGAGAAACAGATGACAAATGAACTTATCCCCAAGAATTCAGGCTGTTTTAGCTCACTACATAGGATCATGCATATGAGTCGCACCAGTAGTAGCAATACAAAATCGTAGTCCCCCAAGGGTACATAAAACACACCTGGTCACAAATGCATGCGTGCATGTGCAAGAACATATGCAGAATTTGGTGTTTCAGTTTCCCTTTCCCACCTACAACAGCTCAATTCAATAATGTATATTACAGAATGGAGTGAAAGGACAGACAATGGTTAACCACTTCTCCCTCAGCCCTCCACAGAGAGGTAAGTGGGAGCTGTCTGCAAACAGGAGTAAAATCACCAAATGAGGATACAATCCAAAATTCTTCCTCCTTGAATGTTTCCTTTTTGACAGATGTTCAGCTGAATAAACTTCCCAAATCGACTTGAGTTGTTGTTGTAAACAGTTTTTGCATTGCCAAAAGCTTCCATAATTGGGCTGTGAAAATACAGAAGAATGACAAGAGCGTAAATGTGTGACCAGTACGCCAACAGTTTCACACGGGACTAGTGAAAGGAATAGCACTCTGCAAAGTTCCCTTCTAACACCCTCCTTAGCCACAGCCTAAATCCTCAGGATCAGCCTCAATTTATTAACAACAGGTATCTCAATTTTCTAGAAAACAATGAAAGCATTCAAGCAACAGGAAGACTAAATGTACTAAAACTACCTGCAGTTTAATCCATTACTGCTCAAAAGATGCATGCAGTTCTCATGGCAGTACTCAAATTCTAGAAATAAGGACTCTCAGCACATTCAAACTGCTAGACAGATGTACAAAAAATAGTCCTTGTCCTAAGGCAATTAAAAATACTTACATCAAGATACAGCAGGTAAAACAGAGATGAAGCTTGATAAACAAAAGTACTAGCATCTCAGACTGTCTTTGTTTTTGAATACTTTAGAACCATGTGTTATTTCATTTGAACACGAAGGGTTTTTTTTTTTTTTTCTGGCATAGAGTGTGCCCAACTTATCTGATGTCTTTATTCATCTGTTTTATCAGTTCTCCTTATTATGTTTTTACCACCTACCACACTTCATCTGCACCGTGCTGTATCTTGTTCTACCTTATCTCCAGGCTACACAAAATAAACCAATGCTTTCTCCCTCCCATCACCCATTTGCTTCACTTTGATTATCTGAACTCATCTCCAAATAAAAATGAAAGCCGCTGCTAAAGCATCATCCATTTCAAAACTCTGCATCTCTTTCTTTCATTAAGCTATACCACTGTGCTCAACTCTCTAGAGCAGTCAGATAATTTTGTTTAATGGAAAATTTTAAATTCCTTCCTTTCCAATATTTATTTTATTGCTCAGTAAACACACCCACATCTTTAAATATATTGCACATTCTTATTTCAATAACAAGGTTTATGTCTTCTGCAGAAAAATACCTGTGTATTGAAAGATCTAGTACCTGCTTTCAAGAATAGCTTGCTCCACACAGGAGGTCTTCTCTCTGCAGGACAGCTCCAGCGAATGTTGGCTCATTGCAGACAAGAACTTGAGAATCAGCTTAGTGCTTTCTGTCTTACCAGCACCACTTTCGCCACTGAAAGAAGAGAAAGATCATGTTTGCACAGTTTCATCTGCTAGCCAAAATGCCCTCTGCCTGGGTAGCCCTCGGAACTCTAAATTAATGGACGTCAGGAAGACTGACGTGATTATAAATGATACTCAAATGTCGGCAGAATACCCCTCTATGTTTGCTGAATATGACATTCAACAGAAGATGTAAGCTATCTTTAGATTTCACATCTTTGTCCAGACAGCATTTAAAGGCACTGATTGCGTGAGGATGCACACAACACTTAAGAGGCAACAAAGTTATTGAATACAAGCAACTATCCAACATTTCTCACCAAGATGGAAAGACAAAAGCAAGGTGATGGTCATGGAGAAAGTCCATAATGTGAATTAAGATGGGAAAGTTTGTGACTATGTTGCAGCAATCTAGCAAAGGAGGAAGCCCTGCTGTGAGGAGGAGGTTACAGACACCAATGCATATTAGAACACATAAAGGCTACTAGTATAATTAATACTGATATCTTTAACCAAACTATTTATATGTCTAGCCAAATAAATCAGATTCACATGAGATCAAAATACACAATTTTCACCTCTCACTACCACCAGAGAAGCAAAAGCTCTCATCTTCACCCACAGCAAAATAAAAATGTTTGATAATGCTCAACAGACATTTCAAAAAAAAATCAGTAAGTAACCTTGCTGATGCAAACAGGAGATAATATAATTAATTTCTCTTCAAAACCAACACTCTAAAAAAGGAAGGTATAAAATTAGCTCATTTCTACAGTATAATTTCCCTTTAATTATGTGGCCATATAATAAAAAATACACTGAAAGCCATTAAGAAACTTAGCTTGTGGTTAAAATTTGTCTAGTTTGCCTGCTTTTCATTTGAAGTCACAGAGTTATATCCTAAATTGTTTCCTAATTCCTAGCTTTCCTAATTCCTAATTAAACTATTTCTAATCCCTGTTTACTCCCAATGAAAAGGGGTTCATCTTGGTCTCATCCTACTCTTTTAACTGTAGCAAGCAGGAGTTTCATCATTGACTTTAATGGAGCACAACTGGGTATGAAGAGCAAGCCTAGTTCAGTTGACAGTCTTTTATTGCGTCATTGCTGAGTACTGATCCCAGTGATTTGAGTTTACAGCAAATGATAATGATGCTTTCTGGTAAAAAGTAAACTAGAAAGGTAAAGCCTGAGGAGGAAGCATGGGATTTTTTACAAACAAATGCAAACAATTACAGAAATAACCAGGAAAAAGGCATCCAGAAAACATAATGAGACACAGACTTTTGTAGCTGAAATTTAAGTGTTTCCCAGAAAGAACCAGTGTCTTTAAAATCTTTCATAAAACATCATACTCATCTATTCCAGCAAGTATCATCCATCATACTTCTATTATTTCAAGCAAACTCTGTAGTATTAAATTTGGGGTTACCCTTGACTCCTGGACTTTTTGGTATTTGTTTCATTTCTCTTTGCAGGCCCTCACCCCTTCATGCTCCTCTGCCTACAAAGGAAGTATTTAATATTCCCCATATTTAATATCAGCTGCTTGCACACTACTTGATTAGTAAAACAATTCTATCACAGGTTTTTAAATAGCTTCACAAATGCTTGCACCATTCTTGTTTGGTGCAAAAAAATCACCAAGTGATACCTGCCTAAACCCTCACCCTCTGAGCAGTGCATACCTCGATGGCAGGGATCTGGGTGCCAAGGACATCAGCTCTTTCACTGACATCATTCTTCCTCACCCCACACCCTCTGTCCTATGCTCTGGAGCATCTGCAGTTCTATGGAATCTGAAAGTTACCCACTGTAGTGGACAACAATTCTACAAATGCAATATTCAGAGCTCATGGAAAAATACTTCCTGTGCTTATCCCTGGTACAGTTGGTATTATGCACAATTGTATGTTCCTGATTTTTTTTCTTAGAATTGGAGAGGCTCAGAGCTAGGTCAGGCCGGCACTGGGTTCTGTCTCCTAACAGTCGCCAAATGGAAATGGCACAGGGAAGACTTGCGATATTTCCATTCTGTGTTCTTCCACCTTTCAGTCAGTTGCTCATCTAGTTTCTGTGTGTCTTGTAATACCCAACCGATTTATCTATTTTAAGTTTCTAGCCATGTTCCCTAAACAACATATGAAAGTGTTTTGTTGTTTTGGAGCTACTGGTTTCATTTGATGCCTCCTAGTTCTCATATTGGATGGAATATCTGAGAACTCATCCCTGTGCTCCCTCCCTCTGCTATACATGACTTCATGGATAGCACGTCATCCCCACAAATTTGAGCTGCCTGTCTCCATCAGTCACTCCCACATGGAGTTATGTTATTCTTCTGATCACTCCTTGTTTTCTCCTCTGACCAGCCTCCAGTTCCACAGTCCTCCTAGATAACAAGCAACGGGGAAAAAGGCTTGTGCAAAATACTCCAGATACGAGCAAAGGATGGATTTATCTTGTATTCGCTATTAATTTACAAGTAACTGCTCTATTCCATTTAGTTTTATGACTACTATTGAGCACTGAATGGATGGGCTCCTGAAGCCTCTGGCATCACAGTAAAATCTCATCCCTGCATCATGCTGCTCAGCCTGGAACCCCATTACTTTATGTGCATCAAGTAGGGTCTGCATTTTTTCCTTACAAAATGCTCTATAAAAGACAATAATTATAATGAGATTAAAATGAAGAACAAGGATGCTAAACTTTGAAGTTATTTATTCATCCCTATAGTACATACGTTAAGAGTATGTTAAATGGGTTCAGCAATTCAGGCCCTTAAAAAGCCTGGGCCTACAAGGAGTTGCCAAGGTCGGTAAAAGAAGGGAGCATTTTTTAGTACACAGCCAATCTTTCCAGCAACCTTTCCACCCCATGAATCTAGATTGCCCAGCTTGCTCCACATCACTACATGCAGCATGCTGAATATATTAAGTGTGACAGCAACCCAGGAGGCCTCCACTTAGGAGATCTTTAAACTTTCTCCATGACTTGTTCTATGCAGGGCATCTTGCTAAGGGCACAGCAGCCTGCACTCCAGACTGCCACAGTGGAAAAAGGGGTCACCAAGAGAAACTCCTTATTCTGAAAGACATAACGCAAGTGAGGCAGTATCAACACTACTTTAAATCACTTCTCAGTTCTGTCTGCTGGCTTTAAAACTCCAAAGACAGATAGACTCAGACAAAATAGGCCTCTTCAGCAAATGCAGTTTTTCAAACGCACATACGAATTTTGGTGTGTCAGTCTCATAACAACGTCTTCCCATCACAAGTCCTGGTCTCATCCAAAGAGTATTTTGGTTCACGTTGATTTTCAGACTGAACAACAACAAAAATGCCAGGCCATCAGATGATAACAGAGAGAGCAAACTGGTGTCAGACTGTGATTTCCCACTTGCAGCATTGACTTGAATGTAATCCAGGGTGATTGCTCCTCTACTCACTCTACACTTCTTTTTGAGTGCTTTAAGCTGGATCAATAGCTATTGTATCTGAGAGAAGAGCATGTGTTTGCTAGTCCACAGACTATACCACCTTAAACAGAGCAAATAAGCAACAAACAGAAAAAAAAGCCCTAAAGATAATTTCCTGTTGTTACAATAAAAGGATGGAAGGCTGAACTTTGTCCCAAATTAAGAACATCGGCTAATCATGGGGGAACTCAGTACCTTCCCCACACTCACTAAAATTTTTTGGCTATTCCTTGAATAATACAGACACCTTTCATGCCCCTGCCATAGTACCCAGCTAAAACCCCAGAAATTGTTATATTTTTTAAAATGTATTTGTTGTAGCATCAAATTTAATTGTGGTGGGCTTTTTATCCCCCTTATTTTAAATTATTCTGCAGTAGGGTTCAGAGCAACATGAAAATGAGCATCCGTTGATGTAGGTGTTTTTGTCTAGTTCAACACCTAGATAAGCAATTTTTAGCCTGGGAGAACAAAAATACCATTTCACAACTATGTAAATATTCTAATGCACAGCTTGTGCTGAGTTTCCTCAATGTGCCCTTGCGCTAACACTTTAGGCTTCTAAGTAAATTCTATGCAGCATTACCATGAATTAAAATAAGCCTGTGTAACAGAGCTCGACAAATAAACACCTTCAGATGACTTCATTTAATATAAACTCTTCTGTATTTCCTTCTTTTTTATGTCTGGTCTGGGTGGTTATACTGGGAAAATGGTCTCACACTAGCATTACATTTTGAGTCCCTACTGATGACTTTTTTAAATTCAGGTTCTTGCCTTCGTTCTCTCACTTTACCCCACCCAGACAAATATCCAAAGCATCTCAAAGCAGTAGAAGCTTTTACACGGGTTTTTGCCATCAATGCCTTAAGCAAACAGCATTAACCCAAAGCTGAGCTAACACTTGGATGCCAGCAGAGGGCACTCCAAGCCCGGAGAACCACAGGTAGACGTTCCCTACCTCACCTCCTGGGGATGCTACAACTTGCCACCCAGCTTTTAGTTAAGTAGAAGCAGGTGAAACTACGAATCAAAATGTGAAGCCTACAAGAACAATTAACTTATTTTAACTGGTTGTAATCATTTATTCTGATTTCATGATGCAACAAAAATTCATTTTTTATTGTCTCTTAGATTAAATATGAGACAAGACTATTTGCCTGAACTCAAGACACTGAGAGCGTCACCTACCCATTTTATTCAAATGTCAGTAGTAACCAAGAAAGCCTGACAGCGATTTGTTGCAATACCTAATTCTAAGCCAGTAAAAGGTGCAGGAGTGACCAGGGTGCTGGAGAGGATGAGTACACTTCTAATACTCCAGACTAAGAGTATGATCACAAGGACTTCCCTAAACCTCATGACGGGCACTGAAAAACTTCAGTAATTTTAAGAAATCCTGCTCCGAATCCTTCTCAGATACAACAGATAACACTGGTTTAGGGAAGATGATTTGACTTTTAGTTTTTTTCATTTGGATTGCACATTCCCTCAGTTTCTGAAGAAACAAGATACCCTTATAAGGTTGCATTGCGGCACTTGTCTGAAACATCAAACTTATATAAATTGTTTTAATCTATGATCAGAGAAAAAAAAAATTAAAAAGGACTGCTAATGCAAAACTTCTCCATACTATGTTTTATCTGTACCAAGGCACATGCTTTACACAACAGGCACTGTTGGAGACTCCTATGGAACATCAGAGACTTCTGCTTATGTCCTTTTTAGGACAGAATCTGCTTTTTCTCTTAGCAGCTTGTGGGGAACTAGAAAGAAATGCAGAATACTTGGGCCAGTATACTAACAACCACCTGCTAGGCACCAGGAATTATTTCAGTCCCCAAAATTTGGGCATACAGACTGTTCACAAGTAACTACTGGGGCAAGGCTTTGGTTTCCCTGCCCATGTGCAAGCCTGCATGGCTGAGCTGGAAGGCTGGGGAAAGGAAAAAGGGCTAAGGGCTGGCAGAGCTTTCAGCTCTTCTGGAGCATGAAGGGAGAAGGAGCTGAAATCTGACATGAGTGAGATCCTGAACACTGGTGACACAGCAGATCAAATAGGATGCTATTAAATCGCCATCAAATTAAAGCACAACAAGATTAAGCAAGGAAGATCAAACAGGCAGAATTAAGTGGCTGAAACATGGAGGGTTTTCGCTTCTGCTGTTCTTATTTACTGCTTTTCTCAAGACTGGTGGGTTATTTTTGGTTTTCCTCTCAATACAGGGTTCAGGGTCTAGCAGTGACGAAATAGTGAGCTGCACAGGGATGTTCAAACTGGTGAGAAAAGCACTTAAGGTGACATTAGATGTGTAAGTAGCAAAAAATACATAAAAATACAATCAATTTTTTTCACTAAAGGAAATCAATAAGATATGTAAGAAAAAATAACATTTTCTTAGAGGATCACAAAACCAAACTGAGTTGACTTCAGAACTCTCTCCCAAAACTCTGATGACTTCAAAGCCCACTTTCTTTTTGAGTTTTCCTCCCCATATGGGCCAAACCCATACTGCTAAATCACCTGGTAGGCTCACCATCAGGGATAATCAAAGTAGCAGCATCCATTTACCTGATGAGGATACACTGGTTTTCATGGCGCTTCCAAAGGCAGCGGTAGCACTCGTTTGCCACAGCGAAGATATGAGGTGCAATCTCTCCCATGTGGTGCTTGCTGTATTGCTCCATGGCAGCGCAGTCATACAGTCCCGGGATGCTCTTGTAAGGGTTCACCGAGGCAACTATTGAGCCAATGTATGTCTGCAAGCACACAGCAACCCCCCCCCCCAAAATTGTTATTAGACACAAGGTGGAACAGATTCACACTCTTCCCAAATGAAAAACAACAAATACGCCTCTTGAAAAGCCTAGCAATCTTTTGGATAAAGTTGTAGCATTTTCCCCTGTTTCCTTCCTTTCGAGAAAAGTGACAGAAGGGGAAAAGTTGTTTCTGTTATGTTTTCATGCTTACCCTGCCTACAGCACAAAGTTTCTCAGCTGTATGAATCCCAGCCTTAATGCCACTTACAGCTGCATAGTAATGCTTATAAGTGCCGGTCTACAGCTGCTTCTCTTACATCCTTAGGGACTCATTGAACTTACTAAAAACCTGATTGTATCCCAACTATTGGTGCAAAATTCCCTAACTCCATACAGAGTATCCAAGTCTTTCTCTGCTCCTCATTTTGAAATCAGAACTATCAGGCATTATGGTAGACACTACCACCACTATATGGTAGCAGGCCCAGAGAAAAGCACATAAACTTGCAGACACTCACAAAACATCAGGTTTCTGAGACTTAATTTATTACTATTTGACGCACAATGGCAGCTCACAAGGCATTCATTAGTATCCCATTACAATTAGAAAGTATATCAATTAATACCACCCAGGTAGCAGCTTATGCCCATTCCCACTGCTTTAATTTATTAGGCAGCAGTAACTTAATTATACGCAACAGTCTATCCCCAGTGCTGTTTACTTCATCAAGCGAGGTAGGGGAATAACATTACGCATGTTATCTCCAGAATTTCCAGTACGTTTCTATGGCATGTGAAATTAATTGATATACTGTATGTTGTGCGTGGTGTTACTGCTGTGATACTGATTTCATCCTGCTAAGCAGCCTTGCTGTGCTTACAGGCAGGAAGCTGACACCTGTCTCCAACAGCCCTGCTGTGGACTTGCAAGGAGCCAGGCTGCGATGCCTTCAGCCCTGTAACACAGTCCCCATGTACAGACAGTTGCTTAACCAGCAGTCAACACTCTCATCGCCCACAGAAGCCAGCTGTGAAGCTGACAGCAGGGGCTTTCTTCACCTTCACAACACCCTGCCCAGAAAGGACTGGATAAGGCAAGCCACAACTTCCACACCACAGAAACGCCGCCCCACATGATCCTACCGCAGCCACCCTCTCCTCTGGCAAGGGGGCACTCACTGAGACCCAGTAACCACCAGTTCCCCTACCTTTTCCCTTCCTTTCTGTCAGTCTCTTCCACAGCACTTACATTCCATATCTACCCGCCTCTCTCTCCTTCTCCTTAATTAACATGCAATTGTCTCTATGTACCAGCTCCCCTTTCTCACTGTTACCCTGCTGTTACATTCCCCATTATCCACCTGTTAGTCCTCCATCAGATCCACAAGTAGCAGCTTTGACCTTTTTTTGCTAAGAACACTGACTACAGAGGTGTCCTTGAAACAATGATGATTTTATTAGCTGCAAGGGGACTATTCCTCCTCATGTAACTCAAGTACCTTTTACAGAGGTGTGAAATTTCAATCTGTGTCTTTTATAAAAACTCTCATGCAGTGCAATAACTCAGAAGGTTTCATCTAGTGGGAAGATACCATTTCAACACAAGATTGTATTGCAGGGCAATTACAGCACTGAGACAACAGCTTAATTTCCTGGGTTTATCCCCTCTTGGGTTCCTGAATAATTAATGAGGAAGCCTCTGAAAACAAATCTCCTAAGTTTGATACATATTTCAGCACAGATTGCACAGACAAAATTTTAAAAGAGTTGGGTTTTTTTTAAATTACATGAATACAGAGCAAGCATGACCGGTAAAACAGACTCCTAAAGATACTGCTCTTTAGGTCATTAAAGCCTGTCTGAAGTCTTAGAAAATGTAAAAATAGTCACTTGAAGCACACCATCACAAAAGATGCCCTGGCAAAGCAGCAGATAAAACAAAAGCCCCGTGACACGTGATACGATCTAACTTTATAGCTGTAAGCATCCAGTCTCACTTCTATGTGATCTGACAGAAAATCACCACACTCCCTGATGTTCCTGTGATAAAGCACTAGCAAAACTACACCACGGGTAGCTACAGTGCAACTTTGCTTAGTTCTCCTATTTCAAATAGTAAATATCATGTAAGAAGCGACAGTAGCCCACTTCTGCACAGGCTTGCTTAATGTGAGGCACTTTCCCGTGGCTTAAGCATAAAAATTTTTAAAAGTGAGATAAACACAGAATATTAGTCATCACTGAAAACAAGATAAGTTTTTTATTTAATAAAATCAGCTGTTTTCATTGCCTCACAACTCATCTAAGGTATCATAGAGAAAAAATAGTGTATTATGGCAATAACAAAAACCTGATAAAAAGAAATGACACTGGTGAAAAAAACCCTAGATCACCTTATGGAGTAATATTTAGGACTTGCCACCACTTTAAAAATTCTTTCTCGCTCGCTTTTTCTTTTAGCAAAAAAGTGAAGAACCACAACAATTTTACAGTTCCAGTCTTTTGGTGCTTGAGTACATATTACCTCTTTGCACAACAAGTTAAATATGTGCACAAATTGCCACCAGATTATAACGATACAAGACAGAACAAACACGGGTCCTCAAAAGAACAACTACCTCATTCCATGATAACAAAAAACCCCTTATATTCTTCACAAACTGCTGGATCACATTTATCATCTTCCAAACATAATAATCCATCTAGCTGCCACAACTAGGTATCTGGATGGTCTAATCAGAACTTAGTTGAGCTAAGGGAAAGTTTCAGCTTAAACCCAGGTAGTTCAGCAATGCATCAATGAGCTGAAGCACCATCACTATTACAAACTATTCACATTATTTCAAAAGTTCCCATGATGTGACAAATCTTCCCAAAATATTTGTAAATTTCCCCTAGGATACTCAACAGAATAAAGACAGGTTGCAAGAATCACTTCCTACATCACTTCCAGGCTTACTACGTTTCCCATCCAGTAATTATCACATGCTCTTTGTAGTAGCAGTATTTTATAAATACTGTAGGATCCTACTCCTGGTAGCCTCTACCCTGGCAACATTAAAAGCCATGAAATCAAGCACCCAAGGTGTGGCACGACCTGCACCCACACGTTGAAGAGCGCCATTTCACCACCTCCCTGTTCACAGGGCTCTGCTTTCCATCCACCTAGGGACTCTGAGCAGCCCTCCTTGTGCAAACTCTTTCTCAGAGGGTAGATTTGCTAGTTTTGCAAGTGCAAGCACAGTAGCAGCAAGCTAATTCAGTGTCAAGATACACAAAAAATGCAGGGCTGTTCAGTGGATGGGTATTGTCTCCTGAATGCTATTTCTGTAATCAGGCATCAGCATATGGCAAATTATAGTAGTTAACAATCAGAAGTAGGATCTCTAAACTACTTTACTATGCTAACATCACAAGGTAGCCATTTGGATGAAATTTCCAAAAAGATATTTCCGTGTAAGAATGTCACTTCCGCTTTGCTTAGAAAAGAGAGAATTAAATTTTCTTCTTGTTCTTCACAGTTCCTAATCTGACTCTTGCAGTCAATAATGACTTATTTTAATGATAACACTCCAAAGCAGTTATGAACAGAGAAAATGCTCATACATCTACCATCTAGCAGGCGGACAGGATTTCTGAAGATTTGCAGTTGAAATAGTTTGAGGGGTATTTCAGAGAAATACTGTGTAGAGCTGTAACAACAAGCCTGACTTCTTAAATCCATAGCAATGAACGAGATAGTTTACTTTTCTCTGTCATACGACCAACTCAACACTTCAGACAGAACCACACACAAATTCTTCAATTACTTTGTTACAAACTAAACTAGCAACAACTTGTTATCAGATCATCCCTAATATACCTATTTAAACCCAAGAATAAATTAAAGTTGAGTTATTCAGCCTAACTCCCAATGCAGCACTTTGGTTACCATTTTAAAAGGCTGGGCTCCTCTTCCACTTTCAAATTTTTACTGAAATTTTACACTGATAATACACCTAACAAAACACTTTCAGTCACAAAACACAGACACTCCTGCTCCCCATTTTTGCACAAAAAAGAAAAAATAAGACTGTTTGCTGATCCTTTAAGAGGACTTGCAAAATTAGGTCAAATCCTCTCTTCTCATCTAATGTTCAGGAAGGTAATGTCACTGCAAGAGTTAAAAATGAAAGAAGCACAGAGGAAGAGATTTTCCATCAGTTCTCTGAATGCTTTTTTTTGTTTTGCTTTTTGCTTTCTGATAGCAATCAGCTTTGAACCTGTCTCTTGAAATCACCCCAGACTCCTTCAAACTCTCAAAGCCAATTAGTTCTTCCACAAAGTTCAAGTACACGCAAAGATTTATGATACCCACAAAAATACTCCAGAAAAACTTGCAATGGCCAGAGTAGATCTGTCTAACATGAGAGGTGTTTTTAGCCTTTTTTTAAGGAAGACACAATCAGTTTATTTTAAGCTGATGCCAAACAGAGGTATATTACGTAAAAAGCTTTATTGGTTGAAATACACTTTTCCAAGTTGGCTTAAAATTACAAGAAGCAAGTTTGCAGTAGATTAACTAAATACACTTTAAGTGTCTGTCTTTCTCATCTAGAAAAGGCTTTTGGATTAAAAGAGGAAAAAAAAGAGAGGGAAATTTCCCCTTCAAAATTGTTTTCAGGTTCTCTCCACAGAAAAAAAGCAATGCAAAACTGTAAACTGCTCTAATGTAGCATCACTTCATTAATTCTATAAAGCAAACATGCTAAACATAACATAATGATAACCAGACATACCAAATGTAATAGGACCACCTTGCTTTCTCTTTTTTCCTCTTCACAGACGCTTTTTGGGGTATACCCTTTCAGTTTTGTTCCACATCCAGCAACCTACGCAACTTCTGCATTTTATCCAAGATTACTCTATCCATATAAGGTCATCAGTTTTACCTTACAATGTTCTTCTTCTGACCTGTTTTTTATTGTCTACGGTAGCTCTCTGTACTTCCGAGACTCCTAGCATCTGAGACTGCCCATTTCTCCTTCCTTCTTAAATACATAAATAAATATATAGAGGAAAAAAACAGGGATGGTGGGGTAGGAGAGGACTTCTTTGCTAAGGGGTGTAATATGCTGATCATGAATTCAGACTCTGATCAACAATACCTAAAGAATATGCTTGCACTACTAAAGCAGACAGAAGACGACTGCATTCCTCAAATTCTATGATTGAGTTTCTTCAATGACAGAAAAAATCCATATATATTTTGCAACCTAGTACTAGAAATGTTGGAACTGATCAAGTATAGAATTCAGATATTTTGTTACAGATATACACATTAAGAAACTGCACTTCATCTAAGAGCACTTTCAAGACATTCTGCTTTTTCTCATTACAGAAACAAAAGCATATTTACAGATGCCTCAAAAATTAGGTCTCTGAGTTGGTTTTGAGCAGCTCCTGACATTCCTGGAGTCAC
Organism: Coccyzus lansbergi; assembly: GCA_033558105.1. NCBI lineage: Eukaryota > Metazoa > Chordata > Aves > Cuculiformes > Coccyzidae > Coccyzus > Coccyzus lansbergi. Next base: position 4,435,820 of record JAUMJK010000113.1, read on the forward strand.
CTGAGGAACTGACCCTGTGAAAAGTAAAGTGGTTTGTTTTTTTTTTTTTAAAATGGGTTTTAGTCTCAACCTGACAAATTACTCATCAAGTATTACTTTTGGAGCTGACCCTTCATACATGGGAAAAATAAAATAAAACTACAGTGCAAATGCCTAATTAGAAAGCTATTTATATATTGCTTTTAGACAAAGTATGGGAAAAGATTTTTATCACTGTTTCACACAACTTGTGTGTGCCATTAAAAAATCATGGTTATAGTAACATTACTGAATTACAATACCAGGGCTTTCACAGGCAGGGGTAGACAACACTTTAAGCACCAAAGGTGTCAAAACTCCTTATGTCTTTGAGCCCAAATTTCAGGGTCTCAGGAAGTAAAATCTGAGGACAGAGAAATTTGCCCCACACTGCAGATATGGTCTCCATGATTCACAGTTCTTGAAGCTAAAGGGATTGATGGTAATCATAACTAAGTTAGGGAATGGTCTCAAGGGGAGGTTCAGGCTGAACCTTAGGAAAAAAAAAATTCACAGAAAGTGTCGTTGGTCACTGGGACAGGCTGCCCAGGGAGGTGGTTGAGTCTCCTTCCCTGGAGGTACTTAAAAGATGGGTGGATGAGGTTTAGTGTTTGATAGGAATGGTTGGACTCAGTCCAGTGGGTCTCTTCCAACCTGGTGATTCTGTAAGTTTATTCTGAGGCGAGGATAACTAGGTCAATCATCACATACACGTCAGCACAGAGAGGAGAAAGATGGCTGGGCCACATTATGGTGTGCTTTTTAGAGGAGGCAGTAGAAGGGGCAAGGACATGTCATAAACAGGATGATAATTAATGCCCTTATTTTTTGTAGGACCTTTATTTATCCTCTCTGTGGTAAGTATACTTCATCTTTCAGCTAGTCCCATGTAAATTTCAGTGGGACTGAATCGAGCTGTCTCTCTAAATTATAAACTAAAATGTCCAAAGCCAAGCTCTTTTCTTAAAAACCATAATCAAAGGGAAGCACTAAACTACAAGTTCGGATGTTTTCAACCAATCATGCCATTTCCAAGATGGAAAAGTCATACTCTATAATCATCCTAGCATGCTTAGGCTTCTTCAGCCCTCACCATGTTTGGTGACTCATGATGGGTTTCCAACTGCCCAAATTTACATCAGCTTTGCTTTTCTTTATCTCTGTGTTGCTTCTTGACGCACACAATGCTATGACTGTTAAATGGCACATTTTTCCTCTTAAGCTTAATTGTAGAAATGATGGCAAAATGAGCTGTTTGTAAACACACAGGCCACACTACAAGTGGAAAAGTTACCATCCACAGAAAAAGACCTTTGGAAGGGAACCAGAACATGACAGAGAATGTCACTAAGAAGACTGAGTGCCAAGAGGTAGCTACCTACATCCAAGACCCACCTGCTAAATGTGCTCCTTTTCATTGCTTTGGAAAGTGTCTTTTCAGACATACTCACAGGGCTTAGGAGCACTTTCCCATGTGCTTCCATCCATGATGTAAGCTGCAGCAGTCTCTTCTACCTGCTAACTCCCTGGTGGACTTTTCCCTTCCTGTGCTAAGCACAGACCAGATTCCAAACATTTTCAAGCTTTATGCTTGTCTTCACTGACACATTCACAATAAGATTTTGGAATCACTTTTTAAATGAATGACTTTAGATGATCAGAGTTGGGTAACAGTATACCCCAATAGATGCATTGTTTTCTGTTATGTTGACCTTTCAACCCAACTAACATGACCTTAAGCTTCCTTTGATACATTAAGCAACACCATCCTGTTCTCAAGCAAAGGGCAAAGGCTATGCTTCCTCTTCACAAAAAAGCGGTACTTTGCAATCTAACTACCTTAACTTCTGAACTAAGTGAATCCTTTCACTCTCTGTTTCAAAAAGCTTCAAACTTTTGCGTTCACAGTATCCTTCAGCTAACTGAAGCTGACTAGATCTGTCTGCTTCTTAAGGGTTAAAAATTGGGTTTTGGTCACCTTAGCTGCTAATGTAAATTCCCAAAACAACACAGAAGCAGTCCCATCTTTCAGCTTATCTTCACAGAAGGCTCAGAAATGGTAAAGAATCCATACAGAAGTTGAGTTCTTGACAGGTTAAGATACACACGGAGATCAATCTCATCTTCTTTTCCCATTAATATTCTCCTACTGAATACTGTTTCACGAGGATGGAGATAACCAAGGGACTTCTGTGAGTGTTATTCAGAATCTGCACCAAAAAATCTAGTTAGGAAATACGAAATCAATTTTAAGAAAAGCTGATAAAAGAGCCTTGTAAACGGTCAAAGGTAAAAAAACCAAAATAGCAGACAATAATACTGGTGTCAGACAGACATGTTTATTTAAGAACTTCACAGGTTTCTGGTGTGTTTTATAAAACAAACCAAATCTCCTTATTTTTATTGCATTCCTTTGCTGACTAGTATAATGCAATCTCTACCATGACAAGTCCCAAATACTGGATGTCAGGATCATGATCTTCTGTGCATAGACTGTTTAGATTGTTTATATGAACAGTTATGGAAGAGTATCTCCCTCACCATTGCCAAGTGGAGAGAGGAGATGACCTCGTGAACAAAAACACATGATCGATCACAATGAGACATTGATTTTTGTCATTTTCATGGGCTGCAACACAGCATATGGACATAGATTTGCACATCAGTCTGTAGCTTGTGCACACAGCTTAACTCTAATCAGACGATCTCTAGCTCAAATCAGAAAAGGCTCCACAAAGAGCAGAGACCCCATGGCTCATCACTTGATATCAAATGGCCTGCAGTCATACACTCAGTCTTCTTTCTTCTTCCGGCTTTGTTTTGCACAATGCTCAAATGAGTCTTTCAAAGCTGTCTGAAGGTCTAACTTACCCTCCAGCAAGGAAAAGACAAAAATTGTCTTCTTCCTTTATATAAATTGTCTTCTTCCTTTCTATAGATTCAGCTTGGGAAGATAAAGGGGCTTTTCAGAGAAAACACATGCAAATGAAACAAAAAATGCTGGTAGATGATATATGAAAAAGCAGTGCCTCTGGAACACTAGAGAAATATTTTTAATATAAAGTTTTGGAGATGCATTTACTCTGCCCATGAGTATTTTACATTGTGATATCCAGATTTTTGAAACTTCCACGGTCCTTTAATATCTTAAGACCTCTTGCACAGAAAAGGCTTTTGTATGTGGAAAGCAGGAAGAGATGGAATTAGGCTGTAACAGAAATCAAACACCAGAATAACTGAAATCTACATCTATGCCAGGTAGTTTATGGGATGGCACCGAAGAGCTGCCAAAGAGCCATGGGTCTAGAAACCAGCACTAAGATGGCAAATGGTATTAGCAGTCAAAAATCTCCCAAAAGGAACTTTGGGGCTCTTCTTGCTTTTAAAAGGAAAGACTGATGGACATAAAAAGGAAATAGCTGAAACTGCTTACGAGAAATGGACTACATCTTTTCAGATAAAAGTAACACCCTGGCTATGAATCAATAGTCCATTTATGCAGGTATACAACAGCTATAAAAGTAATTTAATTCATTCTTAAATGGGTTGTCTGTGGCCTTTCAAGCACTAAACTGCTGGAATATGTGAATAAGGCAGTTGGACGGTGTAGGACAAGCAGTAAATTTTATGCAGCTCACTTTATAATCAAAGCCTAATTCACGTAAAGAAAACATGTCCTGGTAACAGATGAGTGGGTTATGTTTCAGAATCCAAATTCCTGCCCTCCTTTTAACGTCTTTGAAGGACAGGGAGCAACAGAGCTTACAGCAAGGAGCCAAAGCTTACCTGCAAACAAGGCAGAGGTGCCCAAAGAAGTGTTCAGCACCATTTGCAAAAGCTCTGACCAAACAGCACTTAGCTGCTGTTGGCACTGATGCAAATGACTGAAAAATTTTCCCTTTCTTCTGCACATTGGTTTACTTTCTGTTCTCAGCTCACAGAATTAGCAGCGATATTCAGTAAAGGCGTGGAGAAAATAACACAAAAACAAGTCTTCAAATTTGAGAAGACATTAGCAATATATACCATCACCAAAACAAAACCTACATAAGATGATAGTGTTCTACTTTGCAGTTTTCGATATGGAGTTATCATTAAGTAGGGCTTAGGTATCACTGAAAACTCATGGAAGTCAACAGGAATTGACCCTGTCAACCCTGCATGTACTATTTTCCTACCAACCAGTGTAATAATAAGAAAAACACTGGTATAAAGCAGACAGAAAGAGCAAGTTTTTTTGATGTTTTAATAAAACTCCGACCTCCTCTGTCTCCTTATCTGTCTCACTGAAACAGCCCACTCATGAGGGTAAGATCCCTACCGCAACATGTACACACAGCAAGTACCTAATGTGCTGCAAATGGTATAATAAATCCATATATTTGTGCAGCCACTGCATACATGTAGCCATGGTGTCTCTTGAGAAGTGTTTGTGTAGCTGTTGCATAAATGGTAGCATACTTAATTACTCAGATTTTTCTGAGCAGCTCCCTTTTAATATTATCATGCTGACCACACCTCCTCAGGACGAAATATTTGCAAAGATCTGACAGCATGAACCTTTAAAATCCCCAATACTTTCAGTTGTGAGGACAAAGTTCAGGTAAGCATTCTTTATTGTTGTTGTTGTTGCCATCAGCAGTCCAGCAAATGCTGTAGTATAGAGGAATTCAGAAGTGAAGTTGGTTAACCAACTGATAAGCATTTGTTTACTTCTCATATCATCACAGCTATATTCTTCCACTAACATGTATTAAAAAAGGAAAAACAAAAAAAAAAATAATTGGCCTTTGTCAGACAATTATTGATCTATATAACTGATCATCCTTTAGAAATAGCAATCACCAGACATAAATTGCACTAGACTTCCAATTAAAAGTCTAATGTGTTTTTATAGATTTCTGTCTGCTGCTCTCTAGTAACAGATGTTAAATAGAAGCCGTAATTAATGCTTGGAGACAGGAATTCACTTTGAACTACATTTTGAAAACATTGTCTGATGTGTGTAAGCATAATATGCTAATTATGGAAGTAAGTAAATATGTATGGACATTTGTCATGCACCCTTAGTGACTGTGCCCTCTGCACCTCCTTTTAAAGAGCTGGTAGAAGAGAATTTTCCCCATCAGCATAGGAAGGTATGAAAACCACTGTGATTCATCAGCACACATTTAAAATTTCTTTAGTATAAAAGTAGACCAATTAAATAAACATCAAATTCCTCAGTGACCATAGAGCAGATACCGAAAACTGGTTATCTGGGATTGCTCTAGAGCACTGAATGCCTGTGGAGAGGAACTGTGGAACAACATCTGGGATGTAGATAATACCAGGATAAACGTAGTTGTAGGACCTAGTGTAATAACTAAGGACTTGGTCTAAAGGTACATGTGTAACACTCTCTCTGTATTTTATGGTGCTAATTAATGACATAATTTGTCACAGAATCACCAGGTTGGAAGAGACCCACCGGATCATGGAGTCCAACCATTCCTACAAATCTCTAAACTATGCCCCTCAATACCTCAAAACCTTGTGTATACCATTATTTTGGGTTTTTTTAAGTGAATGGCACACATTTATTTATACCATGAAACATAACAGGCCAAGGACAAGGGCTGTTGAGCTGTCTGGGATACAGATGCTTTTAAGGTCCAGTTTCTGCAAGGAGTGCATCTAAGTTCTTCTGTTTAAGAAGTCATGACAGCTTTTGTCTTTATAAATAAACACTTCAAGGCTACTGCCTTATACTGATCTTACTTTGTCTTTCTGCATCCACCTACAACTTCTGTCCATGGTAGAGGATGCCTGAACAGGAACGCTTTCCAAGTGCCTGAATTACATCTGTCTTACTTGATCCATTAGCCAAGACCTAAGCATTCCTTGCTATCTTCTCACTGTAACGTGCAGCAACATCCACTTCCTGCTGATCATCATAACACGGCACAGAGTAACTGCAGTGAATCTGAAAAGACTTTTATTGTACTTGGTAAAAAACAGTTATGCAAAAACCTAAACAAACAAGTTACAGACAACAACTGACCTAGATATTAAAGTATCTGTCTCCAAACAGAATGTGAAAAGCTCCTGACAGTGACTATTGATTAATACTGCACAAACATCAACTAGTTGCCTTAGGGTACCCTCATGACTTCAAGAGAGGTAAATTATCTAATTACTGCAAGTTTAACAAAATGCAACTGAACATGCTGCTAAAGTAAACAAACACAAATAGATTTAAAAATCAATGCATAAATAACTGACTATGCCTTTTAAGAACAGATAACTGAGCATTCAGTGTAATGAAGTGGCTAGGAGGCTTTTCCTTTCTGAGGGAAAAGATAACTTTTTCCAGTTTAATATCGTTTTTAAAAAACAGAGAACTGGTTTTTTTCTCATTCAAGTTATTCTATGTGTGTTTCTTCAGCTGAAGAGAAAGGAAGTTAGCCACAAAAACTGAGCTCCTAATTACCATCATCCTCCCTCTGATGTGGATGTCTACGTGGCTGGTACAGAAGTTTTTATACATACTCACAAAAACTTAACAGATGGTTATAATTATTGTCGGGCAAGCCGCAGTCTTAAATAGAAATTGAGTAAAAAAAAAGAAGAAAAAAAAAAAAGGTTATGTTCTCTCACACTTATGAGCCACCACACCCAACCAACTGCAGGACAACCTGAAGGCCATTCTTCCCATTATGAGAGGGCAGTTGAGGGACTGCCACACCCCACTCCATGCAGCACACCTCTATGGGCACAGGTACTTGTTCTCCACCTAAGACAGGCACGTGTCAAACCATCACCACTTCAAAGGGGAACATGCCTACCTAGCACTTCAGAGCTTAATTCAAAAGGAAAAACAACTCATCAGATGTGCTTTGAAACTTGTTTATTGCTTTAACTCATGCAAACAAGGGAGGAACTGATGCTGAAAATCTCCATACTGACCTGCACAACATATACCGCAGTTATTTCCAACCCGCCTCCCACCTCAGCAAAAGCTGCTCTCTAATCCTCTGGTCTGCTCTTCTGAAATTTCCCTGCCTGCATCAGTAACTAACCACTGGCTGCAGAGACAAGACAACCACAGCTCATCCCAGAGCCATCTCAAATACCATAATCTGTGCGTCTTGCAGAAGAATCCACGTGGTGTGGTTTACACCACGCTCTCCAAGGTTAAGCCAGTCTCCTCCACAATGTGTACTTAACTAAAAGTAAACCAGAATCAACAGCTTTGGGAACAACTTGCCTTTGAACTGTGACAAGAATGGTCACCACAGCACTTCCCCTCTCCACATCATGTCCCCTGAGCTGGCCTTGCTTTAGAGGCGATGAAACCTCTCATTTGCCTTCACAAAAGGTTCAGTTTTCAAACATGGGCACCTTCCACTTTTAGCACTAGTGTTTATCTTTCCATATTTTGTCACATACAAGCCTGGCATGCAAGCTAATCTGAGCATTCAAAGATGTGCATTAAACCTTGTATGTTGATGTCCCAAAGCTGGTTCTTCTGTGCCAACTTGTTCCTGATGGAGTAAAATGGGGGAGGAAGTAGCAATGAAAACCTCTGCACTGTATCTTCACTGCTACCCTAACTCTGCTGCTTTCCTGGACAAAAAAAAACATGGCGACAGCTCCAAGGCAAACTTTTAGATAGAAACGGTATTAAGGAAGAAATCTGAAAAGAACACTAAAGAGGAGCTTGCTCTCAGTAATCAAGAAAGGGCTTGCACATCCCATGCTTCTCACGGGCAAAAAAAGAAAAGTATGCACTCTTTACTTTTACAAAAATTTGGAAAAAAGTGTCTCAAGCAGATGACAATAGACTTGATACCGATACAAAAAGATGGTCGCACATAGACACCAGCAACTTTTGTCATTCACCTTCTCACTAACAGCACAGACTCTGCCAAGAGCCTCAACTCATTATGTACAGAGCCAGGCATCACTGACACTATAAACACAGTCTGTGTGCTAAATCAATATTCCTCCCTCCACAAGAAACAGAAAGAAATACAGAAAACCCTCTGCTGACCTTTTATAGCTGCAGTTGTTGGCAGTAGTAAAGTAACTCAGTGACATGTTTGACAAAATTTGGCTTCCGTATCAAATATCTTTATAATATTAATTGGGAAGTAGTGAAAAGTTTAGGAATACATGATTATGTGAGACAAAAATGTTACTAAGTAAGGGAAGATTAAACTGAACTCAAACATCTCAAGTTATTTACTTAAAAGCTCATTGCTGAAGAAGTAGGTCTTCAAATACAGACAGACACACAAGTTAACAAAGGAAGATTTGCATAAATAATTGTCTTCCAGAGAAAACAACTGTCTAAATTTTCTTTTAATTGCTTCTACTAGATTTTTTAAATTATATACACTTTACACTACAATTTAGTATAGAGTACTTCATATAATTTGTGTCTGTGTGTGCATGAGTGTGGGTGTGCTTCTTGGTCTCATTGCCACTGAGAAAACTATCAACCATCACAGTAATAACACTTGTAATACTACAAGCATGTAACTCAAAAATTGCCAGCATAGATCTTTGCACATCTTTATCTCCTCACTCAGGATGTGGACAAGAAGATGAACAGAGATGAAGTAAAGAGGGACCTGTAAGCTGAAACCTGGAACATGGCAATTATATGGTGATTTCTATTTGCAGATGGCAGGAAGTCTTTCAATGGGATGATCAGCCTCTAAGCTCAAAGTGGAGAGGGGCACACATCCTCTCAATTTATCCCTAATACACAAGGGACAGATACAGCCAAGGCGCAGAGGCGGATACAAGAGACAGCATGTGCATTACAGTTGTGAAGCAATTCTGGCCGAGGGAGAGGACTTAGTGAAGGCAAATGGAAAGTTTTGATTGTTCCTGGCATAAGCTCAAATGGTTTCTTGTACAAGAACTAGTCTGGTCCCAAAGCAGAATGACCAAGAACCTAATTTCTTCAGCTTCAAGTATGCCTTCAACCAGGTAAACTTATTGCATCTTTCAGTCCATTTTTTTTAATCATCCAACATTAAAATATTGTTGAACAGTTCAGTACAGTTGGAAGAGATTTTGGTTTGAAAAGATACAGTTAATTTTCCAATGACAACACCTCCTCCAACAACACATGCTAGTATATCTACGAAGTTTCATAAATTTATTCAAGCTATTTAATCAGCTTTTCTTTGTGCTTCTGTTCCTGGAGCCCTCTCCTGCTAAAACACTACCACTGGCACAGCAGGTGTGGGGTGCCAATGAGAAGGGAGAACATATGATGCTTCTTACATCAGGTCCTGCCTACACATAAAGTGAAACACAGAAGCTTTCATATGCATTTCAAGATCCACCTTTTTTTGACCAACTTTTCAATCATTTTTCAGGTGAGGTGGACTCAAAAAAGTAAGCAGTAAAATTAGCAAAACTGAAGAGACGATAAGTATTCATTCAGCAGCGACTGAAGAGCTGTCATCATTAACAGCACACAAACCTGTTTTTCTAGAAAGGTACACCACGCTAAGCAACAAGCATCAGAATAGCCTAAACTTGCCTTGACAAGCTAAAAAATGAGCTAGGACATGCCTCTTTGGTACAAGGTTACTCTTTGCCTGTTAAAAATTCACCCCTTTTACACAGATGCTTTTTAAAAGGAGGAGATGTCTTCCATCTGAGTACACATAATGTCTCAGAAAACCTTTTTTTTTTTATTTTGACTCACACTGAGTATTACATTCTAATCTAATAACACTGGTGGAAAACTAAACTCTAATCAAGTAGCCGTATTTCCAGACATGTGCAGGACTGCCTATGTATGCGATTAATTCTTTGCTTACCCTTTTTTTTTGGAAGGCAAAATAGTTCATTTTTTTTGAGAAGGGATCTCAAATAGCAGTCATAGACTAAATTCCACCACATCCTCACTAGGGATATATTTTGTTGGGACAGAGAGTCTAAAGAAGAGAAAAATGAGAGACCTTTACACAATCTTCTCACTGGAAGTGGAAAAGCATATGTACCATGCCAGTTTTTCAAGGTTTCCAAGGGACTACTGGGCCAGCCCTGAGCTACCTTCTTTCAGCGTTTTCGGTAAGAAGTCACTATACGAGGCATGCTTCAGCTCTATGTGCATATACAAAAACTGGAGAACATTAGAGAGGATGTACCACAGAACGGCAATACACACGTAACACACATTCAAAAACATTCCCTCGGGATATTTTTCTTAATTTTAGAAGAAACTTACATAGATTTTATCTTGCTGATAACGCTGGAATAAGTTGTGCATAATGGAGCCTTCATGGAGATCTACGAGTGCTGCCATATCTTCCACGCTCTCTGCACTTGTTTGATGCATAGGTGTTACTTTTTGGTGTGTGATAGTGCTCTGTTTGTAAGTGAATACCTGAAAGAGAGGAAACAAAGAAATATAATAATCAGAGCACATATTAAAAATCTTCAGTCTGAGAAAAGAGCTTTCATACCCTTTCATATTCCCTATCCAGTTTATCAGTGTGCAGACTTGCAAAACACAGTGGTCTGCCAGTCATCCCTTCTTCTAAAGCTTCTCTGACAATAACTGAAGCTCAACTACGTACACAAGGTTCATATGAAACTAGCACATACAGACAAAGTACTAAGGCCTATAAGGTCTTTTCCTTTTTATGGGCAAATATAATCTTATTTCACATTGGACTACCATTAGACTTTATCAAAAGAAATATAGAACAAACAGTCGTTCCCAAAAATTCAAAAACCAAAACCTCACCCCTTATCATAAACCCCACTTATACTCAAAAGTACTCTGGAAGAAACATTTTACAGTGCAAAACAGCAAATGAAAAGTATTGCTCTAACAGGCTGCAAGTGTTTAGAGGTTTGAGCTGAAATCCACTTGAATGTTTCCATTCAACTATCCCATCGGGTTAGGTCATTATTCCTAATGTGAGCAGCACATTAAGTTCAGCGTGCTGCAGATATTTGGAAATGACTAGGCAAACTGATTTCTAATTAATGGACTTCTGAGGTGAATTTCTGAAGCCTGTTTTGAACAGGCTCTAAAAAAGTCATAATGTAAGCATTCAGTCTTACATACTCTTCTGTAAAACTATCATACATATGATCGGAAAATATACACACCCACAAACTAGTTAAACTTTTATGCATACTAATGACATCACTTAAGACTATAAAACAATAGCATCAAAATTCAGCTACCAATTTCCTTTTAATTTACATCTTGGCAGCTCATGCTTATAGACATGTGCCTACATCTTACAGCCAGTGTTACTCAGTCAATACTAGTCCCCACTGACAGCACTGGTTCAGTGTAAGAAAGTAAAAATGTGAAGTTAATGCAAATACTTTAATGATGTGGAGTGAAATCCTTGGAAATAATATTAATAAAGCAGGTGGAAGAAGCACAGTAACTGACAGCCTGAGTGCTGGTGAGCATCACAGGACTGGGGATCAGGCAGCACAGCACAATGTATGGGGTAGTGCAAGGGGCAAGGTTTGCATAGAAGGAGAAAATCTGTCAGAGGTTTTCAGCATAAAAATATACACGTGCTCCAGGTAACAAAAGACCAAACAAATGTCACCAAGAAGGCCATCCAGGCAAACAGAGATGTTGTCTGTCTTGCTGAGATAAGTAAGAAAAAAGAAACTGAAGAAGCAAGAGGCTGAACATAGATTGCACTAAACAAAGCTCTGTGCTCTGATATCCCACCAGTTGACAGAGGAGAATTGCCTGATAATATTTGTTCATTAAAATCATATCCCAGACATACCAAGTGCTGGCAGAGACTATCGCTCCATTAAAGCTGGTTAACCAACATGAAGAACAATGGGGGAGGGCTGAGGGAGGAAGATCCGGGAAACAATTTTTTAAGAGGTTCTGGAAGGCAGCACAGGTGTGAACAGGATAAATGAGCAAATCATCAAAAAGATGCTAGAGTCTCAGAGCATCCAAAGCACAATTCCTAACTGTTAGAAAAGGACAGACACTAAGAGATCTGCAACTTATTTTGTGGTAAACAACCATCAAAATTACAGAACAAGCCTTTGTACAGGGAGAGAGACACTGGCCATGACATAGAGAGCAGCAGTACATGATCCAGGGGCAAACAGTTCAGATGTCTAACAAACAGAACAAATGTATATGGTATTGACAGCAAAACTTTTTGGGCTGAAAACAGCGTTAGCAGTCCCAAGAATAGCCACATGAAGTGCAAGCAGAAGTAGAGGTAATTACTTCTCAAGAATAATAAACTGCAGCTCCTTGACAGAAGAACCATGGCAAAAAAATCTTAAAGCCTACACTGTAGAACAAAAATATCATAAGCAAGAAGATTTGAAAATGAAAGAGCTTTAAGGAGAGCAAATCCTGGAAAAGTAAGCAACTGAACAAAAACCATGTACCAGCCTGGAACTAAAACAGAAAAATAAACTCTATAAGGCAATTAGGAAACCAAAACGGGATGGCACATATACTGTGAGCGTGTGTCATGCGAACATGGAAAGGAAATAAAACATCACTTCTGGTAGAAGCATCTTCATATTTGTGATTTCTGTTCTTTGATATGCAATGCACAGGTTAGTACATCAGGCAGAACACTTTATACATCACTAGGCACGCTTATTATCGTAAGGAATTCATAGAAATGCAGTGAGGAAATCCACATGACAACTGACTCATGCATGGCAGAACTATCAAAGATGGTCTCTGCAGATTCATCCTTCCCACGCAAGTCCAGTATTTTCCCTTCTTCTGGATGTTGTGATGTTCCAGGTCTCCCACACACTGCCTTGTTGTTTGGGTGAGGAAAACAGTTCTGAGAGCTGACTCAGAAATAGGCCTATGCGTTGACCAGATAGAAAATACACCAACTGGTCATGATGGCTGCCACCAAAATCAGGAGTCATAAAATCAGAGAATCACCAGGTTGGAAAAGACTCACCGGATCACTGAGTCCAACCATTCCTATCAGACACTAAACCATGCCCCTCCCCTCAGTGTCTTGTCCACCTGTCCCTTAAACACCTCCAGGGAAGGTGACACAACCACTTCCCTGGGCAGCCTGTTCCAGTGACCAATGAACCTTTCCATGAATTTTTTTTCCTGATGTCCAGCCTAAACCTCCCCTGGTGGAGCTTGAGGCCATTTCCTCTTGTCCTGTCCCCTGTCACTTGGGAGAAGAGGCCAGCTACATTTCCTTTATCCAGAACTATGCACCCCTCTGAGATTTCCTAAACCCACCATAAAACTTAGTTACAATCATCTAACAAGACCAAAGTCATCAGAAAGGGCAGCAGGATCACATGTGCAGACCTCATTTTCTTAAAATGGACTTTCCACAGTCCTGATGTGCAAGGCCTGAAAGGCCTGCGCTGTTCTATTTCATGTTGACTAACATCTTTATTAGGACAAGGGTATGAAAAAGCTACCTTGAACTTTATCATTACTAATTAGAAGATCACATTATGAAACAGTACAACAGTTGAAATCCTCAGGAAACAGGAACCAAAAGCCTTTTTGCAGAGTCAGCATGTAGAAGAGGAAAACGAACAAGCTGGCTCCTGAACTTCAAGAGGAGACCATTGGCAGAGCCCAGGAGCGTCCACCCAGAAAGGTCTTGCCAGTATTTCCGGAAGGTCAAGTAAAACATGCAGGAAGCTTGCAATAAGATTTAAGACAAGCCTAACTGAGAATTCAGCAAAAACTTCTTTCCTCTCAAGATATAAATGGTCCAAGATAACAAACGTGCCAAATACATGTAACACTATAAATTAAACACTAAAGAGTCAGCACACAAAATAAGACCTCTTACAGTTATTGTAGAAGGGAAAATTAAGAGGTTGCGGAAGGAAGGAACAAGTAAAAGAACAACAAAAGGAACAGGCTCAAGAAATACAAGACAAACAACAATAAAGAGGATTTCACTGGAAAAGGAGAACATCACTTCAAAACTGGTTTGCTGTCCTTACCATGGCTTACTAGTGCAGGGATGAAAACGCCAAAAGGGGTTTCAAATAATGAAGAAACCTGAAAAGCTGAGGGACCAGTGCAACCAAGCTTCCCAGGTAACATGGGAAAAAGCCGTAGCAGGCACTTGGGGGTTCAAAAAATAAGGTAGAAGGGAACTATTGGATGTCCAAATGTTAACAGCTTTCTGAGATGGAGAACCCACATTTGAGGGCTGGAAGAGTGCTGTTCAGTGTTGGTCCTGAAGAAGAAAGCAAATATGACTAAAAGAAAGTAATCACACGCTTCTGAGTCAGATGGTTTTTTAAGTCAAAAAGTAAAGATTGAAGTGACAGTTATGTGAGGACAGGATTATTTGAATTAAAACCAGGGCAACATGCAGAAACTCAAAAACCCCATACTGGTATGGTTTTGACAGCCTGTTTCAAAGTTCTGATGATATGACCCTGTGTCCTGATTCATGTCTGTTCCGAAATCAACAGGATTAATAGTTCAATTCCATTCTCTGCAGAACTGGATAAAATTCATCAGCCTTGCTGTGATGGAGACATAGCCGAAGAATCAATGTCCATCTGCTCAACAGCTGTGTTACCTGTAACACTTGCCAGATCTGCTTTAGGACACAATGAGAGCCCTAGACACTGAGAGTGAGAGCTACACTCGTCAAAAATGTTACCCAGATGAGAAAGAAGAGCAAGTAGAGTAAATGAATGCATCATATCACAATGAGAAGATTAGCCTTGGACATGGGATCAAGGAAAAAGAGTGAAGTCCTCAGCAGCACACCAGCATGTCCAGGACACGGTCACAACTGCACTGCATAAACAGGATAGACTCACATTTCACCCTCTGAAACACCACCCAGATCCCCAAACACTGCTGTAGGAAGTGCCTTCTCTTTGCATTAGATGCCAGTTGGACGCTCTCTAATGCACTGTAGGAAGCTGGAGAACTTACAGCAGCACATACTGAAGATATAATGAAAATGATGGCTTTAGCACATAAATATATAATTTTGCCTATTCACAAATACCATACCTATTCACATTACTGCTGCATGTAATGAAATACGATACTGTATTCCAAAACGTACAAGTATTTGTTAGGTACCCTTGTTAGGACCCTGCTGTATCTTTCTGTTTGGTTCAGAAAAGCATTTTTTGTATGCCATGCAATTTGGAATAACTAGTATTTTACTCAAACATACACTTTTAAATCGACTAGTGAGCATGTAAAGAAAACAACTCACCAACAAGTCAGGAGTTGGAGGCATATGACTGCAATTAAATTTATTCCACTGATGTTTTTAAAGAGCATGAAAACCACCAGTATGAAGATCTTTATACTGCTCATTTCTTTATGCTGAAAATGACATTTTTATCCCTCAAAATAATCTGACATAAGAAAAAATAGAAGTCTTTCAAGATTCCATTTAAGGCGAGTATCACAAAACAATATCTGATTACTTTCCTGCACTGACAAATTATCCCTAAGCTCAAGTGCTAATTGAAATTAAATTTTAACAAAACATTTAATCTGTAATACAATTTTTTAACACCATGAAATAACATCAGAGCAGGGTATCAATATCATGCTTTTCTGTCTTACTGTATTGTTTCGTGATGCCAAGTGACAAAAATCCATGGTCAAGTTAATATCATTAAATGGTACTGAAAGATTTCACAACAGCTGGGTCAAAGTGAGTTTAGGAGAATGCTGAATTAAGTTCTTGGGTAAAGCACATCAAAAAATCCACATAATCCCCACTTCTTGCAAAAGCTACAAGTTGGACTCAAGACTTTCCAGTCTGCATGGAGCCCATACACGACTGAATTTAAGGGCGTTTTTCACAAGCAGATGGGTTTTTGGTCTGATGCTTATGATCCATATTGGATGGGAAGAAGGCAGAAGGTACTCCAAAAGTTTCTTCATAACAATTCACTGTTTATATTAAGACAATCTTCATCATTTTAGTGAGATTTCCATCAGATTTTTATTTCATGGCAGAAACAGGCTTCCTGGCACCTTGGAAGCCTAGACCCAAGCGAGGTTGTTACTGAATCTCCTCTGGGAAAACGTGCAAGATCAGCTACTGAAAAGTTTATGTATTGTTACAACTTTAAAACAGGCCCTTCTATACAGTGACCTGAACACTCACCCCTCCCAAATACAACTCCCAGTCAGTGCAGGTTCAGGTCTCTGTTATTAAGTAAAAAACTGAGATTTGGATCAGAGTACAGGGTGGCAACAGGCACTGACTCCCCACCACTGCTGCCTCCAGATGAGGATGAGATGACTGCCCATGGCTTTGAGTGGGACATCCCTCAGGCCATCCTGGCCAGCTGTTTCAGCCAGTCACACGCCATTGGTTTCACTGTCAATAACACAGGCCAGACATGGGGGCATCTGAGCAATGCCAAGTCCAGCATGTTGCAGTGCTCTGGAATGATTAGGCAGTTTTGCACACTAACAGAGGGTTAATTCCAATTGCCTCAGTGACGCCCATGAAAATCCACACAACTCAATAGCAGCTCCGGAGAACTTGGCTCATGTGTCCAAGACATAAGTGCCCTCAGATTTCTAAGGCTTCTTTATGCTTATGGTCACTGACCCCACAGCAAAGAGCTGAGCATAGGCCAGTAAAATACGGAGAATTGCACTGAGAAACAGCCACTTAAAAACATATTTTTTTTTTCATTCTCTGCTGTGGGTCTGAACTTAGGATCATCATTTGTGTTTCCCTCGTGTTTAGAAGTTAAAAGAATGCAATAGATCTTACAAAATGTCTTTATACATGAGTCCAAGCAGAAAAAGAGAGGCCTGGAGCTCACATTACAAGATGCAGAATGCAGCATTCCAGGGAGAAAAATAAATCACGACAAGCCAAGGACCCAGAGATTAAAAACAAAAATAAAAATCTAGTAG
Organism: Coccyzus lansbergi; assembly: GCA_033558105.1. Classification (NCBI taxonomy): domain Eukaryota; kingdom Metazoa; phylum Chordata; class Aves; order Cuculiformes; family Coccyzidae; genus Coccyzus; species Coccyzus lansbergi. The sequence continues at coordinate 4,452,738 of JAUMJK010000113.1, forward strand.
TTTACTTTTTCTTCCAGGAGAAATCTACTGTCTATGTAGTTACTTAAAATACAGGACAAGGAAGCTCTCTTATAAATCAAAAGCAATTTAAGACTAAATGTAACATTTAAACCAACATTTAAATTCTACAGTTAACCATGACAAGAGTGTAATTCAAGTAATGTTTTGGTCCAATAATTTACCCTTTCTCTGTAACAGTTGACCTTGAGACATCCATTCCATTGTCCCTAAACAATCTTTCAGGCAACAACATGTACTTGGGCCCGAGGCTTGCTGTGATGCCACGTAATTTAATGTTTTTTAAAGCAACCAAAAAACCCTACAGTGAAGTTTCTTATCTATTAAACTATGGAGGATAATTAAATAATTTTATCTAAGGGAGTTATTGATGTCAAGAAAAAAATACTACTAACTAAGCCAATATTGTTACTACCGTGACTACCACTGGCCTTCTCTTCAAGCAAATATGCCATACACACATCAACTGAGAAACAACTTATTTGCCACTTGTTTTTATAAAACTCCTCTTCATTCACCCTGGGAATAACCCAAATCCCCAGCCTCCCTTGGATGTTAATCTTGACCTTTAATGCAAAATGTCTAAACGTTCGCTTTGCACATTCCTGTACCTACAAAATCGACTGATTAATACACAGCTCATAAATTGTGTATAATCCTCTATTTTATCCCCTACTCATTTTTCAGTGCTTGTTCTTCCTCCTATTAATAAAACTTCTTCTAAACCATTCTCCCATCAGTTCCTCTCTCATAATACTTCCCAGACTTGCTGGGGCCTGGGACATCTAGGTCAGGAGCTGCTCCCAGGTTCATGGAATCATAGAATAACCAGGTTGGAAGAGACCCACTGGATCATCGAGTCCAACCATTCCTATCAAACACTAAACCATGCCCCTCAGGACCTCATCCTCCTGTCCCTTAAACAACTCAAGGGAAAGTGGCTCAACTACCTCCCTAGGCAGCCTGTTCCAGTGCCCAATGACCCTTTCCGCGAAAAATTTTTTCCTAATGTCTAGCCTAAATCTCCCCTGGTGGAGCTTGAAGCCATTCCCTCTTGTCCTGTCCCCTGTCGCTTCAGAGGAGAGCCCAGCTCCCTCCTCTCAGGTAGTTGTAGAGAGCAATGAGGTCTCCTCTCAGCCTCCTCTTCTCCAGGCTTAACAACCACAGCGCTCTCAGCTGTTCCTCAAAGGGCCTGTTCTCCAGCCCATTCACCAGCTTCATGGCTCTTCTCTGGACTCACTCAACATCCTTCTTGTGGTGTGGGGCCCAGAACTGAACACAGGATTCAAGAAGATGAAAGTGTGGAAGTGTCATCACCAGTGAGCTGGAAGCCTGTCTCAGCACCTTCCTTCAGCCTCTCCCTGACCTCCAGTGATGACACCACTGGAGATGGCTTGCAGCAGCTCCCCTGAATGGCCTTCCTAAAATTTTGGAGTTGTCACACCTGCACAGAATATCCCTTTGCTCCTGAGCTGCACAATGTGGGGAAGCATATTGCCATGATGGAAATCAAGACCTCAGCAAACACACTAAATTGCATCTCTTTGTTATTTCCCTATGCCTTGAACACTGTTAACAAGCTTGTCTGATCAAGACATCCCATCTAATGCCTATTCCACAAGAGGAATTTCAAGGCAGTTTATTCCACACACTGACCTGTTTTTATTTGTAGACAAGCTCTATTGTCAAGTATCAACAAGCTTCCAATTACAGGTTCAGCGCTTATGACCCTTCCATTTGGCTTGTCTACACAGACAATAAAGAAATTTAATTCAAATTAAACACATCATTTTTACCTAGATTATAATATAGTTAGCCTCTAGGCAGTCCGTGCTAATTCTTACAAGAAAAAAATATTTTTTTTTTACTTTCTTTGCAAGCAACCTTGTATAACCTATAGTTATAAACCACCTGAAAACATCACAAAGCTTGATTTCTAAGCTCACCTATAAATACTGTGACTGTGGCACTGCAGAAAATGTGAAATACTCCTGGCATGTCATCAGCACTTGCTTCCCTACAAAAAAGTGTGCCTTCCTCTCCACGAGCAGAGAAGTTGCAGTTGCACAGGCTTTTGCAGAACACCAGACCAAATGAAGGTGCCCATGGGCATGACACAGAAGGTGCAAGACAACATGAGCCTTTGGCTCCCTTCTAGGCAGCCAGTCAGCAGTAGAGTCTTGACTGGAAGTCAGCTTTGACCACACAGTAAGCCAGGAGAGGTCTTCAACATGTAGGGCACTGTGAGATGAGGCGAAGAGCAGATCTTGGCACACAGCACAGGAATGGAGGAAGGTCTGGGCCAATGATCCCCATGGGTTCAATCCTCTGTCTAGCTTCAGACAATCCACCAAAAGCACACACAAGCCATTGTTAAAGTAAACAAAACCCAGTGAACAAGAAATGACAGTACTCCTTTTGCTTTCAATGCAAATTGCCTTAAATAGACCTAAGCACAAGGGGCTTCTTGGAAAGAAGACCAAAACACTAAAACCGCCCGCACTCTTTATCCATCCTTTTCCACACAATAGAAAGTGCATCTATAGATGATGCCATGCACTGAAAGCATTAGGTTGAATACCAACATGAGTTATAGCTCAAGTGAAACTCTCAATTTCAAACTCATGTTTATTCAATGATTCATATGAAATAAGCGATGATCATTTAAAACTGAATGAACAAGACTGAATTTGAATAAAATGTCCTATCAAGAACTGAAACGACTCTATTTACTAAACAGCCTACAAATCATACCAGTTTTACCAAGGCACAAAGCAATCACTCTCACCAGGTTTTTTTCTAAAAATATCAGAAAGCCTTGCAGGAAGCAGGCTGGACTATCTCTGAGTCTAGAACAGGAGCAGTCAGTGTGCCACAGTAATGACATTGGAAGCAATGCTTATGTGGGAGCTGGAGCTCTGAGGTGCCATCCCTTCAGAGCAAGCTTTATCCCAAACAGAGGCTGGCTGGAGAAGGCAATCCACTGATGAGGCCCTCTAGGATGCGGAAAAAAAACCCTCAGCAATTTTTGCAAGCCTTTTGGCCTCATCTCTTTCCTCTCATTCCAATACTTTGTATGAACCAACGCACCAACCCTGCCTCAGCTGTCACTACAGTCTGTGGGTACAGATGGCGCCCAAAGCCAGTAGGGACCATCCTGCCTGCTGCCAGCCCAGAGGGATGCAGAAGGGGCCAAGGGGCTGCCCAGGGAACTGCCACCAGGCACAGCTGCTAGGTGGGAAGTTCCTGTCCGCAAAGTCTGTGGCATTTATCACCACTGTGTTATTACCAAATGCAAGGAGGTTCTGCAACATAACCAGCTAGGGAGGTTGAAAGGGATCATAGCTGCTGGGCTGGGTTGCTCCATCTGAAAGGTTGCTGCAGAGGGCTGGGAGGAAAAGAAAAAGAAAACAGCCAGAAAAGATTTTTACACCAAAATGGATGGCCTTGCTGGCAAACTTCAGCACACTGAGGCAGCATAGGGCTTTGGTTTCCCCTCACTCCTTCTGTCGCCCTCAGCAAGAGGCAGCAGGTTTACAGCTGACTCAATGTAATGTAAGAAAAAGATACTAGCAGGCATTTACAAACACAGTGCCAAAGGCAAAAACATCCAATGCACTGAACATTTCTAAAGTCATTTGTGAACAAAAGACACAACAATTTGCACACGCATAGAGGAAGTTCATATACAGTAATCTCAGTTTTCAGATCTCCTGACATTTAACTATAAAATTCTCATCATTTAAGCTTCTCCACTTTATTTTAGTTTCCCCAAACCCTGGCTTATTTTTTTTTCTGGTGTAAATACTGCACACCTCACAGCAACCATAATCAATTGTACTCCAATCACTTTTTAAACAAATGACTTTTTGTTCACAATGACAATGTGTCTTCTTCAGTAGGACGTTCCTGCCTTAATTTAAAGAATATCTTTTACATCCTTCTGTACTGACAGACTTTTGGAGATGCAGAATAGGCAAGTGGTTAACATGAGAGTGAACTGTCAGAGCTGTGAAATGATCCTTGAGGGACTAATATCCAAGATCATTTTGATGCAGCTCTGATGAAGTTGGGATATAACTCTTTACTTGCTTAAAAAAAAAGGTTTAATTTTTCTTTGTTTCTGTGTTACAAAAATGAGAGTATTAGAATGATAAAAGCGTAAATCTGAAGTGAAGCATGAACTACTCATTTTAACAGACAATAAAAGCCAGAGCCCTTTTTATATTTTCAAACAATCTTTTAATCTTTTTATTCCTATAGTATCACAAAATACTGTTTCTACAGTACCTCTAATTGCTTTGTAAAGACAAGCCAAAACCCCTACTTGCCTGGCAATCTGCACTACACACTCCTACACACACTCTTTCCACCATTTACTGTTGCTTTAACCCAGAAAATGGGATCTGGGTAACAAGTGAAACACTATGCAAACACCCTGGCTCGAACATCAGTCCCTATTTATGCTCTTTTTGCATTTTAAATGCTCAGAGAGGCTTTTCAATAAGCTCATGTTTACTATCTGGTTGGGGCTGTTTTGGTTTTTTGTTGCAGGTTGCCTGCACTGAGAGGTTTTGACAGTTATACTGCTAGCAAGACAGCCAAGGACTTATTTTATTCACAGTCAAAGCTTCCTCACAGAAGCAGACCTTTAACAAGGCAGCTGCCTCCTCCAACTCCACCTGCTGAAAAACTCTAAGTGTACAACGGTAACTTACACAGGGGGTGGGAGGTAGAAAGGGAAGGAACTCAAGCCCTGAATACAATAAGCTCTTAAGAACATCTGTCTACAAAAACAAATACGCACACGATGACACACAACAGAGAATGATCAAAGTACAGTTGCAGGCAGGTGAACATACAACATTGGATATTTTCCCCAAACTTAAGCATGCAGTAGTTTCTATGGTAGCCTTCTCTAGAAGCTTATACTATTTCAAAGTTAACTTCTATGATGCAAGCTGATCGCAAAAGAATTCATCAGCCTTTCAGGAATGGGCTGCCAGAGAAGAACACAGCAAGGCCACCCCCTCCACTGCTACAGTCTTTAATTCAATTAAACAGCAATCAGGATTTTTTTCAGTTCAAACTGAAAATAAGTGGAAGATGACCTTAAAGGACAGTGGGAAGTGGTAAGCCCTCCTTACCCACACACCTCGCTCTGACACACAGAGGTAATTATAGGGTAGGCAGCAACAGACCAGCCCTCAGACACCTTTCAACCTAACGAAGTTAGTGTTGAGTCCTACATCAGCACTGCTTTCTCACTCAAGCATGTATCTCAAATCTCAAGAAATTTTAAAAAAAAAAAAAAAAAGTAAGCACAGGCAGTTTATCCACACTCAGAATTAGCAAATGCCATTTGTGTGGCACGTGAAATCTGTACAAGCAGTGACAAGAGGATCATGGTCTAAGGACAGAAGAACCTTAGCCATATTTCATAGTCCTATTTGGAGCTAAACCTCAACTCACTCCATAGAGTGCAAGCATAGATTCCTCCAACCGAAGTGTGTGAACCAGAGCCCTGGTAACATGAGATCCAGAGACATTGGAGAGTTCATGCATAGAACCCTATATTTAGGTCTAAGATAGCATTCATCATCCACTCTGCTTTGCTACCCATCTCTCTGGACCCAGCAGTAAAGCTCACCACAGCCCCTGGCAGTACCAAAAGGGCACAAAGGGGCCAGAAAAGCAGGAGGCTTCATGCAGCACAACAGAAGGATTTACTTGCTTTGCCACAGCACAGCAGAGATGAAGAAATGCAGCTCACCTTTAGCTCTGTATCACAGTGAGCCAACCTTGCTGGAGCTCTGTGGTTATGTAGGGCTACGTTTCTTGTCCCAGTGCGTCCTACGTGAACCTAGAGTGTCTAAAACTCCTATTTCTCCAGAAGACAGGGAGCTGGCTGCAAACCAGCTTCTCAGCTTCAGTCTAGAAATAAAAAATTAGACATTCCAGCTTCCATATGCTGGAGAGGGACCCGCTGGTGTATGATTTACTGCAGGGATGGCTGCCCAAGCCTGCAAAACCTCTCAAATAATAATTCTGCAATAACTCTTCCTGAGGGTTATGGCTCTTGCATGCCCTGCTAGAAGGACTACAACAAAGGTCTCTGTGTCTGCAGAGGGAAGTAGCAAGGGATGCCACCTCCCCACCAGCAAATAACCATGGGCCACTGCACCCACCCTGTGTGCAGCATCCACCCACCCCAGGAGGGCAGCAGGTCCCTCTGCTGTTACTATCTCTCAGATTGCTTACTCAGATGACAGAAAGAGTAGATGAAAGGTCAAATGAGGGGGAAAGGAAAGAGAAGCTGTAATAATTCTGAATTTCTACACAGTAACTCAAAAGTTCATTTTTTTATGACACACTCTGAGGTTTCATTATCAAAAATCAGTGTAAAAATCATTACTTTTAAAGGTATTACAAAGTGTATTTTGCCCTTTTCTCCAGGACTCATGTGGTTGGACAACAGCAACAGGCTCCAGCAGACAACCAGCGCCTGCTCCTGGAGAAGCCTTGCTGGTCACTTAGCATTGCTGCACAGGTCAGCCAGCCTGTTGCAGTTGGTTTGCTCTCTTTGATCCTGAAGTCCTCCTGAAAAGCCACGAAGGCACTTAGCTAGCTGTGGCACAAAGCAAAAGTTAAAGCTCAAAGCTTAAAAATACTTAGGGCTCTCTCCCATGTCCATGATATTCTCACACCTAGGCACTCACGGTCATGTCTTGTTATGTTAAACTATCTGTCATAAGGAGTCACAATCACTGTCAGCGAGGAAATCTGAAACCTCTTAAATTTACATAATTGGGACTGGCTCTCCACCATTACCATCCCCTAGCACTGTTAACTGCAACAGGAGGAGAGCTTGCTGCAAGAAAGTACAGAACAGGTTTGGACAAGCATGAAACAAAGCTTCACATACTTAAGAGAGCAGTCCAGGCAGTTAAGCTTTTTTCACCACAATTGTAACACTGAGATCCACGCCCTGAAAGCCCAACCAGCTCCTATGACTGAGATCTCCCAGCCCTGCATATGGCTGAAGTCAGAGGGTTCCCACCGATTCATGCCAGACATTGCCAAGTCAGAGGACCCAAAACGCAACTGACATTCATTTATGATACCTTCAGATTTTTCCTGTTGTAGCTACTTTTTTCCCCCCAGGTCTTTGTTTACTTTTGTGGGAAGGACACCACACAACCGAAGTCTGCCAGATATCTTCCGCCCAACGACTGCTCTGGTTTAAGATCAACAAAAGCACTTGAATATTCCATAATGACTCAATCATAATGAAACCATGGTGAAGAGAAAGAGAAGTAGTGGTGTAAGAAGAAAAGAAAAAAACAGACACATCTAATAAAACTACCAATTTTATTTGTTTTGAAAAGTTCACAGAAATGAGAGTGAAGGTAGACTTTAAACACTTATCAAAGAATCAAAGAATGATTTGGGCTGGAAGGGACTCTGAAGATCACCTAGATCCAACCCCTTTATCACGGGAAGGGACATCTTCCACTAGATCAGGTTGCTCAACCCCCCCATCCAACCTGGTCTTGGGTGTAAAAGCAACAGAAATCTCATGTTTTTCTATTTGTCTAAATACCAAGCCCACATGAAACTTTTATTTGTAAGAAAATGTACTGTACTGGGCATGAATGCATATTTATTTTTAAGTTCAAAATGTTTACATTTAGGCTGGAAAAAAAAAGACAAACTGCTTAGTTACAAGCAGCACCCTAGAGTAATTTACTAACTTGCACAGAACAGGAGTGTTAGTCAGACTGATTACATAGTCAGGTACAAATTACTTAGGCTCTTTCAAATGCATACTAGTAAATTTGATTATTACTGAAATAAAATAGACGTTGTTAGGTATGCCAGATTGAGCTCCTTCTTTGACTGGAAGCTTTTTAGGAAAAAAGCTATGTCTTTGCTATAAAATTTTACAGTGTCTGGCACATAGACTGAAAGACCTCTTGCAGATATTGTAGTACAAAACACAACTATGTTTTAATATGTCTGGTTTTGGGAAAACAATACTATATTCTTTTGCTTGGTTGTATTACAGTGAGCACAAATAAATATATCAGGTCCAGAAAGCCATACAAATTCACAGAATGGCTTAGAAAGCTTTTCTTCTGCCTTTCTTATATTTACAGGAAGTTCTCTTTTTTACACCTTTAGAGATAATACTACATGTATGACTGTCAATTTGCTGTTACTGTGCAAATAATAATGGCCTCAAGCTCCGCCAGGGTAGGTTTAGGCTGGAGATTAGGAGGAGGTTTTTCACGCAGAGGGTCATTGGGCATTGGAACAGGCTGCCCAGGGAGGTGGTTGAGTCACCTTCCCTGGAGGTGTTTAAGACACGGGTGGATGAGGTATTGAGGGACTTGGTTTAGTGTTAGATAGGAATGGTTGGACTAGAAGATCCGATGGGTCCCTACCAACCTGGTTGTTCTGTGATTCTGTGATTCTGTGATTCTTTTCATTGCAATTGCCAAGAGCCTGTGGTTGTTAAATAAAAAGTCTTACATCTTTTTTTCCCCCAAAAAAAACAGAAAAAAACCCCAACGAAACAAAAAGGATCCACTGAAGGTTTGAATAGGTCTAGTTTTGGACATACTTGTATGGTAGACTTTTTTTAGAAAGAGGTTATTGGCACTGTTAAAACCTGACCAGGACGCTGGGGCACCCATCAGTCACTCCAGAGTATGAAACAACAGGTATGAACAAATGCCTTTAAAATAAGTCTTACTTTATGACGTGGGTATTGCTTTGAAATGTGTGAGAACACGCATTATACAGATAAGGCAAAGGAGTTGCTTTTGGCTGCAGAAGTTTGATAGAACATCCTATACGCCACTCCCATAAAATCAGCATATAAACTGTCTGGTTTGCATTTGAACTACAAACCTCCTGCCCTGCTAGAAACAAAAGAGCAAATTTAACACATATGAAGGTGGTCCACTTATTAAATGTGCGTGCAATTTATTTTTCCACAGCTAGACTGTGTTTACATTTGAAGACCATAGTTGTATCACATAATAGAAAGCATGAGTGTGTATATTGGAGGAGGCTACTTAGAATTGATTCCCATGACAAAGCAAAAAGCAATTCAAAGCATCTTTTTTTTCCTCCCAAAGAAGGACAGTATTTCTTCACTAATTATGTCAGAATTATGAAGGAGACAGACAAGAAAGATGTCTTTTATTCTGAAAATTACTTGGTAGGTTTCCATGTGACCATAATGTTTATAGTCCTGGAAAGAAAAAATTCAGCCTTTTACTGCAAATAAAACTATAACAGCATTTTTCTGCGTTTATAAAGGATACCGTTGTTTGGATTTTAATTTCCTTAATAAACCTCAAGCATAAAAAGCTATAAAAGCCTCAGCCAATATTCTTTAAAACAAGGTTAAGATATAAATGCAACAGGAGGAATATGGTGAGATTACTCTGGCAAGGTACTAGAAACAGATTAGAAGAAACAGATTAATGTTGGACCATATTTTTAAATCACTTGAATGGAAAGACAGGTTGTGAGACAAATACACTGATGTCGCAGTCTTACATATCAGCAAATAAATATTGTTGCACTCCACTTACCTTCCCCATCTACTTTCAGCTAGGCAAACAGATTTATTTTACTGCATTTTCTGATAAATACCATGTCTTAAAGCTCAGTGTTAGAAATTAAGAGGAAAAGACTTCTTGCAAGTGACAAAAGATTCCTTTTTCCCCATATTAAAATCAATGTTCTCATCATCTAAGGATGCCACTCCTCTCACCTCCCCTAACAGCCTCTGCTTATTACATGTGCTGCCTTGTCAAGGGTGCAGTCCTAGTTAGCACACCAGCTAGCTATTCTTATTATTACAGACTTCTACAGTGCATATGCCTTAATGTGAAACAGGCTCACAGACTAGGGAATGAATCAACAAGTCCATTTGATGGCCAGTAAGCCCAGGCAAGTCTGATTCCTGACATCCTGCACTGCAGGACACTGGGCAGTGCATGGATTGCCTGTCTTTTTACATTCCAGTCCCCATCCCTCTAAACTCTAGAATTCACTGTCAAATAGTCTGCAAAGTTCACTGTTGTTCATTATGATTTCTGGTGGAACGCAAAGTGAGCAAAGACTTTTATTTATTTTTTTTCTTCATTTTAATGTGAGAGGAAGGGAACCAACTTCTGCTGCAAACATGTAGAAGGAAAAAAAAAGCCATTGTGTTCTTCTATAGATAACTTACAAACTGAAGGGCATATTTTTCTTTACCTAGTACAGCAAAGAAGCTATGACTATGAAAAATCCTCCTACAGAACAAACAGTATCAAATTAGAAGATAAAGAATGCACCAAATAAATACATTGTTTGACTACCGAGGGCCTGAGCTACTGTCACCTTAGTCTGAGGGTATTTACCTAATGTGATTCAAGTGACGTCTGTCCTCTCTTCTGTCACTCTTGTCTATCTTTCAGACCCCAGACTTATGCTTAGACTCACCAGGCAAGTCTACTGACTTAGTTCCACACAAAAACTGTTGCCTGTTCTGATGGTGCCATGATTTCGGATACACATAGCATCAGCATCTCTAATAAATATTTTATGTGGAGTGATTTTATTGACAGAAACATTGTCCAAACACATGGAACTCAGGTGTAACAAGCCAATTAAACAGAGGGTCATACTTCCCATTAACAAGAAAGCAGTAGCATTCAGTAAATTCAGTGTCTATCACCTCAACAAGTTAGAAAAAACCCTAAGGTGATATGAAAAAGTTAGCCATGCAGTATTGAGCTGACTCATCACCAGGTGACTCATAGCTAATAACTGACTCCAAATCCCCTGCAAAATATGAAAAATGCTGTGATCCTACAAAAAAAAAGCCTTAACGTTTGTATCACAAACTCTTTCATCATCAAAACATGCAGTAGCAACAGCATTAAAAGCAGGTTTCTTATACCATAACAGAAATGTATATAAAGTACTTAGCCTGCAAAAGAAGAGACTATTTCCTAAAAGAATCAATAGAGACATATTACTTCCTTTCAGCACAGCAGAATGCATACCTGTTCATACAAAAGATTCATTATTTGTCATTCTACATTACAATAGCTTCAAATACATACCTTTAGACTGATACCTTCACACAGTTTTCTTTGACATCCACATAGACAAACAAGATATGCATGACCAGGCAAAGCATGCAAAGACCTCCAACAGTCATTATATCCATCGAAGTTCAGTACTGGTGAGAAATCACCAAGTGACTCATTTAGTTCAAGACAGGTATGTGCAAGAAAATGATACTTATTTCTGGTATGGTTTGAAAACTAATCTGTATTAAGTCATTCGCAGGAAACCCCTCTAGTGCAAAGAATGTAAAATTACAGTTTTATTGGAAGTGTTCAATTCTGAGAGTCACTCATTCGAAAAGCTCAGTTAACCCAACATATCTGTGATACCACCATGATGAAACTTTGCATGATTAGAAGATGAAACTGAAATAAATGTACTTGTGCTTTTATAAACAAATCCTACTGTACTATGGGGAGGAAAGAAAACATTCCACAGGAGCATACCTGTAGAATGCCCATTTGTAGAGACCATGCAGGCATAAATGCGAGTGTGACATATTAAAACATAGTCCCTATGATTTTGTTTTTGCTAGATTCTATCGTAGCTAAAACTTTCAGAGATGGAAATAGATCAAAAAAGAGAAGTAAGGCACAAACTCAGGTGCTGGAAGTCAGGCACAAAACCTTAACATCAAATACTGGGCCACTTTAAACAGTTAGGAAGGAATTTAGCAAGCTAAACACATCCCCATTGTTATCTAAATTAGAAAACCTGATTTCACTTACCATTATTTATAGGTTTTGATTGAACTGATGTGACCAAGATAAAAACAGATACCCTTATCAGAGTTTGCACAGAGACTGAGAATTCTCACTTGACTACAAGACCCTGTCCACCGAACACCGCTTCACACTCCATGGCAGAGAAACACAAGACAGGTCAGGTACCAGAGGAGGAAGCCTGTTGGTGAAGGGAAGGTTTATGGTTTGCCACCAGACTATCAGGATACGCTTCTGGAGAGGACAAGTCAAAGAAAGCACATCAGGTATGCAACCTGTCAATTAGATTAAACCAGACAAAAAAGGTTGAAAAAGCACTAATTTTTATCCTCTCTGCAGCAGCTCAGAGAAAGATAAATCAAGCAACTCCGTCTTGCTGACAGATTGTAAGCAAGCACTGGTCTCCAAACAAATCCACTTCTTGACATCAGAAGCTTTTCCCGTTAAGGCAGGTCTGCACTAGATCCAGCTGATTCAGCCCGTGAATCATGAATAGGAGGGTTTTTCCTAGCAGAGGCCCTTGACCTCAGCAGAATTACACCAACTGTGCTTTTTCAGTGAGTCTTATTTGCTCACAGGGCTACTGAGGTTACTTGATCCAAGGTTAGCAGGCTGTCCCCTCAGCCACAAACTACTAGCACATCTGCCAAAATCTTTTTCCAGGTCCCTTGGGGCACAATTCAATCCAATTAAAACATGCACAAAAGTCATAAAACTGAAAAACTGTTCTCTTGGTAGTCTGGGGTCCAGCTGTCCAAAGGTCTTTTACTCTACTACTACAACAGCAACAGAATTCAAACACTTCCCAACAAAGTTGGTTTGGCTCTTACTGATATCAGCTGGCCCTTTTCCACAAATGTCTGAGATGCAAATTATGCTGGCAGGCTGCTGTCCCTTGGACCTAATGCTGCACATACGGCTGCTAAACTTGCTAGGAGCTGCAAAGGTCCTCACAACTTGTAATGCAGTGTATTCATTAGTACTTACTAACAATCCTGAAACTGGATTTTTCTGCACAGTTTCAAAGGAACTACAGAAGAGCTTGCCCCCACAAAATTCAGTATAAGCATGTCCTTCTACTACCACAACCGGACCACTGCAGTTAAACTACTCCGCTGCATCAGCTGAAGTTATAGTGCTGCCATTGCCCATATACATTTTTGAGTTTGCAAAAGCCACTTAGTAGAAACTAAAAGATACAAATGTCAGGAAGAAGGGGGGAGGTGTGTTATATTAAAACAAAAGGCTAATATCAGAATTTTTATCACTGTAGTTAAAACCTTCATAGGCACAATTCGGTTTACAACTTTCTTCACACGTGCCTCTGGTGTTCAGCATTTACTCCATAAAACATTCCTCCAAAGGAGGTACTTGGATTGGGCACCAGCTGTCATTTCTGCAGAGAATCAAAGAAAGAGATCCATTTCTCTCAAACATGAACATCCTCTACAAAGGACTAATAACACGGGCACAGGTTTATCTATCTGATCTGGTCAAAGAGACAAGTGCATTTCCAAACAGTGGTGCCAAAATGTGAGTAAGGGATGAAAAACCTCATCAACCTGTCAATCTCAAAGATGTTTTGAACCAGCAGGGAGACATTCCCCTGGAGCACAGTGCTACAGGCACATACTTCAAGCGGGATACTGACCACAGGGCACAAAGACATCACAGTTCAAGCTATCAAGGCATGCACACAGTATCTGGTCAGGACAGAAAGGCTTGGGGTAGGGTCCCAAAACAGAAGGGCGTGTTACGAGCTAGCAACCAATTGCCATCTCCAATTCAGGATCACAAAAGGTAACACTGCTGAGACAAGTTCAAGCAAGCACTCCCCACAAATGCTACTGGATTGTAGAGTGAAGAAGTGAGTTCAGATCAGCAACCATCAAGTGTTTATTTCCAGCGGGAAGAGACAATCAGGAGTGCATATTCTGGCTGTTCCACCACTACATCCCACAAGCGCTCACCCAACTGTGCTTACGTCAGATACACAACTTTCACCCCAGCTGGATGCTCAGCCGCAAGATTCACCCCTGCAGGGATGGCAATGGGAGTCTCTGGCTAAACCTAACACACACACACACACACACGACCACACAGCACAGGTACTGTCCAGGGAAGTGCTGCACATACAGCTGCACGTTAGGAGCTTGTGATGGAATGTATTCATTCATATTCCCTATTAAGAAAATTTTCTATTAAGAAAAATTTTTCTATCAATTTTAAAGAAAAAAAATTCTCAAGCAACATGTGTGCACTCCCTGTTTCTGACAGTTTGCAATAAGAAAGCTACAATACTTCCAATCCTTCCTAAGAATGTAAAAGTGAAGAACAGATTGTGTATGGTTTGGGCATTTTTTTTTTTTCTTTTTGACCCACAGACCTATTTTCAAACACAAAGGAAAAAGTGAATAAAAAGCCTTTTAATACTAAATTTCTAGTTCCAGAAACTTGGTTTTCCATGAGCTCAGAGACCAAAACTCCAATATCGCTACCATATAGTTCAAAACACTTGTAACACATTCAAGATCTTTTACAAGGAAGTTCAAACTTCATTTGAACTCAGACAGTAAGAGTTGGCTTTTCTTCCAAGCCTCTTCACAAACCTGTTGTTCAATAATGAGCTTTCAAAACTATGTCTAATAGTATAAAATTCATTGCTCCCTTTATACTAGTCTCATTATCCTGGTCTCTTGCTGTGCTTGCTCTTTTTAACAGATGGAACAAGTATTAGCTTGATTTCCTACCACACATCAAGTTTACAGCTGACTTTAGCAATATAAATCTCTATGAACTGATATGATCTCTGTTAATTTACTATTAAATGTGTAAAGCTAGAGATTTTATTTTTGCCCTGCATCTGACAGAAAATGAGAACATACCTTACTTTCCTGACGTGCTGTAACTTCTGCATGCAGATGCAACTGATAAAAGGAATTCAAATCAAGGCCAGAACTTAGACATCATAAAAGATGTAAAATTAATATATCCATTTGCATCCATATGCAGAGTACCCCCCAAAAAAATCCAAAAGAAGCAACCCAGGAATACTGCAGTCAATACATAACAAAAGGAAGTTTTAATATCTAAAGCTAGCAATAGCGCATTTCAATGAAAAAATTAAATTAAGGCACATGCCTGCTCAAAACACATGCTGCCAAGAAAGTAAAGAAAAAAAATCAGATAAGGAAGAATTTCATTGCTACGTCGCCTAGATTATATTCCTGAGACTTTGCACATTCATACAGGGATAGCCAGGTGTGAATCCAGGTGAAGCAGCATAAAAGAAGGAGAAGGAGAGTGGAAGCACTGCTGACAGCTCATGGAAGTCACACCACACCTGGTGACTCTAAACTCAGCAGACGTGCCAGGACAATGCTGCTTGATGCTTTGCTGTTGGCAAGCCTGTGCTAACAGATTCTGAATATTTTTCAACTAGTAGACTGGTAATTTTTTTCCTGCTACAGAAACACAGATCACTTCTTAGTTTCGCAACTGGAAATTAGCGGATAGTATTTACTGACTCATTTCTGCTTCAGTGACCAAGTACTGTGTGGTGCCCTTGGCTGAAGGCAACAGCCAGAACCTGCCATCGTTTATGTAAATGCTGGAAAAAGTTATAATCTCAAGCACAAAAAAATCTCTCTAAAGCTAAGGAACTCCTTTCCTGCAAGTCCACTGGAGCAAGAGCCAGCTCCTCCAATAACATGTATGCCATACAGCATGTTTCCTTGAAGGAAAAAAAAAAGAAACTTGCTCCTAAGAGGCAAAGTTGATGTCTGCAGGACCCCCAGCCATCCTTGCTGCTACAGCTCATCCTGCCTGACTGCAACACAGAGAAACACTGGCCCAAACCTGCCATGAATTTTCCAACCAATCTGGCACTACAAGTTCCTCACTTTTGCCATCTGCCTTTATGCACTAGTGGGTACAATGGTATAAGAAATGCATGAAGATCTGCATGTTGCAGCTCCACAGTAAACATTAAGCAGCAATGCACACATAACCTCAGGCACTTAGATCTTTCTGAAGAATGAATAAGGATCACTACAACCCTTTTTCACAATTCCTTCCTACTGTGAAGTCAAGTCTCAGCCTATCAATACCAATCAACCTCATTTTAAATAAGTGTAACAACCCCAACAAAATTTGTTTATCGAAATTAACTGTGAGGCTGGGGTTGAGTTTGGTTTATTGCTGCAGTAATTTGCAAGGACAAAGCCACATGCTCAAACTATCACACAAAGCGCTGGAGTCAGCAGGACCTAAGGTTCTACTTAGCCACCGATTCGCCGCCTGACCTTGAAGAAGTCTATCACCTCATCATAAATGTCTGCCTAGCTGTGAAACTGGACAAAAGCAGAACTTCCCTGCAAAAATGCACGCTGCACTAGTTTGGCCTTTTGTTAAATAAATACAACGCCCCCTCAAAACAAAACTGAAGAACTAAACAATGTGGGTTTTTTGATATATACAAAGCACTTTGTACTGTACAAAAATGGAGTACTCTACCAAGTGGGAGGGAAACAGATGTAAATATTTACACATGTACTGCAAAGAGCTCTCTCCAGGGATGTGTATGCTGGTAGCTGTATAATTCAAGAACTACATCAGCATACTGAGGGTGCCTTTACTAAGACAGAAATAATGTGCTGGTCTCTGGAAACCATGCACTGTGCTATGAGAGGTAAAGCAAAAAACTGATGTTAAGAGGACAGTTCAAGCCAGACTGGAAACTAAATTAGCTTCCAACAAAACAAAGATTGTACAAAGCTACAAGTGCCCAGAGCTTAATTACAGGAGTAGATTAAACTACTAGGTTAGCATACAGGCTTTTTTCTGATTTTACATCATCATAGAATCACCAGGTTGGAAGAGACACACTGAATCATTGAGTCCAACCATTCCCACCAGTCTCTAAACCATGCCCCTCAGTACTTCATCCACCCGCACCATAAACACCTCCAGGGAAGGCAAGTCAACCACCTCCCTGGGCAGCCTGTTCCACTGCCTAACGACCCTTTCAGTGAAGAATTTTTTCATTATGTCGAGCCTGAACCTCCCCTGGCAGAGCTTGAGGCTATTCCCTCTTGTCTTTGTCTTCTCATCTCACAAACTCTTCCAAAAGTGAGTGTATTTTGAACTGGTATGTTAGCCTAGAAGGACAGAGGATAGCTATTTCTCTTTATGCAACTTATTCCCTTTCACATGGTGGCAAAGTGTGCCTCTGTTAACTCATGGGTAGTAACAATTTAAGAATACAACTTAAGAGCGATGAAAAAAAATCTGAAACCTGGTTTCAAAAGCTTCCTTGTAAGTTAATTTCGTCTTCCATTATAAAATAAACTTGCCCGTTCAGAAACTTCTCAAGAAAAGAGAAGAAGCAACTGTTTTCCCTCACTATCACATCAAAGGTGTGCTAATTTTACAAGAGTCAGTGTGGTAACTTTGCCCTTAGTTTGCTAAAAAAAAGTCAGTTGCCCACTTCTAAGCAGCCTTTTCTTTCTATTTTTCTACATAATTAGAGGCAGCATTGCTTGTAACTGCAACTCTGAAACGCATCTGATAAGCTACTTAATATTTACATAATGTCCACATCAAATCGATAAGTACACCACATTGCACACCAGTTAAAAGTCATGCAAAAAATGCCTCACTTGAGAGTAGCTTCGGCAACTCTGAATCGTTGTGGTGTCTGAATCTTTGTCTGCCTCAAGCTGCCTAATCTGCTCTAAGGACATCAGGTACAGTAAACAGTTTGTTCAGCTGGTGGAGAGTCAGATTGAAGGATTTCATATTCAAACAGCATTGACTCAAGTAGCAATGTTCAAGGACTTGTCAAATTGCAACTGTGGAACTTACCAATACCATAAGGTGAATGCTGCTCTACTTAAATGTTTTCTTTAGCAAAGGCCTGGGGTTTTGTTTTAATCTACCATCAGCATCACATTATAACTTGAAAATTAAAAAAAAAAAAAACCTGAAAAAACTCAAGTGTTCACTAAGAAAATTTCTGTAGGCTACTACTGTCCAGGATTTATTCTACAGTAATAGACGTGAATTCAATGTGGAGTAGACATATTTTTAAATCCATTCTTTTTGGGAAGCAGTACATGTATGTATGTGCACAAGCACCTACACACACACATTTCTCCACCTCATCATCTACACGGTATATGTACACATGACAATACTTCGCAGAAGAGTGGTATCAACCTGTCAGAGGCATTAAGGTAGTCTGCTTTGCAATAGGTCTTCTCCTTTCTGAAAGCATTTGAACAAATGCATTTGATGTGTACAATGGGGGCACACATGGCATAGGTATTAGCAACTGATTCAGAGTAACTGAATATGCACAGTAGCATCTGGTCTGATCTGTTAACACCACCACACATCTGGAATACACGGTAAACGTTCTTAAAAATGCTCAGAAAAGCAATTCAGAAGAAAACCGAGGGTGATGCTTAGAAAACGTGGACCCCCAGCATTCTTCTGCCTCATGGCCTTCCTGCACAGGCTTTGCTGCATGCAGCCCCTTCCCACATCAAGGGTTTTGATCATGTACAAACTCAGTGCAGCAGTCACATTCTCCTTAGAAGTACACACTCATTTGCTGGACTTACCAAGCCTTTGTCACGCTTCTGTTGCTTTCCTGATCATGCAGAAATACTGCTCCCTTCCCCCCTGCCACTGAGGCCATGTGAAAAACATTAACATATCTCAAATGCCTAGCAGACCTTGAAGTATCCTTGACAGAACCTTACATTTCCTGGGCAGATCTTGCAGTGACAGAAACCCTGTGTAATTGCTTTTAAGCCAGTAATGATGCACAGATAATGCCAGTGTAGTCTGGCCATGAGATTTCTATGTATATCAAATGCCTGCCAGAAAGCAGCATTAATAATGAAACATTTTATTATTTACTTCTAATTAGACCTCCTTGCTGATGCTAGCGAAAAAGAGCATTTTCAAAAGTGAAACAACTCAGCAGTAAAAGACATGTCATTACTTTTATTACCAGCTTGTGGCACTTCTACCTATTAAGATTACTCCCTTCTCAAATCTGTTTTCAATAGCTGACAATTCCACTACACGTGGAAAGCTTCAGATAAAGCATTCAATGGCAGGTATACATCTTACAAACAATGCATATGTTTTGAAGTTAGCTTATTTTATCCCTGTAGGCAAAACAGTATTTTGTCTTGTTCAAGCCTACAATCCTGGTGATTAGATACGTGAACACTCTATCAGATCATTCTTTGGAAAAGGTAAGTTTAATTTTAAAAGTGAATGAACTGTTTCCAAGAGGCAAGATTTTATCTTTTCTGTAAAAGTCATCAGTTCAACAAAGTTTTAAATCACTGGAAAAAATCTCCCAGTGAGTGTTCAGTAGAGCCTCGGACATTTAGCAGCTAAACACCTTGGGAGAACCCAGCTGCTCTTGGAGTGCTCCAACTGCTGCCTTCCCTGCAGCTCCAAGATGCTGCTATCTATGCTAACCTAGACCAAAGCATGCAAAGGGAGGACAAGGAGACCACTTGACCCTTGTGTTCCTCACGAGCTGAAGGAGGCTTGATGAACTTCTGTGCTCTCTTGAGGTGTACTGGCTTTGCAGGAATGTGTCTGCTTCTTGGAGCTGCCCTGGTGTCCCCAGCTGCCCTACTTCTGGCTGGGGAGAAGGGAAAGACTGTGGCTGCCAGTCCCTGCTGTCACCACCCAAGGAGCCCTCATGCTCCCATACCAAAAAGCCAACAGCCTCTCTTAGCCCCTGACAGGTTGTGTTCCTCTGTGTGCGTGTGTGTGTATGTGCTCTCGTGTGTCAGAGAGAAAAGCAGATGCAGACGGGAGCCAGGCTGCAAGGCTGAAAGAGCAGGGACATGT